>CM077097.1:82571997-83771997 GCA_039513925.1 Platanthera zijinensis | reverse complement strand
ACGCTTAGGCAATAGGGCGCAAGTCAAGACGACAATAAGGCGAGCAAGTCGCAAGACAACAACTAGACATTTTAAAAATAAACTAAGACAGTCTTTAGACCTCAATTTTTATAAAAACCGCAGTCTAAAATCTGCCTTAGGTGATGTGAGTTAACAATTATTATAAAAACTGCAGCCTAAGACAGACTTTAGACTGCGGTTTTTATAAAAAATCGTAGTAAAATACATCAGTTTTAATAAAATCCGCAGTCTATTATAATTTTATTTTAATTATAAATTTTTATAACAAGACCATATCATTCTCTTAATGGTCCATAACAAAGCCTCTCAAAAGAATTCCACCAAATTCTCGCTCCTTCCAAATTCGATTGTCCTAACTGTCTCCTCAATGGATAGTTGGATAGGTAAAAGTGATGATAAGTTCTTCTCCATACTCCCGTTAACTCACTTCACTTATACTCTACCAAATGAAAAGTTGAGCATAAAATAATTACATGTTAAGATGAAACAAGAAAAATGAACCAACATTTCCATTAAAAACATGTACCCAACAGAATATATTGTTCGATTTTTACGATAATAAAAGACTGCAGTTTTTCGAAAACCGTAATCTAATGTATTAATAGACTGCGATTTTTATAAAAACCGCAGTTTATTCTATCTATAGATTGCGGTTTATATAATAACTGTAGTCTAAGTTTACTTGGACATTCATACATTTGCATTCAAAATAGGGTTTATACCGCAGGTTTTATAAAAACCGCAGTCTATATATACTTTAGACTGCGGTTTTTATAAATGCCGCAGTCTATTCTTCTTTTCTTATAACATGGTCAATGCGTCCAACGCCTTGTACACATTCGGGTGCCTGGACGCCTAGGCGACACCATGACAAGAATGTTGAAGACTTCTCCTGGACAAGAGCTTATATACAAACCATCCTCCTCTCTATCTCTGATTGCCTATTTTGATGCTGACTATGCTGACTCTCCTGATATCGATGCTCCACAACTAGTTTTTGTACTTTGGAGGAAACCTTATTACCTTGTAGCAAGAAACAATCTGTTGTTGCTAGCTCATCTGTTGAAGCCGAGTATCGTGCAATGACTGTTGTTGTGTCAGAGCTCACCTGGCTAGAAAGTCTCCTTGGTGATTTGGGAGTCAAACTTTTCTCACTAGCAACTCTATTTGTGACAGTCAAGCTGCTATACACATTGACAAGAATCCTGTGTTTCATGAGTGAACAAAACATATTGAAGTTGACTGTCACTTCATTCAGGAGAAGGTTCAATTAAAGAAGTTGGAATTAGAGCATGTTCCTGCTACCAGGCAAGTTGCTGGCATTCGCACTAAGGCCTTACCACGACCGTTGTATCATCAGTTTTTATCCAAACGTGATGCTTACGATTTGTATGCTCCAGCTTCCAGGGGAGTGCCAAAGAAAATGTAAAGGCCCAATATTAAGGCCCCATATCTTGGGCCTATTGTAATCTTGTTTAGTCCCACATCTTAGGATTGAGAATTCTCTCCTCTTTCTCTTCCTATATAAGTATCCAAATACACGTATTCTTGTAGATGACAAGTGAGAAAATTAATACAAAAAAATATATTTTTTCTCTTCTTTGTGTTTTTACAGAATACATCAAAGATTATGGGAAAAAGACTACTATTTTGAAGAAACAATCATTTGTGCATTGAAGCATATTTTGATGCAAACTATGCAAATGATAAAAGTGATTGAAAATCTACTTTTGAATAATGCACGTATGTCAGAGACAATCTTGTCACTTGGAAAATCAAGTAACAAGTAGTTGTGTTCATAAAAGAACAAAATACAAAAGTATGACTTTGACTGCTTGCGAGTTAAAGTGGTTGCGGACATTTCTAAACAATTTTGGTGAAACCCACAATTACCTTCTATTAATGTTTTCAGATAATAAAATTGTCATCTACATATTTAAAAGTCTAATATTTCATAAAAGAAAAAAATATATCGCAGTTGATTGTCACTTGATCAAAGAGTAAGTTATAAAAAAAGAATGTGCCCTGCATCAGATAAAAAATTAACCGATATTTTCACTAACCAATTTCTTCATCTTTTATAGATATTTGTGCCAAACTGGAAATTGTCGATATACACCCTCCAATTTAAGGGGAGTGTTGAAGCCCATTTGAAAAAAATGTAAAAGGGAGCTCATTGTACATTTTTATCTTTTGTTGTATTTAGTGCCACATCTCCAATTATATATTTCTCCTCCTCTCTGGCTCTAAATAAAAGGGAATCCCCATGTAATAAGTTAGTGATTCTGGAATAATAGTTATTTTATTGTGAGTAGTGGCTATGTATACCTTGAGATGTGATCAATTTAGGATAATGTTTGTAGACATTTATTTGGGGTTAGTTTGGTTGAGCGAAATTCTCCTTTCATTTCAACTTTTGTGCCCTGAGTTAGTTTTGGTTTATTTCCCCCAGGAATTGGGTTGTCTATTAAAATACAAGAGAGAAAAAAAGAAAAAGAAAGCTGTTAGGAGTATTAGGGTATATATGTAATTATGTAAAATTATTTTTTCCTCTATAAGGCTCATTTGTACGAGAGATTATTACGACCGGGCTCCATCCCTTAATCTCGGTCCGGGTGAGAGGAGGTGTTGCAGAGTGGAGATATCAACGAGCGCGATTTAGAGAGAGGAAAAACAAGAAAGGCCAAGACGCAGGAGCAGATTCTTAGTAGTCGCGTGCGAGCAAATCTACTCGCCGCGGAACCCGGACGGAATAAATTCGCCATTTGTACGCCAATTTTTGGAACCGGGTCCGGGGTTGGTCCGGGTGATCACCGCGGAGATCACGACGATCTTTGCGGAGTCCAAAAGTGATCTCCGTGAAGATCACCCGACCATCACTGTTGCTACTATTTCTACTATTGCTTTACGTAGTACAATGTCTTTCACTCTTATCCAGAATGCTGTCTGGGGGCCTTGTCCTGCTACTCTCGTTGGTCATATGTGATTTGTTACTTTGTTTTTTCTCACATGTCATCTAATTATGCTTAGTGCATAATAAAAGTCGGATTGTTTACACGATTGAAGCATTATCACAAATTCATATTTAACCACTACAGTGCACATGTAAGATTCTTCGACGTGACAGTGGTCTGGAATGCCAATTTAAATCCTATCTTGACCATAGCATCATAAATCAAACCTCATGGGTTGTTACCCCTGCTCAAAATGTAAGGCTTGAACAAAAAGGAAACATCTCCTTACAGTTACTGTTCATCATCAAACTTTCTAAGCGTTATCAGGATGATGCTCTCCTTACTGCTGTTTATCTAATCAACGACATGTCTTTTGGAGTTCGTGGCTGTTCCACTCCCATAGATATCTTGGCCCTTCCGCCTGAATAACTTCCTCTTAAGGTGTTTTACTGTGTTTGTTTTACTCATATTCATAAGATCTCACGTGGAAAACTTGACGCCTATGCTCATAAATGCGTCTTCATCGGCTATTCCCTTACTAAAAAAAGATACTGGTACAATATGAGTTATTTATGTTTTTTATTTACAACATGTGTATTATTCCGTGGGTACCCTTTGCTTGGTATCAAATCATTATTTCATTTTCTCCAAATGGTATCAGAGCTACGACTCCTGGTGCCCTAGTCGCCGCTGCAGCCCAGTGGCACCCCCTCTGGCCCTTCACTCCAGCACATCCGACTTATATTCCTAGCATTGTTGCTTAGGACACCCGTCTATTCCTGTTATGAAGTTATTGTTTCCTTTTATTCCTGCTGCTGTTTTTACTTCCTTTGTTTGTGATATTTGTGCTGTTAACAAACATTGTCGTACTATTTTAAATTGTGTTTCGTTGTCAAGCTCTGTTTCTTTTACTGTATTCACTCTGATGTTTGGGGACCTCCCATATCTTCTATTTCTGATTGTGCTTGATTTGTCACTTTTATTGACTGTTTTTCTCGCACTACATGGTTATATTTACCGCGCAAAAAAGTGATGTATTTTCTACCTTCAAAAAGTTTCATAATATGATCTACATCCAGTTTCATGCAAAAATTCAGATCCTCCACAGTGATAATGGTCGGAAATATCTGGATTCGCACTTTGATGCATATCTGACTGATCATGACATTATACGCCAAACCACTTGTAGTTACTCCCCTGCTCAAAATGGGGTTGCGGAGCGTAAGAATCGTCACCTTTTGGAAGTGACTCACTGTATCTTGTCCACCATGCATCTTCCCAAGTATTACCGGGGGATGCCGTCCTTACGACGATATATCATATTAATCGCATGCCCTCTCGTATTCTTAGAAATGTCACTCCCCTTGGCACTCTACGGGTCTCTTCCTCTCAGCTCGCTCCTAAGGTGTTTGGATGTCACATCCATCACCTTCCTTCCACTAAACTTGATCCACAGGCACTAAGGTGTGTGTTTATTGACTACTCTCCTACTCAAAAGGGATACAAGTGTTTTCATCCTCCTACGAAGAAGTTTTTTGTCACCATGGATGTCACGTTTCGTGAAAGTGTGACCTATTATCTTGCCCGTGTGACTCACCTACTTTGCCCTCTTCTTCTTTGCCCTGTCCGTCTGTACCTTTGCCCATTCCTCCACCTTATCCCTCACTAAAGGGGGTGCTTCTATCGTCAGAAGTGAGTTATATTCCCGTCCCTAATACTATTCCACATACTGCTCCTACTTTGTAGGTGTACACTCAGTGGAGAAAGAGGCCCACCGACACACTTGACCTAATTGCCCTCAACAAAGGTATCCAGTCCTGTACTCAACATCCTCTTTCTAATTATGTTTCTTATGACTCATTCTCCACCTCCCATAATACCTTTGTGTTTTCCCTTGCTTCCATATCCATGCCAACATCTTGGCAAAGTGCTCTAGAGATTCTCGTGTGGAGAGAAGCAATGTTTGAGGAAATGGCTGTGCTGGAAAAGAACAATACATGGGATTTAGTGCCTCTTTCCCATGGGAAAAATCGGTTGGATGCAAATGAGTGTTCTCTGTCAAACAAAATTTCCAGGGTATTGTTGAAAGGTGTAAGACAAGACTGGTGGCAAGAGATTATACTTAAATCCTTGGAATTGACTATCAAGAAACGTTTCCCCTGTAGCAAAGATGAACACTATTAGAGTCCTTTTATCCTGTGTTGCCTGTAAAGGATGAGATCTTTGGCAACTTGATGTTAAAAACACTTTCCTCCATGGGAATCCTGGATGAAAAAGTTTACATGTCTCTCCCACCAGGCCTTACTCCTAAAAGTTTAGTGGAACACATTTGCAAGTTAAAGAAAGCTCTATATGGACTAAAACAGTCTCCAAGAGCTTGGTTTGAGAGATTTCACAAAGCCAGTCTTTTGGGTATCACCAGGGCAATGCTGATCATACACTGTTCATCATGCGTAGGACCGGTAAACTTATAACTCTCATTGTTTTTGTTGATGAAATTGTTATCACAGACGACGATATGGAAGAAAACAAGTTTTAAAAACAAAAAATTACTTTTGAGTTTGAGGTCAAGGATCTGGGTGTACTCAAATATTTCTTGGGCATTGAAGTGGCAAGGTCCATGCATGTGATCTTTATCTCACAGAGGAAGTATACTCTGCATCTTTTTGAGAAGACTGAGATGAGTGGTTGTTGACTAGCTGATACCCCAATTGAAGCGAACCATAGAATGAGTCGTGATGATGGAAAGGAGATTGAAAATATACCTGAATTTCAGAGTCTTATAGGGAGACTGATCTACCTGGCTCATACCCGACCTGATATTTCTTATGCTGTAAGTGTTATCAACCAATTTATGCATACTTCGAAGACTCGTCATGTTGATGCTGCCAACAGAATTCTCAGGTATCTTAAGTCCTCATCTGGGAGTGGGATCTTGTTTTCACCAAATTCGGCTTTATGAATTGAGGTCTACACCAATGCTGATTGGGTCGGTCAATCGACGATCGGCGATCTACCTCAGGGTATTGTTCTCTTATTGGTGGAAATCTTGTTACTTGGAGGAGTAAAAAACAACAGGTCATGACAAGATCTAGCGCTGAAGCAGAGTTTCGGTCTATGTCCCATGGTTTTTGTGATGGTCTTTGATTGCGTTCTTTGCTAAGTGACCCGGGGCTCTCTGATGATGAGTCCATTCAGTTGTATTGTGATAACAAGGCTACTATCACCATCACACATAACCCTATCTAGCATGACCGTACTAACATATTGAAGTGGATCGTCATTTCATCAAGGAGAACATTGAAAAGGGACTTGTATGTACTTCCTTTGTTCCCTCAGATAGACAACTTGTTGATATTCTCACGAAAGACCTGAGTGGAAGTACCTTTGGAAGAATTGTTGTCAAGTTGGTCATGATCAACATCTCATGTCCAACTTGAGGGAGAGTGTTACAATATGAGTTATTTATGTCTTTTATTTACACCATGTGTATTATTTCGGGGTCCGCCTCCATATATAGAGGGGACTTGTACTCTTTGCTTGGTATCGAATCAATATGAGTTATTTATGTCTTTTATTTTCACGGTTCTCTTTAGGTCGTGACATTAGATGATGAAAAAGTCCCTCCCTATGTTCCTCCTCCTTTTACATTGAGAAAGATGTAACTTATGAAAAAGTCAATTCCCTCCCTGCAAATGTTCTGTATGCTCGTATTTTTTCTCCTTTTAGCGTCTCCATCATATAAGGAACACGTAGGTAGTGAGAAGGCTCTGTTTGGTTGGGCTGTTGCTGAGAACTGGTAACTGATAGAAAAAGTTATGATTGCAGATCAAAAAAACAAGAACACCCTCAAAAAAATGCCTCAGAAAAACTATGAAATCTCTCCATCATCATCTCAAATGAACAAGCTGTTTGCCTGAAAACTATAACACCCTACACAAAAAAATACTTATCAATAATTTTCGTTTCAACCACTTATCTTCTTTCAAAAAGACAGCAAATAACGAAAAACAGCTTGCCTGATCAGGAGGAGAGGGGAGACCATTGTAGAAAAGATATTGGCTGTATGCATGATACGTATTTTTTCATGTAGAAAAGAGATGCAGATAACACTGTCAGGCACCGGGAGCTGTGAATTGTACTGTACGTCGGCGCTTGGGTTGTATAGCGTCTCCATCGAAATTGATGTTGAGGTGCATATTCCGCCTTCGGCGTGGCTTCTGCCTTAAGGAACACCGTAGGTAGTGCCAATCCAAAGTTATCTTTTCCAACCGCACCGCCGAGTAAACCAAACGTTAGTCTTTTGGTCTTTTTTTGAATAGGAGAGTGCTTTGGAGGACCCAACCTCTAGGTGCTTGCAAGAGCTTGTCTCTCGAATGTATCGTTTATTTCATGCAATGCAATCTCGTGTTCTTTATTTTAGATCTTGATACAGCTAGCCTGTATCAATTTGTCTGACCTGCCACGCACTTTGGGTTCCTTCTCTATCACCGCACCGCACTGCCCCTATGGATTCGGCTGTCGAGAGATTCTCTTGCTCACGGGATGTTACAACTTCCTCAGCTTGACTCACGCTTCCGCACGCAGATCGCGCCTCACCGTCGTTCGTCCTTCTCTGCATAACACGCGACGACTACAATGCCTTTGACGAACTCCCTCTCATTTCACTACTCGACTCGATTGTCTCTTCCGAGTCTTCAACGACTCCCTCACCATCATCCTACAAAGCCACCGATTCCAGATCCTGACGTCTTTCCCGCTCCTAGCGACTTCGCCAGCGCCCGCCAATTCCAGTACCACTGACCCTCCATCGTCTTCCAATGATTCCAACGAGTTCTTCGGCTTTCCGCGCCTGTAGCCTGTCCTCTTCTTCTCCAGCTGTGTCCATCCACACATTCAGCAGCCCGTCAACACTTCTGCCCTCCAACGCCGCTCTGACGACCTTCTCCAGCCACCTTCTAATGCCCCTCCAACTGCCTTGGGCTACGACCTTGTCCAGCCGCCCTTCCCACGGCTCTTGAAGCATCCCGACGCTTCTCGTTGTTACGCCCAACCACCGTTCCAATTCCCGTGACTCATTCAATGGTCCTCTATACTGATGAGAGCGCCTCTGCCACTGTCCCTGCTGACTCCCATTGTATGGATTAACTCAATGCGTGGCTTGAGTATCTCCCTCTCCTCCTTAAAGAGCTCTTAGACACGATAGTAAACCGCCCACCAGCCCCTTCGCCTCCGCCATTGCAACCCCTTCGGCCCTTCCCGAGCTACATGAGGTTTCTCCATCCCGCTGCGGACATCTACTCGGTCTCCGATGGATCGAGATCCCTGTATTCGATGACACTGACCCTTTCGGTTGGATCACCCGCGCTGAACTGTTTTTTGACCTTTAGTCCACCTTCGCCAACTAGAAGGTTTCCCTAGCTACTATCTATATGGAGGGTTCGACGCTCCATCAGGTGAGTTGGATGCTTCACAGGTTCCTGACCTCTCTTGGCCCACGTTGAAGGAGGAACTCCTTTGCCACTATGATACCCGTCAGGTGGGCAAGGCCCACGAATGATTGCCAATTCTGGATTCGCTTACAAAATACACAATGACTAAAAATGACAGCCTCCAACCCTTTTTATAACGAGAGGGGGTGGTTGAGCACCCAACATGAACGACTATGATTGGTTGTTACGCTCGGCGGCCTAAAACACTAAATTAAGTCCAAATAAAAAATATAAATAAATAGTAAAATGACAATTTAGATGCGCTCGCAGTCTCGGATCACCGATCTATCAATGCATTTCATGCAAATATGCAAAAGCAGGTCCCGCCAAATGGTGGCCCAATCTCCTCCATCGATCACGATCCCGCGGCTAATCCACATCATTTGGTCTTCAGCTCCTCAAAAGCAATTTCACTTTCAATAGTCCAACTAAAGGGGTTTCCCTTTTTGGTGAGTGTAGTTAATGGTAACACTATCTTTGAGAAGTCCTTAATAAACCTTCTGTAGTAACCTGCTAAGCCCAGAAAGCTGCGAACTTTAGTGACTTCCTTATGCCTAGGCCAATCTCAGATCGTTTCAATTTTCTTTGGTTCCAACACAAGACTTCACTGACTGATAATGTATCACAAGAAAACAACCCCAGAATTCATGCATATAAAATTTTGCGTACAATTGATTCTTCCTGTGAGGACTCAGAATTTTCTTGAGATGCGCGACATTTTCTTTTTGTCTCCTTGAATAAACAAGGATATCGTCAATGAAGACGATACCGAATCGATCTAGGAATTCCTAAAACACTCTATTTATTAGATCCATAAAGGCAGACAACATTAGTCAGTCCGAACGATATGAGTACATACTCATAGTGTTTGTATCTCGTGCTGAAAGCCGTCTTTTAAACATCCTCATCACAGATCTTCATCTGGTGTTCCCCAGATCTCAAATCTAACATAAAGAATGTGCAAAACCTCTCAAGACGATTAAATAAATCATCTATCTTTGGAATAAGACTTATTCCTAATTGTTAGCTTGTTCAACTCGCGGTAATCAATACACAACCTCATACTATCATCCTTCTTCTTTACAAATTGAACTGACGCACTCCAATGCGACGTGCTGGGTCTGATGAATCTCAAATAGAACAACTCCTGCAACTGGATCTTTATTTCAACTAGTTTTCCGGAAGTCATGCAATAAGGAACCTTGAATACTAATGTGAATCCAGGTATAAGGTTGGTTTAGAAATCAACCTCTCTGGCAGGAGGGGCACCATACAACTCTTCTGAAAAGACATCCGAAAATTCATGAACTACTGGTACTTTTTGCAAATTATTTTTTGAAAAATGTTGCATAACCCTTATTGATATTTCCGAAATCCTTCACTGAAGAGATAATTTGTTTGGAGACTCCCTTCATGCACTGAAAGATGATAAATCAGTTGGGTCCTTCTAATTGTATTTCTTTACTCCTGCAATCTATTTTTGCATTTATGTCTGATAACCAGCGTATACCTAAAATTGAACAAACTCTACAATAGGAAGGAGAGACGCTTCTATAATAATTTCAGCTTCCTCAAGCAACAATGAGACTCTACATTTGCGATTAGTCTGCATGAGGGAACCATTATGCATCATTACTTCTAGTGGTGTTGACTCTGAAATGATCTGTAGCCCAACCTATCATGTTAAAGCAAATCTCGGAGGATACATTTTGAATCAAAAGAATATCTACATGCATGAATGCAACTGGGGTAATATAGTGTCACTAAGGAGGAAAAAATAAAATTATCTACGACATATTCAGACCTGTAACTACGTCCTCCTGCTGGCCAAGTCCGTGCGCTTTAGGCTGCTCCAGACCTCGTCTTGGATTTGGCTTTAAATGAGAGTCCATCACCACCATTCCCTTGTCAATCCTACGTGTACCACAAACCGCGAACTTCGACTATAAAATATGTCACATTCACGTATATTAGACTACGAAGGAATTGGTTGAATCTATGATGATTACACAACTTAAAATGTGTTTCCTAATTATTAGAATGTCCTTAATAGTAGAGGGCTATGTGTCCCAGTTGTTGACATTTGTAGCATACTCCTGAAGCAGTCATTCATTCAACCTGATGGTGGCAGTTACATTTAGAGAAGAGGGGAAAATCCCTGACCTTGGCTCCGGGATGATTTCCTCTCTTCTCACCCATCTTCTGCTTCTTGTTCTAATTTTTCCCTTGATGATTTATATTCTGAGATTGTGACGCATCTTGGGTCCGCTTGTTCCCGAAGTTGTTGCGCCTTTACACCCTCAGTTGATCCGCCTCTAGCTTCATAGCAGTATCGACCAAACTTCTATAGTCAGCATCGATCATGGTCAACGATGGCTATCTCAGTGAGTCACGAAGGCCTTCCGTAAAGCGGTGACACTTTTCATCTTCAATTCCTTATAGTAAACTCTTGCTCAAAGGATGTTAAACTCCTTTCCCCTTGAATCAACCTAAGATATTTCTCCCGAAGGGTACGACGCTATGAAGGAGGCACAAATCAGTCTGAGAGTGCAATGGAGAGTTCGTTTTAGGTAAATATATCCACAGATCGACCTGACATTGGGGGAGATCGCATTATGATTGCGTCAGAATAGGAATTGTATTAAGAAAAAAGAAGGAAGTTCGAACTTAAATTCTTACCACCAGGGTCATCAGCTAGGTGTCCACACAACCACATATTGGCTTCACCCTCAAGAAGAAAGACTGCTAGAGGTACCTTCTTATTCTCTAGGCATTACATCACATTTGACAAGTCTCAGGCCTTAACCAACCAATCATCAGTCTCCATGATACTTTCTTCTTCATTGAAGCTAGAGGGGTAGAGATTTCTAAAGTTTTTCAAATAATGATCCATTCTGATCTCCACGACAGCAGGTGCAGGAGCTGAGACTGAGATCGCTGCAGGTTGTGTATTTCTGAACTCCATTAGGGCTAGGGTTATTGCCCTTGCAATTTCAGCAGCAATGCCAGTAGGTACTTGTTTTGCTGAAAGATTCACCTCCTCCATGCTAATCTCGGGCATTCTATTTTGCATCGGCGGCTCACCCTCATCACAACTACGAGGTGCCTGTAAAGCGTAGGGAGAGATTGTCATTACCAAAAATTTCACGACGCATAATAAATAGCTAAGAAAAATATCTAACATCCATATATAGAATTTAAGGGCAAGATTAACCTTAGTGACTCTAACGTCGAAAGAATGATTCAAATGAAATCCTAAGGCTCCGTGAATTTCTTGGGTTCAAAGGATCTTAAACTGTCACTAATACCAATTATTACACTCATACCTAGTTTAACATCAATTCATAAGCCCGACCAACACTTGAAATACAAACTAAACTAAGCAACAATATATAAATTAGTATATAGCTTGTAAAATCTAAAGTACACAACGAAAATTTAAAAAACTGGAGTTAAGGTTGAAAAATACTCAAAATCTGATTCATAGAGTCAACTAGAATTAAAATGAATACATAGTCTGAAATATTGAAATTACAAAGTGTCTGATACATCTGAATTCATAATTAAAAGATACTAAAATTCTTAAAGAAAAAACAAACTAAAAGTACACATCCTCAGGAGTTTATTCTAGGCATATCTCCCCACTTGCGAGCCCTCAAAAGAAATGTGCAAACACGGGGTCAACCCAACTAGTGAGTAAGAAAACTATCCCTCCTAATGACACTAAAAATTACTTGAATAATATATGCGTGCATGCTTTTAAAATACATATTATACTAAAAAATATATGTTATGGTTCTATGCATGTTTTCTATAAATGCACTTGAACGTAAATATATGTCTTATTACGTTATCTTAAAATGAATTTTATTTTCAATTTCAAAATCATTAAATTTTGAGATTCTAAATTTTGACTTGCATTTGGAATTGAAATGTCTTATAACTTCTCATCTTCTCATTCATAGTTAATTAAATTCTTATGCACACTCTAACGATTCGAGTCCCTACTAACGAGCGTAGGTGTTTTAGTGTCTCTCGGTCATGGACAGACTCGTATCTACTAATCCTCTATATGGGGTGTCGACTTCCCAACCTGAGACTCATATGTTATGTTAAACACTATGAGTAATATGGTGTGCCTCTATCCATCACAAAAGCAAACCTTGACCGTCCCTCCTAATTATCTTCTATTAGTGTTTCATTAATCTCTTACCCTTTTGTTAGGGATGACGTGATTAGTCACAAAAGAACTCTCACATATGAGTTCAATCTTAACTATGTCTTTCATCTTGTTTTTGTCTTATGACATGTCTTAGCATTAACGATAGCAAAATGATGAATTAACTATATTGTGATACTAAATTTCTTGTGTTTGTAGCATCCATATATCTTACACGTGATTGTACAAAAGTTTCAATACGAACTTTCTTCCATCTTAATGTACATCAAGCATGTCATTATAACATAATGATTAAATTACTGTTGAAAGAGAAACTCCAGGATTTTATTAATCCAAAATTATCTTTACAAATGGAGAGAATACAACACATATATATAGGAAGAGAAAGAGAGGAGAAGAATTCCAAACTAAAGATGTGAGATAAAACTAAAATTAATGGGCCTAAACAAATGGGCCTATATACAAGGATTTTCCAACACTCCCCCGCAAGCTGGAGCGTACAAGTCATAGGCACCAAGCTTGGATATAAACTGATGATATAATGGTCGTGGTAGAGCCTTGGTTTTGATATTTGCAATTTTGTCCAGAAGTAGGGACATACTCTAATTCTAGCTTCTTCAACTGAACTTTCTCTTGAACGAAGTGACAGTCAACTTCAATGTGTTTTGTTCGCCCATGGAACACTGGATTCTTAGCAATATGAATGACAGCCTGACTGTCACAGAACAGTGTTGCCGGTGAGGATATTTAACTCCCAAATCCCCAAGAAGACTCTCAAGCCAGGTGAGTTCTTATACAATAGCCGCCATGGCACGGTACTCAGCTTCAGTAGATGTTCGAACAACAACAGAATTCTTCTTACTACGCCATGTTATAAGGTTTCCTCCAAAATAGGTACAGAAACTAGTAGTAGACCGTCGGTCTTCCAGCGAGTCTGCATAGTCCACATCAGAGTAAGCGATGAGAGATAGAGAGCAGGATGACTTATACACGGGTCCTTGCCCAGGAGCAGTCTTCAAATACCTGAGGATGCGTTCGACTGTCTGAAGATGAGAGATTCGAGTATGCATAAATCAACTAACCACTCCAACCGCAAATGAGATATCAGGTCTCGTAACTGTTAGATATATCAGTTTTCCTACCAGACGTCGATAGTACTCTGGATTTGGAAGCAATAAATCAGAGTTAGATTCATGAGCACTCAACTTGTGGTTGACCTCCATCAGGGTTTCCGCAGGTTTGCACCCCGAGGGCCAGCATCTTGCAGAAGGTCAATGTAATACTTTCTTTGGCATAAGACAAGGCTATCAGACCTCCTTGCTACCCGAAGGCCAAGAAAATATTGGAGACTTCCCAGATCTTTGATTTGAAAGACAGAGTTTAAGTGCTTCTTGACTTATTATATCCCTGCGTAGTCATTGCCAGTAAGTAAAATGTCATCCACATAGATCAGGAGAATGATAGTCCCGGTTGATTGATGACGGGTGAAAAGGGAGAAGTCTGCCGAGCTTCTTTTGAAACCAACCTCACGAACAGCTTTACTGAACTTTTCAAACCACGTCCGAGGAGACTGTTTGAATGCATAGATAGATTTCCGAAACAAACATACTTGAGACTCCCCCGTGGTCTGAAACCCGGGTGGTTGGTGCATGTAAATAGTCCCAAGAAAATCGCCATTCAGAAAAGCATTTTTGATATCGAGCTGATATAAGGGTCACTGACGATGAACAACCAAGGAAAGCAGAACCCGAACAGAGTTAACTTGGCAACAAGGGAGAATGTTTCATCATAATCAAGTTCGTATTGTTGAGTAAATACCCTAACCACAAGTCGAGCTTTTGGACGATCAACTACCCCATCCGCTGCATGTTTGATTGTAAAGATCCACTTACAACCAACACAACTATGTCCAGGAGGTAGAGGGACAAGATCCCAAGTTCGTTTGACCCAGAGAGCAGTCATTTCCTCATCCATAACAACACGTCACCCCGGATGCTGGAGAGCCTCTTGTAAAGAGTTAGGTATAGAAATGGAGGAGAGAGAATTTCCTAAGAGGTGGGGAGAGGCGATGGAAAGAGATATTGTTTTCAGGGGATGAGCCGTAGATGGTGATGCTGAATCAACAGGCCTCGAGAGCACACCGGTAGAGGGAAGCTGCTGCAGGGCATCAAATGAAGGAGGACGACGAGTGTAAACCTGAATGATGGGTGGTTTTGACCGGGCTGGTGGTGGAGGTGTGGGAAGAAGGGGTGGAAGTGGAGACGTGTTGGGAATCATGGGTCGAGGTAGAGGAGGAAGAAGAGGATCAGTAGGGATGGTGTGATATGGTTGGTCTTCTCGAAAAGTGACATTAGCAGAGACAACCAACTTCCCGTCGGTAGGAGAATAACAGACATATCCTTTCTGGGTGCGAGAGTATCCAACAAACATTGCTTTTGTAGCACGTGGAGCAAATTTGTCATTTGGTGGACCAAGGTTTTGGACATAACAAGTACACCCAAAGACACGAGGTATAAGAGAGAAGATAGTCTTGGATTGGTAAAGGAGAGTTACCGCCTTACCGGGGCCACAAAGTTGAGAATAGACGAGGGCATGCGGTTGATGAGATGGTAGGCAGTAGAGACCGCAAGGTTCCAATAGTGAGGGGGAACCTGCATTTGAAACATTAGAGATTTGGAAACATCAAGAAGATGACGATTTTTCACTCCATTCTATTGAGGGGTATACACACACGAAGTCTGATGGATAATACCAAACTCGGTGCATAGATTTGAGAAGGCCCGACTAGTATACTCGCATGCATTATCAGTACGAATAATCTTAAGGATGTAGAAAATTTAGTGCGATTCTCTGTAAGAAATGTGCGGAAGGTCGACGGGAGTTTGACACGATCATGAAGTAAGTATAACCAAGTGACACGCGATTAATCATCAATAAAAGTTACGAAATAACGATATCCAAAAATACTGGGGATCTTATACGGTCACCAAATATCTGAATGAACTAATGAAAAATGAGCATCGCTCCGGGTACAGGGGGAAGTAAAAGACACGCGATGCTGCTTGCCAAAGATACAAGATTTACAAGAAAATTTCTGAAGAGGAATATCGGGTAGAGCTTTCCTGAGAATCTGGAGAGGAGCATGCCCAAGACGACGATGCCAATCAGTGGAAGAGACAATTAAAAGAGCAGTAGGTGGAATATCCAAAAGATACAGCCCGTTGGACAATTGCCCACTACCAAGCATATTCTGCTTTAGTCGATCCTGTACAACAAAGGAAGATTGTGAGAAGGTTACACATCAATCAAGGTCCTGAGTAAGACGGCTAACAGAGAGAAGGTTAAAAGGGGATCCCGGAACATGAAGAACCGATGATAACGAGAGGGATGGAGTAAAAGGCAATATGAGCAGCACCAACAACCAGGGTCGTGTCACCATTAGCTACAATAATGAACTTAGGATTAGCAGAATCCAAGTATTGAGGTGGCTTTTGCGGAGAGAGATGATGTGTGGCACCCGAGCCCACAATCCAGTGAGAGCTGTGAGAGAGGCAAGATATACTTTTGTTGGAAATCACGGTCACGAATCCAGAAGATCGACTAACCACCCCTTGTAACTGTTGGATTTGAGCACGCAGAGCTGCAATGTCGTCACTGGTGGCGGAGGGAGAAGATGTAGTAACAGAAGCAGTAATGTGAAGAGGCATTCCGTGCTTGCGGTAGCAGGTGGCCTCCAGATGACCGTCCCGGCCGCAGTAAGAACATTTAAAGAGGGTACGACCACCACGACCCCGTCCCTGAGAATGGCGACCTCCACGAGCCGGTGGACCACGAGCAGAGGGAGCAGAAGGAGCTACGAACTGCTAGGAGAGAGCCGGAGTAAGATTCAGAGCGTCTGATGGAGGAGTAACTTTCAGAAGCATCGAGCAAACGTCTGAGAGGGACGGAGTAACAGCGGAAGACAAGATCTTAGCTCGAACACTATGAAGATGTGGTGGAACACGAGCCATCATCATAGCAATCCCAATTGCTTCTTTCTGCACGCGTTGTGTAGCCAAATCCGTGGTGGGAGGCTGATGCTGTATCCATGATTCCATAAGAGTTTTAACACGAGCAACAAAATCAAGTCACCAGTAGCTCCACGTTCAGGGGATTGAAGATCACTAATTATGTCGAACAGATGCTGAAGACTGTCCTTTCCAGAATAGAGGGAGTGGAGATCCGCCCACATGGCATGGGACGTCTCGTGATAAATGACCATCCGATACGGCTCAGTGTCCAGGGAATTGAGAATCCAGGATTGGATACGACCATCATCACGTATCCATTCCTCAGTAGGGGCAGTGGGAGGAGTCCGTGTCAGGTGATGAAGAAGGCCTTAGTCTGTAGAACATGGCGAACTGAGTGAACCCATTCAACAAAGTTCAGTTTTCCACGAAAAGAGATGGTCGTGATCCAAAGCTCATTGCGAAGCTCAAGGGGAGCAGGAACAACCTGTACAGGAAGGGAGGAAGCCGCAGTCGAATCCGAGGAGGAAGGTACGGAATCCATGAACGCAACAACGCAGAGCGTGCTAGCGACAAAAGATGGCAAGTAACAGCAAACTATAACAAGCAATAGAGGCGTGCTAGCGACAGACAGCAGCGGCAAGTAGCGACAAAAGGCGGCAAACAACAAAGGTGAACTAGTGACCAACAACAAAAAACAACTGCGGCGAGCTAGCGGCTAGCTGTGGAAAACGGCAGCAAGCAGCGACAAGAATAAATCGCGCAAAGAGAGCAAGAAGAATGAAAGCTGCGGCTAAGGCAGAAAGGCAGCGAGAAGAAATCACAAGTATAAACGGCAAACCCAAGAGAGGGAAGAGCGGCGGCCAGATGCCGGACTGCTTAGGCAGCGACCTGTGCGATAAGGCAAAGAAAGCAACTGTCGTCCAAGCCGCACAGCTAGGAGAGAAGGAAAGCGGCGAGCTGAGAAAAGACCGCGGCGGGCTGAGGAGAGACCGCTGAAGAAAAGACGAGTGCGGTAAAGAAGCAGAGACCGGCAAGCAAAACTGTTGCGAGCTCAGACGGGCAGACTGTTGCGGCTAAAGACATAAACCGCTGCGGCTAAAGAGACAAACCGTTGCTGTTAAAAGAGGCAAACTGCTGTGACAAGAAAGCAGCGGACAGGATGAGATGAATCAAGCAGACTGTGGCGGACACAGATCTTGCCGCACGGTGGGTCCCATCAGCAAAGTCTATAAAGGCGAGAAGACATGAGTCCAGAAGAGGAGGGAGCAGCACAAGATGAACGTGCGGTTAGAAAAAAATCTCACCGCCGAGGGATGCGGATGGGAAGCCGCACAAAGAGGGTTGCGGGTAGAAGATTTATATCCGCCGAGGAGTTGCGGCTAGCAAACCGTACAGAGGGCTGCGGTTAGAGAATCAGAGACCTCCCGGAGGGAAACCTAGCTCTGATACCATGTTGAAAGAGAAACTCAAGAATTTTATTTATCCAAAATTATCTTTACAAAATGAGAGAATACACACATATATAGGAAGAGAGAGAGAGGAGAAGAATTCCAAACTAGAGATGTGGGATAAAACTAGAATTAATGAGCCTAAACAAATGGGCCTATATACAAGGTTTTTCCAACAATTATGAATTCCTTATGCTTTTATTCATTAGGTCCTTTTTCATAATTACATGCGCCCTTCTATTCTTTTTATTATAGCATAATTGCATTGTAATATGTACAGACATAATTTACATGATATGTCTAATTAAAAGGGATCAAATTTTTTTTACCTCAGTGCTTCGGCACTCATAGACACGACGCGACGACATAGCAGACTAGGTTAACAACGATCACACCACTTCACTAGGGTTTCTTATCTTGAAATCCCACCAATCATTCGTTACCCAATGTGGAAGTAAAAGATGTTAGCGAAAGGTGTAAACATCCACTAGTAATCTTATCTAACTTGGATCGATCCGCTGCATCCGATGTCGTTTGAAAAAGCACGATGGGCACAAACGTCGATTTCCAACGCCTTCACCTACAAGAGAGCGAACAACTTCAGATTTGTTATCCCTTGAGGGAGAGGAATTTTAGTACGACAAAAATTTACGGCATATCTCAAATCTAGAATAAGGAGGTTGAGAGATTGGTGTCGCCTAGGTCTGGAATTACTTAGGAGGAGCCAATATCAATTAAGGAGGATCATTCGAGAGAGAGGGAAACTCGACCGGCTGCTGGAAATCTTGAAGGAAGAAATCTGAAAGCCTAAATCCTCTGAAATTGATCAAAGGGGATGGAGAAGCCATAGTACCAACGAAAAAATGGTTCCTTGCAGTTATGTGATGGATACAGAGGCTGAGGAAGGTTTGCCGTGAGTCAGAAGAACCATCGGGAGCGTCGTCTAGCCTACCTTTGTCAAAGGAGGGTGGCGTCTAGGGTTTCTGAAGAGGATGAGTGATCATATGGCTGCTTTCGACGACAAACGGGAAGGAGGAGGCACTTGCGTTGTTAGTCGTTTGGAACGTGAGGAGAATGCCCTAACTTCTCGCTCGGTCATGGGAGGGAAAAAGCGTGCGAGAATGGAACTGATAGGCATACTAGGTTTCAATAGGAGGGAAAGGCACAATTGAAGGAAAAGTCATCTTCCCCTAATAACAATTTGACCATTGAATTTAAACATTACCATTTAAGTGTATTCTATGCTCGTGCACTATGAACAATCGTGTCAAAAAATGATATTAAACTTCTTATTAACTAATATTATTTAAGACGACAATTGACGCACAAAGTTAACACTAACGAGAATATTACCTTGATTTTCCGCTGATGCCGGTCATCTTCATTCGCGGTCGGATCTTGCTATCATGAGAGACGACGCGTAAAATTAATTTCGAATGTTACAAACACCCCACTTGGATTTACTACAACGAATCATGATGTAAAAGTATGCAAGTTACAAAAAGCATTATATGGACTAAAAACAATCCCAAAGGGCATGATTTGGTCACTTCGACAGAGCTTGCTTTCCTTGGATATACACAAAATAATACTAGCTATATCTTGTTTATCGGGAGTAATGCGGATAAACTTGCAACTCTTATTGTTTAGATTGATAATATTATCATTACTGGAGATGATACGTTGGAAGTCATATCCCTATAATCCAAAGTTGCTAAGGAGTTTGAAGTCAAGGGTCGTGGTGCACTATGATACTTCATTGGAATTGAAGTGTCTAGAACTAACAATGACATATTTATTTCTCAGATAAAGTATATCATGGACCTGTTGGAAGATCCATAATTGTTAGAATCTAAGCCTATTGGCTCTCCTATTGGAGCAAATCATAAACTTGGTAAAGGTGATGGTGACATGGCTTGTTCATGAGACTTTTAATTGTTTGACATGGCTTGATCGTGAACTTGGCCTTAATAAATTCATCCTGAAAAATGTTAGGCGTTACTTTCAATCCTACTAGCCTACATGCTCTGATTGCCCCTCCATTCCCTTGAAATTTCAGTTCCATTCTTGGGGATTCTTCGGCCCCTGAAATCGTTGAACTAATTGCTTTATTGGCATTGTAAAAGAGTAATACACAAAATTTAAAGAAAAATAATGGAATGGTTTGGATAACAAATCTTACATAAGAATTTATCTAGATATGATAGAAATTTACTGCCCATTTTCTTAATTCCTATGAAACTATGTTACTAGAAATTATTATGATATTTTTCATGCTACCACTACGGTGGATCACAGGTTCAAAGCCTGCCATTTTCAAATGTTGTTTCTCAACCACAACTTATTAGAAAAAGGAAAAAAATCCTTTGTAATTGTAGAGGAGAAAAAAAAATCTTGTATATATATTCACTTGTTTCAAATACAAAGAATGAGTACATATTTATAGAAGTGAGAAAGAGAGAGGAAGGTCCTATACATGATGTGGGACTAAAGAGGAGAGAGAAATAACAATAAAAATACATAATGGGTCTATGTTAAATGGGCTTTTCTAACACTCCCCCGCAAGCTGGAGTGTATAGGTCATATGCACCCATCTTGGACAAACACTGGTAAAACAAGGTACCTTATAAAGCCTTCGTGAGAATATCAGCAACTTGATCAGTGCCCGGAACATGCTTTAATTCAAGTTTCTTCATTTGAACATTCTCCCGAATAAAGTGACAGTCTACTTCGATATGTTTCGTGCGCTCGTGAAACACCGGATTCTTTGCTATATGTATGACCGCTTGACTATCACAAAATAGAACAACAGATGAAGGAAGTTTTACTCCCAGGTCAGCAAGGAGGCTTTCAAGCCATGTGAGTTCTGAGACAACCGATGCCATCAATCGATATTCAGCTTCCGCGGAGGATCGAGCAACCACGACTTGTTTCTTACTTTTCCATGTAATGAGATGACCGCCAAAATAAGTACAGAACTCACTGGTTGACCGCCAATCGTCCAGGGAACCAACATAATCGACATCAGAATAAGCAACCAATGCTGGAACAGAGTTGGAGGTTTTGTAAACAAACCCTTGACCCGGAGCTGCCTTAAGGTATCGGAGAATCCGTTCAACCGCCTGGAGATGAGAAACCCAGGGAGCATGCATGAACCGACTGACAACCCCAACAACGAACGATATATCAGGACTCGTGACCGTTAGGTAGATTAACTTTCCACAAGGCGTCGATAGTATTCCGGGTTCTGGAGAGGCAGATCATCATCAGAGGCATGAGCACATAGCTTGTGATTTGCCTTCATCGGGGTATTAGCTTGCTTGCAACCAGACTGGCCAGCGTCTTTGAGAAGATCGAGACAATACTTCCGTTGGGAGAGGACAAGCCCATCCGGTCGTCGTGCGACCCCAAGACCGAGGAAGTAGCGAAGATACCCTAGGTCTTTGGTCTGAAACACGGTGCTCAGATGCTGTTTGACCGCTTGAATCCCCTTTGAGCCATCCCCAGTAAGCAGGATGTCATTAACATAAACCAACAGAAGGACCGTTCCTGTTGCCCGGTGTCAAGTGAATAGGGAGAAGTCTGCAGAACTCCGAGTGAAACCCATGTCCCGAACCACCTTGCTGAACTTGTCAAACCACGCCCGAGGGGATTGTTTGAGACCATAGATGGATTTCTTCAGAAGACACACGCGAGACTCCCCCGTGGTCTCAAACCCGGGCGGTTGGCGCATGTAGACGGTTTCTTGAAGATCGCCATTCAAAAAGGCATTCTTGATATCCAGCTGATGAAGGGGCCAGTGGCGATGCACAACCCTGGAGAGAAGGACACGAACGGTGTTGAGCTTGGCCACCGGAGAGAAGGTTTCCTCATAATCAATGCCCTGCTGCTGAGTGAAGCCACGGGCCACCAGGCGGGCCTTCAGTCGGGCAATAGTGCCATCAAGAGCATGTTTGATGACGAAAACCCATTTACACCTAACAGGGTGCTGACCGGGAGGTAAAGGGACAAGGACCCAGGTCTGGTTGGCCCAAAGGGCCGTCATTTCTTCGTCCATGGCAACCCGCTAGCCTGGATGTTGAAGCGCCTCCTGCACAGAAGTAGGTATAGAAACAAAGGATAATGATGTGGCAAAGTGAAGAAGTGGCGGTGAAAGGAGATGTAGAGAAACATAATTCACCATAGGATGAGCGGTGGAGGATGGAGTCGGAGCAGCAGGTCGTGGAGCATCAGAGGTCGAAGCCGACTGCAGTGGGGCAACAGGATAAGGAGAGCGACGAGAATAGACCCGGATGACAGGTGGCTGTGGACGGATCGGAGGCTGGGCATAAATAGGAGATGGTGGGGAACGGGGAACAGAGATGACATAACGCACGACGGGCTCTGGAACAGGAGCGATATCCAGAGCAGAAAAGAAGGGAAGATCTTCCCGGAAAGTGACGTCCGCAGAAACAGTCACCTTGCGGTTAGTAGGCGAATATCACACATAACCCTTTTGAGTGCGCGAGTAGCCCACAAAAACATATTTGGCTGCACGGGGATCCAACTTGTCTGTAGAGGGGCCGAGGTGGTGAACATAGCAAGTACACCCAAAAATTCGGGGAGTAATAGGAAAAGTCGGAGTGGAGGAAAATTGGAGGCCGAATGGAGTAGCATTCTGGAGGACGGAGGATGGTAGATGGTTGATAAGAAAACAGGCCGTGAAGAGCGCAAAGTTCCAGTATGGTTTGGGAACCTGCATTTAAAGCATAAGGGAGCGAGACACATCAAGAAGGTGACGATTCTTGCGCTCGACGACACTATTCTGTTGTGGGGTATAATCACACGACGTTTGGTGAATAATTCCAAACTCAGAGCAGAGGGTCGTGAAGTCATGACCAGTGTACTCACGCGCATTGTCAGTACGAATAGTTTGAATGAGTGCAGAGAATTGAGTGTGAGTCTCAAGAATGAAGGCCCGGAAGACGCGGGGAAGCTCAGAACGATCGCGAAGGAGATACAACCATGTCATGCGAGAATAATCATTAATAAATGTAAGAAAGTAACGGTAGCCAGAAATACTAGTAATCTTGTACGGACCTCATATATCGGAGTGTACCAAAACAAAAGGAGCGGAGCTCCGAGCACAATGAGAAGGAAAAGATGAACGTGGCTGCTTGCCAAAAATGCACGTTTCACACTGAAATGCAGGAAGAGATATATCCGGGAGAGCCTTATGGAGGACTGGTAGAGGAGCATGACCAAGAAGTCGATGCCAATCCGAAGAAGAGACAGATGCGAGGAGAGTAGGAGAGTCATCAAGAAGGTAGAGCCCGTTCTGCAGTCGCCCCCTACCAATGATAGTCCACGTCTGCTGATCCTGTATCATAAAAGAAGAAGTAAATGTCACGGAGCAATGTAAGTCAGTAGTAAGGCGACCAACATAAAGTAAATTGAAGGGAGAGCCCGGAAAATGAAGAGCCGAGCGTAGGATAAGGGAGGAGGCGAGAGGAATATCAGCACAGCCCGAGACGGGGACAGTTGCCCCATTGGTCACAGTAATGTACTTCGGGTGAGGAGAAGACAAGTACTGAGGCGGTCGAACAGAGGTGATGTGATGAGTGGCACCCGAATCGATGATCCATTGCGGTCTAGTGGAGAGGCAGGCGATACCTTCATTGGAGATTGAGGCGGCGGAGGCAACCGAGGCCGGCGGGCTGCTGAGCAGGCCATGAAGATGCTGGAGCTGAAGACGAACCTTGTCGAGGTCAGTACGAGTGGGAGAGGAGTCGGTGGCAGCAATAGAGGCCTGCGGACGAGGAGGACGACCATGCTTGCGATAGCACGTGGCTTCAAGATGCCCGTCTTTGCCACAGAAGGAACACTTAGGTCGCGGCTGGCCACCCCGACCACGTCCCCGAGAGTCAGAACGGCCCCCACGAGCTGAAGAAGGGAGAGGTAGTAAAGGTGCAGGGGCCTGCTGGATAAGAGCCGGAGAAGGAGGTCCAGAAAAATTCGGAGGCGGGGAGACCTTGAGAAGCATGGAACACACATCCGAGAAGGACGGAGTAACTGTAGAGGAGAGAATCTGAGCCCGCACACTGTGAAGGTGATGCGGGACCCGAGCGATCATCATAGCGATGCCAATGGCTTCTTTCTGGGCACGTTGGACAACAAGGTCCACAGTAGGAGGCTGGTGTTGGATCCAAGCTTCGACCAGAGACCGAGCCGGGAAACAAAGGAGGTCAGATCGGCCGCCTCACCACTGTCAAGAGCCTGAAGAGCAGTGATGATGTCGTACAAATGATGAAGACTATCTTTGCCGGAGTAGAGGGTATGGAGCTCGTCTCACATACCCTTGACCGTCTCCTGGTACATGGCCAAACGATAAGGCTCGCCATCAAGAGAGTTGAGGATCCATGTCTGAACCCGACCATCGTTGCGTAGCCAGTCGTCAGTAGGAGTACCGGTAACGACCTGGGTCAAGTGATGAAGAAACCCCTTCGACTGCGCCCATTCCACAAAATTTTTCTTACCGGTCAGAGAGATAATTGTAATCTGAAGCTCATCACGAATATCCGGAAGGGAGGCTGGGCGGTCTGCAGGAGTAACCGCCGGTCCGGTAGAGTTAGCAGAAGACGTCATGAAGACGAACCGAGGCAAGGAGAAAGGACCTGCAACAGAGGAGTCCGCACGGGTAGGGAGGTCGCGTGACTAGAGACAGGACGCGCAGATAGACTGCAGGGGAGACCGCACAGTCACGGTGTGAAGACACCAGCGGCAAGGAGGGGGCCACGACCAAGGTGCGGAGGCCGGGAGACGAAGATCGCAACGAGCAGAGCCAACCCGCTCGAGGAGACCGCCACGGATAGAAATAGGCCGCACGGACAGACGAGAAGAGCCGGAGACCGCTCGGCCGAGAGGGAGGGAGAGGACCACGACCAAAATGCGGGAAGGCAATAGCCCGCACGGTCTGGGAGAGCACAACAACGGTCAGAGAAAGGGAGCCACGAGTAGAAGAACTCGAGCAGATAGAGAAGGCAGCGGGAAGAGAGGCCGCGAGAAGAGGTCGCGAGTAGTAGAACTCCAGCGACAAGAAGGCAGCAGATCGGAGAGCAGAAGCAGTCCGCGACAAGCAGACGCAGAGGCAGTCCGCGGATCGGCGAGCAGAAGCAGTCCGCGGCGAGCAGAGGCAGTCCACGGCGAGCAGACGCAGGGAGAGACCGCGGCGGACAAGAGAGGCCGACAGCGGACAGGAAGGAGCAGTCCGCAGCGGGTAGAGCGAGATTAGGTGAGAGAGGTGGTCCCCACTGGTCAGAGCGGAAGGAGGCTATAAGAAGCCCTTGGAGGAGCGTGGAACCACGGAGAGAAGAGGAAGCGGGAATAGAAGAGAGGCCGCAGGAGACCGAGCGGCAAGGGCGGGTAGCGGACAGAAGAGGCAGGCCGCAGGAGGGGAAGGAGACCGCACGGGATAAGCGGTTAAGAAAGGAGAAACCGCCCAAGGAGAACCGGTCCCTCTGATACCATGTAGAGGAGAAAAAGAAGCTTGTATATATGTTCACTTGTTTCAAATAGAAAGAATGAGTACATATTTATAAAAGGGAGAAAGAGAGAGGAAGGTCTTATACATGATGTGGGACTAAAGAAGAGAGAAAAATAACAATAAAAATACATAATGAACCTATGTTAAATGAGCTTTTCTAACAGTAATCATAACTTTTTGGGTATAAATCTGTTAGGTATATATTTCAGACTATTGATACCATGCTTGTTTATTTTCAAGGCTATTGGACAAGTACTCTATCTACGTCCTTATGTCAACGACTTCAGCACAGAGTGGGTGCTATCCTCAGTGACCATGTTGACACTTGGATCAGTCTTTACTACGTATATTGGAGAGAAAATATCAGACCTAAAACTTGGAAATGGGACGTCACTTTTGATATTCACTGGCATTATATCATACTTGCCAGCATCATTTGGGAGAACAGTCTCCCAGGCATTTCAGGATGGAAATTACATTGGATTGACTACAATAGTTATTTCATTTTTTGTATTAGTTCTTGGTATTGTGTATGTACAGGTAAGACTTCTGTTTTTCTTTTTCTTTTTTCTTCTCAAAATCTTCATTTTCTTTTGTATCTAACACATGGTTTTAGGAAGCGGAGAGAAAAATACCGCTTAATTATGCTTCAAGATACAGCAGCAGGAGTGGGGACCTTCAGAAAGCTGCATACCTACCATTTAAGGTTTGTATCAACATTTATCTCCTTCAGAATTTGTTTTGGTTATTCACATCATAACTCCTTGTTCTGTTATCTAATTCTATGGGATTTTGATATAATCTTTGTCTGTTAAGCATTCGTGATCCATTTAATGCATTATTCCTATTTTTATTGCCATATGGGTTTGATTAAGTGTCCATTAATGGATTCTTTGGTTTACACACATTGTCTATTGTTGTTGATTTCCTTAAATAGCAAGTTCTGAATGTCTTTTATGTCTTAAAATAGGGACATATAGATAAATTCCAAATTTTGCTGAACTCTAAAGATGTCATTGTAATTTACTAAGTTGAATATAGTCAAATGTTGTCTGTCTAGGTGTCTTTAAACAATAATACCCAGCCCAAACACAATATTTGACTGATAATATTTGTTACGTGTTATTATTTGTCATTTTGTAGTATTTTATTATAATCCTCCTCTCTGTTGTATTTTACCTTTCCTATTTATAGGAGAGGTTATTGTTGGTTTTGATCAAGTCAGTCTTATATCAAGCATGATATCAAAGCCATAGAACTGTCTGAATGTGTTATTGGCACCACCACGGAATTTATGATGGCTTCATTGGATTGGAAACAATGAGAGAGAGTACTTCTTAGTCATGTCCTGACTCACGAACTCTATTTGGGAATTTGTTGCTTGTAACTATCTGTTCTTGGACACGATTGTTGATATCCATTGAAGCATTCACAAGGCAAAATTGAACTCGTGCCCCACGTGGTGGCTGATGACTCTACTCCTGAGACAAAGCTTGCACCGCGATGTGCTTGAGAGCAAGTTTTTTAACTCTGCTTAGGGCCTTTTGGCCATATAGAGCTGTGGTGACCACAAAAGCGCGCAGACTCACCTCCTCAGAATTCCTCCAGGAGGGAAGGTGTTGACTTATGTGAACTCGCCTTCCCTTCGTCTCCCACTCCATTAGCGGATGCCAGAGCTCATCTGCTAAATCTTTTCCAACTCCGACGAAGGGATGGCTTCTCGCCCCCTCAAGAGGATTGTTTGTGGACACTTTCCTCTTCTTAGAGAAAGTGCTCGCGACTTCTCGACCCATTGCTCGCGCAAGATTCTTTTCACGCCACTTCTATTTTATTTTCTCTGCCGTGGTTGGTTCAATGGCCACGAGTTCAAAGGGTTTCTTCAAGGGAATAGTAAGAACCACATCAAGGAGTATTCAAAAAGAATTAGTGATATTTTCATCAAAACAACAAGGAATTCACTTATAGTGTTTACGGGCTCTACCTTGGTCATCATCCACTTCAAGTTTTTAGTGCTTGCTGCAAGTGAGCAGGAGCATGCAAACAGCAACCTGTCAAAAATTTTGCAATTTTTTTCTTCACCCCCTTAAGCTCCAATCCATTGAACTCCTTTTCCGCCCTTGCTTGCGGACCCGTGACATGATTGCCAAAGTCACCTTTGAAAAAAGCAAAACGATAACTGCAGAAGTGAATTTGGTTCAAGAGCCTCAAAATTCGCAGCTTGGCAGACCCAAAATAAATAGTGCATGTTCGCTTGGAGCGAATATGGAAAAGATTGTGAAAGGCAGTAAGGGAGGAGCGAACTCTCTCGAGACACAAGTAGATGATGAAGGAATCCAGGATGGCAATAGAGGTGGTAGGAACTTGCATGGGTACAAATCCATAATGATTCTGGGTTTTGATCATCATAGCATAAACTGAGAATCTCCGGCCATAATAAAGTGATCAAAAGGAATTGCGAGTTCAACTTCGTTGCTGGTATTAACTCGCTCTCTCTGAAGGAAGTCGAGCAATTCACTAGGAGTGAGTAGATGGCGGGCTAAGATTTTATGGAATTCGGGGGTGCTCGTTGATGCAACGCTCTTGTTTACTGTTGTTGCGCAACATGTCTGCAGACCAGTGACCCCAACCCCTCTTCATGGATCTGATTGGTTGCAACCGCTAATTCCAAATGGCGGGTTGTTGAGACCGAGGTTTGAACCCTAGACCTCCTTAATAAGGGAGCTCTAAATTAGTCCTCATCACCAACTGAGCAGTCGGGGCTTGATCCAATCGTCAGTTGTCTTGTCATATTATTATAATAATATTATATTTGGAGTTAAGTCATTATATAGAGTTGTATTTAGTCATAGTTAGGGTTGTTCGTAAACCAAATAGTTCGTGGACAATTCTGGAGTCGATTTGTGAAGATTCAATTCCAAATTCGGATTCGATTCCAATTTGGATTCGAATCCAAATTCGGATTCGAAATCCAAATTCAGATTCAAAATCCAAATTCGGATTCGAGTGTTATCTTAATCCAAATAATATTATCTCTGATAAAAGAATTCGTGAATAGTTTGCGAATGGTAGAAAAATATAATTTAATAAATTTTATATAACAAATTTAACTTCTCATAAGCCTTAATATAAGTTTTATATCAAATTAAACTTCTCCAAGACCGAATTCGAATTCAAATACGAATTCGAATCCAAGATTTTGGGATTGTTAGAGAATATTAGGAAACATGATGTATTGACCCATTAATATGACCCATTTAGGATATATTGCTTAGTCCCACATTGTTTGTATAGCTAATCTTTCCTCTCCTCTCTCCTATATATTTGTACTCATTCTTATATTTTGGTATTCAAGAAGTATATACAAGGTTTGGACCTTTCTTTACATGGTATGAGAGCGATACGGTCCGTCCTGTTTTTCTCAAACCGCCCAGTTCTCCTGTTAACCGGGCGGCTTGCGTTTCTGCCTAATCGCACGGTCTTGCGGTCTCTCCATTTTCTACCCTCCTCCATCCCCTTCTCCCGTGGATCCACCTCCTTCTCGTCTACGCCCTGTTACAGCCTCTTCTATTTCTGGCACGTGGACCCCACTCCCGTACGGATTGGTCTTTTTAACTTGTCACGGGTTTTTTCTACCCGCTGCGGCTTCCCCTGTTAGCTGAGTAGCTTCTTTCTTCTCGCGGTTTCTCTCTACCATCTGGCTACCGCTCTACCCGCTGCGACCTGTGTCTGCCCGCTGCGGTCTCTTCCCAGTGTTTTCGCCGCGGTCTCTTCTCTTTCCGCGCGATCTCCTTCCTTGCTGCGCGGTCTCTTTGTCGTACGGTTTTCTTCTTGTCGCAGGGAGCTTGCCCCTCTCTTGCCGATTGCCTTGCCGCTTCTCGCTTCTCGAATTGATCTGCTATTCGTGTGGACTGTCTTTACCGCTCCGGTACGGCTTGCTTCTAACCGCACGGTCTGGTGACTATTCGTCGTGGTTGCTCTTGGTGCGGTCTGCTCTTAGCCGCCTGAACTAGTTCCTAATTGCTTGCGGTCTGCTCCTTGCAGCCCGATCTAGTTCCTGTTTGCTTGCGGTCTGCTCCTAACCACCCGAACTAGTTCCCGTTTGCCGTGACTTTCGGCCAGTTGCGGTCTTCCTCTAACCGCACGGTCTCGTACTTTCTACCGGCCTGTTTCCGGCCTTTGCCTCCTCTAGTCGCTGCCCGCCCAGGACTGTTGCCATCTTCTTCTAACCGCTGCGGTCTCATGGCGTCAGAGAATTCCAATGCTTCTTCTGTTCTCCCTGATCGTGTTGCGGCTCCAGTTCCCGAGCTTCGCGATGAACTTTGCATTACTACTATCTCTCTCAGTGGGAAGCGTAATTTTGTCGAATGGGTGCACTCGGTTCGTCGTGTCCTGCAGACAAAATGTCTTCTTCATCACCTCATAAGGGTCACGCCAACCGCTCCCACCGATGAGTGGCTTCGCGATGATGGTCGCGTCCAATCTTGGCTACTCAACTCTATGGACACTGAGCCATATAGGATGGCTATGTATCATGACACGGCGAAGGCCATGTGAGAGGAATTCCATTATTTTTACTCGGGCCATAATAGTTTACAACACCTGTTCGACATCGTCTCGGATCTTCAAAACCTTGATCCCGGGGGTCCTGGTGATATGATCTTCTTTGTTGCTAAAGCCAAGACCCTGGTGGAGGCCTGGATCCAGCATCAGCCTCCTACTATAGATCTGACCACTCAGCGAGCCCAAAAAGAGGCTGTCGGGATTGCGATGATGATGTCCCGGGTTCCCCCTCACCTCCACAGTGTTCGGGCCTAGATTCTCTCATCTACTACCACACCATCTTTATTTAATGTGTGCTCCATGCTTTTGAAGGTCACCCCGCCCCAGATACTCCTATTACTCTCTCCCCAACGCTTCTACAACACTCTTCACTAGCTCCGCATGCTTGGGGGTCCTCAACACGTGGAGGCCGTAACACGACTCGGGGACGCGGTCGGTCTGGCAAATCTCTGTTTAAGCGCACCTATTGCGGACGAGATGACCATCTTGTGGCCACCTGCTATTGCAAACATGGCCTGCCACCACATCTTGCTGCTCCTGCTCTGGCTGATCCTCCAGTTGCTTCTATCGCTCCTGCCCCGGACTCTGCTGCCTCTGCTCGGGCAGACATTGTTGCTCTACACACTCAGTTCCAACACCTGCAAGGGGTGATCTCTCACTCGTCTGGCTCTATCACCTCTATTTCCAATGAAGGTATTTCTTGTCTCTCGCAAAGCTCTCACTGGAATGTGGACTCAGGTGTCACGCATCACATTACTTCGCAACGCCCTCCGCAATATTCAGTGTCTGCTCACCCCAAATTCATAACAGTAGAAAATGGTGATACCATCCCCGTCTCTGGTGCTGCTGATATACCTCTTACACCCACTCTATCTTTGACCTCTTCTCTTCATGTTCCCGGTTCCCCATTTAACCTACTTTATGTTAGCCGCCTCACACAAGACCTCAATTGTTGTGTTATTTTCTCACCCTCTACCTTTGTTGTGCAGGATCGAAACACGCATAATATCATTGGTAAGGGACGGCTGTCAAATGGGCTCTATCTTCTCGATGTCCCTCCTTCCGCCTTTTCCGTTGTCTCTACTACCGACTGGCATCGTCGTCTCGGGCATGCTCCCCTCCAGACTCTCAAGAAGGCTCTTTCGGATGTCTCTCTACACGAGTTTTCTTGCGAGTCGTGTATCTTTGGCAAACAACATCGTGTTTCTTTTTCTCCTACTTGTACTCGGAGTGATACTCCATTTTAATTTGTACATTCTGATATTTTGGGCCCTTATAAATCCCCTAGTATGTTTGGCTATCGATATTTTGTCACGTTTATTGATGATTATTCATGCTTAACCTGGTTGTACTTACTTTAGGATCGTACTGAACTTACAACTACATTTCGTGCCTTCCTCAGCGAAATACGTATACAGTTCCCCTCTTCTTTAAAGGTTATTCACACGGATAACGCTAAGGAATACACTAGCCGTGCATTTGCCAACTTATGCACCAAGTTCGGTATTATACATCAAACCTCATGTGCTTATAAGCCTTAATAAAATGGTGTGGCAGAGCGGAAGAATCGTCATCTTCTTGATGTGGCGCGGTCCCTCATGCTTCAAATGCATGTTCCTACTCGTTTTTGGAACTTTGCTGTCTCTACGACATGTCACCTCATCAATCACATGCCTTCTTCTGTGCTCGATCATGCCACTCCGTTTAGCCTCCTCTTTCCGTCCCAATCATCGTTTCCTATCACGCCTCGTGTGTTCGGGTGTACTTGCTATGTTCATCATCTCGGTCTAATCACGAATAAGTTTGCTCCCCCTGCCCGCAAGTGTATGTTTCTCGGGTACTCTTGGACCCAGAAAGGCTATGTGTATTATTCTCCGCCTCATGACAGACATTTTCTCTGCTTATGTCACCTTTCAGGAGGCTCAACTATTATACGACTCATCGTCTGTCATTGCTCCTCCTTTCTCCCCTTCAGTTCCTCATCCGACTGTTCCCGTCACGTCTTCTTTACCACCGCAACTTCCAACCCCCCCTCTGGCACATGCTTCACCTACACCATCCAAACCGCCCTTATTCGTGTCTACACTCGTCGTACCCCGGTCTCTGGAGCTCAGCAACAGCTCCCTATATCAGTGCTATCCCGCGGATTGACGGTCCAACAACATCATCTACCGCTCACCCCATGGCGAATTATGTCTTTATGCATCGCCTTGCTCCACCTCTACGCAAGTTTGCTCTCCCCCTCTCCTCCATTTCTATTCCTAACTCAATGCAGGAGGCTCTTCTACTTCCAGGGTGGCGCGCAGCCATGAACGAGAAAATGACTACTCTTTGGTCTAACCAGACTTGGGATCTGGTTCCTCCTCCCGGCCATTCATGTGTCAGTTGCAAGTGGGTGTTTACTATAAAACATGCTCAATATGGGACAATTGACAGGCTCAAGGCCCGACTTGTGGCACGTGGGGTTACTCAACAACAGGGACTTGATTATGAGGAAACCTTCTCTCCCGTTGCAAAGTTGAATTCTGTTCGAGTTCTGATCTCCTTGGTTGTGCATCGACACTAACCTCTCCATCAGCTCGATATTAAAAATGCCTTTTTGAATGATGGCCTTCAAGAGATAGTCTACATGCATCAACTGCCCGGGTTTGAGACCACGAGGGAGTCTCGTGTATGCCTTTTTCGGAAATCTATTTATGGTCTCAAACAGTCTCCTCGGGCTTGGTCTGAAAAGTTTAGTAAGGCTGTTCACGATGTTGGATTCAAGCGGAGCTCGGCCGACTTCTCTCTCTTCACTCGTTATCAATCAACTGAGACTGTCATTCTCTTGGTATATGTGGATGATATCTTGATTACTGACAACGACACCACATGGATACAGAAAATCAAGCAACACTTGAACTCCGTTTTCCAGACAAAAGATCTGAGAGGTTTGAGGTACTTTCTTGGACTTGAGGTTGCAAGACGACCTGATGACCTTGTTCTGACACAACGAAAGTATTGCCTTGATCTCCACCACGATGCTGGCTATTCTGGGTGTAAACCGGTAGAAACTCCGATGGATGCCACCCACAAGTTATGTGCTCATGGGTCTGACTCCGATTCCCTGCTTACAAACCCTGAGTATTATCGACGCCTTGTGGAAAAATTGATTTACCTAACAGTTACAAGACCTAATATTCCATTTGTTGTTGGAGTTGTCAGCAGATTTATGCATGCCCCTCGCAATTCTCATCTCCAGGCAGTGGAACGCATCCTCAAATATTTGAAGACAGCTCCTGGACAAGGACTGGTATATAAGCCATCTTCCTCCCTATCTCTTGTTACATACTCAGATGCAGACTATGCGGGTTCCCTAGATGATCGGCGCTCTACTACAGGCTTCTGTACCTACTTTGGGGGGAATCTTATTACTTAGCGTAGCAAAAAGCAGTCTGTTGTTGCTAGGTCATCCTCCGAAGCCGAGTATTGTGCAATGACAATGGTTGTATATGAACTCACCTGGCTTGAGGGTCTACTGGGAGATTTGGGGGTCACTTTACCCTCACCAGCAACCTTGTTTTGCGATAGTCATACTGCAATTCACATCGCGAAGAATCCTGTGTTTCATGAGTGGACCAAACACATCGAAGTTGACTGCCATTTCGTTCGTGAAAAGGTTCTATTAAAGAAGTTAGAGCTGGAGCATGTTCCTGCGTCTGGGCAAGTTGTCGACATTCTCACCAAGGAATTACCACGATAAGCAAGTAGGCTCATTACAAAAGTAGAATAATGTACTGGTAGTGAGTAGATGGTGGGCTGGGATGTTATGGAATTCGAGGGTGCTCGTTGAAGGGGAAGAAGACGCACTATCCAAGAATTTCCTTGGGACAGGGGATTGAAGGAACTCCATGAGCAGAATTCAGCGAGATTTATGCTTTTAAAAACTCGCGCAAACACTGGGTTGAAGCTCCAAAATTAACTTGCATAAATTGAAATGAAGATCTCTCCTATTTATAGAAACTCAAAGGGTCTCGCATTCTATAAGGAAGTAGAGTCATTTGCTCCGCATTTCCTTTCTTGAAGAATGAAGGGATTAGTGAATGCGGACTCTTCGTCAAGTAAATGTTATCGCCGATCGCCGAACTAGGAAGGGTATGGTCCCCGATTATCTGGAGTTATGCAGTCACCACGGTTTGCGCATTCACAATATCATTTAGAATCCATTCCTTACTCTATTTTAGTACAAAAATAAGCAAGTGAATGTGAGCTCATCATCAGTTCACGCTCATTGTTCCTCTTGTAATCTATTCCTAACTTTTCTAGACTACAGGAATAAGCAAGTGTACGCGAGCTCGCTATCTGGTATTCACACTCAAGGTTCCTCTCGTAATCTATTCATAATTTCTTATATGTATATGAATATGCATGTAATTTCTTATATGTATATGAATATGCAAGTGAACATGAACTCTCTATCAGGTATTCTCATTCACTATATCTCTTGCAATCCATTCAACTCTCTTTGAGTACAGGAATAAGCAAATGAATGTGCGCCTGCCAAATTCTTTTTTATCTCTAGCACTAACTCTTTTAAAGTACTTGAATAAGCCAAGGAAGCGCGATCCCATCATCAGCTATTCACTTTTATTTTTCCACATAATTATCATCCCAAAGCTTCTATAAGTACAAGAATCAAACAACAAATCGCTAATTCTCCATTCTATGCTAAAACATAATCTCATTTCCAGTCAAACATAAATATAGAAGAAACATTCACACATGATAGAAAATTCATTGCATAATAAGAAAATACACAAGAAAATTTATAGCAAGAAAGCATGATTTACATTTATTAACACACATGTTGTGCCGCTACAACCTGCAGGGGGACTCTGGCTCGCAGGAGGCCCCTGTTGCTGGGTCTTATCGTCTGGAGTCTGAAGCCACGGGGCTGCCCCAGGATCACTTCTGCCGTCACCACTTTGACTAATTCCTTGGGGACAAGGCATATTTCCTAGACGACGATATTGTTACGGTTGCGCATGCCGACGTGACATACACACACACACACACACACTGACGAGACGTCGTGACGAGTCCGCACGTAGTGGGAGACGATGACGGTTCCGTCTGGAGGAGAGTCTGAAGACGCATTGTCGACGTGATCATTTTATTTGCATTTATTATGTTATTTTCATTATGTGTACGCTTTATTATTATTCGCATTATTTTCCCGTTATCCGCACCCTAAGGCCGCTCCCTAAGGCTTTATTCGCATTATTATTCGTATTATTATTCGCTTTATTTGCATTTATTATAAGGGTTTGCGTTGTACTCGTTTTGATTATCCCTGGATGAATGAAAATTAAGGCCGCTCCCTAAGGCTTTCCTCTCAACCCTAATCCTCCTCTTCTCCCTCACCTTCTTTGGCCCTCCCCTTGTCGGATTCCTCTCGGGATCGTATCAGTTGTCTTGTTATTTTTGATGAGTTTACATGCCATGTGCAGGATCGTTTGACTGGGACACTCCTTGGAGTTGATCATCGTCGTAGCGCGGTGTACGTCCTTAATCGTCTCCATCTTCCATCCACTTCATCGTCACCGACAACTTCCACCCATTGTTTTCCTTCGGTGGATTTCTCTTAGTGACATCATTTTCTTGGCCATCTCAGTGGTTTGCGTCTCTCATCAGTCATGGCTTCCTTGGTCGTGTTATTGTTGATTGTCCCACTCTTGTATGGGTTGTAAGCTTGGTAAATAGCTACAACTCCATATCCGTCTAGTGAGTCTAGGTCCCAACATCCTTTTAATTTAGTTTATTCTGATTTATGGGGTCCCGCCCCTTTTATATCCAAGGGCAGGCATCAGTACTCTGTTCTCTTTGTTGATGACTATTCTCGTTATTATTGGATCTACTTTATGCATTCTCGTTCTGACTTTTTTCAGATTTACGTTACTTCTTATGCTATGGTGCGCACCCAATATTTTCCTTCCATATGTATTTTCAGTTATGACACAGGGGGTAAATCTCTCTCATGTTTTTTGTGATCTGCTAGCTACCTACGATACTCTCCCTCAGCTTGCCTGTCCCAGTACTTACGCTCAGATTGACACCGCCGAAAGGAAGCATCACCACATTATAAAGATAGCCAGACCCTCCTCATATCCTCCCACGTTCCTCCTCATTTTTTGCCTGAGGTTGTTTCCACTGTTTTCTACCTTATTAACCTGCAACCTTCCAATTTTTTAGGGCCAGAGTTCTGATGCGTGTCTGTACTCTCAACCCCTCGTTACACTCATCTTCATATTTTTGGCTATCGGTGTTATGTTTTACTTTCTCCACGTGAGCCTACCAAGCTCTCTGCTCGGTCTGTTCCCTGTATCTTTCTTGGATACAGTCCTGAGCATAAGAGATATTATTGTTATGACTCTGTTGCACATCGACTTCACATCTCACATGATGTCACCTTTGACAAGTCTCACCCTCTCTCTGTGTCCCCTGCCCCTCGATCTCGCACTCATCTGTTACTCCCTCTGATGTGCAATTTCTCACCATTCACATCTCATCGCCTCATGCCTCCTCTCCTCCGGGATGTTCCCCTCCTCTTCCCTTGCATCCGACCTCGCCAATATCACCATCTCATACCTCTCCAGTCGCACCACCTCTGACCTCTCCAGCCTCACACCTCCGACCTCTCTAGTCTTACCTCCTCACTCCTCCCATTCGCCACCCACTTACTCCTCTGACGAGCTCGTCGTCCCCCTTTTATATCAGTACACTCGTCGCCCCCCTTATGTTCCCTTGCCTCCAGTGCCCCCAAACTCAGTGTATGTCTCCTCCAGCAAGTGTCCTGTGGATGATCCTCCTGCGTGCCACTAATCTCTTCATGAATGACATCCTTCCGACCTCCTTAGCCTTGCTACACTACCGCTGGACCTGCCTGCCTTTCCTGCTACTGCCTGTGATACTCCAGTGCCGACTTCCTACCATGAGGCTGCTCAGATGCTTGATTGGCAGGCTGCCTTGTCTGTTGAGTTGGTGGCACTCGAACACACTCGTATCTGGGAGTTTGCCCCTCTTCCACCCAGTGATGTGCATATTACTTGCATGTGAGTTTTCAAGGTCAAGACTCGCTCAGATGGTTCTGTGTAGTGGTACATGGCCCGACTTGTACCTCGTGGTTTCCAGCAGGAGCAGGGCCGAGACTATGATGAGACCTTCATTCTGGTCGCCTACATGAGTACGGTTCGTACTCTTATTGCAGTGCAACTGTTCGCCACTGCTTTCTGTTCCAGCTCGATGTGAATAATGCCTTTCTTCATGACGACCTTCTGCAAAAGGTGTACATGCTTCCTCCTCCCGGTCTCTCCTCTCCTTCAGGCCTTGTCTGCCGCTTACGACGAGCTCTTTATGGGCTCAATCAGGCGCCCCGCGCGTGATTTGAACATTTTAGCTCAGTCATTACAGCCGTCGGTTTTTTGCAACCCTGAACAGTGGATGATCCAACCCTGTTTGTGCACTGCTCTCGTGACCGGACTCTTTTGTTACTTTATGTTGATGAAATGATTATTACTGGTGATGATCCTTCTCGTGTGGCATTCGTCAAGCGTCACCTTCAACAACAGTTTCAGATGACCGACCTTGAACAGTTGAGCTATTTCATGGTCCTTGAGGTCAACTCTAAAGACCATGGTTTTCAGCTCTCTCAACGATATTACACATCAGATCTCTTAGCTCGGGTTGTTCTCTTTGACTCTTGCACCGTGGACACCTATACGAAGCTTCACCTTCAGCTATGTCCGGATGATGGGGTGTCACTTTATTATCCTACTCGCTATCGTCACCTTGTTGGGAGTCTCATCTACCTCACTATTACTCGGCACGACATTGCCCATGTTGTTCATGTGTTGAGCCAGTTTGTTGGTGCACCTATCTCTTTGCATTATGGTCACCTACTGCGACTCTTGCACTATCTCTAGGCGGTGACTTCATAAGGTCTCTTCTTCTCTAGTTATAGTTCTCTGCAACTCCGTGCTTACTCAGATGCAAACTTGTAGATTGCGGCCGACATGTCAGCCGACATGTCAGTTTTGAGGGGGAAACGACACGTTATCGCCACATATGAAAATTCTAGCGTTTTCCAGTATTGCGGCCAACATGTCGGTCGGCCCAATATTGCGGCAAATGTTGACTAATGTGGGGTAATGTCGGCCCAATATTGCAGTTTTTTGTGTTCAAAAAAAATTATAATTGTTTATAGAATGAATTCATCAGAAGGTTCTAGCAATATGCCTAATACTTCTTCTATAACATGTAGAGATCTATGTTGGGCATTTGGTGAGAAGGTGACTCCAAATAACACCAATCAAATACGATTAAACACTCGTTAGTAGTTTAATTTTCTCCATTGAATTTTAGTTTACATTTAATCAGATAAAATATTTACCATCTACTTAATAAATGAAAATATTATAAATATATATATATATATATATATATAACAATACAATCTGACATTTTGAAATGTCCCCGATATATCCCCCGTAATCCGACATCCGACATAAAAAAACTCAAAACGACATGAGTCCGACATTCGACATCTGCAACCTTGCTCAGATGCTATCTGAGCCAGTGATCCTATTGATCGTCGATATGTCACAAGTTTCTGTTTTTCTTGGGTTCTTCACTTATGACATTGAAGTCCAAGAAACAGTCTGGTGTTTCTCGTTCCAGCACTGAGGCTGAGCTTTGGGTCATGACTACCACCGCTGAGGACATTATTTGGCTCTGCTGGCTTCTTGATGACCTTAATGTCACTTCTCCAGATCTCACTCCACTCTACTGTGATAACACTGGTGCCATTCAGATTACTCTGAACCTGGTGAAACACTCTCTTACCAAGCATATCTAGATTGATGCTTTCTTCCTACCAAAGCAGTATGATCGTAGTATTCTTGCTCCTTACTTTGTTCCTTCTGAGCAACAGTTTGCAGATTTGATGACTAAGTCACAGACGCGGAACCAGCATACATATCTATTGTCCAAACTCTCGGTGTATGATCCCCCTTGAGTTTGAGGGGGGTTGTTAGATACTGTATATGGTAGATATAGCTTAGACTCATCTCGAGTGTTGGGATCACCCTCTTATGTATTTATATATGTGTGTGTGTGTAAACCTTATTGTTCATTATTATGCAAATTGATTCATTCTATCACGAAGGATGTTAGTTAAGATGGATCCTACCACATCCATGTAGGAGGATCTCCTAGAGAATGTTGCACCTCATCTTGTGTCACGAACATTTAACGACACAATAAGGAGGTAATCTACAAAAAAAGTCATCTCCCGAAGAAACCATCGAGGTTGGAGGGGTTGGTGGCCACGCCAATGTGTTGCACAGTGCGTTGGAGGTGCTCCAAGTTGTGCATGAGCAAGCCAAGGAGGCACCGTAGGCAGATACGCACGACTGCGACTGCGGTTGGGTCACTCATATAATAGCTTGCATCTGGAAGCTGGGATGTGCGACGAATTAAATCATGTGATTTGTTGGTGCGAACATCAAAAACAGTACCGCGGAGTATGTGATTGCTCTTGTTTGATCCATGGTCGCTCCTTAGCTGATCGTTCGGCAATGTAGGCGTCCGGCGAGCAAGTGGTCATCAATGTAGGGATAGCGTGGAGGGCATAGTTGAACTGAAGGAAAAGATCACACAACCTAGGTCTAGGTGAGGGGTAAGTGGTAGGCTGGACCATTTGATACGAGCATGATGATAGATTGCACTATAATTGAAAATTCTATATAAACTTTCAATGTATGATCACACTAAGCTCTTGAGGGTTGGTTCCCTCGAAAAGTTCCTCTTCAAAAGAGAGCTTACCGGACTGTCTTATGCTTCAGGAGGTTAACATTCTGGGAACCTTTACAATCTATAAAGATATACTCTTTTTTCCTAGCAGTGGGTATTCATATTAGTCTTTTGGTTATATTGCCATGGTTGATGTTTTGATCTCCCTTTTACCGAGATATTGTTTCCAGTGCTGAGAGATGATTACTCAAATGTGCTACCGTCCACTCCTTGAAAATGATGTGGCAGAAGAATTTGTTTTTTGAGTGTACACTCCTACCTTCTCTTTTAAGGACAGTACAAATTGTGCAATGCTGCTTGAGCTACAATTAGTTGGTAAAAGAAGCTGCATCAAACATATTATGTCACTCAAATAGAGTTAGTGATGAAATCAGGAGTCATTAGTAGTAAATAATGAGTAGAAATATGTTTATATTTTCCTTTGCCCATAATCCTTATCAAATAAAGCCATATTGTTATGACTATATGATCACCTAGTAGTATTTATGAACAACTTACACAGATGAAAGTTGATTACAAGTTTTACTCTGTTCTTGTATTCAGTATCATCTTGAAATTTTAACTCACAAATTCCTCAAAAGATCAAACACCTTAGTTTTCAGAGAAGACCCATAAGGGCTCTAAAAAAATTAATTAATATTCTTGTCAATGAACTACTGCAATTAACTTGAGCAAATTAAATGGAATATTTGAGCCAATGTTCACGTGGAAGGCACCTGTTGCAACACATAACTGCCAATTGTATGTTAATAGTTCTTTCCCCTATTTCCTGTTTGTTATAATCTTTTTCTATGTTGTCCTTTCTGTTCACCATTGTCATAGATAACCTTTTTGGGGTAAGGTAATTGCTGATGATGATGATGCTGTTACTCCGCTTTATGTATCTCAAGAATTATAGTTAACATTCTCATAGTTTTTTTATGTTCTTGCAGGTGAATAGTTCTGGTGTGATGCCTATTATATTTTCAACATCTTCTTTAGCATTGCCTGGTACACTAGCACGCTTCACTGGCTCGGGAGCTCTTAAAAGTGCTGCACTGGCACTAAATCCAGGAGGTGAGTTTTATCCATTATGCAGTCACTTGCCCAAAAGAGTTGATTATATTTCTACTTGTTGAGAATATTTGTTGATGTACTCATATAGCCTTGTACATTTAATATATTGTTGGTCCCTCTTAATTACAACTAATTAATTTTAAGTAGCAGGCTAGGCTCATTTACTAACTCTTACTTCACCAGTTCACTTGTTAGAGTGTTACCAAAACAAAAAATGGATTGCACTAGAACTTAAAAAATTGGATTCAATCATGAGGAATACTCGTGCCTATCTTCAAGGAGACTAGTTCCCTCTTAAAGTCTCTCTCACAATGAGAGATCCTGAAACCTCAGCGTAAATGATAACCTCTCACACCATATCCCTTAATATTAATTTGTACTTAATATTAACCAATTAATTAGAAAACATTATGTGGAATTATCATGGTGGCATCCATAAGTGCTCCCCAGAATCCCGCGAGATGGTGAACTCGGGCGGATGTATCGCCGTAACATTATTTCGTCCTTGAAAATTGACCTTGTCCCCAGGTCAAGGTTAGAATATTTGTCCGGGTCTTCAGGAACGTCAGTGACATAGTAAAGCTTAGTGCGATGGAACAAGGGATATGTAGTAGTTGGCGGAATAGGGAAGTTAGAGTGGGGTGGAGGAAATAAAAGGTGAGGTCCACGAGGTGAAGTAATTAAAGGTGGGGTAGGAGGAGGAATGGACGAGATTTGCGGCAGGGGGTGTGGGCGGTTCGAAGTCTGGGGCGCGATGAGACAACTCTATGGGAGAAAAAGAGGAGGCATCGGTAGCCCAACTGAAAGCTGCTGAAAGGGGGAAGGAAGGGACTCCATGCAGGGAATGAACCAAAGGGGGAAGAAATCCCTGCGTGGCTAGTGAGGCAGAGCCAGGATGTCGACGGGGATGGGATGCACCAATAGAGGCCTTGTATTAGAAAGTTGGTGCGGTGGGTGCAATGAGAGGAGTTCATCGAAGGTTGAGTGGAACTAGAAGGGCAGCACGACCTGATAGAGTGCTCCTATCCTGTTCACAAGTGGCTGGTTTGGAGCAGGAGTATTGCGTAGATGAGGGGCGTTGACTTAGGTGCCAGAAAGGACCGGTTGCTCGGTGAGGGCATGGGCCGGCGAAGGGAGGTTGACAAGATCAGGGAAAAAGGTCGGTGGGTCGGCGGTGAGGTCTGTGAGCGAAGAGGGCTGGGAGCTAAGAGTGAGGCCTTCATACCGGTGTGTAGTTGCTAAGTCCTAAGGGGGTGCCACTGGTGGGGAATTCACATGGATTCCTCGACTATCCTGGATCCTACGAAGGAGGGCCATTATATAATCAAATTGGGCTTTAGTCTGATCGAAGTGGTCGTTGATGAAGGCACCGGTACCCAGTGAGCTGAAAGGGCAACGGGAGGCAGGCGGGGGCAGTCGGTCGGACCATTGTTACCAAAGTAGAAAATGGATTGCATTAGAACTTGAGAAGCTGGATACAATCACGAGAAATACTTGTGCTTAACTTCAGGAGACTTGTACCCCTTTGAAGTTCCCCATTACAAGAAGAAATCCCAAAACCCTTAGCATAAAAGATAACCTGTCACACCATATCTCTTCCCCTTATTTAGATAAGGAAGGGCAAATTACAAATAACTTTAATTAATATCATTAATCTAATTAATATTAATTAATACTCGTTAATTAATCTTAAACAATTAATTAGTATTAAACAATTAATTAATACTAATTAATTACAAAATATTTTGTGAAATTATCACAGCGGCTTCCGTAAGCGCTCCTCTGACTCCTGCGAGGCGGTGTATTCGGTCGGATGTATCGCTGTAACATAGAGTCTAATTGCTTACATACATGGGGCATGTTGAGAATATAGACCCACATTATGAAACCTATATAGCATTGTATACTTAAAGATGGATCTTAGGTCCCTCTACCTACAATCAATTGATTTATGTTAGATGCATACATTGCAATACTATATTTTCCTTTCACACTTTTTTCATAATGCATTCTCATGACATTTATGATTGCCATGTCACTTGAATTTTTAAATTATTTTTTGAATAAAATACTTATTGAGTTATTATACTCACCATGTTAGCTTTCAACAGGTGCTTTATATCTTCCAACAAACATAATATTGTTAGCATTCTTCAACTATTACTATACTTTTCTACAACTAGATCCTGATGATGTGAGTGAGCAGTTAAAACGCCAAGGTGCTTCAATTCCTCTTGTTCGACCCGGAAAAAGCACTGCTGCATTCCTTAAAACTGTGAGTAATTTCAATCTTTTTTCCCATCGTTATGGATTACAATGTATTTTATTTGTTCAAACTCCTACGATCTGTCAAAAATTTTTAATCATCGTTTTCTGAACTTTGACATTATCATATCCGACATACTGATAAATGGATAATACAAGAAGCAAATTTGGTAGGCATATTTTCTTACATACAACAATTGGCATATCTAGTTATTTGATTTTTCATGAAATTTTTAGAAACTTTAAGGCTTTCCAGCTTACAAAGTTCTAGGCACAACTCGCCCTAGTTTATCACAAATTCCAATAGTAATCCCACTCTTTGTACAATTCTAATTGTTCTTGTCCATTGGAGGACACGAAATGCAGTAATGAATCACAAAGTTCTAGGCACAACACAAAAAAAAATTAAACTACTAAATCAACTTAAAGAACCAATTAATGCAGTAATGAAAACTTGAGATTAGTAGAATATGTAACATCTTATTTAATCCCATATACTATATCATGGACTTGGCTGGTACCATTGGCGCACTGTAAAATTAATTAAATTGTACAGGAGTGATAAGCAAAACAAAATTATCATCTTCCACTCAGTGTATATAGAAATAAATAAGCATAGAATACCAATAACGTTTATTCAAATGTACTAGTGCCCTCATGATAATCACATATCTTAACATGTACTTAGATCTAGAATAAAAATATGAATATATATCCCACATTGGCCTATTACAGATACAATAGAGAAAAACTATAAGTATATCCTAGTTTATCACAAATTCCAATAGTAATCCCGCTGTGTGCAATCCTAATTGTTCTTGCCCATTGGAGGACACGAACACTACAGAAATTTAAACTACTAAATCAACTTATAGAACCAATTAATGCAGTAATGAAAAATTGAGATTAGTAGATTATGCAACATCTTATTTAATCCCATATACTATATCATGGACTTTGCTGGTACCATTGGCACACTGTAAAATTAATTAAAGCGTGCAGGGGTGATAAGCAAAACAAAATGATCATTTTCCACTCAGTGTATATAGAAATAAATATGCATGGAATACCAATAACATTTATTCAAATGTACTAGTGCCCTCGTGATAATCACATATCTTAACATGTTCTTAAGTCTAGAATAGAAATATGAATATATATCCCACATTGGCTTATTACATCAAAAGTAGATACAATGGAGAAAATCTATAAATACAACAACAACAACATTCAAGCCTTTATCCCGCTATAGTGGGGTCGGCTATATGGATCCTTTGTCGCCATTGTGCCCTATCTTTTGTCATAATCTCACTAATGCCTAAGTACATCATGTCTTTCCTTATAGTTTCATTCCAAGTCTTTACTGGTCTACCTCTCCCTCATTTAACATGTCTTGTGACTAGACTCTCACAACGCCTAACAAGTGCCTCTAATAGTCTCCTTTGTACATGTCCAAACCATCTTAGAGGAGCTTCTCGCATCTTCTCTGCAGTTGGTGCTACTCCTGTCTTATCCCTAATACTTTCATTCCTAATTTTATCCAATCTCGTGTGTCCACACATCCACCTAAGCATTCTCATCTCTGCAACTCCCATTTTTTGCTCATGTACAAATTCTTAAATGATCTATATTCATAAGGGTGACTAAATTTTATGCTGTCCGTCTACCTAACACAACCCTCACCATTTTTCATCTGGGCTTGGGACCGGCATAGGCTGGTTTGGAGAAACTCTATAAATATATCTGTAAAATTCTTCATCCTGTCTGCAAGCCTCAACCAAGCTCCCTGCAGTATATTCACAAAGTTAGGTAACGAGGATCAACCAAAGCTATCATATAACCTCCTCATCCTCTTAAGCACCCTTAATGGTTCTTGAAGGGGAATCTACCTACAACTACTATTATCATGTAAGTTAGCACTTCTAGATAAAGATATATAACAACACTCAAGCCTCTATCCCACTATAGTGAGGTTGGCTATATGGATCCTTTGTCGCCATTGCGTCCTGTCTTTAGTCATAATCTAAGTAAAACCCAAGTACATCATGTATTTCCTTATACTTTCATTCCAAGTCTTTATTTGTCTACCCCTCTCCCATTTAACATGCCTAGTGGCTAAACTCTCACAACGCCTAATAGGTGCCTCTAATGGTCTCCTTTGTACTTGTCCAAACCATCTTAGTCGAGCTTCTTGCATCTTCTATGCAATTGGTACCACTCTTGCCTTATTCATGATACATTCATTCCTAATTTTTTCCTGTCTCGTGTGTCCACATATCCACCTAAGCATTCTCATTTCCGCAACTCTCATTTTTTGGTCATGAACACAATTCGCTGCTCAACACTCAAAACCATTGAGCATCATTGGTCTAATTGCAGTACGGTAAAACTTGCCTTTAAATTTTAATGGTACTTTACGATCACATAAGATTCTTGACACGCCTCTCCACTTCAACCAACCTGCTTGGGTTCTATGTATCACATCTTTATCAACACCTCAATTTCTTTGAACTATCGATCCAAGATATTTAAAACACTCACTACGGGAAATATCTTGATCACTCAACTTAATAACAAAGTCATCCGTCCTTCTTGCATTGCTAAATTTAAGCTCCATATACTTCATCTTTGCTCTGCTCAACCTAAAACCCCTCTTTTCTTAAGTGTCTCGCCAAGATTCAATTTTTTGCATTTACACCCTCGTGTGTCTCATCGACCAAAACAATATCATCTACAAACAATAAACACCAAGGGTCTGTTTGGTAGGCGGGAAAAATAAATCATTTGCGGGTATTCGGATGGAGTGAAATAAACCCGGTATTGGTTTTGCGCAAAACTATAGTTTTTCGATTTAGCCTTTTCGCAATTTCTGTGCCATAATCATGGATTTCCGCCACTTTCTCTTCCACGCGTAGATCACGACTCCAACCCTCGCGATCCCGTCCTCTCGCCACCCCTTCTACGCCGACGGTGGTAAGAAGGTGATTCCAGCCTTCTTCTTTCTCGATTTTTCTTCTCCTCCTTTCTCGATTCTTCCTCTCCTTCTTTCTCGATTGATTTTACGATTCCAGCCTTCTTCTTTCTTGATTTTTCTTCTCCTTTCTCAATTTATTTTTCGGTTTCTCCTCTCCTTGTTTTCAGCGGTTTTTGTTCGCACAGATGCTTCGATTTCTCCTCTCATACATGTTTTTTTGGGTTTCAGGCCAAGACTATCGGTAGGAAGAAAGTGATTCCAGTCATTCCCTCTTATCTACCGTCTTCTTCATCCTAAGGTATTACCATTTCCAGAAAAAAATCCCCTTCATTTGGCTTATGAAAAAAATAGTAGGTTAGAACCATAAGCTTTATGATCTTGATATAACATCATGGGTTTGTTTCCTTCTATTGCCCTCTTGAGGGATGGGGGATTCCATGCAGCAGATAATGTAAAAAATAAATTTTTGTTTCATACAGATACATGGAACAAAAGTAATTTGCATTTATGAATCTCCTGCAATGTAGTAGATTGTTGTTAATATCCAACCAAGATGGCAGCACGATGCTTTTTCTGTGTTCTTGTCATAGAAAATCTTGTAAGACTGTTTTTTGGTGTTCTTCGTTGGTATTTTAGAAAATCTTGTAAGGCTGTGTTTTTTGGTATTTTTCGTTGGTATTTGTTGCAATATGAACACTTCGCCTTTATTTTTTATTTTATTGTCATATGTTTGATGAAAATACACTTTTATCAACTCTCTAATGAAATAAAGGACAATGAATTGAACTTGAAAGGGTTAAGTAAATCAGAGAAGTATAAGAACATAATGTTTTATCGTAAAATTCAAGTATCAGAGGTAAAAGATTCTCTAAATAAGATGAAAATGGAAAGGCGCTTGAGCCAGACAATATACCCATCAAAGTATGAAAATATATTGTAAATGAAGGAATTTTGTGACTTACATGTTTTTTCAATAAAATACTAAAGTAAAAAAGGATGACAGGCCAATTGAGAGAAAGTATCTTGGTACCTTTGTATAAAAATAAAGAAGATATAAAAAATTGTGTTAATTACAGAAGAATTAAATTGATGAGTCATACCATGAAACTATTGGAATGAGTAATTGAAAGAAGATTAAGACGAGAGACTAACATCTCGGAGAATCAATTTGGATTCATGACAGGGAGGTCGACCATAGAAGCTATACATCTCTTGAGGAGACTCATTTAGAAAACAAGATTTGCATATATTGTTTATTGATCTTGAGAAGGCTTATGATAGAGTTTCAAAAGAGATCTTATGGAGAGTCTTAGAAAAGAAAGGTGTAAAAATATCATATATTGACACAATCAAAGATATGTATACAAATTCAGTGACAAGGGTGAGGACATTTGGAGGATTAACACAGGAATTCCCTATCACTGTTGGCTTACATCAAGGTTCAGCTTTAAACCCTTATCTCTTTACCCTTATCTTAGATAAGTTCACTAGACATATCCAACATGCAATACCTTGGTGTTTATTGTTTGCGGATGATATCATTTTTGTTGATGAGACGCGCGAGGGTGTAAATGCAAAACTTAAATCTTGGCGAGATACTTTAGAAAAGGAGGGTTTTAGGTTGAGCAGGGCAAAAACAGAGTATATGAAGCTTAAATTTAGTAGTACAAGAAGGACAAATGATTTCGTTATTAAGTTGGGTGTTCAAGATATTTCCCGTAGCGAGTGTTTTAAATATCTTGGATCGATAGTTTAAAACGACAGAGGTATTGATAAAGATGTGACACATAGAATCCAAGCGGGGTGGTTGAAGTGGAGAGGCGCGTCAGAGATCTTATGTGATCGTAAAGTACCTGCAGAGATCATAAATAGGGGAGATTCTCCGATTTACTTAACTCTTTCAAGTTTAGTTTTTTGTCTTTTGTTTTATTATAGAGTTGATAAAAGTACTTTTTCATGCCTCTTTAATAGCTATATTATCCAAAAAAATTGTATCTGTTTCATTTTTTATGCATTTAACTTAACTTAAATCTCTTGTTTTTCTCTCTCTAGCTCGAACAATTTTATATGTGTCAGACTCTCCATCTTTGGTATCTAGTCGCTTATAAAATTATTAATGAGCTTGACTTCTTGCTTTATTTACTGCATGTTTAGCTTCTTTCTTGGCGACTTTATATCTTGTCAAGTTTTCATCATTCTTACAAGCGTAGAGTATTTTATAGCTGACCCTCTTTGCCGCACATTATCTTGAACTGCCTCTTTCCACCACCAAGATTCTTTATTTTGGGACGCACGACATTTTGACTCTCCGAGTACTTTCTTTCCACTTATTCTTAAATGTGAAGACATAACTTTCCAGGAGTCACGAAGATAAACATTAGGGTCTACAACTAGCTGTTCCATAACTATTGTCTTGAAAACGACCCGTTTTTTCATCTTCATCATTGTTGAGAGAGCACAAAACTTGTATGTATTGCTTGTATGTGTAAATACAATGGGAGAATACAAATATATAGGAGAGAGGAGGTGAGAAGAAATCCTATACAAGATGTGAGACTAAGAAGAGAAGAAGGAAATACAATAAAGAAAGGGGGGCCCAATAATGAGTCTTTTACATGGGCTTTTCTAACACTCACCCACAAGCTCGAGCGTACAAATCGTATGCGCCAAGCTTGGACAAGCACTGATAGAAGAGGGTGCTGGAAAGAGCCTTAGTAAGGACATCCGCAACTTGTTCAGTCCCCAGAACATGCTTCAGGTCGAGCTTCTTCATTTGAACCTTTTCCCGGATGAAGTGACAGTCAACTTCAATATGTTTTGTTCTTTCGTGGAAGACCAGGTTCTTGGCTATATGTATAGCTGCTTGGCTGTCACAGAGGAGGAGAGCTGGGGAAGAGAGCTTTACACCCAGGTCGGTAAGAAGACTTTCAATCCAAGTTAGTTCAGAAATCACCGAATCCATTGCCCGGTATTCTGCCTCAGTTGATGATTGAGCAACGACCGCTTGTTTCTTGCTTCGCCAGGTAATCAAATGTCCTCCAAAATATATGCAAAAACCACTGGTTGACCGTCGATCATCAAGGGAACCAACATAATCAGCATCAGAATTTGCCACCAATGTTGGTGCTGAAGATGAGGTTTTGTATACCAATCCTTGACCAGGAGTCGTTTTAAGATATCTGAGAATGCGTTCAACGGTCTGAAGATGAGATCTTCGAAGGGAATGCATATATCGACTGATAATACCAACAGCGAAGGAAATATCCGATCTGGTTACTGTGAGGTAGATCAATTTCCCAACGAGACGACGATAGTATTCTGGATTTTGGAGTAGGAGATCTGAGTCAGATGCCTGAGCGCACAACTTGTGATTTGCATTCTATTAGAGAAGCCCACTTAACTAGGCCCATTTAGTTTTTTGTTGTTATTTCTCTCTCCTCTTTAGTCCCACATTGTGTATAGGACCTTGCTCTCTCTTTCTCTCATCTATATATTTGTACTCATTCTTTGTATTATATACAAGTGAACATATATACAAGGTTGCTTTTCCACTTCTCTACATGTTATCAGAGGGACCGGTCCTCCTTGGGCGGCTTCCCTCTGCTTAACCGCCTCTCTTCCCGTGGTCTCTTATCTGTGCGTGCAGCTAGCTGCGGACTGCCCTTTCTGTCCGCTCCCCGCTCTTCCCGCTCGGTCTCCGGCGGTCTGCTTTTGCCTGTCTGCTTCGCCTCTCTTCTCCCCTCTCCCCTCCGTGGTTCCACCCCTCCCCTCCCGCCTCTTATAACATTCCCGTGGGGCCCGCCTCTCCCCTCTCTCTGTTACGGCTCCCGTTAGCACTCTCCTCTCGCGCGGTCTCCCTTGTGCTATCCGCCGCGGTCTCCATTGTGCTATCCGCCGCGGTCTCCTGCTCCCCGGTTTCTTGCTATCCGCAGCTCTCTCCCGCTATCCGGCGCGCCCTCTTGCGGCCTGTTCCTGATCGCCATTTTTCTGCCTTGTCGCAACTCTCTTCTCGCGCGGTCTGCGGTCTCTTTTAACCTTGTCGCCAAGTTCTTTCTTTGCTTGCCTCGACTTGTTGCTCGTTGCGGCCTCTTTCTATCCGCTTGAGTGTTCCTTACTCGCGATCTCTTTTCTCTGCCCGCTCGTGACCTCCGTCTCTGACCGCTGCTGTGTTCAGGCTGACCGTGCGGACTGTTATCTCCCGCATTTAGGTCGCGGTCTTGTCCTCCTATCCGCGCGGATTGGTCTCTGTCCGCCGGTTTTCTACCCGCCTCTGGTCGTGGCCTCCTGTCGCTGGTGTCTTCACATCGTGACCGGGCGGTCGCGCGGACTTTTTGTTCCCCTCCTATTCGTGCGGTTTGGTCTCTATCCGCCCCTGGTTGCGGCCTCTTACCGTTGTCCACATCGTGACCGTGCGGTCTCTGTTCTAGTCGCGCGGTCTCCTCTGCTGCCGGTCTGCCCTCCTAGCCGCCTCTCCTCCATGGGTTCTTCTGCTGATTCTACTGGCACGGCGGTTCCTCCTACAGACCGCCCGACCTCTATTCCAGAAATACAGGATGAACTCCGTATTACTACTATATCTCTGATCGGCAAGAATAATTTTGTCGAATGAGCGCATTCTGTTCGCCGGGTCCTGCAATCTAAGGGGTTTCTTCATCACTTGACCCAGGTGGTTACCGGTACTCCGACTGACGAATGGTTACGCAATGATGGTCGTGTGCAAACATGGATTCTTAATTCTCTTGATAGCGAATCCTATCGCCTAGCTATGTACCACGAGACGGCCAAAGGCATGTGGGATGAGCTTCATACCCTTTACTCCGGCAAAGATAGTCTCCACCATTTGTATGACATTATCACTGCTCTCCAGGCCCTTGATAGCAGTGATGCAACCAATCTGACTTCTTTTGTGGCTCATGCTCGGTCCTTGGTCGAGGCATGGATCCAACATCAGCCTCATACTGTGGACCTTGTTGCCCAACATGCTCAAAAGGAGGCTGTGGGTATAGCCATGATGATGGCTCGGCTACCCCATCACCTTCATAGTGTACAGGCCCACATCCTCTCCTCTACTGTTACCCCGTCCTTCTCAGATGTGTGCTCAATGCTTCTCAAAGTTACCCCGCCTCCGGATGTGTCGGGCCCTACTTCTCCAGCTCTTGTCCAGCAGGTTCTTGCTCCTTTACTGCCTTTACCATCTTCTGTCCGTGGAGGCCGCTCTGACTCGCGGGGACGTGGGCGGGGTGGCCGGTCTCGGCCTAAGTGCTCGTTCTGCGGCAAAGATGGGCATCTTGAAGCCACGTGCTATCTCAAGCATGGTCGCCCACCTCGTCCACAGGCGTCTGCTGCTGACACCGACTCCTCTCCAACTCGTACTGACCTCGACGAGGTTCGCCTTTAGCTTCAGCATCTTCATGTCCTGCTCAGCCGCCCGCCAGCCTCGGTTGCCTCTGCTGCCTCCATCTCCAATGAAGGTATCACCTGCCTTTCCTCTGGCCCGTGATGGATCCTCGATTCTGGGGCCACTCACCACATCACCTCTGTTCGGCCGCCTCAGTAATTGTCTTCCCCTCACCCGAAGTACATTACTGTGGCCAATGGCGCCTCTGTCCCTGTTTCTGGATGTGCTGATATTCCTCTCACCTCTTCTCTTCACCTGCGCTCAGCTCTTCATGTTCCGGGCTCTCCTTTCAATTTACTTTCTGTTGGTCGCCTTACTTCTGATTTACATTGCTCAGCGACCTTTACTTCTTCTTATTTTCTGATACAGGATCAGCAGACGCAGACTATCATTGGTAAGGGGCGACTGCAGAACGGGATCTACCTTCTTGACGACTCTCCTACTCTCCTCGCATCTGTCTCCTCTTCCGATTGGCATCGACGTCTTGGTCATGCTCCTCTACCTGTCCTCCAAAAGGCTCTCCCGGATGTATCTCTTCCTGTTTTTCAATGTGAAACATGTATTTTTGGCAAGCAGCCACGTTCATCTTTTCCTTCTCATTGTACTCGGAGCTCCGCTCCTTTTATCTTAGTACACTTTGATATATGAGGTCCGTACAAAATTACTAGTATTTCTGGTTATCGGTATTTCGTTACCTTTATTGATGATTATTCGCGCATGACGTGGCTGTATCTTCTTCACGATCGTTCTGAGCTTCCTCGCGTCTTCCGGGCGTTCATTCTTGAGACTCGCACTCAATTCTCTGCGCCCATTCGCACTATTCGTACCGACAATGCGCGAGAGAACACTGACCATGATTTCGCGACCCTCTGCTCTGAGTTCGGCATTATTCACCAAACCTCGTGTGTGTATACTCTGCAACAGAATGGTGTCGCCGAGCGCAAGAATCGGCACCTTCTTGATGTGGCTCGGTCCCTTATGCTTCAAATGCAGGTTCCCAAACCATACTGGAACTTTACGCTCTCCACCGCCTGCTTTCTTATCAACCGTCTACCGTCCTCCGTTCTTCAGAATGCTACTCCGTTCAGCCTCCTCTTTCGGTCCACTCCGCCTTTCCCTGTTACTCCTCGTATCTTTGGGTATACTTGTTATGTTCACCACCACTTCGCCACTTTGCCACATCATTATCCTCTATTTCTATTCCTAACTCTGTACAGGAGGCGCGTCAACATCCTGGCTGGCGGGCTGCCATGGAGGAAGAAATGACGGCCCTTTGGGCCAACCAGACCTGGACCCTGGTCCCTTTGCCTCCCGGTCAGCACCTGGTTGGGTGTAAATGGATTTTTGTCATCAAACATGCTCCGGATGACACTATTGCCCGACTGAAGGCCAGACTGGTAGCCCATGGCTTCACTCAACAACAGGGTCTCGATTATGAGGAAACTTTCTCTCCGGTGGCCAAGCTCAACACGGTTCGCGTGCTTCTCTCCGTAGCTGTACACCGCCACTGGCCCCTTCATCAACTCAATATCAAGAATGCCTTTCTGAATGGTGATCTTCACGAAACCGTCTACATGCGCCAACCGCCCGGGTTTGAGACCACGGGGGAGTCTCATGTTGTCTTCTAGATAAGTCCATCTATGGTTTCAAACAATTCCCCCGGGCGTGGTTTGACAAATTCAGCAAGGTGGTTCAGAATATGGGTTTCACTCAGAGCTCTGCTGACTTCTCCCTTTTCACCCGACACCGGTCAACGGGAACCGTCATTCTGTTGGTTTATGTTGACGACATCCTACTTACTGGGGATGACTCACAGGGGATCCAAGCGGTCAAACAGCATCTGAGCACCGTATTTCAGACCAAAGACCTAGGGCATCTTAGCTACTTCCTCGGTCTTGAGGTCGCACGACGACCGGATGGGCTTGTCCTCTCCCAACGGAAGTACTGTCTCGATCTCCTCAAAGATGCTGGCCAGTCTGGTTGTAAGCCAGCTATTTGTTGTTGGGGTTGTCATACACCGTTTCTCATCTCCAATGGAGGCAAATCACAAGCTCTGTGCACATGCCTCTGATAATGATCCGCTTCTCCAGAACCCATCGGTTGTTTCTGAGTACTATAGACATCTGTTGTTCCTTGTCGGAAAGTTGATCTACCTAACAGTCAAATGAAGAAACTTGAGTTAAAGAGGCCTGCTGTTGGGGTTGTCAGTCGGTTCATGCATGCTCCCCGGGTTTTTCATTGTGTATAGGATCTCCAAGCTGTTGAACGGTTTTTCCACTTCTCTACACATTCTCCGCTTACAACCTGAATAACCAACATCATAGGTCGTGGCCTTAAGGCAGCTCCGGGTCAAGGGCTTGTTTACAAAACAGTAATTATGATATCTCCACCTCGGCTCCAACAATTGCAAACAAGGCGTTGGGCGCCTTTTTTTTTAAAAAAAGGGGAATAGACAGCGGTTATTGGTCTATTCCCCTTGCTTACTCTGATGCTAGGTTAGGATAGCGATTACGTCTATTCTACAATCCTGGGAGAAATGGTTCCCTAGACAGCGGTTATTATTATAACGATCGACTATAGCCGTCGACTATAGACAGTTATTATCATGGGTTCTGTACCGCTGTCTTACTTTGGAGGTCATCTCATTACTTGAATTTTTTAAAAAAGAATTGTCGCCTTGCGAAGTAATTAGGCGTCCGCCTTGTGATAGGCGCCCGGCCCTCGTCAACGTATACTAACAGAAGAACCGTTCCCGTTGTTCGGTGACGAGTGAACAACGAGAAGTCTGCCGAGCTCCGAGTAAAACCAACCTCCCGAAGGGCCTTACTGAACTTGTTAAACCACGCCCGTGAGGATTGTTTGAGATCATACAGAGCTTTCATAAGGCGACATACCTGAGACTCCCCCGTGGTCTCAAACTCGGGAGGTTGCTACATATACACTGTTTCCTGGAGATCGTCATTCAGAAAGGCATTCTTAACATCCAGTTGGAGTAAGGGCCACCGACGATGGACAGCCACGGAGATGAGGACTCGAACGGTGTTGAGTTTGGCCACAGGAGATAAAGTTTCTTCATAGTCAAGCCCCTGTTGTTGGGTGAAGCCACGAGCCACCAGGCGAGTTTTCAGTCGGTCAATTGTCCCATCAACAACATGTTTGATGACAAAGACCCACTTACACCCAATCGGTTTCTTACCCGGAGGAAGGGGGGCGAGAGTCCATGTCTGATTGGCCCAGATAGCAGCCTTTTCCTCCTCCATAGCGCCAGCCAGCCAGGATGTTGGAGCGCCTCCTGCACAGAGGTAGGAACAGAAACCGAGGACAGTGAAGTAGCAAATGTCCGAAGGTGGGGAGATAGGCGATGTAGGGAGACAACGTTCTCCATCGGATGAGCAGTAGAAGCAGGCACCGGATCAGCAGGGCACGAAGAATCCGAGGTCGAGGTCGACTGCATAGGGGCAACATAATGTGGAGGGCGGCGAGTGTAGACACGGATAACAAGCGGCTTATACGAAGCAGGAGCTTGGTCAGTAAGAACCTGTGGAAGAGGCGTAGTAACGGGGATGACAGGTCGTGGGAGGGATGGATGTTGAGGGGTCGGTCGTAGAGGAGTGGGTAGAGGAGGAGAGAAGAAAGGTTGATCCTCCCGGAAGGTAACATCAGCAGATACGGAGACCTTTTGGGTAGCCGGGGAATAACATACATAGCCTTTCTGAGTACGAGAATAGTCGACGAAAATTTGTTTAGCCGCCCGGGGATCCAACTTGTCCGTGGACGGACCCAGAAGATGGACGAAGCAGGTGCAGTCAAAGACCCTGGGTGTAATAGGGAAGGCCGGAGCGGAGGGAAAGAGGAGGCTGAACGGAGTGGCATGGTGGAGAACTGAGGAAGAGAGACGGTTGATGAGGAAGCAAGCAGTGGAGACCGCAAAGTTCCAGTAAACTTTGGGAACATGCATGTGACGCATGAGGGAGCGGGCAACGTCAAGCAGGTGTCGGTTCTTCCGTTCGGCAATGCCGTTTTGCTGAGGGGTGTAGGCACAGGATGTCTGATGAATAATACCGAACTCCGCGCAGAGATTAGCAAATTCGTGGCTAGTGTACTCGCGAGCATTGTTAGTGCGCAACATTTTTATGGTAGTGGAGAATTGCGTACGAGTCTCTAGCACAAAAGCTCGGAACACGCGAGGAAGCTCGGAGCGATCAAGAAGTAAAGCCACGTCATGCGATAGTAATCATCAATAAAAGTGATAAAGTAGCGATAACCGGAAATACTAGTAATTTTGAAAGAACCCCAAACATCGTAGTGCAGTAAATCAAAAGGAGCCGAGCTCCGAGTACAATGTGCGGGAAAAGAAGAACGCGGCTGCTTGCCGAAAATGCAAGAATCACATTGAAAGGGAGGAAGAGATATATCAGGAAGCGCCTTCTGGAGGACTGGCAGAGGTGCATGCCCAAGACGGTGATTCCAATCAACGGATGAGACGGAGGAGACGGAGGAAAGGACGGTCGGAGAGGCATCGAGAAGGTAGAGCCCGTTTTGCAGTTTACTCTTACCAATGGTAATCCGCGTCTGCCGATCCTGTATCAAAAAGGCAGAAGAGGTGAATGTGACAGAGCAATCCATATCGTTAGTAAGACGGCCAACAGAAAGTAAATTAATTGGGGAGCCCGGAACATAAAGAGCCGAGCGAAGAGAGATTGTGGGGTTGAGGGAGATGTTAGCACAGCCAGAGACCGGAACAATCGCCCCATTAGCCACGGTGATACACTTTGGATGAAGAGCATCCGAGAACTTGGGCGGCCACAATGAGGTGATGTGATGAGTGGCACCCGAGTCCAAGATCCAACGCGGACTGGAGGAAAAACAAGTTATACTTGCAGTGGAGGTGGAGGCAACAGAAGTGGATGGAGGGTTGAGCAGTCCATGGAGTTGCTGTAGCTGGAGGCGAACGGCCTCAAGGTCGGTGCCTGTGGCAGAAGAGCCGTCAGCTGCAACAGCAGCAGTCGGACGAGGAAGGTAGCTATGTTTCTTATAGCAAACGACCTCTGTGTGACCGTCCCGGCCATAATAGGAACACTTTGGGCGGCCCCGACCACCAGGCCCCCTTCCGCGGGAGCCTGAACGTCCACCACAAGCAGAAGACGGTGGGGGAAGTAAGGGGGGAAGGGTCTGCTGGAGAAGGGCCGGAGAGGAGGGTGCAGGAGTATCAGGGGGCGGTGACACTCGAAGGAGCATAGAACAAACATCAGATAAGGAAGGAGTAGTGACCGAAGCTAGAACCTGAGCACGGATACTCAGAAGGTGTGTCGGGACACGAGTCATCATCATAGCAATGCAAACGACCTCCTTTTGTGCTCGCTGAGTAGCAAGATCAGTGGTAGAAGGTTGATGCTGAATTCAGGCCTCCGCAAGAGTCTTAGCACGAGCAACAAACGATGTCATGTCCGCAGCCTCGCCAACATTGAGAGCCTGAAGATCGGTAATAATGTCATAGAGGTGCTGGAGGCTGTCCTTGCCGGAGTATAAGGAGTGGAGCTCATCCCACATAGCGTTGACCGTCTCATGATACATGACCATTTGGTAGGGCTCACCCTCCAGGGAATTGAGGAGCCACGTCTGAACACGACCGTCGTTGCGCAACCAGTCGTCGGTAGCAGGAGAAGGAGGGCGCTGAGTGAGATGATGAACAAGGCCTTTGGCATGAAGAACTCGGCGAACGAGTGCACCCATGAGATGAAATTCCAGACAGGGAAATGGTGGTGATCCGCAACTCATCGCGGATAGGAGTCGGGCGGTCTGCAGAGGGGTTAGTCGAGCGGTCTGCAGATGGGTTAACCGCCTGGCCAGTGGAGTCATCAGAGGATCCCATGTAGACTGGAGAGGCCGCAGCGAGCAAAAAAGGGTGCGCGGCGGGAAGACGAGGACGCCGCGGGAGAGAACTCTTGCACGACAAGCCCGCGCGGTTTATAGAAGAGGCCGCAGCGGGTAGTCAAGGCGACAAGAGCAGCGACAAGCACTGAGAGAGATAGGGAGGCCGCAACCTGAGTGCGGATAGACAAACCGCACAGCCATAGTGAACACACTAGCGGCTAGAGAATGAGCTACAAGAGAGGTCGGCTCGGACAGAACACGGGGTTAGGCGTAGCGGTTAGGGAGAGAGACCGCACGAGAAGGAGAACCTGCGAGAAGAAGAACTCGAGTGGCAAGGAGAAGGCAGCGGGTAGGAGAAGTCGCGAGACGAGGCCGCGAGTAGGAGAACTCGAGCGGCAAGGGGAAGGCAGCGGGTAGGAGAAGTCGCGAGAAGAGGCCGCAAGTAGGAGAACGCATGCGGCAAGGAGAAGGCAGCGGGTAAGAGAAGTCGCAAGAAGAAGCCGAGAGTAGGAGAACTCGAGCGGCAAGAGGGAGGGGCGGCCTTCGCGCGACAAGAAGAAAAAAGACATGCACGATAAAGAGACTGCGCGACAAGAAAGAAGCGGCAGGGGACAGAAAGAAACAGGCCGAACCGGGAGAGGGTCCCACGGGTCAGGGGAGAAAAGGCTATAAAAGAGAGAGGGGGGTGTGGATCCACCGGATAGAGAGGGAGAGGATGCAGGTAGACCGCCGGCCGGCCGGCGAGAAGAGCCTGAGAAGAGGACCCGCAGATAGAAGCGGGTAGGAAGGGAGAGGCCGCAGAGCAGTCTGTGGACAGGGGAGGAAGACGGTCTGGGCGGTTAGAAAATGGGAAATCGCAGGGACCGGAAACCTGCCTCTGATACCATGTTGAGAGAGCACAAAACTTGTATGTATTGCTTGTATGTGTAAATACAATGAGAGAATACAAATATATATGAGAGAGAAGGTGAGAAGAAATTCTATACAAGATGTGGGACTAAAAAGAGAAGGAAATACAATAAAGAAAGCGGGGCCCAATAATGGGCCTTTTAGATGGGCTTTTCTAACAATGTTCCACTACCAAATTTTTGACAATACTTTTATACTTGTCTTAAATTTATTATATTTAATTTGCATGTCCAACACCACTAACATATGTTTTGTTATCAAACTTTCTCCTGCTATAACTTTACAATTCTTACAAATCATTTTATTATTTTTGCGAGTTAGAAAATAATCAATTTGTGACTTATTTGATGTATTTTTAAATGTAATTAAATGTTCTTTCCTCTTCATGAAAAACACAATTAGTTCATGTGTTATGACAAAGTTTAAAATGTTTCTTCCTTTTTCTTTTTTTGATTCATACCCAAATCCTCCATAAACAGTTGCATAATCTATATTTTCATTCTTTATATGTCTATTTAAGTCTTCTCTTATGAAAATCTTTTTTATTTGTGAGATTTCTCTTACTAAATTATCCAAGTCTTTCTCTAATTGCACTTTATTAGCTTCAATTATGTAACAACCTAACCTCGTTATACAACCAATCAGCCGTCCGGCCGGGTCCAGCGATAAGAAGTAAACTAAGAAACATCATTAAAACTAGTACACAACATGCATAAATGAAAAAAACTAAAATATAAGCTTACAACGGAAGTTGAATATGAAACTAAGGGTAAAAGTGTACCTCAACAATTTGAATTCACAGAGTCATTAGATAGAAAAAGAACCAAACAACTGAATATCTGAAATATTACACAAAATCGGGTACATATATAAATTCTTAAACATTGATATTACATGAGTTCAAAACATAACAGTAAAGTACTAAAAGTAAAACAACAACTGGAAGGGAAAACAAACTATGAGAGCGACTCCAATAACACGCTCATCTTAGGCGTAGTTTTTCACCTGGGTCTCCTGTAAAAACATGCATAAACATGGGTCAGCCCGTAAGGTGAGTAAGAAAATTATTCATCCTATTGACACTAAAATTTGTTTTGAAGGAAAATATGCAATGCTTTGAATATAGATTTTGTGCTATAGAAAAACTGTATGCTAGTGTAGTAAACATGATTTTCTCAAATAAAACTGGCAAAATAAATGACTGTTTCTAGGTACTCATAATGTACTAAGTTTACTAAAGATCCGAATAATATGGTTAACTAAGAGTTCCTTGAGTTCGGTGTAAGCTTGAGTTCTAAATTCACTTATGATTGTTCTTCGACAAAGTTCTAGGCAGAGTAGCTTCTATCACGCAACACTAGTCTAACGATCCGAGTCATACTAACGAACTCTAGTGTTCTAGTGTCTCACGGACGCAGACTCGAATCTACTAATCTTCTAAAACCGGATAACATCTCCCAAACATTGAGGCTCATAAGGTACTCTACAACCCATGAGAAAGATTAGTGTACCTCTATCAAACACGAGAAGAAGATCTCAACCGTGTCTACAAAATATTTTCTATCTAGTGCTACTCTGCTTGCGAACAAATATGCGTGATCAAGGAAGTTCACCACATTGTTTAAACAATTAGAATCCACGTTCCTGACTTTAACGTTTCCTGCTCATAAATCTACACGAGTGATTACATTGTTCGTTATGGTCTAACTGTTTGGGATGCGTTAGAAATTAATTACCTACAACTTATACTAGTTGTGTAATAATTGCACTACAAATCTCTAATGATAAAAGTGGTTTCATACAACATCCTAGTTCTACTGAATTATAATAAGATTACTAAGCATGCTATCTGATATGTCTATCTAAAAAGAATAAAGATTTCTTACAGTGGTGTTACGACGCTCATACACCTGACGTGACGACATTGTTTCTTTTGAGTAATGAACTGAAACCTTAATTGATCCATGGTTTACCCTGAAGATGAGAGAGCCAGAAGTAACACGATCACGACCAAACCCTCCGACCTCTACTAGGGTTGATGTGGAGGACCAAAAAGTAAACCCCCAAGCCCAAAATCAGAAAATCTCAAACTGAGGAAGGGGAAAGAACCGTAGTCGTCGGTTCAGCGCACGCCAACCGGGCAGCACAACCCTCTCTGGGTGGCCGTCGGCTGCAGGAGAGAGAGGGGAAGGCGGCAGGGCCTCTACCGACGCCGGCTAGAGGTGGAAATCCCGATCGATGCAGAGGGAAGTGCCGTCGGGGGAGAGAACGTCGATCGCGAGAAGTAACGGGCTCAGTCGCTTCCGAAAAATGAAGGGTTACGAGATAAAAGGGACTGAGCGGTGTTTCCACGATTCGGACGGTTACGTAAACCGCACTATGGAGAAATGGACCGACACTTCCTCTAGAGCTAAAATTAGGGATTCGAGTTTATTTGACCATTGACATTTTCCAAACACTTAGAGAATTTTACGTGATACGCCCTCACGTCTAAAATAAATAAATAAAAAATATACGTTGAACACAAACTCAACGATTAAAATTAATCCCTAAAATATTGTATTGGATTTAACCGTACAAAGTTCGTGCCTCGACAAAACGCTGCCGCGATCAAATTCTCTCGCGATCAAATTCTCTCCCGATCAGAACCTACAATTATTATATTGTTGAGTCAAAAATACGGATGTTACAACTTAATCCTACTTGTGGCGTTCGTTCCCGTATCAACACCTGGATTTCAGAATGACCTCATCCTTAAGGTTGAAGCCCGAGAACTGTTATCGGACCTCTTCCTACAGGATCCACATGGTTTTCTCTATCGGTAGCCCCTCCACTGGACGAGGACCTGTCGTACCTACTGGCCCTGAATCCACTCGATCTGCGAACCTAACACTTCCCCTGGCTCATAGCGGGGGATGGACTCGATCGACAATCCTTCTAGTATGGTGGCTTGGAGGGGGTGATTTCTCAGCGCCCACTTTAGCTGGGAAACATGAAAAACTGGATGAATGCGTCTTTTACGAGGTAGTTGTAGGCGGTAGGCCACTGCTACCACCTTCTCTAGAATTAGGAAGGGGACAAAGTAGAGGACAAATATCTTGGGGTGCAGGTGATCGACTAGGGTACTCTGACGATGTGCTCGTAGTTTGACGAACACCTCGCCCGGTGAGAAGACCACGTCCAAATAACGTTGGTTGTCATGCTGGACCATGCGCTGCTGAGCTCGGAGAAGATGATGCTTGAACTGGTGGAGGGCCTCGTCGCGCTCCCAGAGATCAGTGCCCAAAGCCTGCACTTGATACTCCCTAAGAAAATTGAATGGTAGCCTCGGACGCGATCTCCCATATACCACCTAAAAGGGAGTTGAGCCCTCCGAGGACTGATAGGAGGTGTTGTACCATAACTTTGCTCAACCGATCTACTGGGTCCAGTGGCGTAGGACTATTTGGTAGCAAAGCAATGCAAGTATGTACCGACACAACAGTTGAGGACCTTAGTTTGTCCGTCGGTCTAGGAATGGTAGGTCGTGTTGAACCACAGTTTGATGGCTTGTTGTCAAAACATCTCCTGCCAAAAGGCACTCATGAACATAGGATCGCGATCACTAACTGTGGAACCAGAAAACCCGTTCAAACGGACCACTTCTCTTATAAAGATCTTAGCAACGGAGTCGATTGTGTATGGGTGCTTGATGGGTATGAAATGCACATACTTGGAGAGACAATTCACTACGACCAAAAGGCATTCATAAAATTGAGAGTGGGGTAGTCGAGTGATAAAGTCCATCACAATACCCTCACAGTCTAGGTCGGGGATCGGAAGGGGTTGGAGCAACCAGACTGGAGCGCGAGTCTGGTACTTGGTCTTCTGGCATATGAGACACTTGGTGACGAACTATTGTACTCCCTGCATCATGCCCCGCCAGTACAGAGTGGCGGTTAATGACCTATAAGTAGGATATGCGCCTGAGTTCCCGACTGTAGAAGTGGCATAAAACTCATGGGGGAGACTAGGAATCCATGAAGAGGAGTTTGCAACCACTAGACGGCCGTGGTAATGGAGCCGGTCCCCAACAAGGCGAAAAGGAGGGTGTGATTCTGGGTCCTGTTGCACATTTTGGATCATAGTGGCATAGTGGGGGTCCCGCAACACCTCAGTGATGGCGTTCGCATCGCGCCACCGCGAGTGCCAAATTTCTAATAGGGTTCCACTAATGGCCTTGCAGGAGTGTCTGCTTCTGTGTTTTGCTGTCCCTGCTTTGTACTCAATGAAGAAGTGATAACCCAAAAGCTTGGTGATCCAGATATACTGTGCGAGGGTTGTGACTTTATGACCCGAGATATTTTGCAGATTGCGATGATCGGTACGGAGCACAAACGGTTAGCCCAGGAAGTAGGGGTTCCAGTGCTTGACTGCCATAACTCGCACCCTAAGCTCGTTGTCATAGGCTGAAGTCACCGCTCGTTGGTTTGTAATGGACTCGCTGAAATAAGCGATGGGGCGTCCCTGTTGAATGAGAACGACCCCTACGCCCTTCCCCGTTGCATCACACTCAATGACGAAGGGCTTGGCAAACTCGGGCATGCTGAGGACGGGGGAAGATACCAGGGGCTGTTGTAGTGTGTGGAATGCTTCTTGGGTCGTCGGCCTCCACTCGAACGGTGCCCTCTTCTTGAGGAGGTTGGTAAGCAGTCGTACAATCGCGTCGTAGTTGCAGATGAAGTGGTGATAGTATCCCGTGAGGCCCAAAAATCCCCAGACCACTCGAGTGCTGGAAGGTGTCGCCCATTGGAGGACAATTGCAACCTTGGCCGGGTCCATGGCTAACCCGGGGGCTGAAATGATATGGCCCAGTCACCCGGGTACTCAGTCAGATTATGACCAAAGAGGCACTTATTCTAATGGGCCACAAACTTTTTTTCCATCAAGAGGTGCAGTTTGGTCGCCAAATGGTCGTGGTGGAGTTGCCAGGAAGACATCAAAGAAAACGAAAACAAACATACGCAGGTGAGGGCAGAGGATATCGATTATTGGTAGACTGGAACATCGTGAAAGCATTATTCATGCTAAAAGGCATGACTAAGAACTCGCAGTTGTCGTCATGTGTCTGAAACGCTGCCTTTGACACATTCTCAATCCGCACTCGGATCTATTTGTAGCCTGATCAGTGGTCTAGTTTGAAGATGTAAGTCGCGCTCTGCAGTTCATCCAATAACTCCTGAATAAGAGGAATCGGGTACTTGTCGGGAATCGTGAGCTTGTTCAGGTCCTGATAGTCTACGCAAAATCTCCAGCTCCCGTCCTTTTTGCACAACAAAAGTACTTGGCTCGATAAAGGTTGGCACTCGGCTGAATGATCTCTGCACGTAGCATCTCTGCCACCATGGTTTTCAATGGAGGATTTCTGAGCATGACCATATCTGTATGGGCGGACGGAGAACGCCGTCACCTCTGGCGTGACAATGGGGATGGTCCGATACTTTATTCGGGGATAACCCGTGCGTTGTGACGAAGAGGCAGGTGTGTCTGTCCAAGAGACGCTGAATGTCAGGGTGGGTCTTGGTCAGCTGAATGGGCGCCTCTATCCCCGTATGCCACAAGAGAACGCAAAACTCGAGGTCAACAATCCTCATGATGGAGCACATGCTGGCTGGGGAACGAGCTAATGACGAGTCCCCTTGCAGGTGGTGGGAAGCCCCTGGAGTGTCGAAGGCCATGGTTAGACAATCGCAGTTATGCTGACGTCCCCCAGAGTACGTAGCCTGACCACACCAAGAATGATGTCAAGACCCCCAGTCCAAAGACATAAAAATCCGATGTGCCGAAATACGACCCCATAGAGAAGAAAAGCCCACACAACTGTCTATCGTGCGAGTGCGGCGGGCATCTCCCAAGAACATGTGAAATTCAGGAGCTAGAGTCGCTGGTAGTTGTAACTCGACAACAAGGTCCTGAGAAATGAAATTGTGGTTTGTCCCGCAGTAGACCGAAAGCACTGCGGAGCGGCCACAAAGTGAATCTGTCATCTTCGTAGTATAGTGAATAGTCGTCCTGCCCACCGAGTAGCAGGAGACATCGAGGTAGTTGAATTGAGCTGATGAAGGGAAACTCAGATCATCCTCATCTAACTCCAATGCCTTCAAGTCGGTCAACTCGATATCGTCCCCCCCTCCCCCCCTAGGAGCATTTTGAAATCCTTGTTGGGGCAGTCATGTGTGAGGGAGTAGAGGACATTGCCTTTTTTGCGGAGGGCTAAGTACTCTTGGTGAGAGATCTTGTGCATTGGCACCTTGGGCCGGGAGGGCGGCGGCATGTGCCTTGGAGGGGGGAGGGGGCAGAGAGGCAGGGGGCTTGACTGTAGGATGACTCAAAGGAACAGGCGGCCTGGGCGGGTATTGATGACGAGGAGCGAACGGTGCTTCAACGGTCCGCTGAGGGAAACTAGAGAAGGTGGCGAAGTCCTCCTTAACATAACGGACTTTCACCATATCCCGAGTGAGGGTAGAGGGTGGTTGGGTCATGCACGCGCAAGCGTGACCGTATATGCAGTCGCAGGCTAGCGAGGAAGGTGGCCAAGTAGAGGGTCGACTCCAGAATGGGGACATGTGTGGCCACCTCAATGAGATCATCAATGTTAGTGTCAATCGACTCCGTTTGATGAACATTGCTCAATCGCTCGAAGGGATTGCTGATATGGTTCACATCGTAGCGGGCCTAGCGGCGAATCAGCTCATCCTTGAGGTCCAACCTGGATAGAGTGGGGCTAGATTGACGGATCCAACGAACCCAGTGGAGAGCAGAGCCCTCCATGTAATAGTCGCGAGGGGAACCTTATAAAGCTCGGGAGTGCCTTGAAGATCAAAATAATTCTCTTTATGGGCCAATGATGCATCATGCGATGCATCATAGTCTTTTCTCCCATACGTATTTATTTATGCATTTTATTTCATGTCCTCGTTTCATGTACTCTTTTTCATTTCATGTGCTCGTTTGACTCATCGGCTTTGTACAACCCCATATTCGCTGGAGGGAACCCAGAGACGCTAACAGTCAGGATTGGAGCTTCGGGCTAGCTTCGGGCTAGCTTCGGGCTCGAGACCAGAACCGCTTGCGCCTTAATAAGCTCCCTCCTACGAGCAGGCGGGACCGTTTGCGCCCAGGCTCAGCCAAGACCCACTGATGATCAAAGGCGGGCGAGAGGGCGTTGAGTCCACTCAACGCCAAAGTCCAAGCAGCAAAGGCGTTGAGTCCACTCGACACCGCGTTGAGTGAGCTCCACTCACTCGACGTCAAAGTCCAAGCAACAAGGGCGTTGAGTCCACTCAACGCCGCGTTGAGTAAGCTCCACTCACTCAATGCCGTGTTCGGCAGTAAAGGACATCAAGCTCACTCAACGCCGTGTTCGGCAGTAAAGGCATCAAAGGCATCAAGCTCACTCAACGCCGTGTTCGACAGTAAAGGCATCAAAGACATCAAGCTCACTCAACGCCGTGTTCGGCAGTAAAGGCATCAAGCTCATTCAACGCCGTGTTAAGTGGAGGCTGGAAGGTTCTCGGCTCAGGGTTCTCGCCGCGGCTCAAGGTTCTCGCCGCGGCTCAAGGTTCTCGGCTCAGGGTTCTCGCCGCGGCTCAAGGTTCTCGCCGCGGCTCAAGGCTCTCGCCGCGGCTCAAGGTTCTTGGCCCAGGGTTCTCGCCGAGTGTGGCCCAAGGCCCAGGGTAAAATTACTTAATTGTCCTCAGGTAGAATTACCTACATACCCCTAGGGGCAGCATTTAGTATTTTATAAATGGCGGGATTTAGCTATTGGCAGGCCAGGCAAGGGTATTTCAGTAATTTCAGGTCAGCAAGAGGCTATAAATAGACCCATAAGGGCTCCTTAGAAGACAACCTTTCATTATTCTCAAAATCCCCAAGTGCTTTTTAAGGAGCTTCAAGCTCAGCTTTGGCTTTGGAGGGGAAGTTCTCAGAGATTTCCGGGTGTGAGGTGAGACCTCCCTGCTGAGGCTTTGGGTCAGTTCTAGGTCCCTTGCAACTAGTCGATGGTCGAGGCTTGAGAGAAGTAGGTGTTGGATGCACCCTGATTTTTTGAATATTTGTTGAGGTCATTTTTGGCTTCAACAGGCTTGACCGCCCGATAAGACCCTGAATAAAAAATCTGGTATTATTAGTAGTAGGATTATAACTGCAAGCCCAAGTTATTTAAGAAAACATAAATTTAACTTTCAAAATTAAAATGCACTGGACTATTTGGAAATCATGAAGTAATGTTTGAAAATATCATTAAAAGGAAAAATTAATTATTTGACAAAAGCTACTGTATGGAAACAAAATTTAGAGAAATATTGTGTAGAAGTTTCAGCCAGGCCCACAAAAGATGAGTAAAAAGGAGAATCAGAAAAAGCAGAGAATCAAATCTCGTTCTCTGCCGTTGTCGGTTACGCCTAGGTCTTCCGTCTCTAAACCGCCCGCGCCAGGAGGAGTTTGCTGCCGCCTGTCTCAACCGACGTCCACAACCTTTGTTGTGTGGGCCGCCTGCACTTGGAAGAGTTCCACTCGTAGCCTGCCTCGTCGTCAACCTCAACCATCTCCCTGAAAATATCTGTCGCCGCCCGCTAAGGCCCGTCGTTATTTTCCAAGCTGTATGGAAGCGTGCCAACCAGGCTGTCGTCGACCTCGGACTCTCATTCCGGCGACCTGGACGATTCCTGAGCGGTCGACCTCGACCCTACTCTTGCTGCTGTTTCAGCGTCCGATTCCGTAGACATAGATAGTGATGCGGAGCAGAGACGAGCACCAGCCTTTGGGCCTGTTCGGGGCTGATTTGACGACTTACCATATATGGACGTGCCTGGATCGACGATGGGGCCCCGCGGTTGCGTCTGTTTATTTTCATGTATTTAGTGCCCGATCCAACCGGCCAATCATAGTCGTTGATGGTGAAACCCTAGGTTGTTCTCTTCTTATAAATATTGGGTCTAAGAGGCTGAACCAAATCATTGCAGAATTTGGAGACACTCTTCTTCTCGGATTCCAGGGATCCCTCCCCGGTGCCGACGTCGTGGAAATCTATGTGACGACTCCTAGGCCTCGAACTCCTCCCCAAGGTAATCCCTACCCCCACCTTCATTTTCCACACCTCAAACTTTCGTTCCCACCCGCTGCAACCCTCCATTCCAGCCCCCAAAAACAGCCACTGCAGCCCTCCATTCCAGCCTTGGCTTTCAACCCACTGTACATATTTTCTCGCTATTCATTTATGTGATTTACTGTTCACTTCCCCCCCCCCCCCCATTTCAGCCGCCCGCCTGCAGGATTCCAGCAAGCCGACACCCCTCCTCTTTCCTTCCGCCTCCCCCTCTCCCCCCAGGCCAAGCCGCCGGCCCCCTAGCCCTCACCTCAGCCTACCACCTCTTCCTTAGCCCTAGCCGACCACCCCTCTCTTCTCCCCTCCGTGGATCCACTACCAAATCACCCCTATTCTCTAGATCTCGCTAGATCTGATAATTTCAGCCCTTGTTTTGACATTTGCCTCCACCCTTATTACCAATTTTGTCCGGATCCACTCCTACACATCGGATCTACCCACCCCCGGCCCAGATCTACTTATTCGTGGCCGGATCCACCGTTTTACTATCCGTTACCACCGTTTTCTGCCGAGGGCAGCCACCGTCATGGTCGTCTCGCCACTGGTTTCACCTCTGATCGTCGATCTACACATCCGGCCCTCCAAATCTTCAGTGTCTCGGTTCAACCCTCTATTTTGTGAGCGTTTATGATATTGTATTATTTGATTCACATTTGCATTTGAGTAATTTAGCATATTTTGCTGCGATATTTTGTTTCTAAGAATTTATTTTGTGCACTAATAACTTGCAGGAGGAGACATTCGCCGCGTGTTTTGCTTTGGCCCTCCGAGCGGAGGAAAGCCATTATAAAAATTGCTGAAATTAATTGTTTGTTTTCTATTTCAATTATTTGCGTGGTGTTGTTAATTTCATTGCTTATTTTATTCGTCACCGTCACCGACGGTTGCATTGTATTTAGAGTCGTAATAGTGTGTCACCCCTGTATTAGCACTTAGAGTCATAGGTCCCGTGCACCACTAGCCTACCCCTACATCATTTTGGTATCAGAGGTCAAGGTTAGACCATTTATATATGTAGTGGTTGGTCATATAGAGTTTTTAGGTTCATCCATGACTAATTATCATTGTTGTTCCTCTCTTCTCTTTGGAGATTCTGAGTCCGCCTATACCCAATCTCATAGAGCGAGTTCAGAGAAATTCTCATATTAATATGTTATCATAATGATTATTATCGTCTGCGGCACACCACTTTCCGAGATCGTGTCGACCCACCGATACAACGTCACTATGCGAGAGACGATCAGTATGATGATTGTCGTTGTTCATATCCTTGCACGCGAGCGGATCGTGTTGATTCTTCGAATCGACCCGATTACCTTAGGGTTGACTATTATGAGGGTCGTCACTTTGAGAGATATCTTGAGAGTCAGTTTCGTATAGTTTCCCCTTCCTTTGACGGCTCATCGAGTCCCGAGTCTTTCAATTATTGGCTCATGGATATTGAGTATTATCTTGATCATTTTGAGTTATTCGGTGAGCGTCGCATTAAGTTTGCGAAACTTAGACTTTTAGATCAGACGATGACATATTGAGCTAGCGTTGAGAAGATTCGTGAGCGAGACCGTCTTCGTCGCATCACTAGTTGGGTGGACATGAAACGTATATTGTGTTAGAGGTACCTGCCTTCATCATATCGGAGTCGCTTGCTCCGACCAATTATTTTCACTTCAGCAAGAATCCATGTCGGTCCCTGAGTACAGGGATTGCTTTGATGAGTTAGTTGTGAGGAGCGATATCCGAGAGGACTCAGCCATGACCACTTGACGATTTTGGTCTGGGCTTCGATCTGACATCCGTACTAAGGTGGTTTATCATAGCTCGAAGTCCCTCGAGCAGACGTATCAGCTTGCCCTTCATTACAAACAGTCTTTGAGATCCGCCAGAGCTGGTCGGTTGGACCCTCACCTTGACCTCCGCAGTACGAGTCCTTCTCATACTGAGGTCACCACGATGCCTACCATTGTCCTGTCACCCACGACGGAAGTGATACCTGATACAGATTGCTCTCACCCCAGCAAGATACTTAGCCCCGTGAGTGACCTATCTCTTGTTTCTGACCCATCTCTTGTGACTCTGGCGGAGGGTGAGCCTGAGCGTCCTATTGAGTCTGTAGTGTTGTGCCCCTCACCCACACCTCCACTTTTGACATGTCCGGGGTTGATTGACACTCATACCCTAGACTCATGTCTTGACACCGCACCCGCAGACTCATTCTTGAGCGTAGGTCTATGTCACTTTTCCCTTGGCATTACCCTGAGTCACGTTACGACCGAGAGCTCAGAGCTTGGTGTTGATCTCGTAGTGACTATGTCACCCATGCACAGGGACACTACCCCTTTCGATGGTCTTCATTGGGAGGACCTTAACCTTAGTGACGAGCCCACTGTTGAGCCTCCTGATGATCCGCCACATCTTGGTGAGGATGAGACTCGGGTGAGCCACTCAGGTATGACGCCTCTTTCATTTTCATCTCTGGTCGTACCCCAGAGAAGGGACCTTGAGTGGAGCATGACATATGTAGGGCCTACCTTGAGTCCACTTAAGCATACTCATATTGTGAGGACCTACCTTATGACACCTCACACTCTGGATAAGTTTTGGGACACGCCACCCGCTGAACCACCCGATGAGTTCTTTCTTGTCGGGACGCTCACCATATTCTAGAGTCACGAATTTTAGTCTGTGTGCACAGTTTTCACCCAAGTGTTCGTCTTATCCGCGATGACTTTTTGTACACACCTCCTAGTGAGCGCCCTGATGTTTCACGTTTCCTTAGAGACATTTGGCTCTTTACGCACCCGTATTTGAGTATAGTTGCCTCTCACGATCATCTGAGAACTCGTCACACACGAGATGAGTTTTTCTACACTCCACTGAGAGAGCCCCCTGATAGGCCACCACATTTTAGAGACATCTCATGCATTATTAGATTTTCCTATAATGAGTGTACCATGTCTGTCGTGCTGTCTTTGCATCATTTGCATTACCTGCATGAGTCTGCTGAGTATTTTACAGGACATTTGCATGAGTTGCATGAGTCGGTTCGCCGACAAATAATAACAAGCAATGAAAATTATAAAGCTCATGCAGATAAGCGAAGGCGAGAAGGAATATTTAATGAAGGCAAAAGGGTAATGGTACAAATCCGCCCAGAGAGGCTCTCTTCGGGGACTGGCAAGAAGTTAAGCGCTAGGCGAATGAGTCCGTACTCTGTTATTAGTCGTATTGGGACAAATGCCTACCGGCTTGATATCCCGGCTAGTATGGGAATTCACCCGGTGTTTAATGTTGAGGATCTGACTCCATACTACGAGCCTCATGAGTATGTGGACCCGAGTAGTGGAGATTTCCAGCCACCCACACCTCCACTCCCGTTTCCTTGCCACCCCCATAGCTCACATATGTTTGATGACTACCACTACTCACTTACTTCTGACACCCACCCCCTGGGAACTCGTCTTCTTTGGTTCTACGGACGGCGCCGCCGATCGCACCGGAATCCACCATTCGTGAGTTGAGCGTTGAGAGCTTCATGGAGACCAGACTCCACCAGTGCATTCAAACTACAGACATTGGTGACTCTTGGGTACTTGCAGAAGAGCTTGATCGATTCACCCCTGGACTTCGACTTCAGCACGACCGTCTCCATTCACCGGAGATGACAGTTTTTTAGTCAGGGGGAGTTGATTGGCAAAGACACTTTTCAGCGAAGACACTTGGGTGACCTCTGGTGGACTTCTTTGAGTTTTACCTGGCATGCAGCGAGAGAATTTTGATCCCTATTCATCGGGAGATAAATTCTTTCAAGCCGGGGAGATTGATGCGGAGTAGAGACGAACACGAGCTTTGGGCTCGTTTGGGGCTGATTTGACGACTTACTATATATGGGTGCCCAGATCGACGATCGGACCCCGCGGTTGCGTCTGGCACGTCGCCGCGAGTGAAAAACATATATTAGTTTATTTTTTTAAGTTTATTTTCATGTATTTAGTGCCCGATCCAACCGGCCAATCATAGCCGTTGATGGTGAAGCCCTAAGTTCTCTTTTTATAAATATTGGTCTAAGAGGCTGAACCAAGTCATTGCAGAATTTGGAGACTCTTCTTCCCTGATTCCAGCGATCCCTCCCCGGTGCCGACGCCGTGGAACCCTAGGTGACGACTCCTAGACCTTCGAACTCCTCCCTAAGGTAATCCCTACCCCCACCTTCATTTTCCACTCCTCAAACCTTCGTTCCCACCCACTGCAGCCCTCCATTCCAGCCCCCAAAAACAGCCGCTGCAGCCCTCCATTCCAACCCAGGTTTTCAACCGACAGTTCATATTTTCTCACTATTCATTTATGTGATTTACTGTTCACTCCCCCCCCCATTTCAGCCGCCCGCCTGCAGAATTCCAGCAAGCCGACACCCCTCCTCTTTCCTTCCGCCGCCCCTCTCCCTCCAGGCCAAGCCGCTGGCCCCTAGCCCTCACCCCAGCCTACCGCCTCTTCCTTTGCCCTAGCCGACCACCCCTCTCTTCTCCCCTCCGTGGATCCACTACCAAATCGCCCTTATTCTGTAGATCTCGCTAGATCTGAGAATTTCAACCCTTGTTCCGACATTTTCCTCCACCCTTATTACCATTTTTTTCCCGGATTCACTCCTACACATCGGATTTACCCACCCCGGCTCGGATCTACTTATTCGTGGTCGGATCCGCCATTTTACTATCCGTTACCACCGTTTTCCGCCGAGGGAAGCTACCGTCATCGTTGTCTCGCCACCGGTTCCACCTCTGATCGCCGATCTACACATCCGACCCTTTAAATCTTCAGTGTCTCGGTTCAGCCCTCTATTTTGTGAGCGTTTGTGGTATTGAATTATTTGATTCACATTTGCATTTGGGTAATTTAGCATATCTTGCTGCGATATTTTGTTTTTGGGAATTTGTTTTGTGCACTAATAACTTGCAGGAGGAGACATTCGTCGCGCGCATTGCTTTGGCCCTCCGAGCGGAGGAAAGCCATTATAAAATTGCCAAAATAAATATTTGTTTTCTATTTTAATATCTGCGTGGTTGCTGAATTTTTCATTGCTTAAATTTATCCGTTAAAATACCGACATCGCATTGCATGTAGAGTTGGATTAGCGTGTCACCCTTGCACTATCACCTAGCGTTGTAGGTTTTGTGCACCACTAGTCTACCCCTACAGCAGATAATGTTCTCCCTCTGCAGAAAAGACTTGGAGTGATTGTTGCCCCGCTCTATGCTTTGGGTATTCTCGTCCGCTCCTTTGCATTAGTATAAATTTATGTTTTTCACTTAAATAATCTTTGGCCTTGTCGTTGCGTTTGCACTACTGTTAATACTATTTATTTCATAAATTATTGATTAAATTTTGCTTGTGGCCGTGCTAATTCCGTGGAGGGTTTGAATCATAAAACACGTGAGAGATCCACTCAAGCTATATTAACAAATTTCTTAAAATCCAAAGTGATGAGTGTGATTTGCGCGCATAATCCGATTTGGCCGCTCGACCCCTTTTGTTTTTTTTTTCAAAATTAAAACTCCTTTTTAAAAAAAAAATGATCCTAATCTTATTTAATAACACCTAAAATATTTCGCTTAAAATTACAGAACTTTTTATAACCCTTAAATTGAGATTACATCAGTTTGATATCAGTGCTAACTGTGATTCACTCCTAACGTGAATCACGCAATCCGGATTAAAAAAAAGAAAAAGACAACAACAACACTCAAGCCTTTATCCCACTATAATGGGGTCGGCTATATGGATCCTTTGTCCCCATTGTGCCCTATCTTTTGTCATAATCTCACTAATGCCTAAGTACATCATGTCTTTCTTTATAGTTTCATTCCAAGTCTTTATTGGTATACCCCTCCCTCGTCTAACATGCCTAGTGACTAGGCTCTCATAACGCCTAACAGGTGCCTATAATGGACTCCTTTGTACGTGTCCAAACCATCTTAGACGAACTTCTCGCATCTTCTCTGAAATTGGTGTTACTCCTGTCTTATCCCTGATACTTTCATTCCTAATTTTATCCAATCTCGTGTGTCCACACATCCACCTAAGCATTCTCATCTCCGCAACTCCCATTTTTTGCTCATGTACACAATTCACTACCCAACACTCAGAATCATAGAGCATCGCGAGTCTAATTGCAGTATGATAAAACTTGCCCTTAAGTTTTAGTGATACTTTACGATCACATAAGAACCCTGACGCGCCTCTCCACTTCAACCAACCCGCTTGGATTCTATGTGTCACATATTTAACAATACCCCATCATTTTGAACTATCGATCCAAGATATTTAAAACACTCACTACAGGAAATAATCTTGATCACCCAACTTAATAACAATGTCATCTGCCCTTCTTGTACTGCTAAATTTAAGCTCCATATACTCCGTCTTTGCCCTGCTCAACCTAAAACCCTTCTTTTCTAAAGTATCTCGCCAAGATTCAAGTTTTGCGTTTACACTCTCGCGCATCTCGTCAATCATAATAATATCATCCGCAAACAATAAACACCAAGGTATTGCTTGTTAGTTATTTCTGGTGAGCTCATCTAAGATAAGGGTAAAGAGATTAAGGGCTTAAAGCTGAACGTTGATGTAATCCAATAGTGATAGGGAATTCCTGTGTTAATCCTCCAGATGTCCTCACCCTTGTCACTGAATTTGTATACATATCTTTGATTATGTCAATATATGATACATTTACACCTTTCTTTTCGAAGACTCTCAATAAGATCTCTCTTGGAACTCTATCATAAGCCTTCTCAAGATCAATAAACAACATATGCAAATCTTGTTTTCTTTCTCGATAGTTTTCAACGAGTCTCAAGAGATGTATAGCTTCCGTAGTCGACCTCCCTGACATGAATCCAAATTGATTCTCCGAGATGTTAGTCTCTCGTCTTAATTTTCTTTCTATTACTCGTTCCCATAGTTTCATGTTATGACTCATCAATTTAATTTCTCTGTAATTAACACAATTTTGTATATCTCATTTATTTTTATACAAAGGTATCAATGTACTTTCTCTCCATTGGTCTGACATTTTCTTTGACTTCAATATTTTATTGAAAAAATATGTAATCCACAAAATTCCTTCATTTCCTAGACATTTTCTTACTTCGATGGGTATATCGTATGACAACCGTCTTTCCATTTTTCATCTTATTTAGAGCATCTTTACCTCTGATACTTGAATTTTACGATAAAATTTTATGTTTTTATACTTCTCTGGTTTACTTCATAATAATAATAAATTAAATTAACTTATTATTATTAAATTTTTTGAGAAAATTAAGAATCAACTTATTTTAAATGGAGAAACAAGTCGATTACCTAAAAATAGTGTAGGGAACCTGACCTAGCGTATGAGCGACTTAGGCTCTGTTTGGTTGGGTTGTTGCTGATGAAAAGCTGCTGATGAACTGTTGCTGATTGAAAAAGTTCTGATTCTGGAAAACACAGTTTTGTTAAAAAACTGTTTGGGTGAAACAGAGTTTACAAAACGGAGTTTTTGAAAAGTTGTTTGGATACAAAACAGAGTTTTTAGTAATATTTTTTCTTCTTCAAATTTTTAAGTGCCTTGTATATTGGCGGCAGGACTTCTCATAATAACTAAGTTTTGAATGAAATTTTTTTGTCCACAAAATAATTTCCAACCACAAAATTTATGAAAAAAACATTTTTAATAATTAATTTTTATTTAGCAAGTTCAATTCATAGATTCTCATACACAATTGTGCAACAGAAGCACTTATCCTATTATTTTTCTTCTATTACTTTGTAATACAGGTTTGAAGGTTGTGTTTCTACTCTGGAATTCTCCTCCAATCAATGCTATCAAAATTAATTTTAATGAGATTTTTATAAGATGGCAATTGCACGTATGTGCCTATCATGAGGAAAAACTGAGCAGCGCATATGTATCTTCATCACCTGATGAGGTTAGCCACTCTCGTCATCCTTCTGTTCTGGTGAGCTTCCCCATCAACCCATGTTTCATGTACAGGATGGCCTTCCACGATGCTGGCGGAGGATGTTGGTTGCGACAAACTTCATTTGAGTGCACAGAGAAGCGGCAACAAGCTCCATCGACAAAAAACAGAGGAAATTGCAGTAGCTACAGTAAGAACAGGGGATGCAGCGGGAACACCTACATGAATAGATCTGGGAACAAGTTCATTCACTTACAAAAGTACATCCGAGCGAATCCGCCAGAAGGAATTTTCAGCTGCTTCCAAAATTTCTCACTAGAATCGCAGGAATCTTTCGGAACCAACGGGTTCACGGAAGATACGAATGGCGAAATGGAAAAGGAAAATGAACTATTGCGTCGTCAACGAGGGAGAAGAAGAACTAGCTTTGCCGTCAGAGCGGAGGGGGAAGGATTCGCTGTTGTGTCCATCGGGGGAGATCGCGAGGCATAGTTGCGGCTGGACTGGAGAAATAAACCGCGGTTGGGAGATAGGTCAAAACTGCGGCAATTAATAAACGGAGGTCTTGCAAAAAGCTGTACCAAACGCCACTTTAATGAAAGCGGTCAATAATGTCACCCCCACCCTGGGAGGTCTGGGGCACATAGTGAACGGATTTCGCACATCGGTCAACACTATAAAAGCCACCATGCACTGAAATTGTGCACATATCCCAGTGGTCGACGTCGTCCCTAACCCTAGGCCACTAAAGTCTGCAAAACGTTGGGATGTAGGGATCAAGTTAAACGTTGGTGTAGGGCTCTAAAAGCCACCATGCACTGAAATTGTGCACATATCACGTAACCCCCTCGTTGGGATGTAGGGATCAAGTTAAACGTTGGTGATTTTTAGTGACATTTAGAGCCCTTTGGATGTTTCGAGTCTTTAGATTGGTGTGAACGAATGGATCGTTTACTGGCTTGGAAGCAATTACCCCAAGTTAGGCAAATTGAGCGTTCTGGATTTAAGCTAGGCATGCCTCCTAACACCACATGGGCAGAGTTTAAGACGGACTACGTAAGCGGTACGTTCCACTCGATTTTTTGCAGACCCACTATCGTAGGTTCCACAATTTACGACAAGACAAATTATTGGTGAATGAGTATACGGGCGAGTTCCTAGTACTCTAGTATCGTCTCGACCTCCGCGATGATGATGATATGACCGTCTCCCGTTTTCTAAACGGGTTGTGATATTCCATTAGAGACCAATTAGAACTATTCGATTACAAAGACCTCAAAGAGATCTCGAGCTGCGCACGTAGAGTAGAGTCTTCACAGAAGCAGACATCTGGAAGCAGGTCTACTGATAGGCCTCTACTGACTCACACTTACATTCCTACTGACATGACTGTTGGACCCTCTCGACCGGCAGTACCTACGAGTGCCCCAGCACTCCCAGCCCCGCCCTCTAGAGGTAAGGAGGTTACAGGCACTAGACCTCAACCTGGGGCATTTCAGTGTTTTTAGTGTATGGAGCCGGGTCATAAATCATTTGAGTGCCCGCGACGCCACTTTGCCGCCGTCATCGATTCTGAGAGCGTATCAGAACCTGAGTACGAGGTCTTCCTTAGTGATTCCCAGACTGACCCGGCCCCTGAGACTGAGTTAGAGAGCGAGTGCGAAGTTGAGGGAGAGCAACCCGATCAGTTAGTATGTGTTCTCCAACATAGTCTCCTAACTCCTAAGACTCCCGCTGACGATGATTGGTTAAGGAACAATATATTTTGTACCACCGCCCACATACAGGGGCAGTTCTTACCCCATCATCATAGAAGGTGGTAATTTGGAGAACTTTGTTTCTCAACGTATGGTTGATAAGTTAAATTTAAAAATGCAGCTCATAGGAAAACTCTATAGTCTGTCATGGGTCACTAGTAGCACGAACATTCTTATCACGCACCAGTGTCGCGTCGAGTTTTCCATAAACAGTACGTATCATGATGCGGTATGGTGTCATGTCGCTACTATCGAGATTTGTCACATCCCATTAGGATGACTTTGGCAGTACGATAGACGTGTTGTTCACGATGGTATAAAGAACTCTCACTCCTTCGAACGCAATGGATGCAAAATTGTTCTTCTCCCCCAGGAGAATAGTCTTGTTCTCAAGGCCCCAGAGAGGACTTCTCACCCTTCTACCATCGTCTCTGCAATATCCTTTCCCTCCGCCACCATGTTACTGATTGAGTCCCAATTCCAGGAGGAGATGAAAGATAGTGAGATCGTCTATATGTTGTCCAGTATCGATTCTGCTCTCACTACTTTAGACATCCCTAGTGCAGTGCGTCCTCTCATTAATGAGTTCTCTGAGATTATGCCGGCGGAGTTGCCCAATTAGCTACCCCCAATGAGAGATATACAACACTGCATCGACCTCATCCCGGGAGTTAGCTTACCTCATTTACCCCATTATCGTATGAGTTTGAAAGAGCATGATGAGCTACATAGGCAGGTGATCAATCTGATTTCGAAGGGTCATGTTAGAGAGAGTATGAGTTCGTGCTCCGTCCCCGCACTTCTAGTTCCTAAGAAAGATGAGATGTGACGTATGTGTGTGGATTGTCGAGTTATTAATAAAATTACGATCAAATATTTCTTTCTCATCCACCGATTGGATGACATGCTAGATATGCGTCACGACCCGTCTAGTAACAATTATCAGAGTGCGATACGGACGGGTCGTGATGCCACAAACATGAGTGGAAGAAGTATTATGCTTGTTAGGCGAAAACAGATTTAATACATTAGATTTAAAATAGTTAATTTGGGAAAAATACTAGTTTGTTTTTTTGCGGAAACTTTAATATAAAGTAGTGAAAGAAATTGATGCACGTGTATTTTAGTAAAAATCTCATGTCACACAGTGCTAGTACAAAATGTTAATGCAATAACCAAAGAGATGCACATGCCATTAATAGCATATTCAAGTGCATTATTACAGTCTAGCAGTTGTCCAAGATACAAAGGAAAATGACTGAAATAACTAATACATAATCATTAAATTTGACAGTACAAAAACAAAATACATAGAACCTGACGAAGCAACGCCAAAAGTAAACCTCCAGGAACACAGGAAAGTTAAATATATCTATTATATTTATTGTTTGTTTTTTAGCCTATATATATATGTAAGCCCGGTTTAGGGCGAACGGTATTATTATCGATCAATCGTTTCTACTTGGTATCAGAGCACAGGAACAGCCGCTCGCTCGCTCGCCTCATCCGCCCGTCGCTCGATTCGTCCATCGCTCGCCCGCCCGTCGCCGCTCGCCTCGCTCGCCTCGCTCGCCCGCCCGTCGCCGCTCACTCGCCCGCCCGTCGCCGCTCGCCCGCTCCGAGCGCAGGAAGCTCCGCTTCGCTCGCCCGGTTTAGGGCGTGATCGGAGGGCGTTTTGCCCTCCATGGGGCTGCCGGAGACACCTCCCTTTCCTCCTCGGGTGTTCTCTTCGGCTTTCAGATCTAGCCCACACCCGTAGGATGTCCTCCTTTTCCACTTGAAATCATTGTTCTCCACTATGGATGCTCAATCCACTTTGTCTCCTGCTTCTCAATCCGGTGCTCTTCCCGGTTCCCTGGCCACCCGATCAGATACTTTGCATAGTCCCTCGGGTGATCCTCCTCGGAGTCATGGCCATTCATTGAAGATTACTACTGTTGCCTTGGATGACACAAATTACCTGGAATGGTCCAGGGCGGCTCAACATGCGATTCGCAACCACCAGTTATATGGCCTTATTGATGGTACTATCGTTGAGCCATCACGTTCTGATCCCTCGTGGCGCAAATGGGATGCGGATAATTCCTTGGTCGTCTCGTGGCTTCTTCATTCGATGTCTCCTCAGGTGTATCAGAGTTATATGTTGTTGGACTCCGCATACGATATTTGGACACGAGCCCGTGATACTTACTCCCAGGCAGGCAGTTCGATGCAGGTATATGAGCACACTTGCCGTGTTCTGGAACTGAGACAGGGAACTATGCCCGTGGCTGCCTACTATTCTGAGTTTGAGCGCCTTTATCAGGAGTTGGATTTCTTTAATACCTTTACTGCAGCCTGTACGACTGATGCAGTGGCTCTTCAGAAGGATAAAGACCGCTTCCGTGTTCACGTCTTCCTTATGGGCCTTAACATGGAGTTTGATGTTGTTCGACTGCATGCTCTCCATCGTGAGCCTCTTCCCTCCCTTCGGGAGGCATTCAGCATGCTCCTTAGTGATGAGAACCGTCGCCGCACTCTTGGACCTACTACTGACCACTCTGCGCTCGCTGGGCTTTCTCGCAGCCCCCCTCCTGTTTGCAGTCACTGCGGGAAAAGAGGCCATCTCAAAGACTTCTGTTTTCGCCTGCATCCGCACCTTGCCCCATCCGGTCGAGGTTCTGGTACTCGTGGTAGAAGTGGATATCGTGGAGGTGGTCGTTCTTCTGCTGACCATGTTCAGTCTTCTGCACACTTTACTGAGGTTCTGGAGGCCACCTCTGGTGGCTTGTCTGCGGCCGAGTTAGAGGCCTTCCGCCGCCTGTTGCGCTCCCACACTGACTCTACTTCGGCTTCCTCTCACGCTGCTGTTGCCACTTCAGGTCCGTCCAGTGCTCATGGTGTGTCTTCCACACCTTCCGAGTGGATCATCGACTCAGGTGCGACCGACCACATGACCGGTTCTGCCTCAGGTTTTACCTCCTACACTCCCCTCTCTGGTCGTGATAAGGTTATTGCTGCCAATGGCTCTCTCTCTGCCATTGCTGGCAAAGGGACAGTCCCATGTTCTCCTGACCTATCACTTTCCTCAGTTTTGCATGTCCCTTCTTTTCCCCGCAATTTACTTTCTATTAGTCACTTGACTAACTCATTACACTGTTCTGTGACATTCTTTCTTGATGTTTTTGTTTTTCAGGATCTGGCTACGAGGCGGACACATGACAGTGGTAGGAATGTTGGCGGCCTGTACTTGCTGAACCAGTCTTCTCCCAGTGTTCTCTCTTCCACCAGATCTCCGACCCTTGATGATCTTCGACGATGGCATCAGCGCCTTGGCCACCCTTCTCCCTTATATCTTACTAAATTGTTTCCTGTCTTTCATCATTTACTTCAGTCTTTTGTTTGTGATGCGTGTGAACAGTCTAAACATGTTCGTCGGCGTTCTACTCATTTGTCTGTTCCGAGTCTGTATCCATTTGATGTTATTCACTCTGATGTTTGGGGTCCATCCCGTGTTCTCTCTTTATCTGGTTATAAATGGTTTGTAACGTTCATTGATTGTTACTCCCGCACTACTTGGCTTTATATGCTTAAAAAGAAAAGTGACGTTTTTTTGTGCTTTCAAAAATTTCATAAGATGGTGGTCCAACAATTCGGCGGCAAAATACGCGTGTTACGTAGTGATAATGGTGGAGAATATGATGATCGCAGTGCCTTTGGGGCCTATCTTGCGGACCATGGCATCATCCATCAAACTACGTGTGTCCACACCTCCACTCAAAATGGGGTGGCCGAACGAAAGAATAGGCAGTTGCTGGAGGTGGCCCGGTGTTTACTTCTTTTTATGCACCTCCCTAAATCCTACTGGGGGGATGCTATTCTTACAGCCGCGCATCTCATTAACCGTCTTCCGTCCCGTGCTCTCTCGTTTGCTACGCCCCTATCTCGTCTCGAACAAACGCACATTGTCCATACCTCTCATCTTCCCCCTCGTATCTTCGGCTCCGTGTGTTTTGTTCATGTCCATAGCCCGCATCGTGATAAACTCGATGCGCGGTCTCTTCGGTGTATTTTCGTTGGTTATTCTTCTAACACCAAAGGGTATCGGTGTTATCACGCTCCGACACGTCGGTACTATTGTACTGTCGATGTCACCTTTCATGAGGGGGAGTCGTACTTTGATCCTCGTCAGGGGGAGATGACTAGCACTGGTGACGAGCTGATTAACTCCCCGCTCCCTATTGTTGCTCCTCATCCTATTCCTCCACCTGCTCCCGTCCCTATTGTTGACACTCATCCTATTCCTCCACCTGCTCCCGTTCCTTCCACCTCCGCTCCTCCGATAATATACACATACTCTCGTCGTCCTACGACTGTTGAGCAAGTGCAGACTGAAGATGTTTCGCCAGTACCGGTGCCTGTCTCCAACCCAGATTCTGATGATGACCTCCATATTCCTCTTGCCCGTCTCATAGGTAAGAAGGGTAGCACTAATCACTCCATTGTCAACTACATTCGTTATGATCACCTTTCTCAGGCACATCAAGCCTTTATTTCTTCTCTTTCATCTATTGTTATCCCTAAGACATGGCAGGAGGCTGTTCAGATACCTGAATGGAAAACGGCAATGGAGGAGGAACTGCGTGCCTTGGACAAGAATAAAACGTGGCAGCTGGTGAGCCTTCCTCCAGGGAAGCGAACGGTTGGATCCCGTTGGGTCTACACAGTTAAACAAAACCAAGATGGTGTAGTGGAGCGGTACAAAGCTCGTTTGGTGGCTCCGGGATATACCCAGGCTCAGGGTATCGACTACCAGGAGACCTTTGCTCCTGTTGCAAAGATGAAATCTATCCGCGTGCTTTTCTCGGTTGCTGCAAGCCGTAGATGGGAACTACTTCAGCTCGATATCAAGAATGCCTTTTTGAATGACGATCTGGAGGAGGAAGTTTATATGGATATTCCACAGGGCTTTGTTATCAAAGGGTCCAAGGGAAAGGTGTGTCGGGTTCTAAAATCCCTGTACGGTTTGAAACAGTCTCCGAGAGCGTGGTTTGGACGTTTTTACAAGTTCATGCTTCAACTTGGATACACTCAAAGTCATGCTGACCACACACTTTTTATTAAGAGAAAGGGTGCCCAGGTCTCTATTCTTATTGTGTATGTGGACGACATTATTATTACCGGGGACCACTTGGAGGGGATTACTTACCTGAAGGAGCAACTGAGCAAAGAATTTGAAGTTAAAGACCTGAGAAAGTTGAAATATTTCTTGGGAATTGAAGTGGTGCGGTCTCAACAAGGGATTTTCATCTCCCAAAGAAAGTATACTCTGGATCTTCTTGAAGAAACTGGGATGCTTGGGTGTGCACCCGTGGACACACCTATTGAGGTTAATCACAAAATTGATGCAGATGCTAGTGGAGAAAAAGTGGATGCCTCAAAATACCAACGTTTGGTTGGACGTCTCATATACCTGTCTCATACTCGCCCTAACATTACGTATGCTGTGGGAGTCCTAAGTAGGCATATGCACTCTCCTTCCGTTCGTCATCAGCAGGCAGTCTTTAGAGTGCTGCGGTATCTCAAAAAGGCACCAGGTCGTGGGGTCCTTTTCAAAAACGGCCAATCATTAGAAGTTTAAGTATTTACAGATGCTGATTGGGCCGGTAGCCAAGACGATAGAAAATCAACCACGGGGTACTGCACCTTTGTGGGAGGCAACCTCGTTTCATGGAGGAGCAAGAAGCAGAATGTGGTAGCTCGGTCAAGTGCAGAGGCAGAGTATAGGGCTATGGCACAAGGTGTTTGTGAAGGATTGTGGTTGAGGACTCTTCTTCGTGATATTGGTCTTCAAGGGAACAACCCTATCATGATCTACTGTGACAACAAAGCTGCCATCAGTATTGCGCACAATCCAGTGCAACATGATAGAACCAAATATGTGGAGGTTGATAGACATTTCATCACCTAGACAAATGAAATATTTGCACCCTTTTTGTGAACTCATTCGACCAGCTTGCGGACGTCTTCACCAAGGGTTTATGCAGCGATAACTTCAAGGACAGCACAAACAAGTTGGGAATGATCAATATCTATTCCCAACTTGAGGGGGAGAGTTAAATATATCTATTATATTTATTGTTTGTTTTTTAGCCTATATATATATGTAAGCCCGGTTTAGGGCGAACGGTATTATTATCGATCGATCGTTTCTATTAGGAATTTGGCGCAGAACAACTCAAGAAGCAGACGGCGCAGTCACCGACCCTCATGCAAAATCCAAAAACAAGAAGGAAAATGTCTCAGAACATAGGATTAAACGGTGAACAAGTTAATAAATTAAAGTGCTAGCATAATAAACAAAAATACTTGAGTACCAATCTATCTTGTAACAAAGCTAGTAAACATGCAAATAGTCAAGCAAAAATATCTGAAAATATAAGCCTACTGGCCCTACTCCGGAGTAAAACCTAAAATTTGCCCATGAAATGACACAAGCCGTAATCGATGAACTGCGTAGGTATTTACAGTGTGTGCACATGGTTCACACTCAGTTCAGACACAAGTCTTATTAGAAGGATTCCTTTTTGTCGTGACCATACAAGCAGGTAGTTGCACCATTTAACTGTTATCTTTCAAAGATTTGTTTATGACAATATTGGGTTAAATGATTCATAGCTTTAGGGACATTCTATCATATTATGTTACACTAGAAGGTGATGGTTCAGAAGTTGTCTAATAACATTTATAATCATACGAAACAGATATGAGAACTAAATCCAAAGTTTGCAAGAGAGAGAGAATTCTCTACTTGCCTTAAGGTGAAGCCGAAACTACCGGCGATGGCTAAGAGGCGCAAGCAAAGACAAATGCCTTATTGAACCTGTTCAGGAATAATTACAGACTATATCTGATATTTGACAAGACAGAAAACCACATGCTAGCATCACAATTTATTTTGCAAACTAAATCAAAAGCGAATTAGTAATTTACCGCCCTCAAGAGTGGGGGGAGAGGAGTTACCACAAAGATTCATTGAGTTGGCAGCGCTTGGGTGACGGAAATCCTAAATCGGAGAGGGTTTTGGAGAGATCCATCCAACCAACAGTCCGATGAGTGACGCCGAAAATCAAAACCACGGCGGAGTTAGACGATTACAAGAGGGAAAACGCTTTTGTCAACGTGAATACGTTGATTGAAGCGCACAAATATCATATAATTTTGATAAAAATTCTGAATTGAGGAGAGGAGAGGAATTTCTTACCCAAGGAGGCCAAATCTGAGCCCAAATTTTGAGGAGCGGAGGAACCGAGCAAAACCCTAGGAGTCCTTGAGATCCACTGGTCGAAACAGAGAGGAATTAGGGATGGAGGGATGCCTATACTTGGAGGAGAAAGAGGAAGGCCTATTGTCGACCTTAAGGGGAGGAGATGTTGCTGACACTTAGAGAGGAAGGTTGGCTGCCGGCTAGGAGAGAAGGAGGCTGCCGGCCAGGGCAAAGGAGGGGAGAGCAGGAGGCGGAAACAACAACTACTGGAGGAGGAGTCGAGGTCGACCAGGGAGGCACAGAAGCGGTAGGATCGAGCGTCGACAGCGCTCTTACGTGAGACGGGGAAGTCGGCATACGATTTAGCGAGACAGAACCAGGAGCGGGGATCGGGGGATAAAATAGAGAGGGGGCCGATCGATTTAGGTTTTAGAGGTTTTTTGTTGTTGTTTACAAAATCGCCTCCAAAGTTATTTATATTTATTTTGCTTCTTTATATATATATATATATATATATATATATATATATATATATATATATATATATATATCTATATATATATATATGCGGGCACGTTTATGTGCGGGCGTACAAACAAGCTATTTTGGGGATCAAGATGGTTTCAAATCGAAAAGTGATTAACATAAAAGTTGTAGATCTCGGCGAGATGAACAACTTTCACGTTGAACACCTTTTGATTTGAAGCTGTTTTGACCCTCATATTGGGACCCAAAAATTGGATTTTCGGGGCTTTACTGTAGCACTCTCGCCGCCTCATATTTCGAGGTCCAAATCGAAGGTCCAGACTGCTCCAGATCAAAAAAGTGATCAACATGAAAGTTGTTCGTCTCGCCGAGATCTACAACTTTCATGTTGAACACTTTTCGATTTGGAACCTCCTTGAGTCTTGCCCGTACGCCCGCACTATATATGGCCCTATATATATATATTTAAATGTGGGTTGTCACAATATGCTTAGTATAGCCCGTATATTTTTGACGATTGACTTAAAAAGTGGATACCACCAGATTAGAATTCGACCTGTGGATGAATGGAAGACCACGTTTAAGACTAGGGAGGGATTATACGAGTGGCTGGTGATGCCTTTTGGGATTTCTAAGGCTCCCAACACATTTATGTGAGTGATTAATCAGGTGCTTAGGCCACTCATAGAAATTTGCGTAGTGGTGTACTTTGACGATATTTTGATTTATAGCATTTATCACGATCATCACATGATTCATTTTCGGCAGATCTTAGAAATCCTACGTGAAAATAAATTATATATAAATTTTAAGAAGTGCATTTTTATGACGGATAGCCTGATCTTCTTAGAATATATCGTTTTTTCTGAGGGCATTAGAGTGCATAGAGAGATGGTCAAGAAGATAGAATCATGACCTAGTCCTAGGACGATTACTGAGGCTCGGGGATTTTATGGGCTAACATCTTTTTATTGCGATTTATTTTGAACTTTAATACCTTGATAACACATATGACTGATTGTTAGAAGAAGAGATTTTATTTAGATTGAAGGAGCCGAGCGTACGTTTATATTGATCAAAGAGAGACTCACGAGTGCACCTGTATTAGCGCTGTCTGATTTTGATAAGAATTTTGAGGTTGATTGTGATGTATTATTATAGGCATTGACGCAGTATTGAGTCAGAAGGGTCGACCTATCACATTCTTTAGTAAGAAGCTGAATGAGGCGATGACTAGATATTCCACCTATGACTTAGAATTTTACGCTATCGTTCAGGCTCTCAGTCATTGGAGATACTACCTGATTCAATGCGAGTTTGTGTTGAATACTGATCAAGAGGCTCTAAAACATCTAAACTCCCAGAAGGAGATCAGACGTCATGCCAAGTGGGTTGCTTACCTGCATGAGTTCACTTTCCATTTGAAGCACAAACTCGGTGTCACGAACCGAGTAGCCGACGCACTTAGTCGTCGCACCAATCTACTAGTTATACTACAGTCTTGTATCACTTAGATTCACAACGTGATTTATACGCCACTGATCCGTTCTTCCGCGACATTTGGATCTCATGTCAGCATAGTGAGACTGATCCCACTACACAGTACCTAGTGAGAGAGGGGTATCTGTTTAGGGGAACCCCCTTTACATTTATGAAGGACTACTTAGAGATCTCCACTCATCTGGGTTAGGTCGACACGTGGGCCAATCAAAATTATTAGATCTCGCCAGTGCTCAATATTATTGGCCCAATATGAAGCATGATGTCAACGAGTTTGTTAGACATTGTATGACTTATCAGCGATATAAAGGGCACACACAAAACACTGGACTATACATCCCTTTACCGATACCTGAGCGGTCATGGGATGACATCTCGATGGACTTCTTGTTGACTTCCTCGCACTCAGAGGAAAGTCGATTCTATTTTTGTAGTCGCAGACCGATTTTCGAAGATGACACATTTTATTCCGTGTAGGAAAAAACTTTAGTGTTGTACACGTCGCTGAACTTTTTTTTTAAAGAATTCGTTAGATTGCACAAAATTCTTTGTTCGATCGCGTCTGATAGAGATACTCATTTTATGTGGTATTTTCGGAAACATTATGGGCCCGATTAGGTACCAAACTCGAATTTAACCGCGCATATCACCCTCAGACTGATGGACAGACTGATGTCTAGTAGGAGTTTGGAAGATCTTCTTTGGTGTTTGACTGAGGAAAACCCGAAGCAATAAGATATTATACTTCCTCAAGCTGAATTTGCATTCAATAATTCTACTAATTGCTTCACTACTAAATCTTCTTTCGAGATTGTTTTCGATTTCTCTATACCTCATATACTTGATCGTCACTCCCTGCCGAATCATGGACGTATTTTCGTTGATGAACATGGCCATGGTGATTATTTAAAGGAATTGCATTAAAACATTACTAATAAATTGTGAACGACTTCTGAAAAATATAAATCTTTGACCGATCGTCATCGCCGGTAGTTATACTTTTCAGAATGAGATTATGTGTTTGTTTTTTTAGGAAGCAGAGATTCATTCAGGATACATACCATAAGCTACAGTAGAGGAAGTTTAGTTCTTTCCAAGTCTGGAAGCGCATTGGTGAGAATGCATATCTCCTTGATTCTCCGGTTGAAATCGGTACATCACCGATATTTAACGTAGCCGATCTGACGCCATTCTATGGAGATCCACTGAGTTCCTGCCCGAGTCCACCTGCGACAACTCCAAAGATCTCACCTGGCTTAGCTCCAGTGCAGACGCCCACCACTGAGAAGATAGATTAGGTTCTTGATGTACGAGAGTTTCGTACTCACCGCGGGACTTACCAGCGCTACTTGGTCTCCTGGCGGGGATGAGACATCACAAACAGCACTTGGATCAGCACTGACGAACTACGCCGTCACCGCCCATATCTCTCTATTGCTAGTCTTTGCGAGTTCTCGCCGGGGTCGAGCTCATTCAACCGCGGGGGAATTGGTGCATCCTGCGATGGATTGTAGTTTTTTCTCTCATATGTATTTATTTATGCATTTTATTTCATATTACGCATTTTATTTCATGTTACGCATTTTATTTAATGTTCTCGTTTCATGTACTTTTTCTCATTTCATGCACTCGTTTGGCTCATCGGATTGACCGTCCGATAAGATCGTGAATAAAAGGTTCGACATTATTAGTAGTAGGACGGTAACGACAAGCAAAAGTTATATAAAAAAACATAAATTTAACTTTCAAAATTCGAAATTAAAATGCACCGGACTATTTGAAAATCACGAAGTAATGTTTGAAAATATCCTTAAAAGGGAAAAAATAATTATTTGGCAAAAGCCACTGTATGAAAACAAAATTAAGAGAAGTATTGTGGAGAAGTTTCATCCATTAAAAGGCCCTCCAAAGAAGAGGACAAAACAAAATAAAAAACATAGAACGAAATCTAATTCTCTGTCATTGTTGGTTATGCCTAAGTCTTCCATCTCTAAACCGCCCGCGCCAGGAGGAGTTCGCCACCACCTGTCTCAACCGGCGACCACAGCCTCTGCCGTCTGGGCCGCCTATGCTGCCTGCGCCTGGAAGAGTCCCCCCCGTAGCCTGCCTCGCCGTCGACCACAACCGCCGCCCTGAAATCTCCGCCGCCGCCCGCTAAGGCCCTCCGTTCTCTTCCAAGCCTCCTGGAAGCATGCCACAAGGCCGTCGTCGACCCCGAACTCTCATTCTGGCGACCTGGGAGATTCCTGCGCCGTCAACCTCGACCCTACTCCGGCCGCTGTTTCGGCGGCCAATTCCGTAGTCACAGATAGTGTTCATCATCTGCAGGAAAGGCTTGGAGGGATTGTTGCCTAGCTCTACTCTTTGGGTATTCACATCCGCTCCTTTGCATTAGTATAAATTTATGTTTTTTGTCGCGACCCATCTCGACAAAAGTCAAAGTGCGTTTCGGGCGGGCCGTGATGCCACAGGCATGGGCGAAAAGAAAACCATGTCTGCTAATACGGATACAGAGAATGCTGAAAATAATTTTAAAATAGTTAATGTTTAGTAAAAACGGTTTGATTTTTGTTACGAGGAAGCTTTCAGGATCTTAAATGCATATGAATTTTGTAAAATTCATGTTTAACAGACTACTACTATAGTCTTCATGCGATTATGATTCAACAGAGGGTGCACATGCATTAACATCAAATTCTAGTACATAGTATTTAATAGCCTAACAGTTGTCCATGTATTACTGTTCATAATTATTACATAAAGAAAACATCTGACAGTAAAAAATGAATAAAAAGCATCAAACCTGACACGGCTAGAAGATCAATCATCGGAAAACAGAATCTTGATGCAAATCAGGCTCAGGAACCTGGCGGCACTGACACGAAAGCTAAGGCAATTCCAAAACACAAAGGAAAAGACTCAGAACATTGAGATAGACAGGTGAGCAAAGTAAAGGTACAAAACAGTAAGTGAAGCAAAAAAAGTATGAGTACCAGTTTTCCATAAATCAAAACTATTCGAGACACGCAAACAAAAGAACTAAACAGAACTAGTTAATTTAATAGACTACTCCGGAGAATAGTCTAAAATTATTCATGTAATATGTTGTAAGCCGTGATCGATGAAGGGTGTAAGTGTTATAGTGGGCGCACATGACTCACGATCAGATCTGCGTGCAAGTCTTTTTGGAAAAGTAATCCTGCTTGTCGTTACCATGTCGGCAGACAGATGCCCAGTTAGACGCTACAGTTCAAGAATTTACTTACTACTACGGATTTGTTTTCGAACTTCATACTAAGGTGATTATCACATCAAGACCTGATACAAACTTAGCGATTCAGTTGTACAAAATTAGATTTCATAAACGCGTCAAGAGAGAAAATTGAACTACGGAACAACATTCGCTCAATTCTTAGAACAAACCTAAGAACCAGACAGACATCAGAAATCAGAATCGATGACACAGAAGGAATCAAACAGTGAGTTTTAACTCTTGCGGGTTTCGAGGGGGTTAATGTTTCATAATAACAAGCAGGTTTATCGAGTATATCGCAGAGGTAAGCTGACATGTAATGGGTCGGGGAAGTCAAATACTCATCTAGGTTATATCATTATTGGAATCAAGTATTTTCCACGTAAAAAGTGCATTACGAACATGATACATCAAAACATCAATCATATACTTGCTAACCAGAATTCATTAAAGTTATTATCGTGACAATGTTGCTCGTGATTAACATTCTTCTATTCTTCAAATTACTCCTCAAAAGAGACAAAATCCATCAATTTACATATCCAATTAACTATCGTTCACTAACTCGTCTCTCGATTATCCAAATATCATCATTTACACTCACGACTCGCGTTATTCCTATCGCGGGAACCTCAAACGGATAACAAGTCTATTTAGGGATTCAAGATCTAAATTATTTGACGAAACAAGAAATCAAAGACGAATTCAGACAAATATAAGATCAGACAAGGTAATTAAGTTCAATGTTTGCAATAGAGAAAGATCTCTACTTGCCTGAAGGAAGCTGCAATTGGCGGCGGTGGCTAAGCAGCGCTAGCAAAAATGGCACTCCTCAAGCGAACCTGTTCAAGAACGACGAAAGTGTTATAACAAATTACCACTACGCTAACACAAGCAAATTTATCTATCGCAAGACTCAAGCAAGAACATAGTTTAGAAATTTACCTCGCAGAAGGGGAGACTTGGCGACGCTTGGATAGGGGAAACCCTAATTTTGAGAGGGATTTCCTTCACGAACCGTCAAAGGGTGCGACAGACGATGTCGGAGAACACAAATACACAATAGTTAGATGATTACGAGGGATAAAAATCAAGAATCTCAATTTAACACAATTTGGAGACAAATACTTTCCAAGGAAATTAGGGAAACTTAAGAGAGGGAGAGAAGGGAGAATATTACCCACAGAAGAACAAATCTATGCCCAAAATCTGAGTAGGAGGGTTCGAGCAAAACCCTAGGCGAAAAATAAACCCTAGCCACTCTTCTAGCCACATGCCGACCAAAAGAAGAGAGAAGAGGGTTGTTGCAGGCCTTGGAAGAACCGGCGGCCTGAGGAGGAGCAGGAGGCGGCAGGTCTGTCGTCCAGAGTTGGGGACGCACGGGAGGGAGGCGAAGCTGAAGCCGGATTGAGGAGGGGAAGCTGTCAGGCAGAGCAAGAGGAGAAGCCGGAGGCCACGACTAGAGGAGTCGGGGCGAGCAGGAGGCGACGAAATTGGCGCCAGGAGGCGGGATCGGGAGAGTCGGCGCCTAGCGGGTTGCAGAATGCGGGAATCGACATCGAGCGGAATCAGGAGAAAATACCCTAGGCCGACAGGTTGAAATAAACGAGAAGGGATGGCTCGGTTTAGGTTTATTAGAGGAGGAGATTAAATTTGGGGGGGGGGGGGGTTACCAAAATGCCATTGTATGATTTATCAAAATTTTGGGTTGTTACATTCTCCCCTACTTAGGAAGTTTTGTCCCGAAACTTTCTGAGAATCTCTGAATGGGGTCAAAAACAACGAAGATTCAGACGACATTCATCAACAAGGTTTGCAGAACAAGACATAGAAGTTAACTATGAATATAAGAAAATAGAGAGGAGAACAAGTGCGGATACTTACCATGAGTCTATGATCAAGAGAAAAGTTACAGATACTTACAATGCAGATCAGATTTAAGTTCACAGGAGAACTCTTCAGACTTAGCGGTTTCGGACGGATACGAAGGATCGACTTTAGCAAGCGCAGAAATTGCTTCAATTAGCTCGAAATTGAGCTGCAAGACACGCGAATCTGAGAGCGAAAAAATCTTACACGAAGCGAAGATAGAACATCAACGGGGAAAAGAAACAGAGTGACGATTGATTGTCCACAGAAGCGAGTCATCGTAGAGATGGAAGAACACAAATCAACGCTGAAGAAATACAACAGAACAATTCACAGGAAAAATCTTATTCCTTGCTGACACTAAAGAGCTATCTAGAAGAAGATACGGGAGAAACAGATAAGATTATTAGTCGAGCAGAACAAGTAGACTGAATACGAATACCAGAGACTTAAGACAAGAAATTCTAACACATTTTCTACTGTCAGGTACATAGATTATGTAATAACTACAACATTTTCATTGGACAACTCTAGGTAATATTCATGCAATTGCAACAATGAGAACATGTGCGATGTCAAGCAGATAGTAAATTTATGTGTATACAATCATTATTGTTGTTCCTGGCTTAATATTTGTGCAATGATTTATGATATGAATGCAAATGAATGGATACACATGTCATGTTAAGCGCTCATATCACTTAACATGTCATGCATATTAGGACTCTAATGTCAGCGCACTTGAAAATATTAAACCGCCCATAAAATTAAATATTCGCAAGCGGTGTATATCCTAGTGGAAATTCATATGCACAAAAATGTTAAGTTTGCCCATAACCCCTTAACATTCGTGTGCATACTACTCATGCTTATGAGTGAGTGTGTGCGTGTTTCAGCCGCGAACAACAAAAATGATAAGCTGAGTGAAGGAATGATGCATGCATATTTATTTTTATAATAAAGTTCAACATATTTAATAATTACAAAATACTTTATCTATTAAAACTAACCTCTCAACATCTCTAACCTGGCTCTCATACCAACTGTCACGACCCGTCTCGACAAAAGTCAGAGTGCGTCTCGGGCGGGCCGTGATGTCATAGTCATGGGCAGAAAGAAAACCATGTTTGCTAAGGCAGATGCAGAGAATGCTGAAAATAGTTTTAAAATAGTTAATGTTTAGTAAAAACGGTTTGATTTTTGTTATGCGTAAGCTTTCAGGATCTTAAATACATATGAATTTTGTAAAATTCATGTTTAACAGACTACTACTATAGTATTCATGCGATTATGATTCAACAGAGGGTGCACATGCATTAACATCAAATTCTAGTACATATTATTTAATAGCCTAGCAGTTGTCCATGCATTACTGTTCATAATTATCACATAAAGAAAAACATCTGACAATAAAAGAAATGAATCAAAAACATCAAACCTGACACGGCTAGAAGATCAATCATCGGAAAACAGAAGCTTGATGCAGATCGGGCTCAGGAACCTGGCGGCGCTGACACGAAAGCTAAGGCAATTCCAAAACACAAAGGAAAAGCCTCAGAACATTGAGATAGACAGGTGAGCAAAGTAAATGTACAAAACAGTAAGTGAAGCAAAAAAAGTATGAGTACCAGTTTTTCATAAAACAAAACTATTCGAGACAAACAAACAAAAGAGGTAAACAGAACCAGTTAATTTAATAGACTATTCCGGAGAATAGCCTAAAATTATTCATGTAAAGGGCGCACATGGCTCACGATCAGATCTGCGTGCAAGTCTTGTCGGAAAAGTAATCCTGCTTGTCGTGACCATGTCGGCAGACAGGGTCCCAGTTAGACGCTACAGTTCAAAGATTTGCTTACAACTACGGATTTGTTTTCGAACTTCATACTTAGGTGATTATTTATCACATCAAGAACTGATACAAACTTAGCGATTCAGCTATACAAAATTAGAGTTCATAAACGCGTCAAGAGAGAAAATTGAACTACGGAGCAACATTCGCTCAATTCTTAGAACAAACCTAAGAAACCAGACATACATCAGAAACCAGACAGACATCAGAAATCGGAATCGATGACACAGAAGGAATCAAACACTGAGTTTTAACTCTTGCGGGTTTCGACGGGATTAATGTTTCATAATAACAAGCATGTTTATCGAGTATATCGCAGAGGTAAGCTGACATGTAATGGGTCGGGGAAGTCAATTACTCATCTAGGTTATATCATTATTGGACTCAAGCATTTTCCACGTAAAAAGTGTGTTACGAGCATGAAACATCAAAACATCAATCCTATACTTGTTAATCAGAATTCATTACAGTTATTATCGTGACAATGTTTCTCGTGAATAACGTTCTACTATTCTTCAAATTACTCCTCAAAAGAGACAGAATCCATCAATTTACATATCCAATTAACTATCGTTCACTAACTCGTCTCCCGATTATCCAAATATCATCATTTACACTCACGACTCGTGTTATTCCTATCGCGGGAACCTCAAATGGATAACAAGTCTATTTAGGGATTCAAGATCTAAATTATTTGACGAAATAAGAAATCAAAGATGAATTCAGGCAAATATTAGATCAGATAAGGTAATTAAGTTCAATGTTTGCAAGAGAGAAAGATCTCTACTTTCCTGAAGGAAGCTGCAATTGGCGGCGGAGGCTAAGCATCGCTAGCAAAATTGGCACTCCTCAAGCGAACCTGTTCAAGAACGACGAAAGCGCTATAACAAATTACCACTACGCTAACACAGACAAATTTATCTATCGCAAGACTCTAGCAAGAACATAGTTTAGAAATTTACCTCGCAGAAGCGGAGACTTGGCGACGCTTGGATAGGGGAAACTCTAATTTTGAGAGGGATTTCCTTCACGAACCGTCAAAGGGTGCGACGGACGATGTCAGAGAACACAAATACACAATAGTTAGATGATTATGAGGGGCAAGAATCACAATTTAACACAATTTGGAGACAAGTACTTTCCAAGGAAATTAGGGAAACTGAAAAGAGAGGGAGAGGAGGGAGAATATTACCCACAGAAGAACAAATTCATTCCCAAAATCTGAGTAGGAGGGTTCGAGCAAAACCCTAGGCGAAAAACAAACCCTAGCCACTCTTCTAGCCATATGCCGGCCAAAAGAAAGAGGGAAGAGGGTCGTTGCAGGCCTTGGAAGAACCGGTGGCCTGAGGAGGAGAAGGAGGCGGCAGGTCTGTCGTCCAGAGAAGGGGACGCACGGGAGGGAGGCGAAGCTGAAGCTGAATTGCGGAGGGGAAGCTGTCGGGCAGAGCAAGAGGAGAAGCCGGAGGCAACGACCAGAGGAGGAGTCGGCGGCGAGCAGGAGGCGACGAAATTGGCGCCAGGTGGCGGGATCGGGAGAGCCGGCGCCTAGCGGATTGCGGAATGCGGAAATCGGCATCGAGTGGAATCGGGAGAAAATACCCTAGGCCGACGGGTTGAAATAAACGGGAAGGGCTGGCTCGGTTTAGGTTTATTAGAGGAGGAGATTAAATTTGGGAGGGGGGGGTTACCAAAATGCCATTGTATGATTTAACAAAATTTTTGGTTGTTACATTTTTCACTTAAATAATCTTTGGTCTTGTCGTTGCGTTCGCACTACTGTTACTACTGTTTATTTCATAAATTATTGATTATAAGCTTTGCTTGTGGCTGTCCTAATTCCGTGGAGGGTTTGAATCATAAAACACTTGAGGGATCCACTTGAGCGATATTAACGAATTTTTTAAAATTCAAAGTGACGAGTGTGATTTGCGCGCATAATCCGATTTGGCGGCTCGGCCCTCTTTGTTTTTTTCAAAATTAAAACTCCCTTTTAAAAAAAAATGATCCTAATCTTATTTTATAACACCTAAAATATTTCGCTTACAATTACGGAACTTTTTGAAGCCCTAAAATTGTGATTACATCAGCCAACCATCCCATGGGACCGGTCCCGTCAAAAAAGGGAATGTCAAGCCCATGTAAGTGGGCTGGCATGGCTTGCCGTTTGGAAAGGAGGGAGTAAATGTCGTGAATGGAGATCTGGAGGTTGGAGAGGGTGGTGTCGATGCGGTCGGAGAGGGCTTCCACAGAGGGAGGAGTGTCCTTCTCACGTGTCATGTTGCGGCTCACTAGCATACACGGAGCAAGGGCCGGAGATGCCGGCGAAGGCCGAGGTTGGCACCAGCTGCCGACAGTTGGCGCCGAAAAGTGTGTCTCGCGCTCTGCGAGCAAGAACGAAAGATGGCCCAATGCGGAAGGAGAGACAGGCGGAGAGGCGGCTCACGCTCGGCATCGGGTTGGAAAGCTGCAGCGGATGAGATTTTTGCTTCGGCGAAGAGACTGGGTTGCGGACAGGCGGATAACGGAATGAGACGGCGGAGAAAAAATTTTGGACTCGGTGATGGAAGAGGCAGGCATACTAGATTGATATGAGAGCCGGGTAATTAGGGTTGGATACGGGTTCGTTCCTCTCCCCTTTCAATTCAAGTTCCAAAAGGCAGATAAAAATAGCATAATGAAAACATTGGACTCCTTTATATATAGGAGGGTCTCCAAAAGAGACAAATACATAACGAGAAGGTAAATATTTCCTCCGTCGCCTCTGGGCCGCGTGCCCGTCATGTATAGACACGTTCAAAACACTGACGAGGCACGGTCACATAGTGGGCAGGATGGTGAAATCATCCATTATGTTAAGCGTAGGGGAGACGATACACTATCGGCAGCCATGGATTCACAGTCCAGTCCCTTGTTCAGATGGATTCGCAGTCCCTTATTCAGATGGATTCGCAGTCCCTTGTCGGGTTGGACATAAGCGGACTCGAACCACTGACATCCGTCACAGGGTAAACCACCGCTATCAGGCCTCTCCGACTGATTCTACCATAGGCCAACGATAGACAAGACCTCCTCCCCCCGAACATAGCTAGAACCAATTGAAGTAAAGAATCAATACGAAGAATTCACTCTATCGATCATTGATTCGTCACTTTCGGTAAAATGCCCGTGAACCCATACTCTTTTCCAGTTTTTTGGATAGTTGCCTCGGCATCCACGAGCTATTCTGCCTGGATCAGAATTAGGCGAAGATTAATTCAGTAATTTGGTGAGAATTCTATAGAGGTGGGAACCGGCGAAGCATAGCCGCATCGAAGGGGAATGAGGGATAGCTGGAGCTGGGGATGTCGAGCTAGCCGACGAAGAGTCAAGAACTTTCTTCTTTCTTTTTCCCAGTGTTCGTGAAAGAGCTTTATGACTTTCATCCAACTGCCCCTGCGTGGTATGTTTGATCTTCTCGTATGAGACCGATCGATCTCATGTTGGGATATATCGTCGTGTTGACCTCGCATGGACTTATTATTGTACTCAAATAAGGATGATGGTACGTGTGGATTTCTAGCATGAACAACGCTCCCCGCCGGTGGGTACGTATGGACTTCTACATTGGTGGATCACTCGTAGGGATTCTCTTTACTGGGACCCTACGGTATGGTACGTGTGGATCTAGTATGGGAGCCAATTATTGAAGGGGCAGAGGAGGATTGCACTTTTGTTTTCCCTTTGACGTTTACTAGGGTCCCGTCCTATGCTCCCTCCTTTCCCAGTTCTTTTCCTTTAGTGCTTTGACCCGAAGCGATAGCTTCTAGCTAGTTCAAATGTAGGGAATTGTGTTGATCGCTGTTCTTCGCTTCATAGAGTGGATAAGATGGCAACGCTCCAGCTCACTCGAGACGTGGGATGGGACGGTAGTGGCCCGACGGTTCTGATCGCAGTCTCTCATCCTAACGCCAGATATCTCCCAAAGAAAGAACTACTCGCTAGTCTTTTAGTCCTGTGCGGGGTGGAGAATTAGTAAGTCGAATAGCCGGAGGTCTCGTTTGGACGTTGTACTACATTGGAATCCCGAAGCACCATCACGAAGGCTACCACACGTTCACCTTCGATAAGGCACCACCCAGTTGTGCCAGCAGCCAACTCCGTCGTGTCAGCTTCGCTACGCGCCTCATCAAGCCACTAACTTGATGTCTAGCTTCCCAATTGGTAGGCAATTCCTCCGAAGAAGGGAGAAGTCAGTTGATTCTTCCTAATCACCGGAAGCACATAGAAAATAGAAGCACTTTTTCCGATTTAGGGGAGTTTGAAAACAAACGCCATGAGGAAGAGAAACTTTCTGAAACTGACTGCTGCACGTTATGTGCACTAAGGTTGAATCCTCTGATCATGTCTTTCGTTCATGCTCTTTTCGGATACAAGTCTGGCCCAAAGTTGGGGGTCATCAACAGTCTAGTAATCTGTCGTTGCTGGATTGGGTGAGGCGTAAGTGTTTACATCAAAACCGAAACGCTGGGGGGGGGGGGGGGTATTTGTGACTACTCTTTGGGTCTATGGTATGCGCGGTGCAAGTTTGTGTTCGAGGTGTCGTCTCTCAGTTCTCATGAGCAGGTGGCCAACTATGTGAGTCAACTTTGCACTGATATTGTCGGTCTGTTAAGGTTGCTCGTGCGGATGGATTATTCTTTTCCTACCCCCAGAGGGATGGACTGCCTGATGGAGCTGTTAAAGACTCACTTTAAAATGTGTTTCAACAAAACGGTCATTGTTCTCATTCCTAAAGTTGAGGGACCCGAGCGAATCAGTCTATTTCGACCGATTAGCTTATGTACAGTTCCTATGAAACTCATCACCAAGGTCCTTGTGGTTTCCTATCCAAATTGGTGGGTACTTCTCAATCAAGCTTTCTTCCTGGGCGCAATACCATAGATAAGATCATTTTGGTTTAGGAAACTATTCATACCATGAGAACTATGAATAGAAAAGGTGGCTCTGAGAAAAATTGACTTGGAGAAGGGAATCAAATGGAGCTTTCTCGGATCTGTTCTTGAAGAAATTGGCTTTCTGATTGAATTGATCATGTTCACTGCTTCCTCTAATTCAGTCTTTATCTTTTGTGTGGAATGGAATAGATTGTTCGTGAATAGTGGTGTTTAGTTTATCGACCATTTGCCTTAGAAGATTAGTTAGTTCTATTTCTCGATGGGACCGGGAAGGGATATAACTCAGCGGTAAAGTGTCACCTTGACGTGGTGGAAGTTATCAATTCGATTTTGATTATCCCTAAAACCAATGTGAGGTTTTCTATTTGGACTTGCTCCCCCGTCGTGATCAAACGAGAATGTATAAGAGGCTCGTAGGATTGACGTGATAGGGTAGGGATAGCTATATTGCTGGGAGTGAACTCCAGGCTAACATGAAGCGCATAGATACAAGCCTTCGGCCTTGGAATGAAAGACAATTCGGAATTAGCTTTGTCTACAAAGTAAGAAGCTATAAGTAATGCAACTATGAATCTCATGGAAAGTTTGATCCTGGCTCGGGATGAACGTTGGCGGCATGCTTAACACATGCAAGTCGGACGGGAAGTGGTGTTTCCTTGGAGGACGGGTGAGTAACGCATAAGAACTTGCCCTTGGGAGGGAAATAACAACTGGAAACTATTGTTAATACCCTGTAGGCTGAGGAGCAAAAGGAGGAATCCCCCCGCGGAGGGGCTCGTGTCTGATTAGCTAGTTGGTGAGGCAATAACTTACCAAGGCGATGATCAGTAGCTGGTCTGAGAAGATGATCAGCCACACTGGGACTGAGACACGGCCCAGACTCCTACGGGAGGCAGCAGCGGGGAATTTTCCTGCAATGGGTGAAAGCCTGACGGAGCAATGCCGCATGGAGGTAGAAGGCCCACAGGTCATGAACTTCTTTTTCTCGGAGATGAAGCAATGACGGTATTTGAGGAATAAGTATCGACTAACTCTATGCCAGCAGCCGCTGTAAGACAGAGGATGCAAGAGCTATCCAGAATGATTGGGCGTAAAGCATGTGTAGGTGGCTTTTCAAGTCCGGCGCCAAATCCCAGGGCTCAACCCTGGACAGGCGGTGGAAACTACCAAGCTGGAGTCCGGTAGGGACAGAGGAAATTTTCGGTGGAGCGTATGTTATTAAAGGCGCGTCTCAGGCGTGCCTAAGGCTTCAGGCTCACCAGGCTCAGAGATTTGCGCCTCCTTGCGCCTTATTTACGTCTTTAGAATATAAAATGCACGTCTGAGTGAGATTTTTGTTGTAAATTTTTTCTTCAAAATTAAGAAAAAAATAATTTTACTCAAAAAGTTTTATTGATTTAGTGTTTGTGAAGGATATTTGTACGTTGAGACTTAGAATGCAAGTGAACACATTGATTCTATTTTTTAAGAGATGTAAACGATGGTAATGAATAAAGTAAACTAGATGAATAATTTGAACGAGAAACTGAAATGATGTTTGATACTGATTATTTAAAATGGATGTGATTGCGCCTTGCTTTCGTCAGGTGCGCGCCTGCGCCTAGGCTCCAAGAGCCTTTTGCGCCTTGGTGCGCCTTGAGCCTTTAATAACTAAGGGTGGAGTGGTGAAATGTGTTGTGATCGGAAAGAACACCAACGACGAAAGCACTCTGCTGGGCCGACACTAACACTTGGAGACAAAAGCCTAGGGGAAGCAAATAGGATTAGATACCCCAGTAGTCCTAGCCGCAAACTATGGATACTAGGCGTTGTGCGTATCAACCCGTGCAGTGATGTAGCTAACGCGTTAAGTATCCTCTTGAATCCTCTTGAAAGAGAGGGGTGTCTTTGGGAACACAGTCACAGGTGGTGCATGGCTGTCATCAGCTCGTGTTGTAAGGTGTTGGGTTAAAGTCCCGCAACGAGCGCAACCCGCGTGTTTAGTTGCCACTATTTAGTTTGGAACCCTGAACAGACTGTCAGTGAGTAAGCTGGAGGAAGGTGAGGATGACGTCAAGTCATCATGCCCCTTATGCCATGGGCGACACATGTGCTACAATGGCCGGGACAAAGGGATCGCGATCCCGCGAGGGTGAGCTAACTCCAAAAACCGTCCTCAGTTCGGATTGCAGACTACAACTCGCCTGCAGGAAGCCAGAATCTCTAGTAATTGTCGGTCAGCCATACGACTGTGAATTCGTTCCCAGGCCTTGCACACACCGCCGTCACACTATGGGGGTTGACCATGCTTGAAGTCGTTACCTTAACCGCAAGGAGGGGATGCCGAAGGCAAGGCTAGTGACTGGAGTGAAGTCGTAAGAAGGTTGTCGTACTGGAAGGTGCGGCTGGATCACCTCCTTTTCAGGGAGAGCTAATGCTTATGCTTGTTGGGTATTTTGGTTTAACACTGCTTGACACCCAAAACGAAGCGAGCTACGTCTGAGCTAAGCTTGGATATGAAAGTCTTCTTTTGTTTCTCGATGGTGAAGTAAGACCAAGTCCATGCGCTTATTATCCTAGGTCGTAACAAGTTGATAGGATCTATTTTGTACGTCCCCATGTCGCCACACAGGAGGAACATGGGGACATGTAAACACTTTTGGCATAACAGGCCTCCCCCAGGGAGACCCACACGACGGGCTATTAGCTCAGTGGTAGAGCGCCCCCTGATAATTGCGTTGTTTTTCCCGGGCTGTGAGGGCTCTCAGCTACATATATAAGTTAAATGTGCTCATCGGCGCCTGACCCGAAGATGTGGATCATCCAAGGCACATTAACAATTTGGTATCAGACTAAGGCATCAGTCTTGCTTATTTGAATACTCCTCCTGTTCGAATCAGAGTTTGAAACCAAACTTCTCCTCTGGAGGATAGATGGGGCGATTCAGGTGAGATCCAATGGAGATCGAATTTTCTATTCACTCGTGGGATCCGGGCGGGGGGGGGGGGGGGGGGGGCGACCCTACGACTCCTCTCTTCTCGAGAATCCGTACACCTCTTATCAGTGTATGGGTTGCTATCTCTCGAGTACAGATTGAGGTTTCGCCTCAATGGGAAAATGAAACACCTAACAACACATCTTCACAGACTAAGAACTACGAGATCGCTCCTTTCATTCTGGGGTGACAGAGGGATCGTAGCATTTAAGCCTTTTTTAATGTTTTTCTGAAGAAAGACGCAATCAATAGGATTTCCCGAATCCTCCCTTCCCGAAAGGGAGAACATGAATTTTTTTCCTTTTTGCAGGGACCAGGAGATTGGATCTAGCCATAATATAAGAAGAATGCAAATAACTCACTTCTTGGTTTTTGACCCCTTCAGTCACTACGAGCGCCCCCTGATCAGTGCAATGGGATGTGTCTATTTATCTATATCTTGATTTGAAATGGAAGCATCCAGGTTTGAAAAAGGATCTTAGAGCGTCTTAGGGTTGGACCTGGAGGGTCTCTTAACGCCTTCTTTTTTCTTCCCATCGGAGTTCACAATGACTTGACATGGTAAGGGAGAAGGGGGAACAAGCACACTTGAAGAGCACAGTACAATGGAGAGTTGTATGCTGCGTTTGGGAAGGATGAATCGCTCCCAAAAAAAGAATCTAAAGAATCTATTGATTATCTCCCACTCAATTGACTGGATCGTAGGTGTGATGATTAACTTCACGGGGCGAGGTCTCTGGTTCAAGTCCAGGATGGCCTAGTAGCGCCAGGGAAAATAATATAAGAAGCATTTGATTAGAGTTTTATCAATCTTTTTTTTCTGTCATTATGGTGGTGAACTGAACCAAGATTTCTCTTGCTTCATCATCAATCGAATCACTATTTGCGACCCAGAATTCTATTTTCTCATCAATCCAATCACCATTCGCGTTTTTTTTCTTTTTCTTATCAATGAATAGATCTCTTTCCTTGTACGACTTAGATGTCTCGTATTTCTCAAAAAAATGATTCGATTGATGGGATTTGGTATGATACTTTGATCTTCCAATATTTCTTCTTAGAACGTATTGATTTGACCCCATAAACACCACCCAATAGCATGTTGCCACCAGAAACAGAACCCTCGTATTCTTCCAGAAAATCTCCTAATTGTTCCAGAACAACTAGAAAGAGATTCTTTAACCAGAAAGAATTCAGTTCAGATGTAGGATACCTATCTAGAAGTTTTCGAAATTCCATCATGTATGATGGAATCATCAAAGATTTGATCTTTTCTAACTCTGTCTGTAACTCGCTAGAGGCTCGAGAAACAAAGAGAAGATGTTTACGAATGAGATATCCAGCAACAAGAAGGAAAAAGATTGAATAGAAGAACTCCCGAGCATTTGTTGGTCTCAATGTGCCCATATCAATAGAATATTCTTTCGATGAATTATTTCTTCGGAACAGAAGAAGATTCTGTAAACATTAACTCGAAATCTCACTTATTAGAGTCCATTGTGTAAGAATCTTCTGAGTAATTTGAGTAATTGGTCGTGATATATCTGATCCATGCATCATATCATGAAAAATGGATACAAATTTGTGACTGCTACTTAGTATCGGACAATGGGTCTGAAAGAGTATTTAAAAGGGTGAAATTGAGATATTTGCACCCTGTCAAAGTAAGGAACCATGACATATATGTTTGGAACAGATTCCAGAGATTTGAAAAAGCACTATCTCGTTGAAAGGTTCTATACATCTGCTCTTTCTCAATGCATTTCTTTAGACAAAGACTCTATTTTTTCCTCTTTCCGGATGGTAAATACTTCTCAGAACATGGAGTGTGAATCTGATGCATCCTTCGCCGCATCATAAGTCACACATTTTAATTTTTCAGCATTTAATTATTATCGTTTATTTTTCATGCACCTGCTTTTGTTTGAAATTGTTCGGATCTTCTGGTTGACCGTCCGATGAGATCCTAAATAAATAGGTCTGGTAATTTAGGCATGAAGAACGTAACGGGCAAGCTTACAATTATTTAAAAACGTATAAATTTAAATATAAATTCAAAAGTCAGAATATGTTATCATTTGGAAAAGAATCTATGGAAAATAAATATTTGAGAACGATACAAGAAATTCAACGGAATCAATCTTTTAAAAAACTTTAATTGGCTGGCCAAATTAATTTTGGAAACTATAGCACGGAAATATTATTTGGCTGACTCTCCCTCTTTGGAAAAATTAATTGCCATCCTTATTAAAGAACAACCCGATGAAAGAGGGGGGCAGATCGGACTGCAGAAGGAACGATTTTCTTATCAATTCTTCTGCCTTGCCGGTGCAACCCCCTTCCCAATACAGCCGTCCGACTATTGCTGCGCCAACATTTCTCTTCGTCATCAACATTGACGGCCTCTGCCGCTGCCCTAAGAGAGCTCTGCCAGTCCCGGCCGCCCGACGATGACTCCGTGGCCACCGTCACTGCCCTAGTGCCCGACACCAGCAACCTTCTGCCATTCCTGGCGGCCCAACCTCCTTCGGCCAACACCATATGACAACCGTTTCTTCTCCCTCTGGCAGCCGTCCTGACGCAACCTCGTACGCGGATCTGCTGTCGACTCCAAGCATTTTATTCCAGCGTTCCGCCGACATCAGCTGCCCTTCTGCACCTGACTATGGAATTGCACCCCCTCTGGTGGTAATCTTACCTGGCTTTGCTCACATTTAAATAATTAATGAGCTTGCCCCGAACGTTCCAACCGCTTGAATTATCGTGATTTCGTAAATTATTACTTGTTCTTTTGCTTGTGGATGTACACGTCTCGCAAAGTTCAAATCGTTAGACGCTCGAGGGAGTTTCACTCAAATAACGTATAACAGATTTGTTGAAGTTTGTCGTTAAGACAGTTTAAGCGTGAACATCTCGATTCGGCCCCGCTCGATCCTCTTTTCAAAATTAAAAATCCCCTTAATTTTTCAGAATTCTAATTTTATTGATAATAAATAAAATATTTTTGCTATAAAATATTTAATATTTTGAAACCCTAATTCAGGTCTACATCAGTTTAGTATCAGAGGGGTGGTGTGTTTCACTCCTATCACGAATCACACGATCCAAATTTCAATGATTTTTTTAAAATAAAAAAAAACTACTTAAAAAAAAAATCATAATCCATTTTCAAAAAAAATTTATTATGCCCTTTTAAATTAAGAACTTTATTTTATTTAAAAATAATAAAAAAAATCTTTATCTTTTTTTTAAAATTATTATTATTCTTTATTTTAAAAGCCAATTAAATTTTGTAAGAAAATTTAATCAAATCATTTCAAATGGTGGAAAAGGGCCAATATTATGAAGCACTGATACTTCCATGAGGGTCACGTACCCGTACCGGATACGTATCCGGTACCGATGCGTACCCGATACTCGGCGGATACACCTGTTACTCTAATCTGTAGATATATTTGGACTTGCCAGATCGTTCTGCATATTGTGATAGAGTATGTTTTCTAAAGTAAATAAAAGACTTTTGTGACTTTTAGAAAAAAAATTTATGAATCATAAATGCATTTAGCGGTGTTTGTTTATAACAAAATGCGCTTCAGATTTATGTATCTTTTTTTCGTTAAAATTATAAAGAATTTGATTTAATTTTTATTATTTTGTTTTTTACTATATACATGCGCTGTTAGTTCTTCATACTCATGTTATTTAGTATGTATAAGGTATAAAAATTGATGTTTTATGCAATTATACTAGATCTAATATTGTTTTGAGGATTTTTAATTACATTTGTGAGATATATACATATTTATTATATTTAATACAACGTATCCGCCGCACCCGTATCTTTGTTTTAAAGTTTTTTTCGTACCGGATACGTATCGTACACGGTACTCGTACCCGTACCGGTGCTTCCATTTAACACCTAACTTAGGTTTGGAGAGCACTATGGAAAATTTAAATGTTAGAATTAAAAAATGATCTGAAATGGTAGCGTCTCTCGCTAATATAAAGCAACCATGGCATGACAAGCACATTAATCATAAGTGCCTAGAGCATACACCCACGAGTGATTTTGACGGATGTCTAGGACCTGAAGATTGTTTAGATTGGTGTCATACTATGGAATGTTTTATGAGAACTAGTAAAATACATTTGAGTGAGCAAATCGAGTATGTGACTCATAGACTTAAGGGACCCGCATTTGACCGGTGGAAACAACTAGAAAGCATGAGAGGAAGATTATGGTTCCCAATAAATACTTGGGTTGAATTTAAAACGGAGTTGCGCCTGACATTTTGTCTCCCCTGATTTCCTCCAAACTTTATATCGTAGATTTCAAAATCTACAACAAAGGGGTTTGTCTGTTGATGAGTACACTAGAGAATTTCAAGTCCTTCAATCTAGGTTAGATATTCAAGAGGGTGAAATGATGACCGTATCACGTTACCTGCACGGGCTACACTACTCCATTAGGGTGCAACAAGAGACTCAGAATTATCGCAAATTAGGAAGAAATTTCTAACCTGTCTCGTAGGGTGGAATCTGAGTTTAGGCCTACTGCTAGACCTCTCGTTAGTTGCGTCGATGCTCTAACTTGTAAGGGCATAGATTCCCCTAGTGTTACCACCCCCATGAGCTCACTGTCCCAATTTAGCGCCACGGTGGAAATCCCTCCAGTGTAAGAGACTCCTTCCTCAGCTCCAGCTCCAGAAAGAGTAAATTCGTCCTCTTATTTATGTCATCCCAATTGAAGTAAAGACTCTACTTGCACCCACTGAATCTCCAACTGTAGTCACTGAGTTTCTTTCTGAGCCCCTGCTCCAGGAAGGTGTTAGCGATTAGACACTCATCTTGGATGACGCGGTTTTGATCACAATTCTTCGAAAGATGGAGTTGGCTAGTGAAGAGCCACACACCTTGGGTGACAGACTCGAGCAATGTACGACCTCATTCTCCTAGGCCACTACCACCACCAATATTGAGCCAACAAACACTAAGTTTAATGATTATTTGGCCTTAGCATTGGAATCACCACCAAATATTGATTTTATGTTTAGGGAACATTATTTCATATCATTACATTATCCTCTAAATATAATATATATTTGAAAAAAAACTTATTTTCACATTAGATACATATTTAAGAAAACTCATGTTTCAATGATAATAAGAACTCCTAATTTTTTCACACCCAATAAGGACACACGTTTTAAAGGATTTCTCTGGAAGTATTTAAATGATAAAATTGAGATCAATTTTAAAGTGTGTAATATTAAGTTAAATGTAATCAGATTTGTAAAATTGCTTAATTATATTAAATATTTAATATCAATCTTTTGGAACTTAGTATGGGGTTGAGAGGACACCAAACTCGAGATTAGCAACGCCTATCACTCTTTAACCGATGAACTGACTGAAATCATTAATCAGAGTTTGGAGAACCTTCTTAGACGTTTAATCGGGGAGAACCTAAAGCAATGGGACCTTGTACCTCCACAGGCAAAGTGTGCGAGTAATAATTCTAAAAGCCACTCTCTTAATATATCTCCTTTCAAGATTTTTTCATGCAATTGTCCCGCCCACCTGACCGTCATCATCTTTCATTCCATGAACGTATTTCCTTCGGTGTGCTAGCTCATATTAATTATTTGAATGAACTGCATAAAATTGACACTAACAAATTGCGAGCAACCTTTGAAACCTATAAATTCGTGGTCGGTCGTTATCATCGCGAATTGTACGTTTCAAAGGAAGATTGGGTGATTGCTTACTGCATGAGGTTTGGTCTAGTTTATGATCAGAAGCGCATTGGGCCACCAGTTGAGCCACCCGTCAAAGCACCGGATATTCCACCCGATCTAGCACCAGCAACGATGTTAGATCTCTCCATTGCCAGTTTTGCGAAGTCTCGTCGGGGTCGAGCTTTTTCAACCCCGAGACAATTGATGCATCCTTCGCCGCATCATAAGTCACACATTTTAATTTTTCAGCATTTAATTGTTATTCGTGTATTTTTCACGCACCTGCTTTTGTTTGAAATTGTTCGACTTTTCGGATTGACCGTCCTGATTAGATCCTAAATAAATAGGTCTGGTAATTTAGGCAGGGAGAACGTAACGAGCAAGCTTACAATTATTTAAAAACGTATAAATTTAAATGTAAATTCAAAAGCCAGAATATGTTATCATTTGGAAAAGAATCTATGGGAAATAAATATTTAAGAACCATACAAGAATCATATTCAACGGAATCAATCTTTTAGGAAACATTAATTGGCCGGCCAAATTAATTTTGGAAACTATAGCTTGGAAATATTATTTGACTGGTCCTCCCTCTTTGGAAAAATTAATTGTCATCCTTATTAAAGAACAACCCGATGAAAGAGGAGGGTAGATTGGACAGCAGAAGGAACGATTTTCTTATCGATTCTTTTGTCTTGCTGGTGCCGCCCCCCTTCCCCATACAGCCGCCCGACTGTTGCTGTGCCAACATTTCTCTTCGACATCAACATTGACGGCCTCAATGTCGCTGCCCTAGAGAGCTCTGCCAGTCCCGCCCGCCCGACGACGACTCTGTGGCCACCGTCCTGCCCTAGCGCCCGACGCCAGCAACCTTCTGCCATTCTTGGCGTCCCGACCTCCTTCGTCCAACACCAGATGACAGTCGTTTCTTCTCCCTCTAGCAGCTGTCACTGGCGCCACCCCGCACGCGGATCTGCTGTCGACTCCAGCATTTTCTTCCTAGCGTTCGCCAACATCAGCTGTCCTTCTGCGCCTGACTATGGAATTGCACGCCCTCTGGTGGTAATCTTACCTGGCTTTGCTCACATTTAGTTGTAAGTTTATGCGCTATTTAAATAATTAACGAGCTTGCCCCGAATGTTCCAACCGCTTGAATTATCGTGATTTCGTAAAGTATTACTTGTGCGTTATCTTGTGGATGTACACGTCTCACAAAGTTCAAATCGTTAGACGCTCGAGGGAGTTTCGCTCAAATAACGAATAACGGATTTGTTGAAGTTTGTCGTTAAGACGGTTTAAGCGCAAACATCTCGATTCAGCCCGCTTGGCGCTCTTTTCAAAATTAAAAATCCCCTTAATTTTCATAATTCTAATTTTATTGATAACAAATAAAATATTTTTGCTATAAAATATTTAATATTTTGAAACCTAATTCGGGTTTACATCATAATCAACCCTATGTTTGAATTGAAACTGAGATACTGATGCAAGTTATTCCCTTCTGAACCAGATAGATTCATATCTGCAAGAGGCTGACAATAAGTTCTTTCTAAATTGACTATTTGTTCCTTTGTTCGAGGTGTTGCAGAAATGTCTGTGATCGAGTAAATAGCTCTACGAACGAATGGATCAGATCGAATTGGAAAATGGAAAGATTTGTACAAGTTATGTGTTTCATCGTCACTTTGTGGGAAATCGTTAGGTATGACGATGTCAAACACCTGTGACTTCATTGGCGAAATAGTCTCTCTCCAAAAAAAAGTTATTTTTTTACCGGAACACTGTAACTATCACCATAATAATAATTATAATAATAATAATAATAATAAAATAATAAACAAAGACCTAAAACTAAAATTCCGGTCTAAACCTACCCCCCTCCTTTAATAAAATCCCGAGCCTCTCCCGGTTTAAAATCCCACAACCCGCAAGGAAAATCCCGCAACCCTTCCCGATCCCGACTCCGCTTCCTGCGTCCCGACGACCTTGATTTCCTGCCGCCAGCGTCTCCTGCGCCCCGACGGGACGATTCCTCCTCCTCCTCCTCCTCCTGTAGCCCCCGGCGCCGCCTCCTCTGGATTCCCCTGCGGTCTCCGGCCTTCCCTTTGGCCGACGACATCGTTAGGCAAGGTAGACCTCCTCCAGGAAACCGGCAATCTCCTCCCAGGGCCTCCAGCTGCCTCCTCTTCTCCTTCTCTGACCAGTGAGGGCAAGGGCAGCGATCCTTCTCCGTCAATGCTAACTCCTCCTCGTTCTGGTCGGTGGATTTCGTGAGGGACTCCTAGGGTTTCGCTCGAAACCCCCTTCGTGGATTTCTGAGCCCAACTCTGGACTCCTTGGGTAAGGAATTTCTCCAATCCCTCAGTTTCAGTTTGCCCTAATTTTTTTGGGAGGATTTCCGCCCTCCGATTGACGTAATTTCGTCGATCCCCCTTGGATTTGTCGTAAAGTGAACTAAATTTAGTTCTGTTTGCATTTTCGGTGCCGCTCGTTGGGCTTAGGTGGTGGAATCGTGCCAAGCTTGGGATTTTTCCTCCAAACGCCGCCAAAACTCTCGATCCCTCGCGGTAGTCTCTTCTCCCCTCACTCTCGAGGGAGGTAAATTCCTAAACTCCTTTCCTTTGTGTGGAGCGATTATCAAACGCATGTGATGACATAAAAACGTGTTTTGGAATGCATTTTTCATATCGAACAGGTGTAGCTAGAGCTTTTAACCTCGCTTGCGCCACTTGGCCATCGCGAGCATTTTTCGACATCACTTTAAGGCAAGTAGAGAACCTCCCTCTCAACTGTCACGACCCGTCTCGATGGAAGTCAGAAGTGCGCTTCGGGCGGGCCGTGATGCCACAGGCATGGGCGGAAAGGAACCATGCCTGCTAAGGCGGATGTGGTGATACTGAAAATTGTTTTTAATGAACAATTTATTGAGTATAAATGTACGGAAGCACTTAAAGTTTTAAAATATGGAGAATTAATGCACATGTATTTTCTTGTAAAATTTAATGCTACACACAGTGCTGAAACAGAAGTAATGCAATAATAACAGTAGTGGAAATGTTATAGATAAGATGATCTAATACATCAAAAATATCCTAGGAAGTTGTCCATGACACAAAAGAAAATGTCTTACTGTAACTATTACATGATAGACAGACAGTAAAGGGATCATAGAACCTGATACAGACAACTATAAATTATAAAACTCTGAGCAAAGTTGAAGTTGAACGAGAAGTAGCTCATGGAGCAGGCGGCACAGTCACGTACCCTAAGGAAATTTCAAGACAGGAAAAAAATGCCTTAGAACTTAGAATTTAAACATGAGCAAATTAATTATTTTAAAATGAGAGTAAAAACAACAGATATAACCGAGTGCTGATATATCTTGTATAAAGCTACCAAACATACCAAAAATCATGTCAACAGACATATCTGAAATAGTAGCCTACTCCGGAGTAATAGCCTAAAATTTATATATGTAATATGTTGTAAGTCGCAATCGATGAAGTGTGTACGTACTATAGCGGGCGTACATGGCTCACGATCAGATCTGAGTGCAAGTCTTATCGGAAAAGTAATCCTGCTTGTCGTGACCATGCCAGCAGACAGATGCCCAATTAGACGTTACAATTCAAGGATTTCGCTTACAACTACGGATTTGCCTTATAGTTTCGTACTTAGGTGATTGTCTATCATATTTTCATATGTCAACATTTTTAGAGTTCAAAATTTGTAAAAAAGAAATTATTTATAAAAGAACAGGTAACCAGATTAAATCTAAAGTTTTGCAAGTGAGAGGGGTTCTCTACTTGCCTTAAAGTGATGCCAAAAAATGCTAGCGACGGCCAAGTGGCGCAAGCGAGGTTAAAAGCTCTAGCTACACCTGTTCGATATGAAAAATGCATTCCAAAACACGTTTTTATGTCATCACATGCGTTTGATAATCGCTCCACACAAAGGAAAGGAGTTTAGGAATTTACCTCACTCGAGAGTGAGGGGAGAAGAGACTACCGCGAGGGATCGGGAGTTTTGGCGGCGTTTGGAGGCGAAAATCCCAAGCTTGGCGCGATTCCACCACCTAAGCCCAACGAGCGGCACCGAAAATGCAAACAGAACTGAATTTAGTTGACTTTACGACAAATCCAAGGGGGATCGACAAAATTACGTCAATCGGAGGGCGGAAATCCTCCCAAAAAAATTAGGGCAAACTGAAACTGAGGGATTGGAGAAATTCCTTACCCAAGGAGTCCAGATTTTGGCTCAGAAATCCACGAAGAGGGGTTTCGAGCGAAACTCTAGGAGTCCCTCACGAAATCCACCGGCCGGAACGAGGAGGAGTTAGCGTTGTCGGAGAAGGATCGCTGTCCTTGCCCTCACTGGTCAGAGAAGGAGAAGAGGAGGCAGCTGGAGGCCCTGAGAGGAGATTGCCAATTTCCTAGAGGAGGTCTACCGTGCCTAACGATGTCGTCGGCCAAAGGGAAGGCCGGAGACCGCAGGGGAATCCAGAGGAGGCGGCGTCGGGGGCTACAGGAGGAGGAGGAGGAGGAATCGTCCCGTCGGGGCGCAGGAGACGCTGGCGGCAGGAAATCAAGGTCGTCGGGACGCAGAAGCGGAGTCGGGATCGGGAAGGGTTGCGGGATTTTCCTTGCGGGTTGCGGGATTTTAAACCGGGAGGGGCTCAGGATTTTATTAAAGGAGGGGGTAGGTTTAGACCGAAATTTTAGTTTTAGGTCTTTGCTTATTATTATTATTATTATGGTGGTTGTTACATTCTCCCCTACTTAGGAAGTTTCGTCCTGAAACTTGCATAAGAATTCTCTGAATGGAACTAAAACAACAGAGCTTCAGATGACATGTACTTCAACAGAAGTTTGCAGATTAACGCATGAAAGTTAACATTGAAAGAAAAGTAAATCGGACTTAGAGACGTACCAAGAATCAAGAGAAGAGTTGTGGATACTTGCTACGCATGTCAGACTCGAGTTCCCAAGTGTACTCCTCAGACTTGCCATGCACCCAAAGTACCTTTACCATCGGAATAGTTCTCTTAGCGAAGCTTGCGTTCTTGAAATTTGACGATCTTCGAAGGCTCGATCAGATAAGACAGATTGGCTTCAAGGATCACTGGAACTTCTTCAAGAACACGATTAGGATTGTGGATGTATTTCCGAAGCTGACTGACATGAAAGACTTCATGGACGCCGGCCAAAGAAATAGGTAGATCCAGACGATAGGCAGATCCTCCAATACGCTCTGAGATGACGTACGGTCCTACGAACCTCGGGCTGTTCTTATGATGGCGACCGAACCGTTTCACCCCAGGAGTAGGAGAAACCTTCAGAAACACTTGATCACCAACAACAAACTCTAACGAACGGCAGCGCTGCTTTGCATACTTTCTCTGTCTCTCAATGGAACGACTGAGCCTTAAGACGAGTCTTCTTGGTAACTTCTTCCATTTCCTGAAGTAACTCAGAACCCAAAATCACCTTTTCACCGACTTCTGACCAGTAGAGCGGGGTCCTACAGCGACGCCCGTACAGTGCTTCGAAGGGGGCCATCTTGAGGCTCTCTTGATAGCTGTTGTTGTAGGCGAATTCAACCAAGGGTAGATGCTCATCCCAAGCTCCCTTGTAATCCAGAATATAGCACCGAAGCATGTCTTCAAGAATCTGATTGACCCTCTCGGTCTGACCATCAGTCGTCTTATGATAAGCGGTACTCAGGTTAAGATCAGTGCCCAAAGCTTGCTGAAATCCTTTCCAGAAGTGCGATACAAATCTCGAGTTACGATCAGAAACAATCCGTAGAGGAATCCCATGGAGCCTAACAATCTCAGAAACATAAATCCGGACCATCTTCTCGGTGGAATTGACCCTCCTTGTACGGGATGAAGTGAGCCACTTTAGTAAGGCGATCTACTATGACCCAAATCGCATCATGCCCTCTCGGAGTGCGGGGCAAACCCGTAATGAAGTCCATAGAGATATCTTCCCACTTCCATTCGGGAATAGGAAGGGGTTGCAAAAGTCCACCAGGACGCTGACGCTGAGCTTTTGCCTTCTGGCACGTCAGACATTGAGAGATGAAGCGTGCAATATAGTTCTTCATGCCAGGCCACCACACGATCTGCTTCAGGTCATGATACATTTTGTTGTTGCCAGGATGACCAGATGTGCTGGACTCGTGAGCTTCCCGACAAATATTATCCAGCAACTCAGGGACATCGGGAACACATAGATGACTTCGGAAACGTAGAACATCGTCAGAGATAGAGAAATCTGGGAGAGTACCAAGTTCGACCTGTCGGCGAATGCGTTGGAGTGCAGGGTCAGATGGCTGCAGATCCTTTACCTGTTCTACCCATAACGGATCAGAGACTCCTCCTTGACCTCCAGGTGAGAAGGATATGTCCATCTGCTCGAGGTCATCAATCAGGGCCGCGAGAGAAGCTGACATGGGTGCACAGGAGGCAACTGAAGCCTGACGACTCAAAGCATCCGCTACTGAGTTGGCTTTCCCGGGCACATAAGTGAGTTGCAGGTCATAATCTGCTATGAATTCCAGTCATCGCCTTTGACGAAGATTAAGATCTTTCTGAACAAAAATATACTTCAAACTCTGATGGTCAGTGAAGAAGTTACATTTCACGCCATAGAGGTAGTGGCGCCAAAGCTTCAAAGCAAACACTACTGCAGCGAACTCCAGATCATGAGTGGGGTAGTTGCGTTCATGGATCTTCAACTGCCTCGACCCATAAGCAATAACACGATCCTCTTGCATCAGGACACAGCCCAAACCCACTCCGGAAGCATCGGTAAAACTGAAAAGTCCAACCCTTTTGAAGGAAGAGCTAAAACTGGCGCTGAACACAAACGTTGCTTCAAATCAGAAAAGGCCTTGCTCACACTGATCTGACCACTCAAATCTAGCATGTTTTTGAGTTAGTCGTGTTAGAGGGGCAGCAAGAGAGGAGAAATTCTTGAAGAAACGACGGTAATAGCCCGCCAAACCAAGGAAACTGTGAATCTCAGTAGGGGTAGAAGGTTGCTTCCAGTCCATAACAACGGAGACCTTGGCAGGATCAACGGAAAGTCCATCGCCGGAAATGACATGCCCCAGAAAGGCAACACGATCTAGCCAGAACTCACATTTCGTCAATTTTGCATAGAGCTGGTGTTGACGAAGAGTGGAGAGAGTGAGTCTAAGATGGGTTGCATGCTCCTCACGAGTCTTAGAGTAGACCAAGATATCATCAATGAAAACAATGATGAACTTATCCAGGTAGTCGCGGAAGACACGGTTCATCATATCCATGAAAGCAGAAGGGGCGTTAGTCAACCCGAAAGACATTACCAAGAATTCAAAATGCCCATACCGAGTCCGGAAGGCTGTTCTGGGAATGTCGGATTCCTTGATCTTCAGTTGGTGGTACCCCGACCTGAGATCTATCTTGGAAAAGACGGTACTGCCTTTGAGCTGGTCAAATAGGTCATCCACACGCGGGAGGGGGTACTTATTCTTGATGGTTACCTTGTTCAGGTCCCGATAGTCGATGCATAATCTCATGGATCCGTCTTTCTTTTTAACGAAGAGAACAGGGGCTCCCCAAGGAGAAGAGCTGGGACGAATGTAACCATGCTCAAGCAACTCATCCAATTGCGATCTAAGCTCCTCCAGTTCTCGGGGTGCCATACGATATGGAGCTTTTGATATGGGGCACGTTCCAGGCTCTATATCGATGGATAACTCTACTTCTCGATCAGGCAGCATTCCAGGCAACTCGGCGGGGAACACGTCAGAAAATTCGGAAACAAGTGGGATAGACTCGAGTGGAGGTATGGCAGCTTCGGAATGTGAGGCATAAACAAAGCAAGCAAAACATCCCTGACTAAGAAGTCGAGAGGCGTGCACAGCAGAAATTACCTGCGGGTAGTCTGAACATGAACGCTGTAATCTTTGCCATCGATATGCTGAGATATACCCTCTTTGCCACACAGTCCAATTTTGCTTGATACGCGACCAGCCAGTTCATGCCCAAGATTACGTCGAATTCTGTCATGTCCAGGACTATGAGATCGGCGACGACTTGCAGTTCACCGAGCAGTATCAGAAAATTGAGAATGCCTCTAGTAGATAAGTGCAAATGACCGGGCACGAAAATCTCGAAAGGGACATCAAGTGGCGAAGTAGGCCAACTATGGAGATCCACGATATGACGTGCTATAAAAGAGTGAGATGCTCCAGAATCGAATAGGATTCGCATCCACTTGTTTTTGACCCTAAAACTCCCTAGAAATGAACATTACAAGTGCATTCAAGATCTTTTGACATTAAGGCAGATGATGAAAAGATGCAGGAAATTTAAAAATTCATATAAAACATACCAGAGATGACGGAGGTAGATGTGAGCGCCTCGCCCTGAGTGGTGACGTTCAGTACAGCCTTGCCCTTATCTTAGGCACCAGAAATAACCTGCAAGGGCTGAGCGGGGATCGGGCTTTCCTTCACGGGGCAATCTTTAATCTGATGTCCAAACTGCCCACATCTGAAGCAAGTATTCTGCTTGCGGCGGCAATCATTCACCAAGTGGCCCGATTTCTTGCAGTAGGTACAGACGGAGGGAGGCAAAAGCAAGCATAACCTGGGGCTGTTGGGCGGGCACAACCATCTTTTGCTTCTTCAGAAGATATCGACAGACTAGGACGGTATGACCAACTTTGTGGCAGTAGGCACACACCTCCTGAGACTTGGGACCTTTCTCCTGAGGTGGAACACTCTTGCGCTTGTGGTCACGTACAACGACATTGCTCGTACCATGCTGAACTTTCTTGGCAGTGCGATCCATCTCAATAGCTTTAACCTTCAAGGCAGCTCCAACAGTCTCGGCGTAGGTGGTGGCGCCATGGGCTACCACGTGCTGGCGGAAATCGTGTCGGAGGCCCTTCACGAAACGGCTGATCTTCTTGGATTCATCGGTCATGAATTCTGTGGTAAGGAGAGATAGACGAGAGAACTCTATCTCATATTCAATTACGGTTCTGCCAGGCTGCTGAAGGGACAGGAACCTCTCAGCTAACTTGTCTCGCTCCACGGACGAAAGAAACTTTTCCATGAGCACATTCTTGAACTGCTCCCAGGTCATAGCAGAAGAATTGGGGAGACTGCGGTGCTGAAGCCACCAGGTGTATGCATCCTCGGTCAGCTGGTAGGCCGCAAGATGAACCTTGTGTGCCTCAGGAACACCGGCATACTCGAAGTGCTTTTCCATCTGGGAGAGCCACTCTGAGATGACGAAAAAATCACGACTGCCGTTGAAGGACGGCAGATTCAGCCTCTTGAACATCAGCGTATCTGCCATTGCTACAGGAGGAGCAGCCAGACCTGTCATGAGCGGGACCGCAAGGGTGTCAGTAAGCAAGCCAGTTTTTGAACCAGGTGCAAGAGGGGTGGTTCCAAGAGCGGCGGTAGCAGTGACTCCAGCTGTCCCTGCACTGCCAGAATCAGGAGTTGTGTCAGGAGTTTGACGATCTTCCTCTAAGCGAGCGAGACGTTCGAGAATCTGCCTCAACAGCTGGGCAGTGGCGTCTACAGGAGCTGCCCTGGCAGGAGGGGTAGCTTTCTTGCGCTGAGATCGCTTAGGGGCCATCTATCCAGGGACACAAAGAAACGAGTAAGATGAGCAATCACGTCAATCATTGGATATTAAGGAACAACAGGTTCTAGCATTTTGATACTGTCGAATACATAAATCATATATTAGTTACAGCATTTTCATTGGACAACTCTAGGTGATGCTTAATGACAAGAAATCACATGCAATGTCAAGCAATTTACAAATTCATGTGTGTACGATCATCATCTGTTGTTCTTGGCTTAACATTTGTGTAATGAGTTATGTTATGCATGTAATGCAATTATGTCTAAAATGCATTCCTACGAATGTTTATGAGTGGATACACATGCCATGTTAAGCGCCCATATCACTTAACATGTCATGCATATTATGATTCTAATGTCAACGCACTTGAAAATATTAAATCGCCCATACAATTTAATATTCGCAAGCGGTGTATAGCCTAGTGGAAATTCATATGCACAAAAATGTTAAGTTTGCTCATAACCCCTTAACATTCGTGTGCATACTACTCATGAATATGAGTGAGTGTGTGCGATGTCTCAGCCGCGAACAACAAATAATGACAGGCTGAGTGAGGTATGATGCATGTACTTGTATTTACATAATAGAAATTAAAATACTTGAAAATTTCAAAATACTGCATTTTTAAGAGCTAACCTGGCTCTGATATCAACTTTTACGGCCCGCCCGAAGCGCACTCTGACTTCCGTCGAGATGGGTCGTGACAAACACAAATAAAAGACTTTGTTGCGAATGGACAAGATATTGAGGAATTGTCCATATGTAAGATCATAATTCTTGATATGGGTCTTTTCCACATCAAAGGGGAATCTTTTGTTACAATAGAACTAGAAGTGAGGCAGATAATTGATTTGCTTTATAAAAATAAGAAATCAATGAACTTATATGAAATGGTTTCATGGGATTAAGCCAATTGTCTCGATCGTGAGATATCATTGAGAAATAGGAATTCGTGTTATCAAAGGATTTTTTTGTGATTCTTTCTATTATGAAATGAGTCAATTATCCTCTTTGGTATCTTTTGAACAAAAATGATAATATTGTTCCTCCATTGATAAAGAATTTAGGTCTTTGGAAAGTATCATGATCATCCAATAAGAAGGATTTCAATTTCTTCAATGAATGATTTGAACACCTATTGATTCTAACAATTGATTGCAGAGTTGATCATTCAGGCCTTTCAATTCATAGTTTTGGATCTCGGACCTATGAATGGGGATATGCCCAATACTCACAAAGAAAAAGGGAAGTGACTTGGACAAAAAGAAACGAAGTGACTTAGACAAATATTCTTTATCGATAGCCTGACCAATCAACCGAATATTGATTAATACGTAATCAATTGAACACCACCTGCACTACTTGAAAAGGATTCTTTTGTGCAGAAACGAAATGTTCCTGGAAATTCTTGCTCTCATTGGATCATTTGTATCTATATGCATCAGGATCCCAATTCGTGGATCTCTCAGTTCGAGAAATAAGTGGATCAAACCATTTCTTCTTACTATTTTTTAAATTTGATAAATGTCAGTTGGTCATATATTTCATTATAGTTAAATGATTCAGAGTATCATTTTCTATTTGATCCCTTTGAATTCCATATTCGAAGTTGCAATCGGATCTATTCATTAAAAAAATCGATTTGATACATTTCTTATGTACCCATAGGTGCTATATTGGATTTGAATCAGATTTTGGATCAATCTATATTGATTGACGGCCTCCATTATGTTGTTGCTAGCAAATACTATTGTTTTGAGTTTGAGATCTTCTACATCATTCCCGCAGTAGATCCGAACTGATTTTTTTCTGATCCTTTGAGAAAAAGATTCATTCTCCTTATAAAAAAGAGAAAGTATTACCAAGAAAGATTTCTTTTTCGATTCATCTCTGGAGTTCAATACATCATTCAAAAATTTTTTGATCCAAATCAATAGGAAACACAAATCCACTATGATACACCAGATCCGGCTCGGTTTTTGATAGAGTGAATAGATCCGCCATTTCTGGGAATCTTTCAAAACAATCGTGTTGTAACGCGTATCCCCCTTTGTTCCGGTCATGGAATCGATGAAAGAAATCAAAACATGGATTTTTGTTCAAGAATGAAATCTTATTGGGACTGTCCATTTCCAGTTCATCCTTCGGAACCATTTCACATCCTGGATCTGGTTCCGAAGGATGAATTAAGATGGTATTTTGTAAATACGTAATTATCTTGAATATATCAACCATTTCTTTATTTTCCACTCGCCTGAAAGGGACAAAAGAATCTTGTTTTTTCTTCAACAATTTGTGAACTACAGTGGACCTCTCAGTAGGATTCAAACCCAGATGAAGTTCTAACCATCTGTCAGAGAAAAAAAGAACGAATTGATCTCTTAGGATTCCCAAGAAATTCTTGGATTTCTTTAAAGACTTTTTGTAGGGCATGCTTAAAGACTCATTGGAGGATTACATCGACGATTTATGGAGGTGGCACATCATATCCCAAGCATTTCCATGACACTACATCTTTTATTTTATGCATGACAACCACACATCCACTCTTTCTTATGCACTCTGTACCCACCCACGTTCACTGTGGACATCTAGCATGCCCACATTGTGGAAGTGGAATTTATCACGACACCTGAGACCTCCAGTCGCTATGACATTCCGTCGTATCAGTCAAGGTCACACGTCGGACACCCCAAAGCAGGTATTTGGATTCCCACCACAACTCTATGAAGCTTCGCCACCCTAGATTTTGCCAGCACCCCATCTCTAGCTACCGCATTTAGTTCCACCACTAAGGCCAATTTTTCGGACAAACATCCTCTCCCACCAAAATTACCTCGATTTTCGCAGTCAGGTCTTTGTTTCTGCTACAATCAACCTTGCTCCCCCATTCACAAGTGTTCCCTTAAAAATGTTGCCCATGCTGATCGTTGTTGAAGATGATGACATTATTGTTGTTGATTTTGAGAGCCCGGAGCTCGAGGACTCCTATGAATACAAGGTCAATTTTGAGAGCCCGGAGCTCAAGGATGCCACCATCAGGACTCGATTTTGAGGACAAGGTCAATTTTGATAGGAGTATTGATACGTATACTAATACATATGGGCACCTATGAATACATATCCGGATGACCACGCTCGGCTAGTGCAGTAATATTATGGTGTTCTGATGGCAATGGTAGTCACCTCTATTATAGAAGGAAGGATGTGAATGGAGTCTTAGTAGGCATCTTTGAACCAGGAAACTCTACTTGGAGGAGCCAGCCCTCGAATGCTTCACACAAGCATATCTCGCGAGTATATCTTGTTCTCCATTTTAGTGCAATCCAATTTTGTCAGTTCATTACTCTAATAATAACAATTTTTTTCTGATTAATTGATAAAAACATATTATATGCTTTCGTCCATAACATGAATAAGTAGCGCCTTACTTTACATAGTTGGAGGGAAAAACTAGTTTACTCATTCATGGATCTTTACCTTCTCGTTTGAGCCGGTCTGAGAAATGGGGTAATCGGGCTTTGGAGATACCGGTCCATATTAATGTGTAAGGCATTTAATTTCCCACCGGTAGATGTTCATGCGCGAGGCATTTAATTCTCAATATATGGAATAACAAGACCTCCTAGGTAAAAATTACATTTTTCTTGTCACAGTCTTAGCTCTATTAGTATATTAAAGGCTTACTGAGGGTGATAGAATCCTGGCACCTCTTGTTGGATACCGCGTAATGCAGCTTGGACCAAATAAAATGTTGAATCTCATCCCCATTTCCTTTTCCAAAGTTTGCATCCCACCCATGAACATCTTTTTTTGGCAGGTTTTAAGTCGGATTTCAATATTGGGTTCAGGGTTTCTCGCCATCCTTGCTACTGGTCCAGCCGTGGTTGAACAAGTTACTCACCTTACTGCCTTCCGGGGATTTGCCGGGACATCTGTACTTATCCTCGTTGGTTGTGCGACTGACACTGCGAGAAAAGTTCAGGCAGATATTATATCCCAAAAGTATAAGAACATCGAGTTCTATAACCTTGACTAGTATGTGCTCTGAACATATTTTCATCAAATGCATAGCTTCAGCTAACCTATGGTGGGTGAGTATAACACCTATTGAACTTCTTTCATAATTGTATCCTTGTGGTAAAATGTGCACATAAATTTGTAAGCAGGCTGTTATTTTGATGTTAATATGATCTGTCTATTGATGTTTATGGCAATAGAACTGCCATCATATTGTTATTTATCTTTTTTTTTTTTTTTATTTTCAAAAAATGCAGGATAAGGTTTGCCTACATTTCACCCTTGTAGTGGGACCCTTCCCCGAGCCCTCGTTGCGCTGGGAATCTTTGTGCATTGGACTGCCTTTTTTTCAAAGAGATTGATATAAATACGAAATTTTATTAAAAAAACAATTTTCGACTATTGATCTTACAATTCTGGGATGGAATTTCCTTCATGAATAAGAAATTCTAACAATGTGACATTTTTTATTAATTTCACTATTATCATGCAACTCTGCAGTTATTTGCACATTAAATTTGTGATGGTTTTTTGATAGTTTTGTCATAAATATGATACCAATTAAGGCTCTCATTAGTCTGTCAAATTTCTTACAATTTCATTATAAATATGTCACTCTTCGACCAAGACTTTTGTGTCGATATGTAGCATTTGGAGTTCCACGAGATGGCTCCAGGGTGTTAACAGGTGGCCTTGATGAATGACTGACAAGATAGAGAGGGTACTAGCAGAGGGCGGAAGCATCAGAAAAGTGAGGGGTGTGAAAGCCCAAACATGGTAGACAATTGAGTGGAACGTTAATATAGATCACTCTTCTTTCTTCCTTTGAGAGAGCTTGCAATTTCTTCCAACTCTGTTTGCTCTCAATGAATTGATTGTTTTGCATTTATTGTTACACATATTTTAAGGGTCATTTATTGGGACCTCCCCTCTAAGTGACGTGGGGGTAAGGTCCCATCAGGAATTAATGGATGGTTTTAAATGCAGGCACAAATCCGACAACTAACTTGCAATAATAAGATTTTAAATTGGATCGTACTAGATAGATCACAGTTGATGAAACTCAACAAATTGAAAGCAAATGCATATAAGTGGGAGATAGCATGCAATCAAATTACTAAAGCAAATAGGAACATACAAAGTTACAAAAGTTCAATAACAATGATTTCAAGCAAATATAACTGGAACGATGAATAAACACTAATTCAATACAAAGCAAATGACACTCAACTTGGAAACTTACACAACTATGAGGTAGAGCTCACGTGGCCGTGGATGATACAATAGTCTTGATTAGGGCTTCCGGGGGGAACTCAGATTGCTGAGTTGTGTTGTTGTAGGGTTGGATGAAGAGGAACAACTGTAGGGGAGATTTCAAGTGGCTGTTTGGGGTGGTCGGAGGTTGTGGGGGACTGGAGGAGGCTGCCAGCGGTATGGGGAACCCAGAATGGGTGCAGGCAGGGGCTGGCCTGCCAGCGGTAACTGAATTGAGGGCTGGACTTGAGGAGAAATGCAGCTAGACAGAGTGATTCATGCTTTAAATTGTTGTAGAACTGGCGTGAGGTTTGGGGGGTGGGGTGGGGAGTGGGGAATGGGAAGGGGGAGGCCGGCCAAGTGGGGAGGGTTTATTGGAGATGTGGGAAGGGGTTTGGGAAGAGTGGAGGGGATGGAATTGTGGGGAAGTGGGGGATGTAGGAATTAGAGTGATTTTAGGATTAGTGGCCTCTTCTTTTTAGGAGGTGGTTAGTAGCAGGATAGTGGGAAGGTGTCTTGGGAGTTGGTATTGTGGCCAACCAAGGGTGGCCGGAGGGGATCACCGGAGGTGGTGGTAGTGGTCGGAGGTGCCATCAGCGATTGCTGGGAAATTGAAAATAGAGGGGAATTTAAGTGGTAACAGTGGTGGAGAAATTTTGATGAGTTGGTGACTTGAGGAAGGTGGCCGATGAGGAGAAATGGAGGGAAGGGGTGGGGATTTATGTGCCCTGTTTGATGGAGTTGTGAGGAGGGGAAAGGGGCTAGTTGGTGACCGGTTGAAAGGAGGTATGAGAAGGAGGATGCGGATGGAATGGCCGGTTGTGTGGAGGAGTGTGGTAGGTGATCAACTGATGGCTTGGGGAAGATTGGGTGATGGGGTAATGAATGTGGAGGGGGAAAAGTAATGGCTGGATGGATGGAGAAGAGGGAGGGGAAAGTGGTTTCCAAGCTTCACACTTGGGTTCAGCTTTGGCACCGGGAGAACAAAAGGAGACTTCTTTGCTCAAACTTTCAATACGTCTTATATGGGCCCCTCTACTTTAATTTATAGACTAGGGAGGGACAACGTACAGTCATGATTCTTCATATGTTGTAACCCTCAAAATACACATAAAGAAAATAAAAAAATTACAAAAACGTACACATTATGTTCGGCAATCCGCTCATCATGAGTGATCCCAATCGTCACTGGGTTCGTAGTCGGCTCGAGTAGACCCTCACGAGTCGTGTGACATGATCTCATCTCTAAGTTTGTAAACTTACAGGTTGCGCAACTCTTACTTTTGAAATTACAGAAGCCTTATGATGCAGGACAGGCGTTACACATGCCTACCATCCTGACATCACCACCAGGGGGCCCACCCGACATCACCACTCTCATCAGGGTTGCGGCCTGTACACCCCAACCAGCTCCCCGCTATGGAATCACCACCATGGGACTCAACAACCAGCCACATGGTGGTTATTCCATGGCGGAGGGCTGGTTAGGGTGTATGGACCGCGACCCTGATGAAAGCCGCCTGGTGGTGATGTCGGGCGGGCCCCTTGGTGGTGATGCTAGGGTGGCGGGCATATGTGACGCCTGTCCTGCATCACCTCCCCTGCGTCTTTACATTTCATAACATCCATGCACAAAAATACCCCCCCCCCCCCCCTGAAAATTTAGTGCAAGGGGATATTTTTGTGTATGGATGTTATGAAATGTAAACCTATAGGGGAGTTTTTTGTAATTTTAAAAGTAAGAAGGGTGCAAATTGTAATTATCCTAATTTTCAAGGAAGTTTTAGTAATTATTCCTATATTTTAAATTAGATTACAATATCATTCGATTATGTGTCCATTTTGCACAATGTGGAAACTCATGTTCATTGTCCCACGAGTGATCTACAATTAATTTAATATGTGTACCATCTTAGTGGGAAAAAACTATTTTAATTTATCGCTTGTTCGCATACTATTAAAGGTAAACATGCAAGCTATGCTTTCTTTTAGGGACCATACAACAAATAATAACAACACTCAAGCCTTTATCCCACTATAGTGGGGTTGGCTATATGGATCCTTTGTCATCATTTTGCCATATCTGATGCAGAGTAGAGACGAACACGAACTTTGGGCCCATTCTGGGCTGATTTGACGACTTACCATATATGGCGTGCCCAGATCGACGATCGGACTCCGCAGATGTGTCCGGATCCGTGTCGCGAGTCGAGATCATATATTAGTTTTGGTTTATTTTCATGTATTTTAGTGGCCTCTCCCACCGGCCAATCATTGTCGTCGATAGGGATGCCCTAGTGTCTTGTTTTATTCTAAATATTGGTCTAAGAGGCTGAACGAAGTCATTGCAGAATTTGGAAGCTCTTCTTCCCGGATTCCAGCGATCACCCCTCGGTGCCGACTCCGTGGAGCCCTAGGTAATGACTCCTAGCTTGGTTTCTCTTCCCCAAACCCTTCCCCTACCTCTAGCCTTCATTTTCCACCCGTCAGTTGGTGATGAGAGCGTTGGTGAAAGCCTCTTATCTAGGAGGTCAGGGGATCGAGCCCCGGCCTCAACAACTTGTCGCATGGTGGTGATTCCATGGCCGAGAGCTGGTTGGGGTGTACGGGTCGCGGCTCTGATGAAAGCCGTCTGGTGCTGACTCCAGGTGGGTCCCCCTGGTGGGACTCAGGAGTGGCGGGCAGGTGTGACGCTTGTGCCACATCCATATCTTTAGTCATAATATCACTAATGCCTAAGTACATCATGCCTTTCCCAAGTTTTTATTGGTCTACCCCTCCCCAGTTTAACATGCCTAGTTCCTAAACTCTCACAACGCCTAACAGTGCCTCTAATGGTCTCCTTTGTGCATGTACAAATCATCTTAGTCGAGCTTCTCGCATTTTATCTGTAATTGGTGTCACTCCTATCTTATCCCTGATGCATTCATTCCTAATTTTATCCAGTCTTGTGTGTTCACACATCCACCTAAGCATTTTCCTCTTCGCAAGTCCCATTTTTTGTTCGTGTACTCAATTTACTGCCCAACACTCAGAATCATAGAACATCGATGGTCTAATTGCAGTCGGTAAAACTTTCCTTTAAATTTTAATGGTACTTTACGATCACATAAGATATCTAATGCGCCTCTCCACTTCAATCAACCTGCTTGGATTCTATGTGTCACATCTCTATCAACACCTCCATTTTCTGAACTATCGATCCAAGATATTTAAAGTACCCACTGCAGGAAATATCTTGATCACCCAACTTAATTACGAAATCATCCGTCCTTCTTGCACTGCTAAATTTAATCCGTCCTTGATGTACTCCGTCTTTGCCACGCTCAACCAAAAACCCTTCTTTTCTAAAGGGTCTTGTCAAGATTCAAATTCCGCGCTTACACCATCGCGCATCTCATCGACCAAAACAATATCATTCGCAAACAAAAAGCACCAAGATATTGCTTGTTGGATATGTTTGGTGGGCTCATCTAAGATAAGAGTGAAGCGATAAAGGCTTAAAGATGAATTTTGATGTAAGACAACAGTGATAGGGAATTCTTGTGTTAATCATCCAGATTTCCTCACCCTCGTCACTGAATTTGTATACATATCTCTATCTTTTAGGAACCATGCCCAAAAAAAACTATTCTATTTGATGCTTAGGATGCAGAAGATTCTATAATTATGGATTGAGTATAGATTCAATGATTTGTTGATTAGAGATGCATGTGAGTTCCCAAATATAGGAAATGACATTGGAAACCATTCAACAAACCTATTAAAAGTCCAAGGCTCTGTTTTAGACGGCGGCAGTCGTGACTGTTTTGGAGACGTTTAGTTTTTTAGTGGTGGGAAGTGTCAAAAAATATTTTTGGGACTTGTAAAAAAGTAGCCATCCCACTTCCAGAAAAAATATAAGGATCTTTCTGTGTTTTCCTGCTTCTCTTCCTGTCGGTCAACATCCCCCTTCTCTTAATGCCTTTCTTACCACTATTTTTTGGCAGCTCTAATCTCAATACTGATTTTCCACCTCTATTTGTTCAACAACCACAACCATTGCAAACAAAGCCTAAGCCTATAAAATTAATGTCAAAATTTAGGCTACAAAGCAAATAAAATGGGAGTCATTGATAATGCCAACTTGTTGAAAAATTCATTCCAAGTGCATTGATACAAAATCTGAAGATGATGTGATCTTTAAAAAAAATTATTGATGAACACTTGTGTGATATCAAGAAAATCTAGCTCACAGAATTCGAACAAGGGGCGACCAAAGGTTACTGATCCAACGGTCGACCCGGGCAAATCACAACAAGGAGTAACCAGAGGGCTACGAAAAAACTTTGGATCGTCTACAAACAAGACCTCGAGCTGCAACCAGGAGGTCCCGCCACACACCCCGAAGTTTATAAAAACATCCCTTTGTGAAGACAAAGCTGAGCCTGAAACATAAGAGGTTAGCACCGAAGGTTAGGGGAACCTTGGGGGGGGGGGTCAGCGTGGCTTTTACTCGTGCCCTGAGCTCCTATTTATAGGCAATCCAGGGAGTACATGGTTTGCGAATAGCCAGCCCCGCCTTTGCAGGATACTAGATACCTATTTCCAGGACAACCTTAATCTTTGGAGTCTCTTAAAGGCAGCGAGCTGATTGAGATTTCTTTAGGAGAGATCACTAGAGTCGAGCTCGCTGGTTTGGACGTCTCCTGAAAAGAGAGCTCGCAAATGAGCTTGAGACTGTTGAGCAACCTTGCGAACTCGCTCTGAATGAGTTCATCGACGAGGTGTTGATCCCTAGGGGGACGAGCTCGAGAGGAGCTCGTCGGCTAGTTGTTGCACTGACTTACTGAGCTTTCGTTAAGCTCCATGCGTCTTCAATGAGGCCCTTCCTTCTGGTCAATAGTCAACCTTCTGAGGTCAGAGAACCTATAATTAGACCCGGACTCTCCTCGTCGAATACGGGTTGTACAACTACCTTATTGGGCTCAATGTAGAATTTGATTAGGTCCTGGTTTAAATCATTGGTAAATTACTTTCATCATTAAATGATATTTATAGTTTGAGAAGAAATAAAGGAGGCGTCATGCGTCCATCTCTATCTCTAGAAGGGTTTGATATGATCTCCAAAAAGTTGGTTCAGCACAAAACAAGGAAATGATCAATACAACAAATCCGATAACATAAAAATGAATAATTCAAAGGCTTTCGTGAAACTTTATGGTCCACCTATTGTCGCCATACTAAGGGTAAGTTTCAGAAACTCCACTGGAAACAATCTACTTCTAGTGAAAAGTGAGTTTACAATGAAGGACAAAAATAAGAAATGAGGACATGCTCACATGTCCACTACTTAGACTAATGAGCCAACTGCTCTTGATTAGAAAAATCAGCTAATAGAGATTGAGAAGTTAAAAGATTTTCTCGAGTTCAGCTGAGCTTTGTTTCTATATTGGACGGAATGTTTTGGGCGCTACCTTTGCAAATTATTGAGTTGTTGATTCAGGAACTACATATCACATTACCCATATATCCCAAGATTTTAGCACTTACACCCCTTGCCCAAGCCATAAGAAAATTGCCATAGTTGATGGTCATCTGACTATTGTTATCAGTGTAGGAGAAATCATCCTTAGCCCCAGTTTCATCATCAGTGACGCCTTTCATTTACAAAAACGCCAAAGATTTATTATTTATGTGGTATTCGAATCCTTCATTTAAAATCTTATGTTTCAGCTCAGCTTGAGCTAAAAGGGCAGCCCGGTGCACAAAGGAATCCCTGCGCAATGAGGGTCCGGGGAAGGGTCCCACCACAATGGTGAAATGCAGGCAAACCTTACCATTCATTTTTGCAAGAGTCTACTTCCAGGACAGGGGCGGATCCAAGAATTTCAACAAGTGGGAGCCCAAACCTTTCAGAAAGTTTGAGAAACTTGTAGTCGACGAATACAGTGTTGAAGTTTGATTGTTTTAAAAACAAAGTCACATAGCAACTTATTTTGTGTGTGTGAGGGCACTAATTAAAAAATTCAACCAAAAGAATATTTATATATTTAGGGCATATATCAATATAAAAAATATTAATTAGAGGATCATATAAAAATGCACTAATTAGAAATCATGCTCCTAATTCCTAAACCCCACTACTATGAAAATTGGTCCTCCACAAAGCTCGCTCACTTGACGTCACGCCTCCGATTCCAAGGAAATCGCAACCCCTCGTCTTTGTCGGTAGCTACTTCATTCTCGCATCCAGCTAGGTCTGTTCTTAATCTTTAATATATTTTTTGTTTCAAAATTTTTTTATATATATATTTAAATATCAAAATATGAAAAAAATGAATAATCATCTAAAAAATATTAAAGCATAAAACTTAACATATTGTTTCTTTTAATAAGCTTATGGACCGGCCTTGGTCTCGTGTACTCATAAAGTGTAATAAATGATATACTATCAAAATATGCAAAATTACAAGTGATAAGTGAATATGTAGCGCTATATTGTGTTGAAAATGATGATGTTTCTTTTGGAGATTCCGTAGAAGATATGAGAAAAAAATATGGACTTGGGGAGGTCAAAATTGGTTTCAGTTATCTCAACTAAATTTACACATTCACCTCCACAAAAATTAATTAAACCAGTTAACATTCGTGTCATGTTCCTACTCTTCCAACCAAAAAGAAATTTAAACGTCTCCATCTTTCCGAAACTTTTTCTCCATCATTTGACACCGTTTTTGATGTATAATGTAACACATCTCATGCAATGACCATATAATATGGGTCTGGCCGGGGCCCTACAACATATAGAAACCACAAACATGGTATTATAAATTGATATAAGAACACTACTCATCTCAAAACTCATGAATAAGCAGCGAAAATAATAAACCAAGACGACAAGTTGTCCACGAAAGTACATAGGAGTCCAAATCGCTTTATAGCCTTACAATGCCAAATGTTCAAGCCAACAATCATCATATCATACAACAATCCTATGCTACCTCGGCATGCAAGCCGGAAACAAAGTAAGAGAAACATAACAAGCTACCAAACAGGAGGAGGTATACTTCATACGGCTTAGGTCTTTTTGTCCAACGAGCTAGTTTCAGCTTGCAATCCTTGCTCTGTAAAAATTTGATGTAACGTGGGTCAACTAAGGCTGACCTCAGCTGTGTGACAAACACCCTTCTCCCAGCCGTCCCTAGCGAACCCTTGGGGCACTACCACCCTGCAGTTTAGCAATTTGTATGCATATATAATAAAACATAAATATTATAGTACAACAGGTATTGGTGTTACAAGCATCATTCACGTTTCTAAGTTAAACAAGTAAATATACAACATGTATGTAAACCTGAGTTTCGCCAAAGGCACTCTATATCGTGTATGATTCTAACATATCATCACACATCATGTCACATCAATCACATGGGCACTCTCATTTCCCCAAATGCATACAAGCCCAAGGCCGAGAATTCCCGCTGAGACCCCACCCGCACATGGATCACACACCATCAGGTTTGTCCATTAGCTCCACTACGTTGATTGAAGCGCAGAAATTATCAAATAATGTCAATAAAATCTGATTAAAGGAGAAAAGAAGAGTTTCTTACACAAGGCGACAAAATTAGGACTCAAAAATCAGAATAGAGGAGGTTTCGAGCAAAACCCTAGGCATCCCTCTTGAGATCCACCAGCCGAAACGGAGAGGAAGGAGAGGAATTAGGGTTGTCGAAGGAAGATGTCGCTAACCTCGAAGGGAAGAAGAAGGGTTGATTTTTGTTCTAAGAATTGAAATGGAGAAGAGAGAGGAGTTAATGTTTACTAAAGGAGGAGGAAGCTGCTATTGTTGCCTCCGTGCTGAGGAAGAGGGGCAGGGGGCGCAACCGCCAGCTGGAGGAGAAAACGAGAGTAAGAGGGCGTCGGCGCCGGTGTGGGAGCGGGAGATGCGGGATCGGCACAGGATCGGGGTCGAGACTGCGGCTTGCGGGAGAAATATGGACCGGGGAAAAATCGGCAGGGGGGGCTGGTCGGCTGGATTAATAGAAGGGGAAAATATCTAATCCCATAATTATAAATATGTCACTCATGTTATAAATATTATTATTGTTGTTCTCTCTTTCTTTTATTTAAATATGGGTTATTACATTCTCCATAAAGTTTCGTCCCGAAACTTTGGAAGATTCAGAAAAAGGGGGTTTCTAAGATGAAGATTCAAATATTATTCATTCCTACAAGATTGCAATCCTAGACATGGAAGGTAAATATGAGCATACTGAAATAGATAGAAGAACAAGAACGAAGACATACCAAGATAAAGAGAAGAGTTGCGGGTACTTGCTATGCATGTCAGATTCAAGTTCCCAATTGTACTCCTCAGACCTGTCATGCATCCAATGTACTTTGACTATAGGGGTTCTCTTTCAAAGCTTACGTTCTTGATACTCCACAATCTTAGTGGACTCGACCAGATAAGAAAGGTTGGCTTCAGGAATCACTGGAATTTCCTCAATGACGCGGGTAGGATCACAAATATACTTCTAAAGCTGACTAACGTGGAAGAAATTGTTACCACCGACCAAAGAAGCAGGTAGCTCAAGACGATATGCAGATCTTCTGATACGCTCTGAAATGGAATACGATCCCACAAACCTCGGGCCGAGCTTATGATGGCGACCAAACTATTTCACCCCTGGAGTAGGGGAAACCTTCAGGAACACTTGGTCACTCACGACAAATTCTAACGGACGGCGACGCTGATTGACATACTTTCTCTTTCTCTCGATGATACGACTGAGTTGAAGTCGAGTCTTCCTTGTAGCATCTTCCATTTCCTGAAGTAAATCAGGTCCCAAAACAACCTTTTCGCCCACTTTCGACTAATAAAGAGGGTCCTACAACGACATCCATACAGTGCTTCGAAGGGGGCCACCTTGAGGCTCTCTTGATAGCTATTGTTGTAGGCGAACTGGATCAAAGGTAGGTGCTCATCCCAAGCTCCCTTGTAGTCCAAAATATAACATCAAAGCATGTCTTCAAGAATCAGATTAACTCTTTTAGTCTGACCATCAGTTGTTGGATGATAAGCGGTGCTCAAGTTGAGATTGGTGCCCAAAGCTTGCTGGAAGCCCTTCCAGAAATGAGATACAAATCTCGAGTCGCGATCTGAAACAATCCGCAGAGGAATCTCATGGAGTCTAATAATCTCTGAAACATATATCTGAGCCATCTTCTCAGTGAAATGACCTTCCTTATTCGGGATGAAATGAGTCATTTTAGTCATGTGATCTACTATGACCCAAATCGCATCATGCCCTCTCAGAGTACGGGGCAAACCAGTGATGAAGTCCATAGAGATGTCTTCCCACTTCCATTCTGGGATAGGTAGAGGTTGCACAAGACCACCAGGACGCTAATGCTGTGCTTTCACCTTCTGGCACATCAGACATTAAGAGATGAAGCGAGCAATGTAATTCTTCATACCAGGGCACCACATAATCTGCTTCAAGTTATGATACATCTTATTGTTGCCCGAGTGACCAGATGCGCTGGACTCGTGAGCTTCTCGGCAAATATTATCAAGCAATTCAGGAACATCAGGAATGCAGAGGCGACCTCGGAAACGCAGAACATCATCAGAGATAGAGAAATCTAAAAGAGTCCCAAGTTCAGCCTTTTGGAGGATGCGCTGGAGTACGGGATCAGATGACTACAAATCCTTCACTTGTTCTACCCATAACAGACACGAGATTTCTTCTTGGCCCTCGAGTGAGATGGATATATCCATCCGATCAAGTTCATCAATCAAGGCTGCAAGAGTAGCTGACAAGGGTGCACAAGCGGCAACAGAAGCTTGTCGGCTCAACGCATCTGCCACTGAATTAGCTTTATCGGGAACATACGTGAGCTGCAAGTCATAATCTGCTATGAATTCGAGACAACCCTTCTGATGAAGATTATCCTTCTAAACGAAAATATACTTCAAACTCTGATGCTCGATGAAGAAGTGACGCTTCACGACATAGAGATAATGACAAGGCTAACTAAAAAGCATGCTAGATTCGAGTGGTCAGATCAGTGTGAACAAGCCTTATTAGAATTGAAGCAACGTCTGTGTTCCGCGCCAGTTTTAGCTCCTCCTTCGGAGGGGGAAGATTTTTCAATTTTCACTGAAGCTTCTGGAGTTGGATTGGCATGTGTCTTGATGCAGTACGATCGTATTCTCGCTTATGGGTCGAGGTTGTTGAAAATTCATGAACGCAGCTACCCCACTTATGATTTGGAATTTTCAACAACCTCGACCCATAAGCGAGAATACGATCGTACTGCATCAAGACACATGCCAATCCAACTCCAGAAGCTTCAGTGAAAATTGAAAAATCTTCCCCCTCCGAAGGAGGAGCTAAAACTGGCGCGGAACACAGACGTTGCTTCAATTCTAATAAGGCTTGTTCACACTGATCTGACCACTCGAATCTAGCATGCTTTTTAGTTAGCCTTGTCAGAGGAGCAGCAAGAGAGGAAAAATCCTTGATGAAACGTCGGTAGTAGCCAGCTAATCCCAAAAAACTGTGAATTTCAGTAGGGGTATAAGGTCGCTTCCAGTCCATAACTACGGAAATTTTGATAGGGTCAACGGAAAGTCCATCTCCTGGAATGACATGCCTCAAGAAAGCGACACGATCCAGCCAGAACTCACATTTCGCCAGCTTGACATAAAGTTGATACTGACAAAGAGTGGAGAGAGTGAGTCTAAGATGTGCAGCATGCTCCTCACGAGTCTTGGAAAAGACCAGAATATTATCAGTGAATACAATGATGAACTTATCCAGATATTCGCAGAAAACATGGTTCATCATATGGATGAAAGCAGGAGCATTAGTCAAATTGAAGGACATCACCAAGAATTCAAAATGTCCATACCGAGTCCGAAAGGCATTTCTGGGAATGTCAGATTCCTTGATCTTCACCTGATGGTAACCTGATCTGAGATCTATCTTGGAAAAGACGGTATTACCCTTGATCTGATCAAGAGATCATCCACGCACGGAAGAGGATACTTATTCTTGATTGTAACCTTATTCAGATCCTGATAATCAATGCACAGTCTCATGGACTTGTCCTTTTTCACGAAGAGAACGGGGGCTCCCCAAGATGAGGAGCTAGGATGAATGTATCCACGCTCAAGCAATTCATCCAATTGCGATCTCAGCTTTTCCAACTCGTGCGGGGTCAAGCGATACGGAGCTTTAGATATGAGGCGTGTTCCAGGCTCTACATCAATAGAGAACTCTACATCTCGATCAAGAGGCATTCTAGACAACTCGGCGGGGAAAACATTAGGAAACTCGGAGACAATCGGGATGGTTTCGAGTTGAGGAGATGCAGCATCCGAAAACGAAGCATAAACAAAACAAGCAGAACATCCTTGACTAAGAAGAAGAGTGACGCGCACAACAGAAATTATCTTCAGGTGACTATGGGTCTGAACATGAACACTGTAGTCCTTGTCATCGATACTGAGTTTGACCATCTTCGCCACACAGTCCAGCTTTGCTCTGTACGCAATCAGTCAATTTATGCACAATATTACATCGAATTCTGTCATTTCTAGAACTATGAGGTCGGCGGAGACTTGCAATTCACCAAGCAAGATCAGACAATGAAGAATGCCCTTAGTTGAAAGGTTCAGATGACCAGGCATAGAAATCTCAAAAGAAACCTCAAGTGGTGAAGTAGGTCAGCTATAAAGGTCTACAATGTGATGAGCGATGAAAGAGTGAGATGCACCATAATCAAATAGAATTTGCATCCACTTATTTTTGACCCTAAATCTCCTTAGAAATGGAATTCATAGACGCATTTCAAGATTATTTGATACTAAGGCAGATAAGTCAAAAATGCATAATAGTTCAACTCTACACTAAATGTACCGGAGATGACGTCGGTAGATGTGAGCACCTCGCCCTGAGAGATGACGTTCAACACAACTTTGCCCTTTTCTTGAGCTCCCAAAACAGATTGCAGAGGCTGAGTGGGATTGGGCTTTCCTTCATGGAATAGTCTTGGATGTGGTGCCCAACTTGCCTACACCTGTAGCAAGCATTCTGCTTGCGACGACAGTCTTTCACCAAGTGGTCCGGTCTCTTTGCAGTAAGCACAGACGGGGGAGGCAGAGGCAAGCAACACCTGTGGTTGTTGAGCAAAAACAACTATCTTCTGCTTCTTCAGGATCTGGCGGCAGATTTGGACGGCATGACCCACCTTGTGGTAAAAGGCACACACCTCCTTGGACATGTGACCTTGCTCCTGAGATGGAGCACCCTTGCGCTTATGGTCAGATGCAGCGGAATTGCTTGTACCATACTCGACTTTCTTAGCAGTACGATGCAGCTCAATAGCTTCCACCTGCAAGGCGGCTCCCACAGTCTCGGCATAGGTGGTGGCGCCATGAGCTACCACATACTGACAGAAATCATGTCTGAGTCCCTTCATGAAACGACTGATCTTCTTGGCTTCATCTGATACGAACTCTGTGGCAAGGAGGGATGATGTAGGGTAGGCTAGTGGTGCTCGGAAACTATGACTCTAGTGCTGGTGCGAAGGTGACACACTAATGCAATTCTAAATGTAATGCAATGATCGGTATTTGACAAGTAATTTGAGCAATGTGAATTTTAGCACCACGCAAATATTTGAAATAAAGAAGCAAACAATTAATTTCAGCAATTTGCCAACGGCTTCCTCCGCTCGGAGGGCCTAAGCAAACGCACGGCGAATAAATCCACAAACAATTAATAGCATAAGAGGAAATAACTATCACACAACCGTAATCGCAGCACAATATAGATAAACAACCAAATGAAAATGTCAAGTCACAGAACACAGTACCATAAGTGCTCACAACGTAGAGGGATGAACCGAGGCACTGAAGGATTTGAGGGTCGGATGTAAAGACGGGCGATCGGTGGTGGAACCGGTGGCGAGGCGACGGTGACTGTGACTGCCCTCGGTGGAAAGTGGTGGTAACGGAGGGTAAAACGGCGGATCCGGCCACGAAAGAGTAGATCCGGACCGGGGTGAGTAGATCCGCTATTTAGGAGCAGATCCAGGCTAAAATGGAAGGTTTGTGCGGTGGAAACAACGGATCGGGGAGTGGTAGCACTAGATCAAAATAGATCTAGGGTTTTCGGGGCGGTGGGAAGTAAATCCACGAAGGGAAGGTGAGAGGAATGGCCGGCTAGGGTTAGAAAACCCTTGGGGTGGCCGATTTTTGGAAGGGAAAGGGGCGGAGGGGGGGTGGGGCTGGAATGGGGCAGCAGGATTGTAGCAAGGAGGGGAGGCGGAAGGCAGCGGCTGGCCACCGGTACAGGAAAAATTCAAAAACTTTAGAAATGAATAGCAATGTTGTGGATATCCTCCGACATGGCCGACATGTCGGCCGACATAAAGGTTTCATGGACAAAACGACATGTTTCCGATATTTTTTTGCAAAATATCCTTTTGGAATATATCCTCCGATATGTCTGCTATTGACCGATATATTCGCCGATATATTGGTCAATATATTCCGACATTTTATCGACTGGTTTTTTCAATTTATTTTAATTAGTGTATATGGTCTAATAGACAATAAACCAAAATTATTTCCTTATTTAGGTTGTTTTTCCCCTTCCTCTGACTTTTTTACTTGCTCAAGTTCGTCACCGACTTCAATTATGCATGATCTTTGAATTATGAACTAAAGGCTTCTTATTTTCCATTGTCATCGACAACTTCTCGAGATTCTGCTTTCTCCTATTTTATTTCACATGTTATACCATTATTACTTGTGTAATACAAAATGTTTATATTAGTTTGATAAATTTAGGAGTTCAATAAATATCAAATTATTAATATATTAATATATAGATTTAAAAAAGATTAAATTTATAAATAATTACACATATAAATAATTAAATATTAAAACCCGTTATATGAAATATCCCTGATATATCCCCCGACATACTAAAACCGACATGAAAAACCTAAACCGACGTGTCCCCGATATCCGACATCTACAACCTTGATGAATAGTAATATGTATAAATGAATAGTGAATCAAAGTGAACAATGTTGAGACCTGTACAGCAACGGGATGTCTTCAGGGGCTGGAATAGGGGCTTGCAGCGGGTGGGAACAAAGGTTTGATGCGTGGAAAATGAAGGTGGGGGTAGGGGTTACCTTGGGGAGGAGTTCGGCGGCCTAGGAGTCGTCACCTAGGGTTCCACGACGTCGGCACCGGGGAGGGATCGCTGGAATCCGGGAATAAGTCTTCTCCAAATTTTGCAATGCTTGAATTCGGCCCCTCTACATCCTATTTATAATAAAAGAGAGGCTAGGGCATCCCATCAACGACTATGATTGGCCGGTGGGTTCGCCTATAAAAATACATCAAAATAAATTGAAAAAAATACAGTAATATCGTATTTTGACTCGCAGCGACGCTCCGAACGCAATCGCGGAGCCCGATCGTCGATCCGGGCACGTCATATATGGAAAGTTGCCAAATCAGCACCGAACGGGCCCAAAATGCGTCCTCGTCTCTGCTCCGCATCAAGGGATAGGCGGGAGAACTCTTTCTCATACTCAGTCACTGCCTTATCGGGCTGATGAAGGGATAAGAACTCGGCTAACTTGTCCCACTACACAGAAGAGAGGAACTTCTCCATAAGAGCATGCTTGAATTGTCCCCAGGTTATGGTGGAAGAATTGGGGAGACTGTGGCGCTGAAGCCACCAGGTGTAATCATTCTAGGTCAGCTGTTAGGCCGCAAAGAGAACCTTCTGAGCTTTTAGAACTCTAGCATACTCAAAATGCTTCTCCATCTGGGAAAGACACTTAGAAATGACGAACTAACCTCGATCGCTATTGTAGGATGTCGGTTTTAGCCTTTTGAATTCCAGAGTATCTGTCATTGCTACAAGAGGGGCATCCAGACTTGACACGATCAGGGCCACCAGGGTGACAGCAGGTGAGTTGGTTCCAGAACCAGGATTCAGGAGGGGTGGCTCCAGGAGGGGCAGTGGTAATAACAACTCCAGTTGTCCATGCGCTGCTGGAACTAAGGGCTGGATCAGGAGTTTGACGATCCTATTTCAGGTGAGTGAGAGGATCCAGAATCTGCCTCAGTAGCTGGGCAGTGGCGTCTCCAGAAGCGCCTCCCATGGAAGAGATAACATGCTTGCGTTGTGATTGCTTAGGAGCCATCTAGAAAGAGACACAAGAGAATTGAGTAAGAGAACAACCATGCTAAACAGAAAGGATTGAGATTAGAGGTTCTAGCATTCTAATACTATTGAATACGTAAATCGTATAATAGTTACAACATTTTCATTGGACGACTCGAGGTAATGACCATGAAAATGCAAATGCGGCAATAAAATCGCCTGTGATAGAATAATGATTTGTAAAATTCATGTGTGTACAATCGTCATATGTTGTTCTTAGCTTAACACTTGTGCAATGATTTATGCTATGCATGCAATGCAATTGTGCCTAAAATGCATTCCTAAGAATGTTCATGATTGGATACACATGTCATGTTAAGTGTACATATCGCTTAACTTGTCATTCATATTATGATATTAATGTCATCGTACTTGAAAATATTAAACTGCTCATATCCATTTAATATTCGCAAGCGGTGTATATCCGAGTGGAAATTCATATGCACATAAATGTTAAGTTTGTCCATAACCCCTTAACATTCATGTGCATACTACTCATGTTTATGAGTGTATTGTGAGTGTTTCAGGCTTGGATAACAGACAACGACAAGGTGAGTGAAGAAATGATGCATGCATATATATTTATATACTGTAAGTCAAAATATCTGATAATTGTAAAATACTTTGTCTTAGGATACTCAACCTCCCTCTGATACCAACTGTCACGACCCGTCTAATAATAACTATGAGAGTGTGTTACTGGCGGGTCGTGATGCCATTGGCATGGTCGAAGAAAATTTTCATGTATGTTAGGCGGGAGCTGAAATTATAATGTTAGTTTTAAAATAATTAATTTGAGAAAACTAGTTTATTTTTATGTAGAAGGTTTAGTATAAAGTTGATGCACATGCACTTTAATAAAATCTCATGCCGCACACAGTACTGGTAAAAATGTAAATGCAATAAACCAAAGAAGTGAACATGTCATTAATATTAAATTTCAGTACATCAGAAATAACCTAGCAGTTTTCCATGACTCGAAAGAAAGTAGATCATATCTATTACATCATAAATAAATCCAACAGTAAAAGAAACCAAATACATAAAACTTGGCACAAGGACAAAAAGGTAAACCTCCAGTAACACGGGAACTTGACGCAACTCGGGCTCAGGTGGCAGGTGGCGCAGTCACGAACTCTAAGACAAATTCTAAAACAAGAAGGAAAATGTCTCAGAACATAGTAAAAAACAGTAAGCAAGTTATAAATTAGAATACATGTAGAGGAAAACATAAATATTTGAGTACCAATTTATCCTAAAACAAAGCTAGTAAAACAGACAAGTAACTAAATCGAGTAGAAATATTTGAAATCATTAGTCTACTCTGGAGTATAACATAATCTCTTTTGAAATGACATAAGTTGTAATCGTTGAAATGCGTAGGTGTTTATAGTGAGTGCACATGGTTCACACTCAAGTTCAAGTGTAAGTCTTATTAGAAACAAATACTTCCTGCTTATCGTGACAATGCAAACAAGTTGATGCACTAATTAAACACTACCTTTAAAATTTCTTATGACGCTCATGACCAAAGTGATTCATAGTTTTCTTAAGAGACTTCTAACACTAAATGATATGTTTATGAGTAATGATTCTTGTGTTGTCAGATACAGTTAATAATTTAGATACAGATACATGGAAGTTAAATTTAATGTTTGCAAGTGAGAGGAAATTCTCCACTTACCTTAAGGTGAAGCCGAAATTGTTGGCGACAACTACGCAGCGCAAGCAAGGTCAATGACTCTATTTGAACCTGCTCAAGATCAATATATATACGGCATTTGACTTAACGTGGTTTTTACGCTTGCACGGACCTTTGCTAATCGCACAACGCAACAATAGAGGGGTTTAGAAATTTTTACCTCCCTCAAGAATGAGGGGAGAGGAGGCTACCACGAGGAATCGAGAAACCCTAATTCAGAGAGGGATTTGGAGAGATCCCACCAATTGAACCTATGGACGACGCCAGACGTCAAAAATTACGAGGTGATTTGAGGATTATAAGAGGGCAAACACTTGGATCACAAGTTATACGCTGATTGGAGCGGGAAAATTATCAAATAATGTCAATAAAATCTAATTAAAGGAGAAAGAAGAGTTTCTTAACCAAGGAGACCAAATTCGGACTCAAAAATCCAAGTAGAGAAGGATTCGAGCAAAACCCTAGGCGTGTCCCTCTTGAGATCCACCGACCGAAACAGAGAGGAGGAGAGGAATTAGGGTTGTCGGAGGAAGATGTCGCTGACCTTGAAGGGAAGAAGAAGAGTTGATTTTTATTCCAAGAATTGAAATGGAGAAGAGAGGAGTTAGGATTTACTGAAGGAGGAGAAAGCTACTGTTGCTGTTGCCGGCCTGAGGAAGAGGGGCAGGGGGCACAACCGCTAGCTGGAGGAGGAAACGAGAGCAGGAGGGCGTCAGCGTCGGTGTGGGAGCGAGAGATGCGGGATCGACACAGGAGTGGGGTCTGGACTGCGGTTTGCAGGAGAAACATGGACCGGGGAAAATTTTGGGGGGGGGGGCTGGCCGGCTGGATTAATAAAAGGGGGAAATACCTAATCCCATAATTACAAATATGTCACTCATGTTATAAATATTATTATTGTCGTTCTCTTTTTTTTGTTTAAATATGAGTTGTTACAGGTGTGTCGACTCCCTTGAATGTCGGAGTATGGAAACTCAAAAAGTACTTCATCTGACAGTCTCCCTGCCCAATGACAGCTCTATCAGCCAATGACTCGGCCTTCCTGGCCCCTCCGCCTAGTATAATAGAATCCATATCCGAGGTAACGAGAGTCGTTACCTGAGCAACAAGTGTTACAACCTGTGGCGCCGCCGCAGCTTTGGCCGCTACCAATGCCTTTGCTAGCATGCGGCAGAAATCGGTCGGGGACACACCATGTCCATGGGATCCGGAGCAGTAGCACTGCTCGCCATATGCTCCTATCATGGCTTCGACGTCCCCGCATTGTCGCTTCCACCCTGTCATAAGCATGGTAACAATTGAATCAAGTTCTACTCACAAAACTTGAACAAGAGGACATTCATGGTCCCACAAACACTCCTATGTGGACATCGTCTTTACGCGATCTGATTACACTAAGTCGATCACTAAACCTCAACCTTGACACAAACCTAGCTCTGATACCAAATTGTAACACCTCTACTACAACCAGTGGCAGAACTAGGATATTAGTCCGACCCGGGCACAAGCAACTTAGGCATCGTTTGGCACAGTGGTGATGGTCGTGAACATAGTAGTCATGAACCGTCATTTGTGAATGTCCGACCTCACCTAAAAAAATTCATGCACTTTATATGCTCAAACGTAGTTTATTTTCTTGGTAGTCGTCATAATCTGTCTTGCCAAACATGCATTCTATGATAATAATAGTGTTTTTTACCAAACTCACCGAAGCAAATAAGCCGCGCTAAACGAAGCCTTAGGTTCCGTTTGGGGGGACTTATTTTCACCGGTCATGCGGTCATAATCGCTTGACCGGTGAAAATAAGTCCCCCCAAACGGAACATTAATCTTTTTTACTTTTAATAAAATAACTATTTCAAGTAATCTTATTATCAGCATCAACTATTGATCTCCTAAGTTTTATATTCTACCAAATCCTTAAACAGAAAGCAGAGAAAACTGTTATTCATTAACTAGTTAGTAGAAGGTGACCAAACTTCAAACAGAGGATAATGAGAAAAGAGAAATATCTACAAAGAAATTATTGATCCTTATCACTCCTGCGATCTAAAATGGAGGATCTAAAATGGCCGATCAAATAGCACTCCCGAAATCCAAGGCGGATCTAAAATGATGGATCTGCTAACAAGCATTTGACTGGAAAAAAAACCTATAATGGAGAAAAGTCTATTGCAAATTTGGAATGAAAGAAAACAATCACTTACCACTCAAGAAATCCAGAAAACCTGGGCGGGACCTCAGGAGCCAGGAAAAACCGAAGAAGGGCGAGGTCTTGCTCCAGTTCGGCAATTCCTGCAACCTAGTCACGCTCTTCGTTTCTTCTCACTATCCGAGTAGGGAGTAAGCTTGATCCAGTCGATCGCCGCTACGCCATCTCTGACTCTCTCCGTGCGCTCGCAGTAGATTAGGAAATAGGGGGAAAACGGGGAATGACCAGGTCCTAGCTGGCGAAAAAAATAGCGTCAAAACACACCCGGGCACGTGCCCGAGTGTGTCTAGGCGTGGGTCCTCCCCTGCCTACAATGACCATATAATATAGGTCTGGTCGGGACCCCACAACATATAAACGCCACAGACTTGGTATTATAAATTGATATAGGAATACTACCCATCTCAAAACTATGAATAAGCAGCGAAAACAATAAACCAAGACAGAGGTTGTTCACGAAAGTACATAGGTGTCCAAATCGCCTTATGGCCTTACAATGCCAAATAGTCAAGTCAACATTCATCACATCATACAAATCAAGAGTGCAACAATCTTTTGCTATCTCAACATGCAAGCTAGAAACAAAGTAAGAGAAACATAACAAGCTACCAAACAGGAGGAAGTACACTTCATAAGACTTAGGTCTTTTTGGCCGGCGAGCTAGCTTCAGCTTGCGATCCTTGCCCTGAAAAAATTTGATGTAACGTGGGCCAGCTAAGGCTGACCTGAACTGTGTAACAAACACCCCTCCTCCCGGTCGTCCCTAGCGAACCCCGGGGCACTCCATCACCCTACAATTCAGCACTTCGTATGCATATGTAATAAAACATAAATAACGTAGAACAACAGGTAATGGTGTCACAAGCATCATTCACGTTTCTAAGTTAAACAAGCAAATAGAGGGGTCTACCAATGCAACATGTATGCAAACCTGAGTTTCACCAAAAACACCCTATATCATGTATGATTTTATCATATCATCACACATCATCATGTCACATCAATCACATAGGTACTCTCATTTCCCCAGAGGCATACATGCCCAAGGACGAGAACTCCCGCTGAGACCCCACCTGCACATAGATCACAACACCATCAGGTTTGTCAATCAGCTCCACTGCTCTCGCCACTTTCACCAATTCAAGCATAACTGATGCTAAGAACACTCTCTTAGACCTCACCCGCACATGGATCAAAACACCATCGTGCTTGTCCAAAAGCGTAGACGTCCTTGTCAGTTTTCACAAGAGGGGACTTGTCTTGCCGGGTACACTCTCCATACGTGACTCACAACATCACGGGCTAGCCGGCCTACCACAAAGGCAAAGTCACACCCTCACATACAAACAGACATCACAATCCACCACTTTCATTTCCCACCCTAGCCAACTTTCGTTCTCATACGAAAAATAAGGGCATCATGACGGCGTCTTCGCCGCTATCGGATTTCTAGCAAAAATCCTTAATATGCACGTCAAGCAACATCACCGAAATGGACCACCGGTCGCGACTTCGGCTTCACCCACAATGTCTAATCCACTAACAAAGCGAATTTCTAATGCAAAGAAAATGTCGAGGACGGACACAATCGATCCGGTGGTTTCTTGAACCAAGGTTAGGCCTGCGAGCAGTGCGGTTTGGTGCGGTTTGAGCACAAACCGAAACCGCACCACATGGGTGAGGTTTTTGACCATCCAAAACCGCACCGCACCGAAACCGTGCGGTGCGGTTTCAATTCGGTGCTGTTTACGCTCGGTTTTTGCGGCGCGGTTTTGGTTTTTCACTGTTTTCTTATCCCATTCATTTTTAAACATTTAGATTTGTTAGTTGTAGATGTTTTTAGTATTAAAAGTTCATAGAACTTCTATTAGAAGCAGTTTCATCTTTTGGTTATCATCAAAGGTGGTTAATAATTGTTCTGCCTTAAAAGCAATAGAAAATTCATTCAACTGAACATGAAAATTCATTCAACAAGAAGTCAGGAACTAAACATAAGAAAGGTTTAGCAGAACACAAATTATATCCCTGTTTAGTTATTTTAGATCGAATGCAGAACAAGGCATTATCAAGTTTTTCAAGTGCATGAAAAGTTGAAAAGTATTTTCAGGAAAGTAAAAATTCTAAACACTTCGAGAGAAGTAAAAATTCAACTTTGAGTCTTGACATTCCTTCAAAATCAGCTCTGCCATTGACGTTCATTTTCTCACTATCAGTGCAAAGTGAATAACTGAATATATTGATAAACTCAAGATTATGGCGCTTTCCAACTTCAAAATCATTAGGATCATGAGTTGGAGTAATCTGGAATGAACCTTAAAGACTCTTAGCCGCACATAAAAGGAAGAAGAGGGAGAAGAACTTGATGTGAGGGGGAAAGTGGGAAACAAAACTTGATGTGAGGGTATACCTTTAGAGTTTAGATCTTAATGATCTTAACAGCACAACAGTTGACACAAGACCGGAAGTCCGGAGATCTCCTCCCTTTCGACAGCAGCGTACGAGCGCAGTCAGCAAGACAACAACTCAGCAAATAGGGTTTGAAGAGGAGAATAGGAGATGGAGATTTCACTTTCCAGGAGATGGAGATTTCAATGATCTGGCAAAAACGAGGGCTAGGGTTTGTCAAGGGGGCAACAAATTCGTCTTCTCGTCGAGTGGCGACTAGCGACCACTGATCGGATCTGAAAAAACAGAAAGGCAAGAAAGGCAGAAAGCAAATAGGGTTTTGTTTATTTATTTTGAAGTCACGGCTCACGGGTGGCCGTGTGGGTAACAGTGTAACTCGTGAAAGTGGCAAAGCGCAAACCTCAAACCACGACTCTGTGAGAATACATATGGTGCAGTGCGGTCCAATACTTCAAGCGGACGGCGGACCATTGGGACCAAGCCCAAACAGGCAAGCAATTGCACGTTGCACCAAATTATAAATGATAATTTACGGTGCTGTGCGGTTTTTACGGTTTTTAAGAATTAAAAACCGCACCACACCAATAAACCTGCTGTTTTTCAGACTCCCAAAACCAAACCACATCACACCCAATCGGTGCAGTTTGAAATGTAGTGCGGTGCGATGCGATTTTACGGTTTGCCGTGGTTTTCGATTTTTTTGTGCATGCCTAACCAATGCGACCTAAACCCCTCTCATTTGAGAGATCCGGTGTCATGAAATTGCAAAAAATAAAGGCATGAAGAAAAGATGGCATGCACGCATCCTAAGACTTGGAGGAGAGATGTCATTACCTTACAAAACTTCTTCCTTGTCATGGAAACCCTGAACAACACGGATAAACACATTCGCCTTCACGCCCCTCCACAAAAAACGGTCTCTGATCGGCAAACGGAGCTCGAAGCTCCAACGAAGGCAGATCTAGGTCTTCTTCCTCCTCCGTTATCTTTCTCGCTCACGCCCACCAAGTCACGAACGACTAGAAAAATCCGAGGGGATAACCCCTTTGTCCTTTTTAGGGTTCACGAACACAAGACTTGGGCCATTGGATCAAGCCCCAAAAGATCGAATGCCCTGAAATCGCTAGTTTACAAAACCAGTTCACAACACCCAGTTATGACGTGCGTCGACAAGAACTTAACGCAGCGTCGGCAACCACTCGACGCACCTGCGTCGATGGGAACTCGACGCACCTGTGTCGATGGGAACTCGACGCACCTGCGTCGATGGGAACTCGACGCACCTGCGTCGATGTGAACTCGACGCACCTGCGTCGATGGGAACTCGACGCACCTGCGTCGACATCCACTCGACGCAGCGTCGACATCCACTCGAGGCAGCGTCGACATCCACTCGACGCAGCGTCGACATCCACTCGACGCACCTGCGTCGATAAGAACTCGACGCAATGTCGATAGCCGCTCGACGTACCTACGCCGATAGGAACTCGACGCAATACCGACATCCACTCGATGCACCTGCGTCGATAAGAACTCGATCTGCGTCAACTGCCTTTATGCCAAATATTTTTGGGGTGTTACATATAAGTAGTCAAAATTCATTGCCTCGACGAGAAGAATCCAAATTCAACAACTATTTTACAAAAATGGGGGGGGGGGGGGGGTCAGGCTCCCACCGCCGCCCCCCCCCCCCCCCCGAACCCGTGACCTCAAGGTCACACAACACCACCTCAGTATGAGCTAGGTTGAATTAAATTGCGCAATACTCCAGATGTTGTGGATTTGTTCACGATACACATCCCAATATGTATATGCACTCACGGGTATGTATTCAGATCTGCCGTTGGTTAGTGTGGTATTATTATGATGTATTAGTGCCAGCGTGGTAATTAATAGTAGCCCCCTCTCCTAAATAAGGAGTGTTGTGAAGTCTTAGTGGGCATCTGATGTAGACTCGGATTAGGGTTTTCACAATTAAATATTTTTAGCAAATTCTATAATTTTTGGTTATAAAATAAAACTAGGTTTTTGAAAATAATTTGATCTTTTAGTTTGAAAGAGGGGTCGAGCGGCCAAATCAAGGTTTCACACGCACAACTACTCTTAATGATTAATTTTTCGTAAAATCCGTTATTTGTTACTCAGACAATCTCGTCCACGCTAACGGATCGAATTGTAGCGGGACTTGTACGACAAGCGTCATCCACAAACAACATTTTATTAAATAAACGGTAATGAAGGCGATAGAACGTTCAGGGCAAGCTCTTGATTATTTAAATAAGTGCATAAATTTAAAACTAAATAACGGAGCAACGAGATAGGACGAAGTTACCACAGGAGAAAGAGTCCTTCCCAAATCCTTCGCCAAAGGCGTGGCAGACCCGTCGACCGTTGCTGGAAGGGGGCTCTGGAGCCGACAACAACTGGTGAAAGGGAAGGGTTGAATGGCTACCGACGGGAGGGCTAGAATAGGCCGTCGGCCGTCGCTGGAAGTAGGAGTCGGAGTCAACAGCTACCGGCACGGGAAGGATCCCAGATTGCCACTGGCGTGAGGAGGAAAGGCCACCCACCGGCGTCGACCTCTGGAGGACGTCGTCCGGCGGTTTTGGTGAAGGTTGGCGATGCGTTGGGATCTGAAGACGGGAGTGTCGAGGACCTCTGGAGCATCGTCACACTGTTAGGTTTGCGGCGAAACGGGACTAAGTCGGTGGCAGAAAGCGAGGCATGCTACGGAAGTTGTCTTGCAGCGTAGATGGCGGGCTAGGGGGTCAGCTGGGATGATGTGCACGGGAACGGTGTCGGCAATGCAGAGAAATTTCTCTGTTGTTGTCCGGCTCTTCTCTTCATCGATAGAGGAGCAGGGTCATTTATAAAAATTCCAATGAAGATAGCTTTCCAAATGAATGGCCGGCCAACTTTATTTCCTGATTTGAAATTTCCAAAAACATGACCGGTCATATTTGTCTGTTAAAAAATTCTCCTCTTAAAAATTTCCAAATAATTCTCACATAAATTCTTTCCAAAAGAATACTAATTTGAACTTAATTTTTTATAACATGACATTATTTTTAATGTGATCATATTTCAGCTCTGAATTTTAAATTTAAGCGTTTGAAATAATTTTGAGTTTGCCTCTACCGTCCTAATCACCTAAATTACCGGACCTTTTTATTAAGGGTCTCATCGGCCGGTCAAACCGACGAGCGAAACAAGTACATGAAATGAAAATGAGTACATTAAATGAAATGCAATAAAAATATGGGTATGAACTATGATGCCACGAAGGATATGCATCAGCATCTTTGAAATCTAGACTATGAATCTCTCCTTTGGGGAAAGTATCCATTGAGATCTTGACCCGAGCATATCTCGCGAGTATTGTTGGCATCAAAAATGTCCCAAGTCCACACTTGCTCAAGCTGATGGATGCGGGAGGGAACTGTTAAGTGGCTGGTTACTTTAAGCCACAAGTGAAGGAGAGGTTTGCGGATGGAAAGAGGAGGTTGTCGTTAGAAAGAGGTCGCTATGGTCACCTAAAAGAGGTCGCGCGGTTAGAGAGGAGAGGTCGCCCAGGTCGTCGCGGTCATAAGAAACGTAACTACAGTTTCTTGCCTCCCTGCTCCTGTTCCCATCTGGTCTGGAGAGGCCACTATTTATAGGAATCGGGGGTTGCCAGGATGGGCAGGCTCTGGAATCTCGGGCAGCCCGTAAAGGGCGATCACCGCGGTTAGAAAAGGCTTAATCGCAGTCACGCTGAGGGTAGCCCACTTTAACTACGCGGCTTGCACTTCTAACCGCATGGCTAGATACTGAGGTCGCCTGGAGAGAAGGGTCTTGTGGTTACTGAGGAAAGGGCAGCACACTGAGGTAGCCTACTTCTAACTGCGCGGCTAGCACTTCTAACCGCGAGGCTAGCCTTGTGGTACTACGGTTAAGAAGGTTTGACCGTCGGGCATCTGAACTGCTCAGCTTGGTGGGGACTTGCTAGTGCCTGAAGAGAGCTTGCGAATACTTTTTTCTTCTGCAAAGCAGAAGAGTCAAAGCAAGCATAAAAGAGTGTACCTTGCGAGTACCTGAAGAGAAGTTGCGAGAAACTGAAGAAAACTCGCGAACATCTGTTAATATCTGCAAAAGAGAAGTCAAAGCAGGTGTACAAGAAGCATATAACGCGAGTACCTGAAGAGAACTCGCAAACACCTACTAATCTTTGCAAGAAAGAAGTCAAAATAGGTATAAAAGAAGCATATAACGCGAATACCTAAAGTGACCTCGCTAACACTTGTTAATCTCTGCAAGAGAGAAGTCAAAGCAGGTATAAAAAAACATATAACACGAGTACTTGAAGAGACCTCACGAATACATTTTAATCTCTGAAAGAGAGAAGTCAAAGCAGGTATAAAAGAAGCATATAATGCGAGTACCTGGAGAGATTTCGCGAACACCTGTTAATCTTTGAGATTATTAGTTTAGTATTAATATTGGTCTATTAGTATGTGAGTGGGTTTAGTCTCACATCTTGATTCAAGTTGGAAGTATCAATTTATTTTCTATATATTATGCCCTATGGACGAATAAGATCACTCAAATATTTTCCCTCTTCCTTTCTGCTTGGTATCAGAGAAAACCCTAGCCGCTGCTTTCCCGTTGTGCGCTCACGTCTCGCTCCCGCTCTCGTCTCGCACTTTCGCTCCCGCTGCAAAGATATCAACAACAGGTATAAAAAAAGACACGAGTACCTGAAGAAAACTTGTGAACACCTGTTAATATATGCAAAAGATAAGTCAAAGCAAGTATAAAAGAAACATACAACGAGAGTACTTGAAGAAAACTCGTGAACACCTACAAATCTCTGCAAGAGAAAAGTCAAAGAAGGTAAAAAAGAAGCATATAGCGTGAGTACGTGAAGAGACCTTACGAATACCTGTTAATCTCTGCAAGAGAGAAGACAAAGCAGGTATAAAAGAAGCATATAACGTGAGTACCTGAAAAACCTCACGAACACATGTTTATCTCTCAAGAAAACTTGTTGGTACTTGCCTTAGGGACATAAGAAATAATCATTTCATCCACAAGGGATATGAACACCCATTCATTGTTACTTCTTTTAGATAATAGACTTATTGTTGAGGCAAAGATATCTCCATATGAGAAATTGAATAATATCCATATTTTTGGGGGGGGGAAACAATGTTCTGATAACCTCATATCTGCAACTTCCAGAATGATGATGTGAAGTCAATCTGTGTTAAATATTTTGGCTTACCAATGAAGAGAATCATGTTGCTAATGATGCTCTGCCAATTGATATCATGAAACTCGGCTCAATATATGATCTGAAAGGTATAATGCTTACGAGTATGATAACCAGAAACCCTAAATAAAAATTTTTATATTTTAGAAATCCAGAAATTTTACATGATATGTGGAAGTTTATGTTACCCGAAATAATACTGACCAAGAAATGATCCTATAGTTATTCAGTGTATTTGAGCACATATCATAGGAAATGTATCTCCCTGGTAGGTTATATTATACTAATCTATCATCCAATTTCAACACTGTAATCAATCAATTATTAATAGATGAGTACTTCTAACCTATCATCAAATAGGGGACACCAAAATCAACCAATTCATCAGATGAAAAACATTTATATTCAAATAAAGCGGGTTAATCAACCCAACAAGGTGTCATATCTACTAATGACAATCATCACAAAGTAATAGATTGTGTTACCACTACACATCTGCGAATAATTCGAGTGAGATGCGGTCTTGGTGGGTTTACGAGCTGATGCATAATCAACCAATGGAGGTATATCCTCTCATCACATTCAGACATCACTTCCATCCTTCACATCCATACATCATTCCATATCCATTTTCCACATTCATATCATATCAACCATTTATATCTGCGCATATCAATGCTAAAAGTAAAGTAATTAAGAAAATTTAAAGCACATTTGAATAACTGGATACGAAGAAGGATACGGATATTGAGTTAAACGAACCCAACTGCTGAAAAGGTCTTTGTGATGATAACTGTAGGTAGGACCTGAGTCATCGTTAAACCGTTACAAGTAAAACTACTAAAGGAAAAATGCAAGAAACTCCAAACAAATGGGAGATACATGAAAAAATAAAAATAATAATTGGAAGGGTATTCATGAGCCTTTGATGGAGAATTCATGAAAACAAAAATTTTCGAAAAAGAAAAGCTGTGATATCTTCCAAACGGAGTTGAATTTGGACAATTTGAGAATGGTAAATGAACTCGAACGGGTAAACCAGGCACGCCATTGGATAGATCTCTCCGAGCTCTTTCCGATAAGCTTTTGCAGGCTGAAAACAAACAAGTGGATCAAAAGTTATGATTGTTGTAAGTTTGGATGTATTTTAGGCTAAACCTTGCATCTTCATTGCAACTGTTTGTCATCCACCACTCAATATCTGAAGGTCGCTTATTCGTTCTATTGACATAAAAAATATCCCAAGTCCACACTTTGCTCAATCTGATGGATTGTAGGGGGAACTGTTGAGTGACTGGTAACTTTGAGCCACGAGTGAAGGAGAGGTTTGCAGCTAGAAAGAGGAGGTCGCGGGCGGATAGAAAGATGAGGTCGCCCAGGTCGCCTAAAAGAGGTCGTGAGGTTAGAGAGGAGAGGTATCCCAAGTCGTCGCGGTCACAAGAAACGTAACCGCGGTTTGTCCTCCCTGCTCCTGTTCCCATCTTGTCTGGATCTGGCCTCTATTTATAGGAATCGGGGGCTGCCGGGACAGTCTGGCTCAGGAATCTCGAGTAGCCCGGAAAGGGCGATTGTAACAAACCATAAAAAAATAATAAATACATAAATAAATAAAAAAACAATAAAAAAAGACCTAAAACTAACCGGTCTAAACCTACCCCGCCCCCCCCCCCTATTAAATTCCCGAGCCCCGGTTGATTCCGCATCCCGCAAGAAACCCGCAGGAACAGCTTCCGCCTCGCTCGCACCCGACGGCCCTGATTCCGCCTGTGCGTCCCCCGGCAGCCCCCGATCCCGGCCTCCGGCGCCTCCTCCTCCTCCGGTAGGCCTCCAGCGCCCATTCCTTTTGCTTCCCCGACGTCTCCGGTGCTCCTCTTGGCCGGAATCTCCCGCACGGCCCTTTTGGCCGACCGCTTCCAAGAAGGGCCGGAAGAAATCCCTTCCTCTCCTCCTTCTCCGGCTAATGAGGACAAGGACATCACTTCTCCGGCAACCCTAGCTCCTATTCGTTCCGGCCGGTGGATTTCGTGAGGGACTCTTAGGGTTTCGCTCGAAACCCCTCCTCGTGGATTCCTAAGCCCAGATCGGGTCTCCTTGGGTAAGGAATTTCATCAATCCCTCATATTCTTTTTGCCCTAATTTTTTTAGGAGGATTTCCGCCCTCCGATTGACGTAATTTCGTCGGTCTCCCTTAGAATTGTCGTGAATTCGACTAATTTCATTTATTTTTATGTTTCCGGTGCCGCTCGTCCAATCTAGGTGGTGGGATTGCTCCAATCTTGAGAATTTCGCCTCCAAATCGCGGTAGCCACTTCTCCCCTCACTCTCGAGGGAGGTAAATTTCTACAACTCCCCCCCTGTGGTGTGATGCGAATATCCAACGCATGTGCACGTGTGAAACTCTTGATTATTCAACCTAAAATGCGTTGTGGATCCTGAACAGGTTTAGCTCGAGCTCCTAACCTTGCTTAGCTGTCGCTAGTTTTTTCGGCGTAACCTTGAGGCAAGTAGAGAAATCTCTCTCGCTTGCAAACATGAAATTTATATTACTTGACTTGTTGAAATAAAATAGACCCGTATAAACTGGAATCGTCAAAATAATAATTTATCATTACTGAATCTTGAATCCCTGAAATCATATACAACCATATGCACATATCGAGGTAAGAGTGTTGTTTTGGTGTGACGCCTTGAATCGAGCTCCCGACTAACTGATAACAGAAACCATTAGTCGATCATTGCAAGCACCGTCGTTGATAAGCCTTGCATCAATTTATACACCAGAATCCTGTGCACCAAATGACAATACATTCACCCTTCGATATAAATCGCTTATGGTATTGCTGTTAGGCTAAAACTCCGGAGTAAGCTATTAACGAAAAAGAATCTTGTTAGACATGGTTACTTGTCTGGTTGTTACATGTAAGACTAGCTCACTAAACTCTAGTTTTCTTTACTTACTTTTTGCGTAAGCTATTAACTTGAATCATTATGTAACTTCATGTTCTGAGGCATTTTTCATTTTGTTTGAATTTGCCTTAGGGTTCGTGACTGCGCCGCCCGGTTCTTGAGATTTCCCCCGCCAGCTACAGCTTTTGTTTGGAGGTTTCTCTTTGTCTAATGTATCAGCAGGTTCTATGTATTTTGCTTTAGTACTGTTGGGATTTTTCTATTCATGTATTAGTTATCATCAGACATTTTCTCTTGTATCGTGGACAACTATTTAGGGCAAAGTCTTGTACTGGTTCATTTCACTCATGATATTCTACCTTTGTGACTAATTGCATTCCTTTAGTCTCATTACTACTTGTGTCTTAGTTTTTATAAAAGAAATGCATGGCTTCCGCACTAATCTTTTAAAATTCTTTCAAAAATAGCTGTTTTAAAAACTAGTTGTATAATTTCTGGTCCCGCCTTAACAGGCATGGTTTTTTCTCTGCATGCCTGTGGCATCACGACCCGCCCGAAGCGCACTCTGATCTTGTTGAGACGGGTCGTGACAGTTGGTATTAGAGCCAGGTTTAAAAAAAAAAAGTGTATTTTGAAAATATTTCATATTTTTGAATTTTACTATATTTATACATGCATCATTACTTCATTCACTCTATCATTGTCTGTTGTTCGAGGCTGAAACACGCACCCACTCACTCATAAGCATGAGTAGTATGCGTACAGCTGTTAAGGGAGTATGGGTAAACTTAACATTTATATGCATATGAATTTCCACTAAGATAAACACCGCTTGCAAATATTAAATTGTATGGGCTGTTTAATATTTTCAAGTGCGTGACATTAGAATCATAATGCGCATGGCATGTTAAGTGATATGGGCGCTTAACATGACATGTGTATCCATTCATGAGCATTTTTTTAGGAATGCATTGTAGGCATAATTACATTGCATGCACATCATAACTCATTGCACAATTGTACACACATGGATTTCAAAATCATAAGCTATCGCACGCGATTTTATCGTCGCATTTGTATTTGCATGGCTATCACCTAGAGTTGTCCACTGAAAATGCTGTAACTATTACATGATTTATGTATCCAACAGTGTTAGAATGCTAGAACCTGTAGACTTGATCTGTTATGCTCAGCCTGACCATTCTCTTCCTTAATTCTTTTGTCTCTCCTAGATGGCTCCTAAGCGATCACAGCGAAAGAAAGCTACCCCTGCTGCAAGGGAGGCCCCTAGAGATGAAACTACCCAGCTTTTGAGACAGCTTCTAGAGCGTGTCACCCGTCTGGAAGGGGAACGCCAAACTCCTGATCCAGCCTCTGGTTCCGGCAGCGCTGGGACGACTGGAGTAGCTGTTACCACCACCCCTCCTGCACCCGGATCTGGGACCGGCTTGTCTACTGGCACCCTCGAGGCCCCGCTTGTGCCAAGTCCGACTACTTCCGTAACGATGGCAGACACTCTAGCTTTCAAGAGACTAAATCCGCCTACTTACAGCGGCGACCGTGACTACTTCGTGATCACGGAATGGGTCTCCCAGATGGAGAAACACTTTGAGTATGCTGTAGTTCCCGATGTCCAAAAGGTTCTCCTTGCGGCCTATCAGCTTACCGAAGATGCTTACACTTGGTGGCTTCAGCGCCGCAGTCACCCCGATTCTAGCACCTTGACTTAGGGACAGTTCAAGGATGCTCTCATGGGAAACTTCCTCGCTTCTGTGGAGCGGGACAAGTTAGCTGAGAAGTTCCTATCCCTTCAGCAGTATGACAGGACAGTGACCGAGTATGCGAGAGAGTTCTCCCGCTTGTCCCTCCTTGCTGCGGAGTTTGTGCCAGATGAAGCCAAAAGGATCAGCCGTTTCGTGAAGGGACTCCGTCATGACTTCCAGCAGCATGTGATAGCCCATGGCACCACCACCTACGCAGAGGCCGTAGGAGCCGCCTTGAAGGTGGAAGCAATTGAGCTGGATCGATCATCCAAGAAAGTCCAGCATGGCACCAGCAATACCGCAACATCCGACCTCAAGCGCAAGAATGCTCCATCTCAGGAGCAAGGTCCCGGGCCTAAGGAGGTGTGCGCCTTCTGTCACAAGGTGGGCCATGTTGCCCAAGTATGTCGTTCTCTCCTGAAGAAGCAAAAGAAGGACATCCATGCCCCGTTGCCTCAGATGACGCTTGCCTCTGCTTCCACCGTCTGTGCGTACTGCAAGAAGCCGGGCCACCAGCTGAAGGACTGCCGTCGTAGGCAGAAGGCATGTTTCAAGTGCGGGCAGGTTGGACACCTCAAGCTAGACTGCCCTATGAGGGAAAGCCCGATTCCCGCTCAGCCACTGCAGGTTGTCCCCGGAGCTCAGGACAGGGGAAAGGCTGTGCTGAACGTCACCACTCAGGGCGAGGCACTCGCATCTACCTCTGTCATCTCCGGTATGTTCTAAGTAGAGTTTTAATTTCCTACATCCTTTAATTACCTACCTTTAGTATGGATAATCTTGAAATGTGTTATGATGTTTAATTCTAGGGAATTTTAGGGTCAAGAATAAGTGGATGCAAATCCTTTTCGATTCCGGGGCATCTCACTCTTTTATAGCACGCCACATCGTGGACCTTTATAATTGGCCTACTTCGACACTTGAGGTCCCTTTCGAGGTTTCTGTACCCGGTCATATGCATCTCTCCACCAGCGGCATTCTCAATTGCCCGATCCTGCTTGGAGAATTGCAAGTTTTCGCCGATCTCATAGTTCTGGAGATGTCAGAATTTGACGTAATCTTGGGGATGAATTGATTGGTCGCGTATCGAGCTAAGCTGGACTGTGTGGCAAAGAGGGTCAATCTCAGCATTCGCAGCAAGGACTACAGTGTTCATGTTCAGACCCGCAGCCACCTGAAGGTAATTTGTGCTGTGCGCGCCGCTCGCCTTCTTAGTCAGGGTTGTTCTGCTTATTTTGTGTATGCTTCACATTCGGATGTTATCATACCGCAACTTGAGTCTATCCCGATTGCTTCCGAGTTCCCCGACGTGTTCCCCACCGAGTTGCCTGGGATGCCTCCCGATCGTGATGTAGAGTTCTCTATTGATGTGGAGCCTGGAACGCGCCCCATATCTAAAGCTCCATACCGTATGGCACCGCGCGAGTTGGAAGAACTCAAATTGCAGTTGGATGAGATGCTCGAGCATGGATACATTCGTCCCAGCTCGTCTCCTTGGGGAGCCCCCGTCATCTTCGTAAAGAAGAAGGATGGTTCCCTGAGGCTGTGTATCGACTATCGGGAGCTGAATAAGGTCACCATCAAGAATAAGTATCCCCTCCCACGCGTCGATGACCTCTTTGATCAGCTCAAAGGCAGTTCTGTATTTTCCAAGATAGATCTCAGAACAGGCTACCATCAACTAAAGATTAAGGAATCCGACATACCCAAGACAGCCTTTCGAACTCGGTATGGACATTTTGAATTCTTAGTGATGTCTTTCGGGTTGACTAACGCCCCATCTGATTTCATGGATATGATGAACCGTGCATTCTGTGAGTTTCTAGACAAATTCGTCATCGTCTTCATAGATGATATTTTGGTCTACTCCAAAACTCGTGAAGAGCATGCAGTTCACCTTAGACTCGTCCTCTCTACCCTACGCCAGCATCAACTCTACGCCAAACTGGCAAAATGCGAGTTCTGGCTGGATCGTGTTGCCTTCTTGGGGCATGTCATTTCAGGGGATGGGCTATCCGTTGACCCTGCCAAAGTCTCCGCAGTGATGGACTGGAAGCAGCCCACTACTCCCACCGAGATCCGCAGTTTCCTTGGGTTGGTTGGTTATTACCGGCGCTTCGTCAAGAGTTTCTCCTCCCTTGCCGCTCCTCTGACAAGGCTAACTCAAAAGCATGCAAGGTTTGAGTGGACAGATCAGTGTGAGCAGGCCTTTTCCGAGCTAAAGCAGCGACTATGTTCCACGACAGTATTAGCTCTTCCGTCAGATCAGTCAGACTTTTCAGTCTACACTGATGCTTCTGGAGTTGGGTTGGGCTGCGTGCTAATGCAGGATGACCGTGTTATTGCTTACGGGTCAAGGCAGCTGAAAATTCATGAGCGCAATTATCCCACCCATGATCTGGAATTCGCTGCAGTGGTGTTTGCCTTGAAGCTGTGGCGTCATTATCTCTATGGTGTGAAGTGCCACTTTTACACCGACCATCAGAGCCTGAAGTACATTTTTGTTCAAAAAGACCTCAATCTTCGTCAGAGACGTTGGCTCGAGTTTGTTTCGGACTATGACTTGCAACTCACGTATGTTCCTGGTAAGGCCAATTCAGTGGCAGATGCGTTGAGTCGGCAGGCTTCTGCTGCCGCTTGTGCACCCATGTCAGCTATTCTTGCAGCCCTGATTGATGACCTCGATCGGATGGACATATCCATCGCACCCGAGGGTCATGAGGGGGTTTTCGGTCCGTTATGGGTGGAGCAGGTGAAGGATTTACAGCCATCGGATCCCGCACTTCAGCGCATTCGCCGGCAAGTTGAACTTGGGACTCTTCCGGATTTCTCCATCTCTGATGATGATGTTCTTCGTTTCCGAGGTCGACTCTGCATTCCTGATGTCCCTGAATTACTTGATAGTATCTGCAGAGAAGCTCATGAGTCCCGCTCATCTGGTCATCCTGGCAACAACAAGATGTATCATGACCTGAAGCAGATCGTGTGGTGGCCTGGTATGAAGAACCATATCGCACGCTTCATCTCTCGATGTCTGACGTTCCAGAAGGTGAAAGCTCAGCGTCAGCGTCCTGGTGGACTTTTGCAGCCTTTGCCTATCCCTGAATGGAAGTGGGAAGATATTTCTATGGACTTCATCACTAGATTGCCTCGCACTCCGAGGGGACATGATGCAATTTGGGTTATTGTGGACCGCTTGACTAAAGTGGCTCATTTTATTCCATATAAGGAGGGTCATTCCACCGAGAAGATGGCTCGGATCTATGTTTCAGAGATTGTAAGAGTCCATGGGATCCCTCTGCGGATTGTTTCTGATCGTGACTCGAGATTTGTATCGCACTTCTGGAAGGGATTTCAGCAAGCTTTGGGCACTGATCTTAACCTGAGCACCGCTTATCACCTGACGACTGATGGCCAGACCGAGATGGTCAACCAGATTCTTGAGGACATGCTTCGGTGCTATATTCTGGATTACAAGGGAGCTTGGGATGAGCATCTACCCTTGGTTGAATTCGCCTACAACAACAGCTATCAAGAGAGCCTCAAGATGGCCCCCTTCGAAGCACTGTACGGGCGTCGCTGTAGGACCCCGCTCTACTGGTCGGAAGTCGGTGAAAAGGTGATTTTGGGTCCTGAGTTGCTTCAGGAAATGGAAGAAGCTATCAAGAAGACTCGACTTCAGCTCAGTCGTGCCATTGAGAGGCAGAGAAAGTATGCAAATCAACGCCGCCGTCCGTTAGAGTTCGCTGTTGGTGATCAGGTGTTTCTGAAGGTTTCTCCTACTCCTGGGGTGAAGCGGTTCGGTCGCCACCATAAGCTCAGCCCGAGGTTCGTGGGACCGTATGTCATCTCAGAGCGTGTTGGAGGATCTGCCTATCGTCTGGAGCTACCTGCTTCTTTGGCCAGTGTTCATGACGTCTTTCATGTCAGCCAGCTTCGGAAGTACATCCACGATCCTAATCGTGTTCTTGAAGAAGTTCCAGTTATTCCTGAAGCCAATCTGTCTTATCCGATCGAGCCTTCGAAGATCGTCGAATACCAAGAACGCAAGCTTCGCAAAAGAACCATTACGATGGTGAAGGTACTTTGGGTGCATGGCAAGTCTGAAGAGTACACCTGGGAACTCGAATCTGACATGCGCAGCAAGTATCCACAACTCTTCTCTTGATTCTTGGTACGTCTCTACGTCTTCCTTGTTATTTCAATATCCTTTATAGTTAGCTTTCATGCGTTAATCTGCAAACTTCTGTATGTTGTTGTTTTAGTTCCATTCAAAGAATTCCTATGTGAGTTTCGGGACGAAACTTCCTAAGTAGGGGAGAATGTAACAAACCATAAAAAAATAATAAATACATAAATAAATAAAAAAACAATAAAAAAAGACCTAAAACTAACCGGTCTAAACCTACCCCGCCCCCCCCCCCCCTTTATTAAATTCCCGAGCCCCGGTTGATTCCGCATCCCGCAAGAAACCCGCAGGAACAGCTTCCGCCTCGCTCGCACCCGACGACCCCGATTCCGCCTGTGCGTCCCCCGGCAGCCCCCGATCCCGGCCTCCGGCGCCTCCTCCTCCTCCGGTAGGCCTCCAGCGCCCATTCCTTTTGCTTCCCCGACGTCTCTGGTGCTCCTCTTGGCCGGAATCTCCCGCACGGCCCTTTTGGCCGACCGCTTCCAAGAATAGCCGGAAGAAATCCCTTCCTCTCCTCCTTCTCCGGCTAATGAGGACAAGGACATCACTTCTCCGGCAACCCTAGCTCCTATTCGTTCCGGCCGGTGGATTTCGTGAGGGACTCTTAGGGTTTCGCTCGAAACCCCTCCTCGTGGATTCCTGAGCCCAGATCGGGTCTCCTTGGGTAAGGAATTTCATCAATCCCTCATATTCTTTTTGCCCTAATTTTTTTAGGAGGATTTCCGCCCTCCAATTGACGTAATTTCGTCGGTCTCCCTTAGAATTGTCGTGAATTCGACTAATTTCATTTATTTTTATGTTTCCGGTGCCGCTCGTCCAATCTAGGTGGTGGGATTGCTCCAATCTTGAGAATTTCGCCTCCAAATCGCGGTAGCCACTTCTCCCCTCACTCTCGAGGGAGGTAAATTTCTACAACTCCCCCCCTGTGGTGTGATGCGAATATCCAATGCATGTGCACGTGTGAAACTCTTGATTATTCAACCTAAAATGCGTTGTGGATCCTGAACAGGTTTAGCTCGAGCTCCTAACCTTGCTTAGCTGTCGCTAGTTTTTTCGGCGTAACCTTGAGGCAAGTAGAGAAATCTCTCTCGCTTGCAAACATGAAATTTATATTACTTGACTTGTTGAAATAAAATAGACCCGTATAAACTGGAATCGTCAAAATAATAATTTATCATTACTGAATCTTGAATCCCTGAAATCATATACAACCATATGCACATATCGAGGTAAGAGTGTTGTTTTGGTGTGACGCCTTGAATCGAGCTCCCGACTAACTGATAACAGAAACCATTAGTCAATCATTGCAAGCACCGTCGTTGATAAGCCTTGCATCAATTTATACACCAGAATCCTGTGCACCAAATGACAACACATTCACCCTTCGATATAAATCGCTTATGGTATTGCTGTTAGGCTAAAACTCCGGAGTAAGCTATTAACGAAAAAGAATCTTGTTAGACATGATTACTTGTCTGGTTGTTACATGTAAGACTAGCTCACTAAACTCTAGTTTTCTTTACTTACTTTTTGCGTAAGCTATTAACTTGAATCATTATGTAACTTCATGTTCTGAGGCATTTTTCATTTTGTTTGAATTTGCCTTAGGGTTCGTGACTGCGCCGCCCGGTTCTTGAGATTTCCCCCGCCAGCTACAGCTTTTGTTTGGAGGTTTCTCTTTGTCTAATGTATCAACAGTTTCTATGTATTTTGCTTTAGTACTGTTGGGATTTTTCTATTCATGTATTAGTTATCATCAGACATTTTCTCTTGTATCGTGGACAACTATTTAGGGCAAAGTCTTGTACTGGTTCATTTCACTCATGATATTCTACCTTTGTGACTAATTGCATTCCTTTAGTCTCAGTACTACTTGTGTCTTAGTTTTTATAAAAGAAATGCATGGCTTCCGCACTAATCTTTTAAAATTCTTTCAAAAATAGCTGTTTTAAAAACTAGTTGTATAATTTCTGGTCCCGCCTTAGCAGACATGGTTTTTTCTCTGCATGCCTGTGGCATCACAACCCGCTCGAAGCGCACACTGATCTTGGTGAGACGGGTCGTGACAGCGATCACCACGGTCACCGCGGTTAGAGAAGGCCTAACTGCGATCACGCCGAGGGCCTAACCGTGATCACGCTGAGAGCAACCCACTTCTAACCATGCGGCTTGCACTTCTAACCATGCGGGTAGCTTCTAAGGTCACGTGGAGAGAAGGGCCTTATGGTTACTGAGGAAAGGGCAGCACACTGAGACATCCCACTTCTAACCGTGTGGCTAACACTTCTAACCACGCACCTAGCCTTGCGGTTACTTCTATCAAGAAGGTCTTACCACCGGACACTTGAACTGGTCACCTTGGAGGGGATGGCCTATTTCTGGGTAAACAAGTATATCTTTTTTTTTCATTTTTGTGCAATTTAATTTGGTATATATCAACTTAGTCCCACCTCACTCCTTCCTTCTAGCTGTAAGTTGAGGGAATCATTGAGCCAATAGTCTCACTAGTCCACACATTCCCCGTCGTCGGTCAAAGTTTTGCAGAGAACACAGTGATTGAAGAAGCAGCAGTTCCAAATCCCTTCTCTTGATTCCATTTGGCCCACACCTGCGTCCAGTGTTCCTCAATAACGACATAGGTTTCATCAACCGAACAACCCACGCAAAAGTATATGTCCCCAATCTCGTCTCCCTTCTCCCGACTTCTGGTGTTGTCCCTAATTAAATAGGTCACACAATTATGGATTCAACCGACCATGCATCCAGTGGTTCCACCCCTTCTGCCCTAACTTCACAACTCTAGCCGCAATCCCTAACAATCATTCGCACATCCACATCGCCCCATTAATGGTCCTTGTCGTGAAATGAAATGAGGAAAAGCCTTGACTCCTCATTAGGAGCCCTAGCATATATATATATATATATATATATATATATATATATATATATATATATATATATATATATATATATATATATATATATATTATCTCAAATATACCACTATTACAATTTTGTTCATACAAAATATTACAATATTATGATAACTCCAATACTCCCCCTCAAGCTGGAGCAAAGATGTCAATCATGTCCAGCTTGGAAATGGTCAAATCTGAACAAGTAGGATCAACAACTTTTGTGAAGACGTCGGCGAGCTGGTCAGCCGAGGGGACGTAAGCTAGAAGAACAGTCCCAGTACGAACATGGTCACGCAGAAAATGAACATCCATCTCGGTGTGTTTGGCGCGCTCATGTAGCACCGAATCCTGGGTAAGTAGGAGAGCTGACTTATTATCACAGTAGAGAGTCGAGCCATCAACAAGAGATAGTCTAAGTTCAGTCAGCAGCGATCAGAGCCAAACCAATTCAGTAACGTCGTGTGCCATGGCGCGGTACTCTGACTCAGCAGACGAATGAGATACAATTTATTGTTTCTTACTCCGCCACGAAACAAGATGATCACCATGGAATACACAAAAACCTGACGTAGAGCGTCGATCTGTCAAAGAGCCAGCAAAATTTGCATTAGTGAAGCTGGGAGACTGGTGGCACTATCAGCCAGATAGAACAGCCCAAGACCAGTAGCACGCTTAAGATAGCGAAGGACACGTCGAGCAGCCTCTAGGTGAGGTGTCCTGGGAGAATGCATAAACTGGCTCAAAATGCCCACTGAGAAGCTGATGTCGGGCCTGGTATTGGTTAAGTATATCAAGCGGCCAAGCCGCTAGTACTGAGAGGGGTCTGGAAGAGGATCACCAGATTCAGCATGAAGGCGATGGTTGGTGTCCATAGGAGTACTCATAGGACGACACCTAAGTAGACCCGTGTCCCAAAGAAGATCTAAGGTGTACTTCCGTTGCGATATAGAGATGTCCTGTCGTGAGCAAGCTACTTCAATCCCAAGGAAGTAGCGGAGGGGTCCAAGGTCTTTCACCTCGAAGGCTGAGCGAAGTGTAGCTTTCACCTCAGAGATGTCAGAGGGATCATCCCCGGTGAGAATAATATCATCAACATAGACCAAGACAATGACACGACGTCCCTCTGGAGTGACACGAATGAAGCAAGTGTGATCTGCACGACACTGAGTGAAGCCAGACTGAAGGATGACCGAGCTGAACCGTTCGAACCAGGCACGCGGGGACTGTTTTAAGCCATACAGAGATTTGTGCGGTTGGCAAACTCTCCCCGAATACTTCCCCTAAGGGCAAACCTTGGATGAGGAGCCATATAGACCTCCTGTAAATCTCCATGCAGGAAGACATTTTTGACATCGAGCTGATAGAGTGGCCACATCCAATAGGCTGCAAGCGAGAGCAGAAGGCGGACACTGGTCAACTTAGCCACAAGAGCAAACGTGGCACCAAACTCGTATGGAGCCTGAGTAAAGCCCTTGGCCACCAAATGAGCCTTGTAGTGGTCAATAGTACCATCAACAGAGTACTTCACAATATAGACCCATTTGCACCCAACTGTGTGTTTCCCGGGAGGAAGAGGAACTAGAGACCATGTCCCAGTACGATGGAGAGCAGACGTCTCCTCCTCCATAGCCTGAACCCACCGCGGGTCAAGGAGAGCCTCAGCAGTCGAAGTAGGTAGCCGGACAGAATCAGCAGCAATCACAAAAGCCTGGTAAGAGGGTGAGAAACGCTGGTAGAAAACAACACTAGTCAACGGGTGCTCAGTAACCGAGGAGTGAACATAAGTACGCTTGCCCTTGCAGAGGGCAATAGGAAAATCATCAAAAGAAGTAGAGGAGAGAGGCTCAAGAGAGGTACCTGCGACCGGAAGGAGCTGCGGATCCGGGACTGGTGGAGAAGTGGGTGCACCGGGTGGAGGTGGCGGCTGGTGGCGAGAGTAAGTCAGCAGGACAGGCGGAGCAGCAGAAAGGACAACGTCTGGTGGAGGAGAGACAACTGGGAGAGGTTGTGCAATAATAGTAGGAAGCGCAAGAGGGGTCAAATGTGCAGGAAAGAAGGGAACCTCCTCATTAAATGTCACATCCATAGAGTAAAGGACATAGTGTAACTGGGGATCATAGCTGCGGTAACCCTTAGTGGTAGTCGAGTAGCCAAGGAAGAGGCAGCGGATGACCTTGTCTTCGAGTTTAGTCCGAGAGGGCACCGATTCTGGACAAAACACACACAACCAAAGCCCCGGAGAGCGATGGGAAAGGCGGAGACAGATGGATGGATGAGGCTATAGGGGGTAACGCCACCGAGAGTACGAGAGGGAGTCCTATTAATAACGAAAGTTATTGTAAGAAGAGCAGTGCTCCAATAGGACTTAGGGACATTCATAACCCGAAGAAGGCAATGAACAGAGTCTAAGAGCTGGCGTTTTTTGCGTTCTACCACCCTATTCTGCTCGGGGGTCGCCGGACAAGAAAATTGGTGTAGAGTGCCCTCATCACGGAGAAAGAGATCAAAGGGACGAGAAATGTACTCACCTCTATTATCATAGCGGAGGATATAAACAGACGTACCATGCTGGGTCCTTATCATTCGTGAAAAATAAGAGTAAACAGATAGGACCTCAGATTTTTGTTTGAGGAGATAAACCCATAAGTAACGAGAATTGTCATCAATAAAAGTTACAAATACGAGAAACCATTAAATGACACAACAGGAGCAGGGTCCCACACATCAGAATGTACTAACTCAAAATAAGAGGTAGCATGACTAACATAAGGAACATACGTGCTGCGTGTGTGTTTTGACAGCTCACATACATCACAGCGAAAAGGAAAAACAAAAGACACATTGAGACAAACAGACAACATCCGTTGAGGGCTAGCATAACTGAGACGTACGTGCCAAAGCTAGCTGGACGACAAAGCTGGATAAGCAGCAGAAGAGGTAAATGCATGTGACATTGTTTATGCAGAGTCAGCGGAGTTTAACAAGGGAGAAGAACCTGAAATCTTGCATAAACTCAATCTTCGCTATGGGTATGCTATGTATTCTCATTATTTGCAGTGTTTTTGTTTTGACTGCAACCTGAGGCTTGCATAACTGAGACGTACGTGCCAAAGCTAGCTGGACAACAAAGCAGGTGACATTGTTTATGCAGAGTCGGCGGAGTTTAACAAGGGAGAAGAACCTGAAATCTTGCATAAACTCGATCTTCGCTATGGTTAGAAGGTAGTTTCAGGTAGTACATCCCACTCCTATCATATCTCGTATCAATAGTCCTCCCGGATCTCAGGTCCTTAAAATACAACGATCAGAGAAGAAAGTTACTGAGCAGTTCAAAGTGCGAGTAATACTACTAATAGATAAAAGGTTGAGAGCCAACTGAGGGACAAGAAGAACAAATTCAAGGGTGAGAGAGGAAGAGAGAGGGACGGTGCCCCGACTGAGGACAGGGGTAACTGAGCCATCAGCAAGGAGCACGTCCCGGTGAGAGCAGGGAACAACCTGAAGCAGACGGGAAGACGTATCAGTCATATGGTCGGTTGCACCAGAGTCAATCACATAGGGTGACGAATACTGGTCAACCATGGTCGCGGAGCAAGCAAACGGAGTACCTGAGTAAGAAGATACAGTGGAAGCAGAGACGGTAGTGGAAGTCTGAGACTGCTGGAACTGCTGAAACTCGGCCATCATCTGATAGAAGTCGGAGGAGTTGTCACCCAAGGTGCGCTCGACGGGCTCGAAAGACTCAGCAGAAGCAATAGTGTGCCTGGGGACACCACCAGGAGTAGTACGCTCAGAGCCCCGTAGGTGTGGGTATAGCTTATAGCAATTACTGCAATCATGATATAGATGCCTACAGTGAGTGCAAGGGCCAGGAAGACCCGTAGAGCCACGACCACCAGGCTGAGTAGAGGAACCCCGACCACCGCGGCTACGAGTGTTGGAGGTGGGAGGGCGGTAGGAAGCGGCAAGGTCCATCTGCTCAGTAGGGAGAGAGGAGGTAGAACGAACGTCGGGAAGACCTGCAACAATGGAGTAGGCCTCAAGAAGATCTGGCAAAGGTGACATCCCCACGATCTGAGCACGAGTAGACTCATATTCGGGGAAAAGCCTCATCAAGAACTGGTATGTCTCCCGTCGCTGTCACCGTTTTTGAATAAGGGTGATATCATTAGAAGACTCCAAGGCACTGAGAGGCTCAAGATCGTTAAGCTCAAGAAAACGGTCCTGAAGGTAAGTGATGTACTCCTGAACAGAACGCTCCCCCTGTGTGGCGGAAGCAATGTCCTGAAAAAATGCCGAAAATCTGGGCATCAACACATGTGTGGCCAAAGGTGCCCTGGAGAGCGGACCAAAGCTCAGAGATATCCTCAAAACGCATGAACTGACTAAAGATGCGAGGCTCCATCGAGCACTGATTCCATCCAGGAACCATGTACTTTTCGGTCAACCACTTGACTAACTCCTCTTTCTTGTCATCTTTGTCAGTCGGTTTGGGCATAGGAAGGTCGCCGGTCAGTCAGGAAGCTTATTCCGGCCGGCGAGAGCCACTTTCATCAAAGTCACCCATGAAGAATAATTTTTCTCATTGAGAAGGATACTAGTAATTCGTCCCGTAGAGCCATAGGTATCCTTGGAATCCATGAAGCACAGAAACAACAAGAAACGAGATCCCTCCCGCAAAGGAGATCGGGGACCGAGGAACGAATAAGAACGAAAAATAATATACAAAGCATCAAGAACGACTCCAAGGAGAAGACGTGGACGCCATTAGGTCTCCATGGAGAAGACAAGGAGCACGGCCGGTGAAACCGCTGGAGAAGACTCTAGCAGGACTAGGCGGCTGTGGGATCGAGGGGGAAGCCTGTTGCGGCTGCAGAATCGGCTGGAAAGGCTAGCGGGAGGCGCTGAAGAAGACGCCGGGGGCTAGAGACGGCGGCAGAAGCGGGCGAAACCCACGTGCGGGGACGCCATCCGTGACCAAGGAGCGCGGGAAGACCCGCGGGGCGGGACGAAGCCGCAGGCGGTGGTGAGAAGTGAGCCTCTGGAGAAGCGGGAGGCCGGCGAACGGTGCGGAAGCGTCCGATGCGGGAGGCTGGGGCGCGGAACTCCTTTGATACCATGTAGTGAAATGAAACGAGCATCTTCGCACGGGCTACGCCCGTGCTCGATGCTCTCGGGCGACCTTCGGCCGCATACAGACGGTCTTGCCCGCCTACGTACGGGCTTTGCCCGTGCTCGATGCGTTGTTGCGGGCTGCGCCCGCCTATGAGCGGATTGCGCACGCACAAGAAATCTTTTTTTTCAAAACATATACATATGAGTACTTAAAATGACCGCAAAAAAATATGAAGTACTATTCCTATGTTTATTTTATGCAATTTTACAAATTTTAATCTATAAAAATTAATTAATCTCTTCATCTCTCTCTTTATCACTCCCCCTCTATCTCTCTCTCCTTCTCTCTCCCGCCCCCTCTCTCCCTCTCCCTCCACTCTCTCTCCCAAATCTCCCCCCTCTCATGCTCTCTCTCATGATCCAATGGCCAATATTAAATCTATGGTATGCCTCCAAATATCTATATTCCCTTATATATATAAGATATAATCTCAAATACACCACTATTACAATTTTGTCCATACACAATATTACAATATTATGATAACTCCAATAGTCCTATCCAGGCATCAGTGTGCTTCGTGCAGCGAAGTGCCTCCTCGTGGTTACTGACCCTGTGTCGTCTTCTCCAGTGCTCTGCCTTCTCCAACGACCTCGGGGTACCCTCACACACCACTACTCTACGTGAGCTCTCACTGCATCCCTCTGACCCACTGTCCAGCCTCCGACGTTACTCAAATTTCCACGACGCCTATCTCCCCTAACCTTGGAGCTTCTCAGGGATAAGTCGATTTAGCGAACACCTTTTCCTTGTCTGTTTGCATGACTGTCACTCGCAGTACTATGATTGATCATTCAATGAGGTGGAGCGCTCTTTGATAAATCTTCCCTTTACCATAGAAGAGGTGGAATCCACCTTAACCAACATCCTCCGGATCCTATGTTATGTCTACTCCACTAACAACAAAGCCTCTTGTCTCTGTCCACCAATTTTGCTCTCATCAATCTAGTAGCTCTCGATAGCTCGACCGATCTCTATGTTGGAGCTCCCTAAGTTTGCTCCCTAGCAACTTAGACCCCTGCGGATAAAGGTGCCCTAGTTTGTTAGTTCAGATATGTTAGTCTGGTTTGCCCTCGTTGAACAATCATTTGAGCTATAACTCACAGTGAAAGCCAGCAAGATTCCCCGATTATGATCTACATGAAGGGGTCCTCCCTTCAGCAGATGCATTGGATTTGCCTGCCAGCGCTGCACATTATGTGAGCCATGCTTAAATATTAACTTATCATGTGACACACACCACCCTGGGAGCACTTTTACACATTTTTGAGCAGTTCAACAATTCAACTCATTGGAGGCTTACGTCAACGATTTTATGGAGTTAGCACATCTTGTCCCAGGTGTTTCCATCACCCATTACTTTGGTTATTATCACCCATTACTTTGGTTATTCATGCATGACAACCACACATCCACTCTTGCCTATGCACTTTGTACCTGCCCACGCTCACTATGGACATCTAGCATGCCCACTTTGAGGAAGAAGAATTTATCACAACACCTGAGACCTCTAGTCTCTTTGGCATTCCATCCTCTCAGTCAAGGTTGCATGTCAGATCGCCCAAAGCAGGCATTTGGCCTCCCACCACAACCCTATGAAGCTTCCCCGCTCTAGATTATGACAACACCCCATCTCCAGCTACCGCCTCTAGTTCCACCTTGATGGCCCCATCCTTCGACAAACAAGCTCTCCCACCAAGATTATCTTGACTTCCAGAGCCAGGTCTTTGTTTCCATTGCAATCAACCTTGCCCCCCTTCACACGTGTCCCATTAAAAGTGTTGCCCATGCTGATCACTACTGAAGATGATGGCATTGTTGTTTCCTGTTTCTGATTTTGAGGCCTCGGAGTCCGAGTATGCCACCACCAGAACTTGACCTTGAGGACATGATTGATTTTGACAGGGAGTATTGATACATATACTAATATGTATGCGCACCTATGAATACATATATGGATGACCAGGCTTGGCTCGTGCAATATTATTATGATGTTTTAGTGGTGGTAATTAATAGTAGCCAGCTATCCTACAGAAGGAAGGATGTGTGTGGAGTCTTAGTGGGCATCTCTGAAGCCGGAAACTATACTTGGGGGGACCAGCGCACGGAAGCTTCGCATAAGCAACCTCGCGAGTGCATCTTGTTTTCCATTTTAATTCCAATTTGTGTGCATCGGTTCATTACTCTAATATGACCAAAGTTTCTCTGATTTATTGATAAAACATTATATATAGGGTTATTTACCGGGACCTCCCCTTGAAGTTTGCATAATTATAGCTTGCACCCCTCTAACTTTCAAAATTACAATTACCTTTCCTCAATGTTTATATTTCATAACATCTATGCACAAAAAGACCCCCCCTGAAGATTTACTCCAAGGGGCTACTTGTGTGCATGGATGTTATGAAATGTTAACATTGAGAGGAGGCAATTGTAATTTTGAAAGATAGAGGGGTGCAAGTGCATGCTGTAATTACGCAAACTTCAAGGGGAGGTCCCGGTAAATAACCCTATATATATAGTATATAGATATATCTATGTATATATATGTATATGTTTTCGTTTACCACAGCATGAATAAGCAGCGCCTTGTGTTATATTAGTTGGGCGATAAACTAGTTTATTTATTCATTGATCTTTACCTTCTCTTTTGAGCCCATCTAAGAAATGGGGTTATCAGGTTTGGAGATACCAATCGGTGTTCATGTGTAAGGCATTTAAACAAGAGCTCCTAGGTAATAATTACATCTTCCTTGTCATAATCTTCGCTCTCTTAGTATATAAAAGGGTTTACTGAGGGTGATAGAGTTCTGGAGTCTCGTGTTGGTCACGGTAAAGCAGCGTGTACCAAATAAAATGTTGAATCTCATCCTCATATCTTCTTCCAAAGCTTGTATCTCACCCTTGGAGATTTTTTTTGGGCAGGTTCTAAGTCGGATTTCGATATTGGGTTGTGTTCCTCGCCATCCTTGCTACTGGTCCAGCCGTTGTTGAACAAGTCACTCACCTGACGGCTTTCCGGGGATTTGTCGGGACATCTACGCTTATCCTCGTTAGTTGTGCGACTGACAATGCGAGAAAAGTTCAGGCAGAAATCATATTCCAAAACTATAAGAACATCAAATTCTATGACCTTGACTATTATGTGCCCTGAACATATTTTTCATCAAATGCAAAGCTTCAGCTAACCTATGGTGGGTGAGTGTAACACCTCCTGAGCTTCTTTCATGATTGTATCCTTGTGGTAAAATGTGTATATAGGATTTGTATGGAGGCTGTCATTTTGATGTTAGTATGTTTTGTCTATTGGTGCTTGTGGTAATTGAAGAACTACCATCATATTGCAATTTATGTAAAAGAAAATTATTTTTTCAAAGAAGTTGATATAAATACGAAATTCTATCAAAAAATAGTTTGTCACTATTGTTCTTACAACTTCTAGTTTGAATTTCCATCATAAATAGGAAATTCTAACAATAATGTAAGATTTTGTTATTAATTTCGCAGAGGGCGGATGCATGGGAAAAGTGAGAGGTGTGATAGCCCAAACGGGGAAGACAATTGATTAGAATGTTAACATACATAGATCAGGCGTCTTTCACTCTTTCTTCCTTTCAGAGACCTTGCAATTTCTTCCTACTATGTTGTGCTCTCAACAGGTCGAAGAAGCAAAAAATGCAAAGAGGCTCAAATATTGCTGACAAACTAAGGGTAATTACCAGAAACTCCAAACCATCTATTTCTAGGAGTGCAATTTGGATGGGTTCGGTTCGGTTTCACCCTAAACCCAAGACTGACTCATATAAGTTCGGTTCTAAATTTTTGGAATCAGAACTGACCCGTTGTCCTAAAATAAAGAATCGGATCCAAGCCAGTCACTTCAGTTCGATTCTAGTTCAGTTCTCAGTTTTGCCCATTTATCAAAATAATTTAAAATTGACTATATTAATTCATGATTATCTGTTATACAATTACCAATGTCTCAAAATAATTTAATCACGACTCTCTATGGTTCAAAATTTATTTTCTTTAGTCATATGATTATATTCCCAATTATTTTCACATATGAAGTCATACGACTTTAATGGTTGTCTCAAAAAAAATTCTTTAACATTGATTTTTGGTTCGCGGGTCGGTTTAGGGTATCTGACCCGTGGAATCGAAAACTGAACCGAATTGTCGGTTCTTGTATTATGAAAAACATATCCGGACCAAACATATTTGGAATCGACCCAAACAATTCAGTTTCGATTCAATTCTCGGTTCTTCGATTGTTTTTGCACACCCCTATGTATTTCTATTAAAAAGTGAGTTTAAAATAAGAAATGAGGGCATGCTCACATATCTACTACTTAGAGTAATGAGTCAACATCTCTTGAATTAGAAAAATCAACCCTTAGGGTCCGTTCGTTTCACAGACATTGATATTGAAGTATTGACTTTCAATCTAATATCAATACACATGAGAAATGACATTGAATTTAAAACCAATTTTTTTGTTCGGCGGCATGATACTTTCTGTCATAGGAATTAACATTGATATTTTTTATTGTTCGTTTGTAGAAAGACTATCTGTCATAGGAATTGGCATTGATCATTGCTATTAATAATCACAATTAAAAATCACAAACGCGATTTTTTAGCCCGACCGTGATTTTTTCTCAGGGCGTGATTTTTCGCCCAAACTCAAATTTTTTGATCCCAACGCGAATTTTTTGACAGGACGTGAAATTTTAGCCTAAAAGTGTTCTTTTTGCCCAGACGTGTCTTTTTCGCCAGGGCGCGATTGTTTTCACTCTGATTTGATTATTTCGGTCCGAATGCGAAATTTTCATATGAACGCGAATTTTTCGTCGAAACGTGATTTTTTCGTCCGCACGTGAATTTTATCGTCCAGACGCAATTTTTTCACCCGGACGCGATTTTTTCGGCTGAACGCGATTTTTTCGCCCGGACACGATATTTTCGCCCGGACGAGATATTTTCGTCCGGACGCGATATTTTCGCCCAAACGCGATATTTTCGCCCAGTCGCGATTTTTTTGCCCGGAGGCGTTCGCCTCGACGCGATTTTTCGCCCGGAGGCGATTTTTTCGCCCGAATTTTTTGCAAGAACGCATTTTTTCGTCCGAACGCGATATTTTCTCCCGGTCGTATTTTTTCGTCTTGACGCGATATTAACGCCCCGACACGATATTTTTGCCCGGACGCGAATTTTTCGCTCGAGCGCGAATTTTTTGCCCGGTTGCGAATTTTTCGACCGGGCGCGAATTTTTCGCCCGAGAGAAAATTTTTTACCCGTGCGCAAATTTTTCGCCCAAGCGCATCGCCCCTATGCGATTTTTCGGCCGAACGCGATTTTTCGGCCGGACGCGATTTTTTCGCCTCGAAGCGAATTTTTCGCCCCGATGCAAAAAAATTGCATCGGGGCGAAAATTTGCGTCGGGGCGAAAAAATCACTTCCGGGCAAAAAATTTGCCTCCGGGCAAAATATTCGCGGGGCGAAAAAATCGCGTTCGGGCGAAAAAATCACGTTCGGACGAAAAATCGCGTCCGCGCGAAAAATCGCGGTCGGGCAAAAAATCGCTTCGGGCGAAAACAACGCGTCTTGGCGAGAAATTTGTTTCTGGGCGAAAAAATCGCGTCCAAGCGGAAAAATCGCGTCCGGGCGGAAAAATCGCGTCCGGGCAGAAAAATCGCGTCCGGGCGAAAAATTCGCGTCCGGGCAAAAAAAATAGCATCCGGGCGAAAAATTTGCTCTCTTGTGAAAAATTTGCGTCCGGGCGAAAAATTTTCTTCGGGGCGAAAAATTTGCGTCGGGGTGAAAAATTTGCGTCTGGGCGATAATATCACGTCGGGGAGAAAATATCGCGTCGGGGCGAAAATATTGCGTCCGGGCGAAAAAATCGCTTCCGGGCAATAACATCGCGTCCGCGTGAAAAAAATCGCGTCCGGGTGAAAAATATCGCGTTCGGGCAAAAATATCGCGTCCAGGCGAAAATATCGCGTCCGGTCCAAAATATCACGTCTGGGGGAAAAATCGCGTTTGGGCGAAAAAATCGCGTCCGAACGAAGAAATCGCGTTCGGGCGGAAAAACCGCGTTTGGCCAAATAATTCTTGTTCGGGCGAAAAAAATTATGTCTGAGCGAAAAAATTACGTCTCGATGAATAATTCGGCCCAGGCGACGAAAAATTTAGTCGCAGCGAAAATTTTCCGTATGGCGAAAAAAACACATTCGAGCGAAAAAATTGCGTCCTGGCAAAAAAATTGTCATAGAGAAAAAAACTACGTTCGTGCATAAATATCGCATTTGGGAGAAAAAAAACCTGCCCGGGCAAAAAAAATGCGGCAAGACAAAAATTACGTCTGGGAAAAAAAATCGTACACAGACGAATAAAACACGTCCGGGCAAAAAAATTGCGTCTCGATGAAAAATTGCGTTCGGACGAAAAAAATCACGTTCAGACTACAAAAATGTTCTCATTTTGGAAAACCGGAGTTGGTGAACTCAATATCCTCCACTAGAGATAGATATTGAATGTATGAGTTTTTAGATTACGGTGAATATCGACGACTTTCTATCAGAAAGCCAATTCCATTTTAAAATTATTGGTACGAACAAAAGAAATGACATTCATATTCTCAAAGTCAATACTTCAATATCAATGTCTGTGAAACGAACGGTCCCTTAGAGATTGAGAAGTTAAATATTTCCTCAACTTCTCTTTGACAATTGCTTGATGCCCGTCTTTCTCACATTTAGTAGGTTTGCTTCCTTTTTTTTCTCTGGACAATATGCTTTGAGTGGTACCTTTCCAAATTCCGGAGTTGTTGATTCCTGAACTACAAATCACATTACTCGTGTGTATATCCCGAGGTTTTAGCGCGTATATGCCTTGCTTAAGCCATAAGAAAATTGTCACAGTTGATCACCATCCGACCATTGTTATCAGTGTAGGAGAAATCATCTTTAGCCCCAGGTTTATCTTCAAATGTGTGGATCTTTGATCCACATATTATTCATTGGAAGACCATAATTTGGGGAGGATGATTGGTCATGGTAAGGAACATGATAGGTTGTGCTATCTTGAGTCACTTGCTAACCCAAAGCAACATTTTCTTGTCTTTCTTCACTGAGAAGTTTTTATTGAGTCCGGGCTCTGTTCGGAAGTCCGGGACAACTCAGATGTCAATTTATACTGTGAAATGGCATCTGAGAAGTTGCTCGACATCTCAATGTTGGGTGACCTCTGAGATGGCGGGCGACATATGGACATCTCAAATGTCTTTTCACGGCCAAAATGACACCCGAGATGTCCCGGACCTAAAAAAAATTATCTTTCATTTCATTTTTGAAAGGTTTGTTTTTTTAATTAATAAAAAGTTTCAATATGTGAACTTTCGTTGTAATATTTGCAAGATTTACTAAACCTAAACATTCTAGCTTTTTTTTACTAGCGATTAAAAAAAATTTACTCTTCCCATTTAATTTACAATGATACATGTTAGAGCTCAGATGGCTGTTTTTTTATTGATGATTGTTTTAGTGTCACTTGGATATTTCTCTGTAAATAAATCAATTGTTAGTTCAATCCTTCCATGTTTTAATAATACATCCAAAATTAATTTGACACAAAAAATACAAATGTTTAGGCCTAGTAATGCAAAATATTACTTCAAATAGACATTGACTGATTGACCTCTTAATTTCAAAAGAAAGGAATTATCCTCTAACTTTGTGTTCACATGCCACAATAAAATGAAGTTCAAAGGTAAAATGATAATTTACTTGAGTATTTTTATTCTCTTAAATATTATTATCGTCCTTCCAGAAGTTTTTTTGCTATTCTCATTAATCTCCCTTATATGTGAGCTCCTCTCAAAGTGAATAATTACAAGTTCATCACTAACTTATCTAATCCCGACCCAATCTCTATTAAGCGCGAGCTTGAGCCCCATCTTGCGATTTGGGTGTGACATTGAGCATAAAGGGCAGCTCACTTCACAAAGCGTTCCCCGTAGCGAGGCAAAGATGAAATTTAAGCTGCTTCCAAGACTTAAACATGTGACCTTAAGATCACACGGCGACACCTCAACCTACGTGACATTGAGCATTTGCAATATTAATAAAGCAAATTAACACGTCATATGCTCACGGAAGAAAGCTTAAACGCTTGAAATCCATTCAATGGGGGTAATACATCATAACCTTTCTTCTACGAATGTCGATAATTGCCCTGGCAAAAGGAACCAGAGAATACACCAGATTTTTCTAATCATGTTGTATCTAATTAGCATTACCATACACACTATTATCCCTGAGGAACTATCTAATGAGAATTGAAAATAAAATTGATTGAAGAGATGGTTTCCTTGGAGAATAATAATACATGGGAACTAATGAGTTATTGAATGCAGAGATTAGAGGGTGCCATAGAGATTATAATATGAAATATAAAGCTTATTGATGGGGATGAGATCCCTCGTAAAAATGATGGGTGTGCACATAACCACACCCTCATGATCTCCACCAAAATTAGTGGGATCATGGGTGTGACCGCGTGCGCGATCGCCGCGTCAGATCCCCCTGCATGCCGATAGCTTCACGCATGACGTCAGAACCACCCATGCGCGCTAAAGGTGGCAGCCAAGCTGGCCGCCGTCGCGCGGCCGAAGAGGCGGTTGGGTCGACCGCCCTTCTGCGGCCGCCGGCGAGCATCTGAAGAGGCGGCCGAGCCGACCACCCCTCCTGGGCCGCCGGACGAGAAGGCGACCGAGCCGGCCACCCCTCGTGGGCCGCCGGCCGAGAAGGCGGTCGAGCCGACCACCTCTCCTGGGCCGCCGGCCGAGAAGGCGGCCGAGCCGGCCACCCCTCCTAGGCCGCCAGCGCGTGGTCGAGAAGGCGGCTGAGCCGGCCGCCCATACTCGGCCGTCGGCGCGCGGCCGAAGGGGCGGCTAGGCCGGTCGCGCCTTCTCATCCGCCAGCGAGCGGCCGACGGGGCGGCCAGGCCGGCCGCCCTTCCTCGGCCGCCGGCGCGCGGCCGAAAGGGCGGTTGAGCCAGTCGCCCCTCCTCGGCCATCATCGCGCGACAGAGGAAGCGGCCGAGCCGGACGCCCCTCCTCGGCCGCCAGCGCTCGGACGAAGGGGCAGCCAGGTCGGCCGCCAGCGTGAGGCTGAGGAAGCGGCCCAGTCGGCCACCCCTCCTCGGCCGCCGGCGCACGACCGAGGAGGCGGTCGGGCCGGCCGCCCCCTCCTCGGAAGCCGGTGGGCGACCGAGGTAGCGGTCGGTCGTCCCCCCCCCCCCCCCCCCCAGACCCGTTGCCGGCTTGGTTTCCGCGCACTCTCCCGGTCGTCGTCGGCGGTCTCCCTCCTCGTCGGCGAGTTCAGCGGCAAGTTCGTCGACCGCCCATGGGAGCCCGTCCCCGCCGTCCGATCTTTTTGGATCATTCCCCGTCGTCTGATTCGCATGTAACCACCCATTAGTCGTCAGGTTAGTGAGGAAATTTTATTATTAATTTAATTGGTGTACAAATAGCGAAATTAATTATCATAATATGCACCCCTAAACTATAACAAAAATATTTATAATGGTGGTTATGGTATGCGGATAGCCGCGTAACCACCATAACCACGTCCTGCAGGCTATAAAAGGAGTCTCAGGCCTCACCATTTCTCACTTTTTTTTCCTCCGAGTTTTCTTCTTCCTCAGGCCAAAGCTCTGTCATATTTCTCCTATGAGCAGCACTCAAGCCACATTCAAGCCACTCCCGAGCCACATTCAAGTCATCTCCAAGCCGCGTTCGAGCCACCTTCAAGCCACCTGACGAAGTCCGATCTCTCTGCTTCCAGAAGGCCTTCACGATCGCAAACTCAAGTGTTCCGCTCCTGCGTCCAGTGTCAGCGTGACGCCCAGCAAAGCCTATCGCTGCAAAGCACAATTTGTAACAAACGCCAAGTGAGACGGTCTGTCATCCGCTGAGTGCTAAGTGTTCTCTCATCTCCAAATTATAACGAGGAGCGGTCTGTCGCCCTCAATTCAACGGACAAGTTGTAACAACAGGGAAATAGTGGGCTTCTATCGGCACAGATCCGGTCACGTGGTTTAAACTTCACGTGTACGATCGACTCATCTCATTGACGGTGTGCGCGCTCGACTGTTCCAAGAACTTTGGTTGTCCAGATTATTTTGGTCCGATCGGGACGTCGAGTTAGGCCGCAACACTTATAATTCTATAGAAAGGTTCCATATGCTTGACACTTGATAGCTAAAAGGTATATAAATAATGGGCAATGTTACGTGCACATCACTTTTAGCTATGTGCACATCATTGATATATGCACACCATAAATTTTATTTGCAGATAAAAATATTAAATAAATAGCATAAATTTTATTTGCATGTCAAATTATTAAATAAACAAAAAAAATAAAAGTTGAGTTTTTTTTAACTTCAAATACCAAAAATTTCTTCTCTTTTACATTTTAAACCAACAAAAAACAAACGAAATAAAAAACAAAAATCTCAAATCATTTCCACCGATATAACTAAAAAAATGCATTGTCCATTTTTGAGTTCATGTAGACATGCACGAACATAAAAATATGAATATTAGTTGTCTTAAATAAATAAAATATTTGCAAGTTACTTAAAATTGAATATTAATACATGCACGATCATTTTGATTGTTCAAGCTTTCTTTTGATCGCCCCATTAAGCGACTCAGAGTCAAATGTTCTACATTTTGGCTTGTTGTAGGATCCAATAACTCCCGTAATTTTCTTTTCAATTCATTTTTTTGAATATCCAATGATGTATTGTATTTTTGAAGTAACTCATCCAACTCTACTTGTATGTCATGTGAAGCGAGGCTGAAGTTGGGGCGAGGGTAGGGTTTTGACTTTCGGGAGAAAATAGGAACGGGTGTGCGCTTAGGTTTAATATGGGTGGGATTGGAAATAAGTAGTGGTGTTGTTTATTTTAAAATTTTGGTGTGCACATAGCCAAAAGTGATGTGCACGTAATATCGCCCTTTATTTTAAGAGTTTGATGTGCACATAGCCAAAAGCGGTGTGCACGTAACAATGCCCTAAATAATGATGTAGTCGACTATCAAAAGGCATTCATCCTTATTATTAAGATGATTACAGTCAAAATACTATTACAATTGGTTGCTAACTATAGTTAGCTTCTAAAATAATTTAGGGTGCTGATATTTGTACACCATAATGGCTATTTATAACTCATGGATATTCGTACACCCCAAAATTATATTTGTACCCCAAGTGGGTATTAATACCCCAATTTTTGAAATTTTAAAACTAACACTAAAAGAACAATTGAAAGAAGAATAACTATATGGTTCTCAAAATATATTGTTACATAAAAGTAATAGACAAAAAAGTCAGCATCCGTATGGTGATAGCTCGGCGCTGAAAAAGTCAGCATCAATATATTTTCTTCAATATTCAGTCAATATCTGTATGGTCCCGTAGAAAATGTTTTATCCCTGCAAAAAAGTCACGTCAAATTGATAAGCTAATAAAATAATTAAAACAACTATGTTTAAAAATTGTTACATTGTACTTAATAAGTTTTGATGTATTTTAAGATCCAAAAAGATAAATTAACCTCAATTTTTTGAATGTGACTTTGCAAAATAACAATAATATCAGATTAAGACATTGCAAAAAATTTTAAGTTATTAAAAATAATATACAATATTACATGCCTATGGTCAAAATAGTCTTGTAATATTTGAAACTTCTCATTGCTCTGCCACCACTTCATGATATCTTGTCCACACTGAAAATATTGGTGTTTGTGGACATTCTTCTTTCATCCGTAATTCAATGAAGTGGTTGTCATTTATATATCTGATATAAACAACCCTTCTAATATCTGGCAGAGCTGAATGTAGTGGTAGAAATATGAAGGATTGTTGGCTCGAGAATTGAACTAGCTGTATGTTATAGCATGATGCAACTACTAGCCCCATGTTAGACATTGTCATCCACTTATCTAGTGGTGCTGGTACATTCCAATAATCTAGAGATTTTAGTAATTTCAATCTCCTTGTTGTCCCAAATATTTTTGTGTACCATATTGACCTATTATGTAGCTCACCCGTCAGATCATGTCATACATGCATCTAATTATCTCCCATATTTAAAGAAAGACTTATCACTCTATATCCACAATGCTCATCTCCCAAAACATCAATGACCTCAATGACTTGTGTGTGCACATTTGGGGGCATTTGCTTGCACATATTTTCAAGGAAACCAGCCCTTGTAACTTTTTGTTTCTTTGTCTTAATAAATTTGACCTTACCAAGTTGTTTTTGTTTTTTTTGTTTCTCATTTAGAACATGCTCAAAATATGAGAGCTCTCTTTTTGTGGATTTATAATTCTCCATAAACTTTTTTGAACTTCCCTTCGGGCGGACTTTCAATTTATTTTGGCATTTTTGGTTCCTTCGTCTTACTTGTATTCGAATTTATGAGATCACACAATTTTCTTTTAATCTCCTTTTGTTGTAGATCTGTAATGGCGCTACATTATTTCAATATTCCTTTCATATCGTTCTCTATGTCAACACACTCATTTGATTCTTCCTTCACCTTGAACTCATGCTTGTTTAATAGTGTTAACTTTTTTCAATGATTGTGGATCATCCATAAAGGAAATGTGCTACTCTCTTTAATGTACATAACAAGCTCATGTGCACAAGGTAATCCAAGCGTATATCTGTTCTTATGTGCACATTAGGCCTGCTCAACATACCCTGGTTTTATTGTTTCTTCTTCCTTTTTTATCATCTCTAATACTGTAGTTGAGATGTTCCCAAGTAACTCAGAGTAAAATATAGTTTTAAAACTAGGGTAAACATGCATCTTACTTTGTCCAAACATTCTTTTGATTTTTGAATTCTGTAAGTTGATCATGTTATCAAAAGTTTTCCAAACTATAGTAAGATTTCCAACAGAAACTTCTACAAAAAAATTCAACTGACTATGACCTCCATTGACACGATTGGTGGATGTGTTTTGAAAATACAAGTATTTATCAACACATGTAGAAATAAACATCTCTTTGTAAGGTTCTAATCATATTTTTGTAGCATAAGCAATCACATCCGGGTAACTTGTCGCATAATCGATCATCATTTCATTTAACCGCAAATGAAACTCATTCTCAGTTACTGCGTTAATAATATTTTGCCAAACATTCAAAAATGCATCATATTCTTTCCTTCGTAAAGAATTTTTTTGCAATGAGCAAAAATATTAAGATGTATATGTACTTGACATAACACATTCTTAGCATTTGGGAAAATAACTTCATTTGCATTCATCAAAGATATCTCTCGATCGATTACAAAAACATTAGACTGTACATTCTCATCAAAAATAAGCTCGAAGCACTCAAGAGCCCATTTATAGTTAGCTTCATTTTCACTTGACATAAAGGCAAAACAACAATAGAAAGATTGATTTGTAGATGTGACACCAACAATAGAAAGTAGTGGTAAACGGTATCAGTTTGTCTTGTACATACAATCAATCATAAATGTATTTGAGAGCATATTGCTTAGCCGAACTGAAGTAGGATGCACAAAAAACAAAATTTCCAATTGCATGGTACTCTCATTTTCTTGCATGAAACTAATATATCTGGATTCGCTAATGCACTTAAACAAATGTTGGATTGGAGTTCCACCCTCAAGTTGTGTTTTGTACAACTTCGCTTTCACAATGTAGATTGTTCTAAGTGATGTGGAATTCTCCGGATTTCTTCTCTTTAATGCGGTTAAAATTTTGCGTGGCTTACATCCGGCATTGAACATCTCCTCCACTATCTTGTACTCGTCGTCTAATCTACCGGCATATGGATGTGCTTTAATATGAATGGACTCATGGTTTTGTATACCATATTTAAGTACAAGTTTCCATTCATCATTCCCATCTCGTTGTCCTTTTAATGCAAACCTACACCCACTAAAAGTTTCCATTCATCATTCTTGATGTATCCTTTGTTGTCATTAGGTAACCCAGCTCTATCACAACCTAACGTTACTCTTGGTGATGCTCTGGATGTGATTTTATCATCTCTCAAAATAATTATAACAAGCCCCAAATTTTTGGCAGTTTTTTGTGCTTATTCAATCAACGATTCTTTACTTTCAAAACTCAAATTAGTACAAAAGTGCATTCCAACATCGAACTCGGTGTCTTTAGAAAACTCATCATTACACAACAATAACACATTTTTTGAACTCATTCCACAATCTACACAATAATAACACAAAAAACCATGAGCTCATTCAATCAAATCTTCTTTACTTTCAGAACTGGTATTTGTACAAACATGCATTCATATAAACCACCATTCTTTTCCTATTACAAAATATGAAACAAAAATAAAAAAAACATTGCAACGTTATACCTTGAAGTTGAAGGTGAAAACGAAACCCAGAGATTCAGTACAAGTCACTTCTGGCCCCCTCCCAAAGCTGCAGCTTAGATCCTGGGCGTACAAGCAGAACCCTTGGCCAATCCTTGCAACAACCTGAACAAATAACCATTTTAGTTGTACAAATATTAGCACCCTTATGTTAAGTATGCCACAATTGCGATCCGCTCGTGGAGGCCATTCCAACATTCACAATGTATAATTCGAGTTCGTTTGACCACTCAAATAGTCCATGAAAGAACGTGTGTACGAACCAGAGTGAACCAAACCTGGTTGAGTCCGCCGAATCAGTCTGTCTTATGCCTTCTCATGCTAGGACACTCTCCCTAGCTTAAGAAGGAAGGGGCGGAGGTCACCATTCAGGGCGGCTCAAGGCCATCCACGGCCATGGTTCCCCTCATTCCCTCTTTTTTCCTCTTTGAACTCCAAAATTTCATCAATGGATTTTGATCCAAAACTTTGGAAACCAACGCTCCTCGGCTGCTCAACAAAACTGGAATATAAAAGTTTTGTTGGATTGTTCTCGAAAAAGAACACATAAGATAAGTTATTCAATCAAAGATTTTTGTGGAGTTTTGGCGAGGCAGTCATTCCACCTACATGAATCTGCCACTATCAATTGTCGGAGTTCTAGACCCCTGGTCGACAAACCTTCACTGTTAGTGGGCTTATACCAATGAGACGATGCTTCTTTGAAAATTAAGTCAAGTTCTGAGAACTTTCATTTTTTGCATTAGGTGACAATAATTTGAGGAATAATACAAATTACTGCGCCTAGAGCAAAGAAACATTGAAAAAGCATCCAACAAGTGCTCTCTTATGCCTCATGTTTCCCTCTACAGAATGCACCACCACTCTTCAAATGAGCCCACATGTGTCACTCTACACAAAAGAGCCCAGTGCATTGCTCACCAAGATGTGCCACCGTCTGCCACACTCCAGAAAGCGCCCCCGTGCACAACTTTCCACAAACGCACCTTGCATGCCGCTAACCAGAAAGCACCCCATGTGTTCCACTCCAGAAAACGCCCATGCGTTGCTTTCAAGAGTGTGCCCATGTGTGCGCGCTCTCACTAAAATGTGTTGCTCCCTAGAATGCACCCACGCACTGCTCTCTACATACGAGCCATGTGTGATGTTTACCAGGATGCGCACCAACACATCATTCTCTAACAAGTGCCCCATCCACACCACTCAGGGGTACACAAAAAAATCGGTCCTAACCGGTCCGGTTGGGACCGGACCGGTTAGGACCGGCTAGGGACCGGTCCCGGTTAGGACCGGTCCGGTCCCGGACCGGTCCCAGGGGTCACAAGGGGTCCCCTTTTTTCATCAAAGACCGGTCCCGGACTGGGACCGGTAAAAGATCAGTCCTGAACCGGGACCGGTAAAAGACCGGTCCCGGACCAGGACCGATCAAAAGACTGGTAAAAGAACGGTCATTTTAGTAATTTTAGTAAGAGATCGATAATTTTTAGTCATTTTAGTAAAAGACCGGACAAAAGACCCGTAAAAAAGACTAGTCCGGGACCGGTTAGGACCAGTCCTCTTGTCCCAGCCAGTCCTCCTCCAGAGGAGGAAAACCGGTCCTGGACCGGGATTGGTTTGAGCGGGATCGGTCGGCCAAAAGACCGGTCGGCCAAAAGACCGGTCCCGAACCGGACAGGCAGTCTTTTTGTGCAGGACTGTCACCACTTACAAGACCGCGTGTCTCTCTTCACAAATTCATAATACATGCTACTCATCAGAACATGCTGCACTTTAGAAAGAGGCCCCACATGTAGCTCATAAGAACACACTCTATGCGCCGCTCTCCACAAACACACCCCGCCGGGATCCGCCTCCACCCTGCGCTCCATAAATCACCCTCTAGCACCGCAAACTAGAATGTGCTCCATCACGGTGCTCTCCATAACGCGCCCTGAGCACTTCCCTCCAGAACGTTCCCCCATGTGTCGTTCCTCAAAACACACCAGCGTACCGCTCTCCATAATGCGCCTCGTGCCCCACTCTCCACATGCCATGCTTCCCTTGCACCACACTCTATATGTTCCTTGCACACTGTCTACACAAGGCGCCCCGTGGGCCACTCTCTAAAACGCTCCTCGCATATAGGTATCCACAAGGATACTTGCGCATTGGTATCCAGTACAGTGCACCCTGCGCGACGCTCTCCATAATATTCCCCACACATTGCTCTCTAGAATGTGCCCAACGTTCAACTCTCATGCACATGCACTTTGTCCCAATCTACAAAGTACACTCGTGCATGCTACTCACCAGAACACACCATGCACGTACACCCTCTACAAAACATGCACTCCCCCACCCTTCCGCCGCTCTTCAGAACTCACATCCATGTATCGTTCTCCAGAATGCACCCCATGTGCAACTCTCCGGAACTAGCCCCTTGCGCCGCTCTCTAGAGCGCGCACCGACATGCACAATGATGGAAGAGACATTATTATTTCCATAATCATTGTAACCGAGAAGGGGCATGCTGCAAGAGGAACATTGTCTTTGTACTGATAACACTTCTAATAGATTTCTCGAATTAGGCCAGGCCTTGTGGGTTTTTTTTCTACTTTCGAATTTCACGTAAAAACTCTAATTTCCACTCTACTTTGACTGTGTGCATATTAGATTTGATTTTTGAACTAACAAAAAAATAACCCACTATAGGCATATCAATATTTTGAATAAAGTTTTTTATTTTATAATTATTTCCCCATAAGATGTGTCACATATTGTTGTGTGGTGACACCTATTTTTCTATTTCTGATCTCTGAGAGCAATTTTCTTTGGGTCTACTAGTTGAAGTAAAAAAAAACAACCTTAATCTTTCTTTGCATGAGGAATCGTTTTTTGGAGAAAGGCCCCACCTTGACCGCACAGGTCTTCACCATAGCTCGAAGGGAGGGGGCATCCCGATAAAAAGGGGCGCAAAGATCGCACCATTCGCTTCGGGGACGAAGACATGGCGGGAGTGCGCATGCCGCATCGAGATCCCCTAGTCATCAGCGCGGGAATAGGAGAGCCCTGCTTGAAGGTCAAGAGGATCCTCATCGACAACGGAAGCTCAGTGGACGTCCTGTTCATGGTCATGGTACGAAAGATGGGGCTCCACGAAGAGACTCTCTGTCCCGCGGGCAGGCCCATCTTCAGATTTAACAACCAGTCGGTCCCCGTGCAGGGCATGGTCACCCTTCCGGTGACCATGGGAGAATACCCGAGGCAAGCAACCCACCATATCTAGTTCCTGATCATGGAGTGTGAACCCTCCTACAACACTATCTTCAGCAGGCCCTTGAAAACTACATTCGGGGCAATTCCCTCCATACCCCACCTGGCGATGAAATTCCTAACACCCAGCGGTATAGGCACTATCCGGGGGGATCAGGCAATGGCGCAAATCTACTACCTCAATCAAGCACAACCGCTGCAGAAGGCAGCCCAGTCCATCGAAAGATTCGATTTGCGGGACGTAACCTCAATACAGAGGGCCACTCCAGTTGAAGACCTAATTGAGATCCCGCTCCTTGAGAGGAATTCTGCCCGTACAGTGCTATTAGGGTCACTCTTACACCCAATAGAGCAATGAGAGTACATGAACTTCTTACGCGCCAACCAAGACGTATTTGTTTGGAGTCCTGAGGACATGTTGTAACACCCCAAAAGGAGTAGGAAGTAACATGCTAAAAGGTCGAACGGAGTTCGGCGAAGGTCGAACGGAGTTCGGCGAAAACGTCGAACGGAGTTCGGCGAAAACGTCGAACGGAGTTCGGCGAATGTTGTTTTGTTATGTGTTATGTATCATGTTCGACGAACTCAACCACATTCGATGAACTCAACCCCGTTCGACGACTTGTCGAAATAAGATATCGCCGAGTGGCGACACGTGTCAGATGGATGGTGAGCAGTAAGTGAGTGGCGGTTGACTTTTCAGCTCAAATCTTGGCCTTTGCTTTGTTTTGAAGGAGAGATCATGTGGCTGGGATTAGTCCTGAATCCACTTAAACAGAGAAGAATAGGAAGGATGTTTCATTCTCTTTCTCTCTCTCTCTTTTCATCTCTTGATTTTTCTTGAGTAAAAAGGAAGAATAAGCTAAGGAAGTGTTGGGCTGAGCTTTGTGAGCTCGCTGAAGGAGATCTTGTGGTCGGAGACTAGAGCCGAGGATAGATTCGCAAAGGGGAATGTGAGGCGCTCACTTACATCCGCGTAGAAAAGCTTCGTTAAGGCTCCGAAGAGAACTACAAGGGTAACGAGTTTCTCCCGAATAAGTGAAGTCCTCAATATGCATACTTGCATGGATCCCCTCACCAAAAGGTGAAAAGGGATGGATTCCAATGGGTAGATCAGTTTGATCCCCATATATTCCTACATATAGATCCAAAAATGTGGAGTACAAAATATACATGATGTGAGAAGCCCATCTGGACAAGTTGGTCTAGATTGGTGATGTTTATTTTGCGTGTCGGAGAAGACTCTGTGGATATGCGTGTGATGTACGTGTGAAATCCAGGGTCTAGGGGTATGCATGATGTTGCATCAAAGTAATGGAAGCATTTCCAGGAAAAGACCCAGAAAAGATCACAGTCTAGACAACTGTGGATGTCGTCGGGCGACAGTGACTATCATCGGCGATAGCTCCCAGGGAGATACAGTGTTGTGAGGCCTATCTCTAAGAGACCTGAGGGACTTTATATACAAAACTAAGAGCTTTGATAGCCCAGTAATGGTGGGGTCCGGCCTGAAATGGACGAAGCCGTGTGGCTTTACTATGACGTCAAGTTAAGTACCTCTGAACGATAGAGTCGTTAAGTTAAGTACCTCTGAATGGGCAGTTGGTCGTTAAGTTAAGTACCTCTAAACGACGTAGTCGTCAAGTTAAGGACCTCTAAACAACAAAGTTAACTGTTAAGTCATGGACCTCTGAACGGTGGTGATACATGGGAAGGCGTGTACACCGAGAAGGTGCCCTGAGTGCACGGGGAGTGTGGTCGTTGAGCCTACGTCTGTGGTGAATGATGCTTAAATTGCACATTATAAATGCCATGATATATATATATATATAATGCCTTGTTTGCAGGGTTTGAGAAATGTCGCCCCGGGTAAGGGGTGGGATCGTTATAAACGGGTCAGCAAAATGTTGACCGTTGCTTTGTTTGCAGCGTTTTGGCTGGCCCTTTTGTGCAGGTGCTGGGGAGACAAGTGGGAAGTAGCGGGCTGAAGCCCATTTGCTGCAATTGGCTGGCCCTTGAAGGCCCAAAAGTGAACATTTACTGTTTTCATGTGTGGTCGGTCTGTGTGCCGAAGTATGAAACCACTTTTTGATAAATGAAACAGTTGGAATAAGGCTACGGCTGAAACATGTGCTATATGTATATATGTATATATATATATGTATATATATATATATATATATATATATATATATATATGTATATATATATATATATCATTCCTGTTGTGTAGTGGACATTCTTGTTATGTATGAGTTCATAAACTAAAATTCTTTCGCTAGAATGCTCTGAGCTAGAGTGCGTTCATAATTGAACTTGGATTTTGAAATAACTAGTAATCTCCTTACCTGTTCGTTGTATATGGCGTCGAGCCCCGGTCGGACCTTCTATCATATGCTATATGACCGATGAGGGTGTTACAAAATTGGTATCAGATTCCGTTCTCGGTCTTTCTTCTTTGAATTCATGGTCGAATTTTTTTAAGGGCTGGTGAGCACGTGTATGTACGCTATCGTGATAACATAATTGAACTCATGAATGTTCACTTAGGAATGAAAATATACATGTTTGAGGAACTGGTATGTTCCTATAATTGCTTTTGGCAATATTCATAGTTGCTTAATTGTGAGTTTCATATTGTAGGCGACTAGAAGTGGTGCAGGGCAGAAAGAACCCCAGCGCTTGGTGGAGAGTAGTGCACCAAATGAGGTGCAATCACCTCCTTCTACGGAAACTATATGGTTGGTTGTTGAGGCCGCGTTCGCAATAATGAATGCGCAACCAGGGGGTCAGAGATAACCTCCTATTCCTGTGATGGTTCAGGAACCGGTTTGCATGGATGAGCGCGTAGAGGTGAGACAAGTGATCGTTGAGCCAGTGGCCGCAAGGCGAGCAACGGAGAAGCAACTGAAACACGTGATGAGTTTCAATCCCCTTGTGTTTATAGGTACTGGAACCCCAACACAAGTCGAAGATTGGCTCTCAAGAATAAAGAGTGTCCTAACGGCAACTGAAACAGAAGAGTGGCAAAAGTCATTGTGTCTACTTTCTTGTTGGATGGAGAGGCAAGACTTTGGTGTGATGAGATAGAGCTGCACTAGTTTGCTGGTCGGCCATTGAGCGAGATCTCAATGGAGGAGTTCTCAAGGTATTTTCTGGCGAGATATGTTTCATCGGCACAGCGGATTGCGATGGAGAACCAATTTCAAAGGCTAAATCAAGGCGAGAGATCGGTGGATGACTACTTGCACGAGTTTACGAGATTGGGAAGATATGCAAGATTTACGTTTGCAGATGAGGAACGGAAAATAAACCGGTTCTATGAAGGGCCGAGAGATGACCTGCGGTTGCTTCTCTCAGGACCGATGACACAGGGTTTCCTTACCTTGGTCAATACAGCTCGTTCCCTTGAGTTTGACATGAAGGGTGTGCAACGTAAGAATTATTTGGCAGGTAAGAAGCCAGAGTTCAAGGTACCTAGTTCTTCAAAGTCTAGGTTTCAACGGTGGAAAAAAAGCCTAAAACTTCTGCGCCGGCTCCTTCTTCTCCTGCATCTCGAGAAACTTCGGGGAGAGGTCCGCCCACTTGTTATACATGTGGAAAGGTGGGTCATATAGCTCGAAATTGATGGAGTGGCCTTCTAAAAAGGGAGAAAAAGACAGGTGTGTCTTATGCTGAAAAGGTAAAGACAGTGGTAGAATCGACTGCATCCCAAGCACAATCCCGAGTTTATAATCTTATCCAATAAGAGGACATAAAACAAAGTGACGACGTAATAGGTATGAGTTAAGATACTGTTTTTACTGCTTTCCATACTTAGTACCTTGTGTGTTGCTTGTGCATGATTGGTTTGATTTAGGCTTTGTCCAGATTTCGGAGTGTCCGGCGAGAGCATTGTTTGATACAGGAGATTCTCATTCTTTTCTATCAGAAGACATAGTGGGGCGTATTGGAGTGCCTTCGTTTACGCTGACAGATCGAGTGAATGTGTTGCTACCTAACGGGTGCTTGATGCGCGTGGATCGAGCATGTTGTGTTGAGGTGCGAATATGAAGTCAGGACTTTAGATTGGAAGCATCTGTGCTACCGATATTGGAGTTTGATGCAATCTTTGGTATGGACTGGCTCTCGGAGCAGCATGCCTATATAGATTACAACTCTAAGGAAGTCACACTGGGGCATAACACCGAATGAGAGACTAAATTCGTTGGTATGCGATGATCGAGCAAGACATTGATGTCTGCTATCCAAGTAGTCAAGGAAGTTTGGAAGGGCGCGGAGTTGTTCTTCACGCTGTTGGAGGTTGTTGAGCCGAGGCCCAGTGTGAGTGATGTTCTTATTATATCGGAGTATGCTAATGTGTTTCCTAAGGATCTTCCGGGGTTACCTCCCTAGCAGGAGATTGACTTCGCTATTGAGTTGGTGCCAGGTGCGAAACCTGTGGCCCGCTCGCCATATCGTGTTGCGCCAAAGTAGATGGAGGAACTAAAGGTTCAATTGCAAGAGTTGTTGGAGCAAGGCTTTATACGCCCAAGTATTTCACCTTGGAGCGCTCCGGTCCTATTTGTGAGAAAGAAGGATGGAAGAGTGCAGCTATGCATTGACTATCGAGAGCTAAATAAGCTGGCGAAAAAGAATAAGTATCTGATTCCATGGATTGATGATTTGTTCGATCAACTAGTGGGCTCAACTGTCCACTCAAAGTTGGATTTAAAGTCTGGTTATTACCAGTTGAGGATTGGGAATGTGATATTCCCAAGAATGCATTTTGTACACGCTATGGTCATTACGAGTTCACGGTAATGCCGTTTGGGCTAACAAATGCGTCATTGGTATTTATGGACCTAATGCATCGAATGTTTCGAGAGTACTTGGATTTATTTGTCATCGTCTTTATTGACGGTATTTTGGTGTACTCTCAGTCTGAAGAATATCATGTAAACCATTTGTGGATGGTGTTGCACACCCTGAGAAGAAACAAGCTCTACACCAAGTTCTCGAAGTGCGAGTTCTGGTTGTCGTCAGTGGCCTTTCTTGGCCATGTGGTTAGTGGAGAGGGCATTGCGGTGGATCCTGCGAAGATAGTTGTGATACGGGAGTGGTCGGTGTTGTCTTCTGTAGCTGAAGTCAGGAGTTTCCTTGGACTGGCGGGCTACTATAGGCGCTTCGAAGAGAACTTCTCGCGGATTGCCTTTCCTCTCACCATACTGACGAGAAAAGATCAGAAGTTTGTTTAGACGCCAGAGTGCGCACGAGCGTTTGAGGAGCTAAAAGGTCGTCTGACTACGGGGTCAATCTTGATGATACCATATGGTTCAGACGGCTAAGAAATTTATAGTGATGCATCAGGGAGCGGCTTAGGCTGCGTTCTTCTTTAGTTTAGTAAAGTGATAGCGTATGGCTTACGCTAATTGAAAGTGCATGAGCGGAAATATCCCGTCCATGACTTAGAGTTGGCGGCAGTGATATTTGAACTCAAACTGTGGCGTCACTATTTATATGGCATGAAAGTTGACATCTTCACGGACCATAAGAGCCTTAAGTACCTGCTGGATCAGAAGGATCTAAATATGCGACAGCGGAGGTGGATGGAGTTCCTCGGAGACTACACCTTCCAGATTCATTATACTCCCAGGAAGGGAAATGTGGTCGCAGATGCCTTGAGTCGTAGGACTCCGACAAAGACAAATTTGTTGCAGATGTATGATGAGCGTCTGATCCAGAAGTTGGAGGCCTTAGACATCTCTTGTGTGGACAAGAATGTTACTACAAGTGCATGCCTGAACTGGACGGAGGTACAATATGACCTTGCAGACAGGGTTCGACGAGCAACGGAACATGATGAAATTCTACAACGCTATGCAGTGGATGGGTCAAATGCTAAATTCTCCTGGGATGATGGCCTTTTGTGGAAAGGTGATCGTTTGTGCGTCCCGAATGTGGGTAAGTTACTGAAGAATTGTTGTAAATGACACACTTTACGAAGTATTTAATCCACCCAGGGAGCACAAAAATGTATAAGGACATGAAGAAGATGTTTTGGTGGCCAGGTCTGAAGAAAGATATGGCCCATTACGTGGCAAAATGTCAGACTTGCGCCTTGGTAAAAGCTGAATGTCAGAAGTCTGGAGGTTTCCTGAAGGCGCTACCTATTCCGGAATGGAAGTTTGATGACATTTCGATGGATTTTGTGCACGGTTTGCCGAGATCGCAACGCGGGAATGATTCTTTTTGGGTGATCGTGGACCGGTTGACTAAAGTGGATCACGTCATTCCGAACAAGAGGGATGATTCAGTGGGAATCTTGGCTAAGCTTTATGTCGAGCAAATAGTACAATTGCACGGTGTGCCCCATAGCATCGTCAGTGATCGAAATGGGAATTTTACTTCGAATGATTGGAGGTTAATCCTCAATTGTTGGGGACAAAACTAAAGTTTAGTACGGCCTTTCATCCGCAAACGGATGGCCAGACTGAGAGGACCAACAGAACAATGGAGGACATGCTCTGTATGTGTGCCCTGGATTCTGGGAAAAGGTGGGAAGAACACCTCTATATGATGGAGTTCGCCTATAATAATATCTATCAAGCTAGTATACAGATGACGCCCTTTGAAGCATTATATGGTAGGAAGTGTCGTACACCGTTAGCTTGGGCGGAAACAGGCGAATAAAAGCTCTATAAATGTAAGGAGGTCGAAGATGCAAATTCGACCATACGTACTATTCGAGAGCGGCTATTGATAGCCAAGGATAGGCAGACAAAATACTACAATGCCAAGTATCAGAACGTGGAGTTTGTGGTGGGTGATTAAGTATATTTGAAAATCAAACCCTTCAAAGGCGTGTCCAGAATACGGTGCTTGAAAAAGTTGATCCCGAGGTATCTTGGTCCGTTTGAAGTGGTGGAGCGAATTGGAGAAGCTGCCTATCGGCTAGCTCTTTCAATAGAACTGAGTGGCTTGCATGACGTGTTCCACATATCAGTGCTTCAAAAAGCCGTGAAAGAGTCAGCTCAAGTGATTGTGAATGATCGAGTATCGGTCAAATCTGGGCTAACGACGAAGGCTAGGCTCATTCGGATCGAGGATAAGGTGGTTAAGCAGCTGCGGAACAAGATAATCGGGATGGTAAAGGTCCGGTGGGACAACTGTGACCGTGAGGAGCTAACATGGGAGCGGGAGCAAACCATGCATGCTGAATTTCCCGAGTTATTTGTATAAAATATTGTAACATTTTTTTGAAGAGAATATATGTTGTAATATTGTTCCTGATAGTTATATGCAAATTTCGGAACGAAATTTCTATAATAAGGTGAGGATTGTAACACCCTAAAATGAGTAGGAAGTAACAGGCTAAAACGTTGAACAGAGTTCGATGAAACGTCGAGTTCGGCAAAGGTCGAACAGAGTTCGGGGAAGGTCAAACCGAGATCGACGAACGTCGAACAGGGTTCGACGAAAACGTCGAATAGGGTTTAGCGAAGGTGGAACAGAGTTCGGCGAAGGTGGAACGGAGTTCGGCGAAGGTGGAACGGAGTTCGGCGAAAACGTCGAACGGGGTTCGGCGAACGTCGAACGGGGTTCGGCGAACGTCGAACGGGATTCGGCGAACGTCGAACGGGGTTCGGCGAACGTCGAACGGGGTTTGGTGAACGTCGAACGGGGTTCGGCGAACGTCGAACGGGGTTCGGCGAACGTCGAATGGAGTTCGGCAAATGTGGTTATGTTATGTGTTATGTATCACGTTCGACGAACTCAATCCCGTTCGATGAACTCAACCCCGTTCGATGACTTGTCGAAATAAGATATCGCTGAGTGGCGATACATGTCAGATGGCTGGTGAGAGGCCAGTGAGCGGCGGTTGACTTTTCAGCTCAAATCCTGGCCTTTGCTTTGTTTTGAAGGAGAGATCATGTGGCTGAGATTAGTCCCAAATCCACTTAACCAGAGAAGAATAGGAAGGAGGTTTCATTCTCTTTCTCTCTCTTCATCTCTTGATTTTCCTTGAGTAAAAAGGAAGAAGAAGCTAAGGAAGTGCTGGTCTGAGCTTTGTGAGCTCGCTGAAGGAGATCTTGTGGTCGGAGACCAGAGCCGAGGATAGATCCGTATATGTGAAAGTGAGGCGCTCACTTCCATATATATAGAAAAGCTTTGTCATGGCTCCAAAGAGAACTACAAGGGTAACGAGTTTCTCCCCGACAAGTGAAGTCCTCAATATGCATACTTGCATGGATCCCCTCACCAAAAGGTGAAAAATGGTGGATTCAAATGGGTAGATCGGTTTGATCCCCATATATTCCTGCATATAGATCCGGAAATGTGGAGTACGGAATAAGCATGCTGTGAGAAGCCCATCTGGACAAGTTGGTCTGGATTGGTGATGTTTATTTTGAGTGCTGGAGAAGACTCCATTGATATGTGTGTGACGTACGTGTGAAATTCGGGGTCTAGGGGTGTGCAGGATGCTGCATCAAAGTACTGGATGCATTTCCAGGAAAAGACCCAGAAAATATCACAGTCTGGAGAACTGTGGATGTCGTCGGGCGACAGTGACTGTCGCTGGCAATAGATACCAGGGAGCCACAGTGTTGTGAGGTCTGTATCTAAGAGACCTGGGGTCCTTTGTATGCAAAACTGAGAGCTTTGATAGCCCAGTAATGGTGGGTGCCAACCTGAAATGGATGAAGCCGTGTGGATTTACTGTGCCGTCAAGTTAAGTACCTCTGAACGACAAAGTCGTTAAGTTAAGTACCTCTGAATGGGCAGTTGGTCGTTAAGTTAAGTACATCTGAACGACGTAGTCGTCAAGTTAAGGACCTCTGAACGATAAAGTTAACCATTAAGTCATGGACCTCTGAACGGTGGTGATACACGGGAAGGCGTGTATACCGAGAAGGTGCTGTTGGGTATTGTATCCACAATTACCTGGATTTGAGGAAGCCTCTTATCAAAGCTAAGATGAATTCACTATGTATTTGATGAATTTCTTCTAGTTGTGCTTGCAGTTATTCCATGCTAAGTACACACCAATGTCATGGTGCAGTGGGTCAATATACACAGGTCTGTGCAACGTAATCCCTCATTGAGCAGATCAGTGTGTTGGCCTACGTGTACTCTCTCTATTGGGGTGTACTTAATTTCAAGTACAGGGCTATGATAAAGCAAGAGCAGACAAGGAGCAAGGATGGGCCAAAGACCATCTCACGGGTTGAAAGACGAGAATCGTCTAAGTGTAAATCGTCGAGAATCACTAAGTGATTCTCACCAATTCGTCGAGAATCACCAGTGATTCTCGACGAGTCGTCGAGAGTCATTAGTTGATTCTTACCGGGTTGGGCCGGCTATCTCGACGCAGTCAGAAAAATCATCTAAGGCAGAATCGTCGAGAATCACCAAGTGATTCTCGCCGATTCGTCGAGAATAACTTCGCATTCTCGACGAGTCGGCGAGAATCCAAGGTGATTCCCACCGATTCTCCCCGGCCTCTGTAACCTGTGCTGCCAGAATTCTCTAAGTAGAATTCGGCGAGAATCGTAAGTGATTCTCGCCGATTCGTCGAGAATCACCCACGATTCTCGCCGAATTTGACTTGGGTATTTTTCCGACTCTGTCTGGACCGGTCCACGACATCTGCGGGATTTTGAACCGAACTTTGGTCTTACAGCTGGTGGGGCCCACAACGGTCATCTCTTGACCTAGTGTATAAATACTCTGTATTTGTGAACAGTAATGAGACGGATTACAGATCGAAGAAAAAGAAGCCGCCGTCAAGCCCTAGATCGGAAGCGAGCTCGGCCGACCTTCTCCGCCTCTCGCTAGTTGCTCGCCACCGTTGATCGGGGTTTTCGTTACCTCTCCCGGCGACAGAAGCCTAGTCGGGTACAGCGTCTCACGCGTCTATCCAAAGATCTTTTGTCTCTTGATTTGTGATCGGGAAACCTTCCCCATCCGAATCGATCGAGACGATCGATCCTAGTGTGACCGTTGGAAGACCTTGCCGACTTTGCTAAGAAGATTGGATCTACATAGCATCACCGCCTCTCTTGTTGAATCCGTCGATCTAGAGGAGATTCTCTCCAAGTGAGATCTAGGGTTGTGGACTCTTCGTTGACGTCAAGAACACGTCGTCGAACGAAGAGGGACACCTTAGTCTCCATACGTTGTTTGTATTTCTTACAAGCTATTTTTAATTCTTTGTAAAGGACCGCTTGGTCCCTAGTTGTAGGGTTGGGTGCAACCCGTGTTGTGGGAGTGTTGACTCCTACGTGTGGAAGGGTTCCTTACGTTAGTGCAAGGATTGGATTTCAATCCTGTTGGTGAAGTGACCGAGTCGTCCCTGGTTGGGAGATAGGTCGAAGGGGGAAAGTGGACGTACCCAAATCGGGGAACCACTATAAATTGCTTGTGTATTTTCTGTGCTGTGTGGTTTTGTTTTCTTGTGCAGGTAAAACTTTAATTCCGCACATACGCTGCAAAGACACCTATCCCCCCATAGGTGTACGTAGTTGACACTAGGTGGACTTTCAAGTGGAATCAGAGGGAGGTTACTCAGCAATAAGGTTAACACCATGAGTAAGATCCTGCCTCTAGTGTCAACTAGAAGACGAGACTCAAGCATGGAGCTGGAATTTGATGTCCCTCCTCTGAGACTCCCTGCGTGCACAACAGAGTATTACCCTATCTAGAAGATGAGAGTTATGTTTCATCTGGAGGCCATTGACCCTCGGGCGTCAATCATCTTGGAAGAGGGTCCCTTCATTCCCATGAAGGCTTCTGATTCTGGAAAGGATATCCAAATCCCCAAGAATCTCGAAGAGATGTCTGAGACCGAGCTCTCACTGTACAACTTGGACAAGTTAATACATCAGTTCATCACTGACGTCTGGTCTGGTGTATCTCGTTCAAGAGTGGACAAGTGTAGGACGGCCAAGTCCATGTGGCAAACCATCTCAGACCTCATGGAGGGATCAGAGAAAGCTGGGACCAGTTGTCAGCAAGAGGATGAAGCCTATGTAGGGGTCCTTATTTCTGAAGATGAAGGGCATGATCAATATGTCAGTATCAGGGCTCCTGTGTCCTTGTCAGATACTGAAGAAGAAGCTGAGGAAAGCAGTTCTGATAAAGCTGACTCAACAGTCTCTGCCGATCTGGATGGTAACCCTGAACAACAAAGTCAGAAGCAGGTAACTTCTTCCTCATGCCCCTCTCCTCTTGAAGTTACTGAAGACAGGAATAGTTGAGAGAGTAGTCCTTCCAGTGATGCAAGGGATACAGATAGCTTCCATCAAAAGATTGAAAATCTTGATTCCCTTGAGAGTGCCCTTCAGACGAGCAACTTACTTATTGAGGAACAAGCTAAGGAGATTGCTCAGCTGAAGATCTTGATGAATCTCCAACTGGAATCCATCAAAGTAAAGGACTCAAAGATCTTGGATCTAGAGAGTCGTCTAGAGACCGAGAAGAGGATAGTTTCTAATTTTTCCAAGATTGATGCTATCAAGAGAAAAGCAGAAAATGGGTGGATCTCCCAAATTATTAAGTCATGGAGAAAAGGGGAAACGGTATTTAGACCCCCCACTCCAAAAAGGAAGGGTACTCATCATGCCTACAGGTATGATCACAGGAACAACCGTGGTCACTGCAAGGGTGATCTGCCCTCATGTGGAAGCACCCATAATGCAAGGGCTGTCATGGCCACCCTTGAGAGAATGCCTAAGGCTCGTTCTGAACCCTTTGTATTCTCGGCCACAGCCCCAACTCTGCATGAATCTGCTGATATCAGCTCTCATTGCGCCTCTCACCACCCTAGGACACAAAAAAGGGGGTTTAGAAGTCATGCAGTTAGTGCTCATGGGGCCTCTGATAGGGTGCTGACTGAAAGGAAGGCACCACCTCCCAGGCCCCATGACGCTCACTACATGCCTTCCTTCTACCCTTCCAAGTGTCACGATGGAAGAGGCAATTTTGAGAACAGATCCGGCTTTGTCCCGTTTAGACCTAGGTCCTTGACTACCTCAGTCACCGGTTCAGGTCACAAACGGCGGTACAACATTCATGAATGTTGGTGTTGTGGCAAAGTGGGTCATTTTGCCATAGATTGTTGGCACAACCCTTCTGTGTCAAAGGTAAGGGGACTTCCACATCCTCGAGGCAATGTTAGTCCTCCCTCCAGGATCCCTGAGGGGAGGCATCCCAATTATTATACTAACAGGAACCTAGGACCCAATACTTATTGGGTTCCTAAGGCAAGATAACTCTTTCCTGCAGGGTAGTCTAGGTTCCCGTAAACCTAATGGGAACCAGACAGGAGATGTTCCAAAAATGACGTGGAACAAGTATCTGAAAAAGGAGCAGTGCCATCAACACGGGCACGTTCAAGTTGACCACCTGGTGTGCCTTGAGTAGAAGTTCTAAATGATACATCTTTTAATCTCAGGTAATTGCAATCAGCTTCAATATATGAGCTATAGTGCATCGATTTTTACATATATGTATGTCTACATATCCACACTAAGTCATGAATTCCCTCTCTCGAAAGTAAATGGTCATGTATAGACTTACACTTATATGCTTGTTCACCTAAGGAAAGATTAAGATTGTAAAAATAACCTTTAGATACATTGTTAAAGATTTATCTGTAAATACACTGGTAGATTCGAGAATGAACCTCAATAGGCCTAAGTCAGCCCACTGAAAATTAATGAAGATACGCCATTGGAAGTCACTAAAACTTACAACTGACATCAAGAAGACTGTGTATATCTCGATCGAGAAATAATCCATTAAAGTTGCTTGCCACGGTTATTGTCTTGGGTATACCAAAGTTGATATGCCTCCTAACTCTGTGTGGAAAACTCCTTCCAAACCCTCTATAGATTCATGTATTAAGAAACATATATATATTCCGAAGATTAAGAAATACATATATTTAGAAGATTTCTCAACCCTTTGATAACAGAAGATTCCGAGAATCCGGTATGCCTCCAATCCCGTCGATTTCTATTTAGAAAAACTCTCGCCGACTCTTCATCTTCCGCATTTCGCAGAGAAACCCGTCGATATTCCTCAGGAATCCCGTCGACCCCTCCTTCCCTCCTCTCGGCGACTTCCCGCATCTTAGGTTCCAAATCTCGTCGACCTCGTTCCGGATTCCGTAGACCTCTCTTCTCGCGTCTAGGGCGCTCGTCCAAGTTTTCATTCTCCGCGGTTTCGATCAAACAAGGGCACGAGCTCCTCCAGGCTTTCCGTCGTCTCCGTCGACTCTCGCTTCCTCCGCATTTGGGTAACCATTTCCTCTCCCTTATAGTGACTCACTGTTAGTATAGCTTCCCTTTTGATTTCTGATTAGGCGTAAACTTGGGATTCCCTCCCTAGGTTTGCTATGGCTCCAAGGACCACCGCCGGCCTGGTCACTGGATGTGAGTTGGTTCGAACCGGGTTCTCACATGCCTCGGATGAGTTCAGAAACATCATCATCATGCTGGAGGAGGCTGGACTCACGTTTGTACTGGAGCACCCCTGCAAAATTCTGGATAAGGAAGTGATGGAGTTCTTCGCAACCGCCAAACTTCGGAATGAAGACTCTATCATCAAGAGTAAGGTTGCAGGTGCAAGGATCAAGATGTCTGCAAGGAAACTGACTCAATGCTTGCAGCTCTCCAGTTCTGAGCACGAGGATTATCTGGAGGAACATGATAGAGCCAGGACCCTATTATTCTGTGGGCTAGCTAGGGGAACCAGATCAATAAAGAGAAAAGAAATGAATGAGGAGGGGAAACTCTTGTCCGACATCATTGGGAAAGTACTAATATGCAAACCCGGCTCACACGACCACATCTCAGCTGACATGTTCAAGATTCTTGTGGTGATAGTCTGCCGAAAGAGATTCAACTGGGGGGGCCATGCTTTTTGAGAAGATTAAGGACACTCTCAGATCTCCAAGTTTTGGAAGAATCATCAGCCTATTTCTCAATCAGTTGAACGAAGATAGGTTCGACATGAGCAAAGGAGTTCCTTTGCATTATTTGAAGAAAATGGACTCCAGCATATTTGACAGATGGGAGCGACTCATAGGGCAAGCTGCAGTGGTAGTTGAACAAGAAGAATCTCCTGCCGAGGACAACAGAACTTCAGCAGATTTCGTGGCAACACCCAGTGAAGTTCCTGATGCCCTGATTGCAGGAACTGAGGGGGAGCCTGTAACCGGTTCTGCAAACATCTTATCTGACATTTCTCTGATAGCTAAAGATGCTGTGGAGATGGTGGCAGATGAAGTCGCAGATGATGAGGAGGTTGAGAACGATGAGGCAGCTCTTATCGACGATGAACTAGGAGATGACGTGGCTGATGAGGAGGAGGAGGAAGAAGTAGAAGAAGATGTGCACAACTCTGCCGATAAGCATGATCACTTGGAGACTGAGATAGAGGAAGAAGTACCAGAGAATGAGAAAGCAGCAGATTCTCAGGAGGATGCTGAGGTTCCATCTGAGGAACAAGCTCCTAAGCGGTCAGATGCAAGGATGGAGGGGGAGCAATCCTTTATTCCCCCTGTGGACTCCATACTACTATCCAGCTCTCCCAATGCTTCTGCGCGGGAGCCTGACCAGGGTCTGCCTGCAGCTCCTCCACTTCAAGCAAACCTAGCAAACCACACTGTTAATTTTGTCCAAGGAATGCTTGATGAGCTCAAGGATACGTTTGAGAAATCGCACAACAAAGTGCTAAAGAGACTGCGGGAGTCTGAGGATCTCATGCTTAAGAATGTGGTTCAGATCAACCACAAACTAGATGTGATGGAAAAGAAATTTGATGAAAAATATACAGAGACGGGCACAGCCGTATCTCTTCTCATGCAAGGACTGAAGAAGAATACTAACGATCTGGCTGTAGTCAATAAAAATGCACATATTGTGGCAGACAGCATACAAAAATTCGATGCCAACATGGTAACGCTGAACGCAAATCAGAAATCTCTGCTGGAAGAATTCAGTAAAACCGTGAAGCACATTGATGCATCTCTGCATTCCTATACAAACTCTATAGCCGCCGAAGCCAAAAAGGGGGAGGAAGCGTATAACGCTAAGATGGCTGGGCTTCAAGAGTTAGTACTTCTAAACTTCGATCAGACCAATAGGTATGCCTTTCAAAACTACCACATCATAACTGCACCTTTAATCAACTTAATAAATAATAATTGACAAATACAAATTCGATAATTCGAATAGGTACGTGTTTGAAACGGCCCACTGGCTGGTAACAGAAGCATCGGGAATACATGTCCCTGTTGCTCCACCTGAGGATGAAGGCCGTGCTGGTACTACTGAGGGTGATATAAGGACTGAAGAAGTACAACTGGGCGAAGTCGAGTTGAAGAAAGCTGCGGAGAGGGCTGAAAGAAGAAGCTGGTTTGACCAAGATGCCTTAGCAAAAGCCAAAGGAAAAAGGCAAATCAAAGAAGGAACTTCAAAGGAAACACCAGCTGAAAAGAAGATCAGATTGTCGGAGGAGGATGTGAGAAACGAAATATGGAGTCCTGTATCAAAAAGTATCATCTTGGACACCTTTGCATTACTACAAGGAGGGCAAGTCAAAAGGAATGACGTATATAGCCAATACGAGTGGGAGCAGCACAAAATGTATGAAGCCAAAAGAAACTTGTTCTTCAGAGGCAACACTGTGGCAAACAAAGCTCCCCCTCCGAGATACTATCCTAATCCCAAGGAGTATTTTGAGCGACAAAGCAAAAAATTCTTAGCTCAGCAACTCAAAGAAGGCATAGCTAAGGACAAAGATCTGTAGGATGTTAGCTCTTGTGGTTATCTCATTTAAACTTTTGATTAAGTAAACTGTAAACATTTATGTGTGGATATTCACATTTATATATTCATGTGTGTGGTTTATTAATTGACTCTCACATTGTTTGATTACGTTTGTTATTCACTCTTCTAGTTTATGCATATTTTATCTGGAATGTTGAAATTCATCTTAGCTTAGTAGGATTTTGGCTTCGTCAAATAGGGGGAGATTGTTGGGTATTGTATCCACAATTACCTGGATTTGTGGAAGCCTCCTATCAAAGCTAAGATGAATTCACTATGTATTTGATGAATTTCTTCTAGTTGTGCTTGCAGTTATTCCATGCTAAGTACACACCAATGTCAGGGTGCAGTGGGTCAATATACACAGGTCTGTGCAACGTAATCCCTTGTTGAGCAGATCAGTGTGTTGGCCTACGTGTACTCTCTCTATTGGGGTGTACTTAATTTCAAGTACAGGGCTATGATAAAGCAAGAGCAGACAAGGAGCAAGGATGGGCCAAAGAAAATCTCACGGGTTGAAAGACGAGAATCGTCTAAGTGTAAATCGTCGAGAATCACTAAGTGATTCTCACAATTCGTCGAGAATCACCAGTGATTCTCGACGAGTCGTCGAGAGTCATTAGTTGATTCTTGCCGGGTTGGGCCGGCTGTCTCGACGCAGTCAGAAAAATCATCTAAGGCAGAATCGTCGAGAATCACCAAGTGATTCTCGCCGATTCGTCGAGAATAACTTTGCATTCTCGACGAGTCGGCGAGAATCCAAGGTGATTCCCACCGATTCTCCCCGGCCTCTGTAACCTGTGCTGCCAGAATTCTCTAAGTAGAATTCAGCGAGAATCGTAAGTGATTCTCGCCGATTCGTCGAGAATCACCCACGATTCTCGCCGAATTTGACTTGGGTATTTTTCCGACTCTGTCTGGACCGGTCCACGACATCTGCGGGATTTTGAACCGAACTTTGGTCTTACAGCTGGTGGGGCCCACAACGGTCATCTCTTGACCTAGTGTATAAATACTCTGTATTTGTGAACAGTAATGAGACGGATTACAGATCGAAGAAAAAGAAGCCGTCGTCAAGCCCTGGATCGGAAGCGAGCTCGGCCGACCTTCTCCGCCTCTCGCTAGTTGCTCGCCACCGTTGATCGGGGTTTTCGTTACCTCTCCCGGCGACAGAAGCCTAGTCGGGCACAGCGTCTCACGCGTCTATCCAGAGATCTTTTGTCTCTTGATTTGTGATCGGGAAACCTTCCCCATCCGAATCGATCGAGACGATCGATCCTAGTGTGACCGTTGGAAGACCTTGCCGACTTTGCTAAGAAGATTGGATCTACATAGCATCACCGCCTCTCTTGTTGAATCCGTCGATCTAGAGGAGATTCTCTCCAAGTGAGATCTAGGGTTTTGGACCCTTCGTTGACGTCAAGAACACGTCGTCGAATGAAGAGGGACACCTTAGTCTCCATACGTTGTTTGTATTTCTTACAAGCTATTTTTAATTCTTTGTAAAGGACCGATTGGTCCCTAGTTGTAGGGTTGGGTGCAACCCGTGTTGTGGGAGTGTTGACTCCTACGTGTAGAAGGGTTCCTTCTGTTAGTGCAAGGATTGGATTTCAATCCTGTTGGTGAAGTGACCGAGTCGTCCCTGGTTGGGAGATAGGTCGAAGGGGGAAAGTGGACGTACCCAAATCGGGGAACCACTATAAATTGCTTGTGTATTTTCTGTGCTGTGTGGTTTTGTTTTCTTGTGCAGGTAAAACTTTAATTCCGCACATACGCTGCAAAGACACCTATCCCCCCCATAGGTGTACGTAGTTGACACTAGGTGGACTTTCAAGTGGTATCAGAGGGAGGTTACTCAGCAATAAGGTTAACACCTTGAGTAAGATCCTGCCTCTAGTGTCAACTAGAAGACGAGACTCAAGCATGGAGCTGGAATTTGATGTCCCTCCTCTGAGACTCCCTGCGTGCACAACAGAGTATTACCCTATCTAGAAGATGAGAGTTATGTTTCATCTGGAGGCCATCGACCCTCGGGCGTCAATCATCTTGGAAGAGGGTCCCTTCATTCCCATGAAGGCTTCTGATTCTGGAAAGGATATCCAAATCCCCAAGAATCTCGAAGAGATGTTTGAGACCGAGCTCTCACTGTACAACTTGGACAAGTTAATACATCAGATCATCACTGACGTCTGGTCTGGTGTATCTCGTTCAAGAGTGGACAAGTGTAGGACGGCCAAGTCCATGTGGCAAACCATCTCAGACCTCATGGAGGGATCAGAGAAAGCTGGGACCAGTTGTCAGCAAGAGGATGAAGCCTATGTAGGGGTCCTTATTTCTGAAGATGAAGGGCATGATCAATATGTCAGTATCAGGGCTCCTGTGTCCTTGTCAGAGACTGAAGAAGAAGCTGAGGAAAGCAGTTCTGATGAAGCCGACTCAACAGTCTCTGCCGATTTGGATGGTAACCCTGAACAACAAAGTCAGAAGCAGGTAACTTCTTCCTCATGCCCCTCTCATCTTGAAGTTCCTGAAGACAGGAATAGTTTAGAGAGTAGTCCTTCCAGTGATGCAAGGGATACAGATAGCTTCCATCAAAAGATTGAAAATCTTGATTCCCTTGAGAGTGCCCTTCAGACGAGCAACTTACTTGTTGAGGAACAAGCTAAGGAGATTGCTCAGCTGAAGATCTTGATGAATCTCCAACTGGAATCCATCAAAGTAAAGGACTCAAAGATCTTGGATCTAGAGAGTCGTCTAGAGACCGAGAAGAGGATAGTTTCTAATTTTTCCAAGATTGATGCTATCAAGAGAAAAGCAGAAAATGGGTGGATCTCCCAAATTATTAAGTCATGGAGAAAAGGGGAAACGGTATTTAGACCCCCCACTCCAGAAAGGAAGGGTACTCATCATGCCTACAGGTATGATCACAGGAACAACCGTGGTCACTGCAAGGGTGATCTGCCCTCATGTGGAAGCACCCATAATGCAAGGGCTGTCATGGCCACCCTTGAGAGAATGCCTAAGGCTCGTTCTGAACCCTTTGTATTCTCGGCCACAGCCCCAACTCTGTATGAATCTGCTGATATCAGCTCTCACTGCGCCTCTCACCACCCTAGGACACCAGAAAGGGGGTTTAGAAGTCATGCAGTTAGTGCTCATGGGGCCTCTGATAGGGTGCTGACTGAAAGGAAGGCACCACCTCCCAGGCCCCATGACGCTCACTACATGCCTTCCTTCTACCCTTCCAAGTGTCACGATGGAAGAGGCAATTTTGAGAACAGATCCGGCTTTGTCCCGTTTAGACCTAGGTCCTTGACTACCTCAGTCACCGGTTCAGGTCACAAACGGCGGTACAACATTCATGAATGTTGGTGTTGTGGCAAAGTGGGTCATTTTGCCATAGATTGTTGGCACAACCCTTCTGTGTCAAAGGTAAGGGGACTTCCACATCCTCGAGGCAATGTTAGTCCTCCCTCCAGGATCCCTGAGGGGAGGCATCCCAATTATTATACTAACAGGAACCTAGGACCCAATACTTATTGGGTTCCTAAGGCAAGATAACTCTTTCCTGCAGGGTAGTCTAGGTTCCCGTAAACCTAATGGGAACCAGACAGGAGATGTTCCAAAAATGACGTGGAACAAGTATCTGAAAAAGGAGCAGTGCCATCAACACGGGCACGTTCAAGTTGACCACCTGGTGTGCCTTGAGCAGAAGTTCTAAATGATACATCTTTTAATCTCAGGTAATTGCAATCAGCTTCAATATATGAGCTATAGTGCATCGATTTTTACATATATGTATGTCTACATATCCACACTAAGTCATGAATTCCCTCTCTCGAAAGTAAATGGTCATGTATAGACTTACACTTATATGCTTGTTCACCTAAGGAAAGATTAAGATTGTAAAAATAACCTTTAGATACATTGTTAAAGATTTATCTGTAAATACACTGGTAGATTCGAGAATGAACCTCAATAGGCCTAAGTCAGCCCACTGAAAATTAATGAAGATACTCCATTGGAAGTCACTAAAACTTACAACTGACATCAAGAAGACTGTGTATATCTCGATCGAGAAATAATCCATTAAAGTTGCTTGCCACGGTTATTGTCTTGGGTATACCAAAGTTGATATGCCTCCTAACTCTGTGTGGAAAACTCCTTCCAAACCCTCTATAGATTCATGTATTAAGAAACATATATATATTCCGAAGATTAAGAAATACATATATTTAGAAGATTTCTCAACCCTTTGATAACAGAAGATTCCGAGAATCCGGTATGCCTCCAATCCCGTCGATTTCTATTTAGAAAAACTCTCGCCGACTCTTCATCTTCCGCATTTCGCAGAGAAACCCGTCGATATTCCTCAGGAATCCCGTCGACCCCTCCTTCCCTCCTCTCGACGACTTCCCGCATCTTAGGTTCCAAATCTCGTCGACCTCGTTCCGGATTCCGTAGACCTCTCTTCTCGCGTCCAGGGCGCTCGTCCAAGTTTTCATTCTCCGCAGTTTCGATCAAACAAGGGCACGAGCTCCTCCAGGCTTTCCGTCATCTCCGTCGACTCTCGCTTCCTCCGCATTTGGGTAACCATTTCCTCTCCCTTATAGTGACTCACTGTTAGTATAGCTTCCCTTTTGATTTCTGATTAGGCGTAAACTTGGGATTCCCTCCCTAGGTTTGCTATGGCTCCAAGGACCACCGCCGGCCTGGTCACTGGATGTGAGTTGGTTCGAACCGGGTTCTCACATGCCTCGGATGAGTTCAGAAACATCATCATCATGCTGGAGGAGGCTGGACTCACGTTTGTACTGGAGCACCCCTACAAAATTCTTGATAAGGAAGTGATGGAGTTCTTCGCAACCGCCAAACTTCGGAATGAAGACTCTATCATCAAGAGTAAGGTTGCAGGTGCAAGGATCAAGATGTCTGCAAGGAAACTGACTCAATGCTTGCAGCTCTCCAGTTCTGAGCACGAGGATTATCTGGAGGAACATGATAGAGCCAGGACCCTATTATTCTGTGGGCTAGCTAGGGGAACCAGATCAATAAAGAGAAAAGAAATGAATGAGGATGGGAAACTCTTGTCCGACATCATTGGGAAAGTACTGATATGCAAACCCGGCTCACACGACCACATCTCAGCTGACATGTTCAAGATTCTTGTGGTGATAGTCTGCCGAAAGAGATTCAACTGGGGGGCCATGCTTTTTGAGAAGATTAAGGACACTCTCAGATCTCCAAGTTTTGGAAGAATCATCAGCCTATTTCTCAATCAGTTGAACGAAGATAGGTTCGACATGAGCAAAGGAGTTCCTTTGCATTATTTGAAGAAAATGGACTCCAGCATATTTGACAGATGGGAGCGACTCATAGGGCAAGCTGCAGTGGTAGTTGAACAAGAAGAATCTCCTGCCGAGGACAACAGAACTTCAGCAGATTTCGTGGCAACACCCAGTGAAGTTCCTGATGCCCTGATTGCAGGAACTGAGGGGGAGCCTGTAACCGGTTCTGCAAACATCTTATCTGACATTTCTCTGATAGCTAAAGATGCTGTGGAGATGGTGGCAGATGAAGTCGCAGATGATGAGGAGGTTGAGAACGATGAGGCAGCTCTTATCGACGATGAACTAGGAGATGACGTGGCTGATGAGGAGGAGGAGGAAGAAGTAGAAGAAGATGTGCACAACTCTGCCGATAAGCATGATCACTTGGAGACTGAGATAGAGGAAGAAGTACCAGAGAATGAGAAAGCAGCAGATTCTCAGGAGGATGCTGAGGTTCCATCTGAGGAACAAGCTCCTAAGCGGTCAGATGCAAGGATGGAGGGGGAGCAATCCTTTATTCCCCCTGTGGACTCCATACTACTATCCAGCTCTCCCAGTGCTTCTGCGGGGGAGCCTGACCAGGGTCTGCCTGCAGCTCCTCCACTTCAAGCAAACCTAGCAAACCACACTGTTAATTTTGTCCAAGGAATGCTTGATGAGCTCTAGGATACGTTTGAGAAATCGCACAACAAAGTGCTAAAGAGACTGCGGGAGTCTGAGGATCTCATGCTTAAGAATGTGGTTCAGATCAACCACAAACTAGATGTGATGGAAAAGAAATTTGATGAAAAATATACAGAGACGGGCACAGCCGTATCTCTTCTCATGCAAGGACTGAAGAAGAATACTAACGATCTGGCTGTAGTCAATAAAAATGCACATATTGTGGCAGACAGCATACAAAAATTCGATGCCAACATGGTAACGCTGAACGCAAATCAGAAATCTCTGCTGGACGAATTCAGTAAAACCGTGAAGCACATTGATGCATCTCTGCATTCCTATACAAACTCTATAGCCGCCGAAGCCAAAAAGGGGGAGGAAGCGTATAACGCTAAGATGGCTGGGCTTCAAGAGTTAGTACTTCTAAACTTCGATCAGACCAATAGGTATGCCTTTCAAAACTACCACATCATAACTGCACCTTTAATCAACTTAATAAATAATAATTGACAAATACAAATTCGATAATTCGAATAGGTACGTGTTTGAAACGGCCCACTGGCTGGTAACAGAAGCATCGGGAATACATGTCCCTGTTGCTCCACCTGAGGATGAAGGCCGTGCTGGTACTACTGATGGTGATATAAGGACTGAAGAAGTACAACTGGGCGAAGTCGAGTTGAAGAAAGCTCCGGAGAGGGCTGAAAGAAGAATCTGGTTTGACCAAGATGCCTTAGCAAAAGCCAAAGGAAAAAGGCAAATCTAAGAAGGAACTTCAAAGGAAACACCAGCTGAAAAGAAGATCAGATTGTCGGAGGAGGATGTGAGAAACGAAATATGGAGTCCTGTATCAAAAAGTATCATCTTGGACACCTTTGCATTACTACAAGGAGGGCAAGTCAAAAGGAATGACGTATATAGCCAATACGAGTGGGAGCAGCACAAAATGTATGAAGCCAAAAGAAACTTGTTCTTCAGAGGCAACACTGTGGCAAACAAAGCTCCCCCTCCGAGATACTATCCTAAGCCCAAGGAGTATTTTGAGCGACAAAGCAAAAAATTCTTAGCTCAGCAACTCAAAGAAGGCATAGCTAAGGACAAAGATCTGTAGGATGTTAGCTCTTGTGGTTATCTCATTTAAACTTTTGATTAAGTAAACTGTAAACATTTATGTGTGGATATTCACATTTATATATTCATGTGTGTGGTTTATTAATTGACTCTCACATTGTTTGATTACGTTTGTTATTCACTCTTCTAGTTTATGCATATTTTATCTGGAATGTTGAAATTCATCTTAGCTTAGTAGGATTTTGGCTTCGTCAAATAGGGGGAGATTGTTGGGTATTGTATCCACAATTACCTGGATTTGTGGAAGCCTCCTATCAAAGCTAAGATGAATTCACTATGTATTTGATGAATTTCTTCTAGTTGTGCTTGCAGTTATTCCATGCTAAGTACACACCAATGTCAGGGTGCAGTGGGTCAATATACACAGGTCTGTGCAACGTAATCCCTTGTTGAGCAGATCAGTGTGTTGGCCTACGTGTACTCTCTCTATTGGGGTGTACTTAATTTCAAGTACAGGGCTATGATAAAGCAAGAGCAGACAAGGAGCAAGGATGGGCCAAAGAAAATCTCACGGGTTGAAAGACGAGAATCGTCTAAGTGTAAATCGTCGAGAATCACTAAGTGATTCTCACAATTCGTCGAGAATCACCAGTGATTCTCGACGAGTCGTCGAGAGTCATTAGTTGATTCTTGCCGGGTTGGGCCGGCTGTCTCGACGCAGTCAGAAAAATCATCTAAGGCAGAATCGTCGAGAATCACCAAGTGATTCTCGCCGATTCGTCGAGAATAACTTTGCATTCTCGACGAGTCGGCGAGAATCCAAGGTGATTCCCACCGATTCTCCCCGGCCTCTGTAACCTGTGCTGCCAGAATTCTCTAAGTAGAATTCGGCGAGAATCGTAAGTGATTCTCGCCGATTCGTCGAGAATCACCCACGATTCTCGCCGAATTTGACTTGGGTATTTTTCCGACTCTGTCTGGACCGGTCCACGACATCTGCGGGATTTTGAACCGAACTTTGGTCTTACAGCTGGTGGGGCCCACAACGGTCATCTCTTGACCTAGTGTATAAATACTCTGTATTTGTGAACAGTAATGAGACGGATTACAGATCGAAGAAAAAGAAGCCGTCGTCAAGCCCTAGATCGGAAGCGAGCTCGGCCGACCTTCTCCGCCTCTCGCTAGTTGCTCGCCACCGTTGATCGGGGTTTTCGTTACCTCTCCCGGCGACAGAAGCCTAGTCGGGCACAGCGTCTCACGCGTCTATCCAGAGATCTTTTGTCTCTTGATTTGTGATCGGGAAACCTTCCCCATCCGAATCGATCGAGACGATCGATCCTAGTGTGACCGTTGGAAGACCTTGCCGACTTTGTTAAGAAGATTGGATCTACATAGCATCACCGCCTCTCTTGTTGAATCCGTCGATCTAGAGGAGATTCTCTCCAAGTGAGATCTAGGGTTTTGGACTCTTCGTTGACGTCAAGAACACGTCGTCGAACGAAGAGGGACACCTTAGTCTCCATACGTTGTTTGTATTTCTTACAAGCTATTTTTAATTCTTTGTAAAGGACTGATTGGTCCCTAGTTGTAGGGTTGGGTGCAACCCGTGTTGTGGGAGTGTTGACTCCTACGTGTAGAAGGGTTCCTTCTGTTAGTGCAAGGATTGGATTTCAATCCTGTTGGTGAAGTGACCGAGTCGTCCCTGGTTGGGAGATAGGTCGAAGGGGGAAAGTGGACGTACCCAAATCGGGGAACCACTATAAATTGCTTGTGTATTTTCTGTGCTGTGTGGTTTTGTTTTCTTGTGCAGGTAAAACTTTAATTCCGCACATACGCTGCAAAGACACCTATCCCCCCATAGGTGTACGTAGTTGACACTAGGTGGACTTTCAAGTGGTATCAGAGGGAGGTTACTCAGCAATAAGGTTAACACCTTGAGTAAGATCCTGCCTCTAGTGTCAACTAGAAGACGAGACTCAAGCATGGAGCTGGAATTTGATGTCCCTCCTCTGAGACTCCCTGCGTGCACAACAGAGTATTGCCCTATCTAGAAGATGAGAGTTATGTTTCATCTGGAGGCCATCGACCCTCGGGCGTCAATCATTGAGAGGTCTAAGATGTTAGCCTAAATCACCTAGAGGGGGGTGAATAGGTGAAATGCGTGTCAAATGCGGAATTAAAAACTAACACAGCATATATCAAGCAATCACAGAAGACAAGAGATTTATAGTGGTTCCCCAATCTTGGGTACGTCCACTTTCCTCACCGATCTAGCAAATTACTAGACTCGGCTACTCCACTATCTCGGATTGAAAACAATCCTACACCTCGGAACCACGTTCCTACAAATCTCGATCCAAAATGGATCTACAAAAACTCGGAAGACAAAACTTCCTACAAGTCTCGGAGAAAAATCTCCTACAATGAAATTTGGTTTGAAAATAAAAATCAAAACATCAATCTCAGATCTGGATCTTTGACGGTCTTCTTCTTTAGGAACTTCGGCTTGATTAGAAAAAAAAGGTTGAAGATGACCTGAGAGAAATCCACGAATCTGAAAACTAGAACCACCTCGATCGAGAAAGTAGATCTGGAATCTTCAAGGCTCGGCAAGATCGAGTGATTCTCTTTCTTCTGGATCGCTAGAGGAAAGATCGATGAAAACGAAGGTCGCGATCCAAACTTTTCTTCTTCTTCCGTGAACGGCAATGGCGGCGGCGTGAAATTAGGGTTCACGGAATTTCTCTTTCTTAAAAAGAATATTTCTGTAATAACGCTTAAAAGTCATTTCTGAAAAGACCTATTTATAGGTGGGTTCCAACGGTCATAATATTGATTAATGATGACACGTGGACCAATCAGAATTGACAGATTCAAAATACTTAAGACGAATTAGAACTTAGAAGAATTCTGAATTAGAGAACAGCTATACTCGAGTGAGAGAAGGAATACTCGAGTATGGGAACTTAGATACTCGAGTATCAGAAAACATATACTCGAGTAACAGAAGGATATACTCGAGTATCAGGGGATTACTCGAGTATCAGAAACACATATACTCGAGTATCAGGGAATTACTCGAGTATCAGAAAACACGTACTCGAGTATCAGGGTATTTACTCGAGTATCAGAAAACACATACTCGAGTATCAGGGTATTTACTCGAGTATCAGTACTTTGAACTTGCAGAGAAGAGAAGAAAAGGATCTACTCGAGTATCAAACATGATTTACTCGAGTATCAAGTTACTTACTCGAGTATGAAAAGAACTTACTCGAGTGACTAACTTAACTACTCGAGTATAGATATATCTACACGAGTATTCAGACCCTACTCGAGTAAGCCAAACTGATTACTCGAGTATCTCACTAACTACTCGAGTATGGGACACAGACTACTCGAGTATTAAGACCTTATACTCGAGTATCATAAGGGGTTACTCGAGTATTAGGGACTTAGAAAAATTCTATGAGGAAATTTGCTCCAATGCTTCTGTCCATCAATCCAAGTGCATGAAGGAAGTGTATCCCAATAGAGAGGCTATACATGGGCCAACACTTTGGATCACACAATGAGGGATTACATTGTATGGTCCTGTGTTTGGTGACCCATTATAGACTGACATTGGTCTACACTTGGCATTAAGGACCTGCACACATACAACTTAAACACAGCATCAAATACACCTTAATTCATCTTAGTTCAAGGTCTGACCTCCTACAAATCTGAGGCATTGTGGAGACAAACCCCAACAATCTCCCCCTATTTGTAGATGTCAGCACTCTCTATACTAAGGTGAATTACTTAAGAGTAAAAGAAACAACATGCATATAACAGGAGAATAAACTTAACTAAAGCAGGGTAAGTAAAACATTGCCATAATCAGAATTAAATATATATATATAGAAATGTTTTAAGCATAGAAACAAAAGTCCAATGTCACATTATTAGTTCAACTCAAGATGGGGCATCCTTGTGCATCCTTTCTCTCTTTAGTTCTTGCCTTTCTAGATAACTGTATGGCTTGGGAAAGTAAGTCCTGGGCCTAGGAGGAGCAGATGGATTATTGTGTCCCCAGTTTCTGTCATGGAGTCTGATTTTAATCTGGGACACTTCATAGGCCTTCCATTCTGTATTACTGTAGAACTGATCTCTGTTTTCTCCAAGATCTGTCACTAACCTCAAAGTATCAAGAATTATGGACTTAGAGGTAGGACTCCACACTTCAGCATGAACAACAGGAGGTCTACTTTCAGAAGCTGGCTCTTTCCTGGGAGCAGAACGACTTGCAGAAGCACCTTCACCATACTTTCTTTTCTTCTTAGAAGGACCTTGAGAACTGGAAAGAAAATCATCTTGCCACATGTCAGAGTAGTTAAGAGGAGGCTCAGTCACATCACCCTCAGGTCTAGGAGAGAAGGCTGGCACACCACTTTCTGGAATGGTAGCTTGGACAGGGGCATCTGCAGAGGGTTGCTCTTCAAGAGGATTTAGGTGCTGAGGTATAATGGTTGGGTTGAGCTGGGCATTAGGGAAGTTCATGTTATGCAGCCACACAGCAGTGTCATAGGTATAAAACTTTACAGATTGAAGTTGAGAGAGAATGTCTGCTTTCATTTCCTTTACAATTCCATCCACTGTAGTTTGAGCCTGTTTAGAGAGAGTTTCAACTTGTTCGTTTACAACTATTTGAGCTTGCTCATGTAGTTTGTCCACTTGTTCTTTTACAACTTTCTCCCCCTTGCTGATATCTATGTTTAGCTTTGCAATGGCTTCATCTTTGAAGGTGCCCACTTCATTACATACTTTCACAACATTCATTTCAGCTCTCTCATCTAGCTTGATCTGATTGTGAGCTACTGTCTCGGCCTAGTTTCTTAGCTCACCTATGCTTGTAATGGTGTGGTCTATGGCTTTGCCTCCAATTTGGAACAACCTTTTTAACTCATCAGTATTTGCTTGAATCTCAGCAAAGCCTCTGCTCATCTCTGTTTCAAGAGCAGAGACCTTGGATGTTACTGATTGCAGAGAGGCATCAAAGTAATCTCTCTGTTCTTTGAGCATAAGCTCAATCTTGCTTATTATATCTGAAGAGGAGGGAGCTGAGGTTGGTTCAGGAGCTGAAGCAGCAGGAGCAGGAGCAGGGGCAGTCCAAGGAAGGATTTCTGTGATCACCACTGAGCTGACATCTCTCTTGAAGGGTTCTATTTCAACATTTTCTTCTGTGGGTAGGAGAGAGGGCATGGAGAAATCCAAAGTCCTCAGAGGTGCCTCCACAGGATCTGGAGACATCTCATCATCAGACAGGAGAATATGAGCTGATTGGCTAGGCTCACTCTCAGGAGATTGGACTGGAGATTGGACTGGAGATTGGACTGGAGATGGAGCTGGGGTTCTTGCAGGAGATGGAGCTGGGGTTCTTGCAGGAGACTGAACTGGAGACTTTGCAGCTGATCCATTCTGGAAGAGTGGGGCATCTGAGCTGAGCTCATCAATAAGATTGTTAATTTCTTTAGCTGTAGACAGAAGGGCTGCTGAGTCTGGAAGCTCTGAGTCTGGGTTTGCTGATGGAATCTCTGCTGGAGGAGGAGAGACTGGAGGAGTAGGAATTCTTACTTCTTCTTGTTCTAGAATTACTGATTCTGAAGAAACCTGATTCTGAGGAAGAGAAGAGGCAGGCTCCCCCTCAACTATTGCACTGGTGGTAGCAGTAGTTTGATGTAGAGGAGGAGATGGAATCCTGTCTTCAGGGAAACTGGTTTCTTTGGGAATTTCTGAGGTGGCAGCAGATTTGGAAGCTTGGGCAGTATTGAGGAGCTTGATGTCATACCTCTGGATGGAGGAGAGAGAGACCTTCTTCATGTGGTGAAGGGGAGTTCCTTTGGACAAATCAAATACTGTAGGGTTGATCTCATGGAGGAGGAGGGAGATAATCCTTGCATAGCTGGGGTGCTTCACGCTTTCTCTAATCTTATCCAGTATCATCATGCCAAACTGGAATTTCTTGCGACATATGATGGCTTGCATGATGTCAAACATGTCCATTGAGATATCTCTGATAGAGTAGGTCTTGCAGAGGAGAACTTTAGCAATGACATCTACAAGAAATTTCCCTTCAGAGTTGAAGTCTGAGCGGCTAATCGAGTCTGCTTCAGGACATACTCCACAGAAGAGACTGGTGCGGTCGGAATCCTCTGTAGTTAAATCATCTTCTTCATCAACGACGGGCATCTTTAACAAGGTAGCTATAGAGGTCTTGTCTAGGCGGATTTTGAGTCCTCTGACTTTGGATTTGAGCACTTTTCCATTCCGTTTAATCTTCAAATTCTTGTAGAATTCCTCCACCGCAGGGAATATAACTCGGCACGGTGCCATCAGAACAAATGATAATCCGGCGGTGTCGAATAGGATGAGGAGGTTGCGGAAATCGTCTGAAAGTTCGGCGATACCTTCTGGGAAGAGTTCTGACCCAATACCGATCTTGGACGAAGGAGGAGCCATCAGGAAACTGCAATGCAAAGGAACCAGACGGCGAGGAAACTGGAATTCTTGCGGCGACGGAAGACGAAGAACAGGGTTTCGGGAAAACGAAAAGTCGGCGCTACTCGAGTGAATGAGAAGTGGAAAGGACTTTTTCGTTTTGAATATATATATAAATAATCCTAATTAGGTTTAAAAAGGTATTAAGTATAAGGACTTACCTGAAGAGGCGGCAATTTGCTAGGTGCGAGTAGAAATTTTGAAAAACCGAAAAATTTCGAGTACTCGAGTAAAGGAGGACGGCATACACGAGTATGAAGTTGGTATACTCGAGTAGGTCATGACATACACGAGTAATGAGAAGGCATACTCGAGTATGTAATCAGCATACACGAGTATTAGTCCTTTACGAATTTTAATACTCGAGTGAGGAAGTTCATACACGAGTAACTGTTGGATTACTCGAGTATATAAAACTTGATACTCGAGTATTAGCTGTTTACTCGTGTAAGTGTGACTTGATACTCGAGTCTCGAATACTTGAAGGAATTTCCCTGGTAGATGTCCTGTTCCACTGAAAAACTGTACCTCTGAGCTGCCAACATTACTGATGTCTTCTTAATTTGAGAGTCCATCATTGGTCTTCTTTGTTGAGCAGTCCAAGCTCAGTTTTGAAGAACGAGAACTTGGACTCGTCCAGCGGCTTGGTGAAAATATCTGCAACTTGCCTGTCTGTGGAGACATACTGTAGATCTATATCTCCATTTTCCACATGCTCCCGGATGAAATGATAGCGAAGCTCTATGTGCTTGGTCCTGCTGTGGGAGACTGGGTTGTTGGCTATTGCTATGGCGCTGGAAGAGTCACAGAACAGGGGAATGTTCTGGAACTTCATGTTGTAGTCTTCAAACTGATTCTTGATCCATAACAGCTGTGCACAACAGCTGCCTGCAGAGATGTACCCTGATTCAGCCGTTGAGATGGCTACACAGTTCTGTTTCTTGCTGCTCCAGGAGATAAGTCTCCTTCCGAGAAATTGGCAAGTCCCGGAAGTGCTTTTCCTGTCATCTTTGCTACCTGCAAAATCTGGCGGTTGCTCTACATACACTTCTTCCTTTATGTCACCATTCAGGAAGGCGGACTTTACGTCCATCTGATAGACGGTAAAGCCCTTCAGTGCAGCGTAGGCAAGAAATAACCTGATTGCCTCCAGTCTTGCTACTGGAGCATAAGTTTGGTCGAAGTCGATCCCTTCCTCTTGACGATATCCCTTGGCGACAAGTCTGGCTTTATTCTTTATAATTGTTCCGTCTTCATCCATCTTGTTCCGGTAGACCCATTTTGTCCCGATGACGTTCTTATGCTTGGGTCTAGGAACAAGTGTCCAGACTTTGCATCTTTTGAACTGATTTAATTCTTCTTCCATGGCTAGAATCCAGGATGCGTCGGAGTTGGCTTCCTCAAATTTCTTTGGTTCAACCTGTGAGAGAAAGCTTAAGTGTAAATTCTCGTTAGTTGTACCTCGACGAGTTCTGACACCATCCCGAGGATCTCCTATGATTTGGTCAACAGGATGATCCTTCAAGTGTCTGAACTCTAAAGTCCTTGCATCTGGGATCTCTTCAGCCACTGGAGTTATATCATCAGCTGGGATGTCTTCTTCATCTTGATCATCTCCCTCTCCAAAGGTGGTTGTAGAGGGGATCTTGACGAACGTCTCATCTTTATCTTTAATAGGTTCATCCAAGCTGAGTTCTTTCAACTTTGTACCTGCATCTACAATAGGCACACTAGACGAGTTGCTTTGCAACAGACTCGTCTCATCAAATACAAGATGTATCGACTCTTCCACAACCAGAGTTTTTCTATTGAAAACTCTATAGGCCTTACTATGGCTACTATAACCTACAAAAGTACCTTCAAAGCTTTTCTCGCTAAACTTTGTAGTGTGATACTTGCCATTGTTAAGTACGAAGCACTTACAACCAAAGATTCTAAAGTATGAAATGGTTGGTTGCCTGCCTTTTAGAAGTTCGTAAGGAGTCTTATCATGGTCTTTGTTGATGAGTGCTCGATTTTGCACGTGACAAGCGGTGTTGACGGCTTCAGCCCAGAAATACTCCGGAAGTGAGGCATCACTCAACATGGTCCGACAAGCCTCTATGAGTGTTCTGTTCCTTCTCTCAGCCACTCCATTTTGCTGTGGTGTGCGGGGAGAGGAAAACTCATGAAAGATACCTTGACTTTCACAAAATTCTGTCATGGCTCCAGACTTGAATTCCGTTCCATTGTCACTTCTGATTTTGACTACGGAACGGTTGTATTCATTCTGGATTTGCCTGACAAAATTAGTGAAAGTACCGAAGGTATCTGACTTGTGTTTCAGAAAGAACACCCACGCAAAGCGCGAGTAATCATCCACAATAACCAACGTATATTCCTTACCTCCCAAACTTCTAACCTGCAGTGGACCAAACAAGTCCATATGAAGAAGCTGTAAACTTCTATTGGAATCCTTGCCTATTATGCTTTTAAACGAACTTCTTGTTTGCTTGCCTTTGATACAAGCGTGACAAGCACTGTCCGTAACGCACTTGACCTTGGGTGCATCACGCACTAAGTTTTGAGAGAATAATTTATTAATAGTTTTGAAATTAATATGTGCTAGTCTCTTGTGCCATTGGTCAGCAAGAGATGCACTACTTTTTGCCAAAAGACACACTGGTGTCGAAGAGTCTATACAAATAAAATTCAAACAGAAAATATTTCTGCTTCGAGTGCCTGATAAAATAGTTTCCATATTGTTAACCGATTTTATCAAACACTTGTCAGCATGAAATTCAACTACGTATCCTTTGTCGCATAGTTGGCTTATGCTGATGAGATTGTGTTCCAATCCTTCAACATAGGCTACATCCGAGAAGGATACGCTACCGTTAGAAATCATACCATAGCCTTTAGTGATTCCTCGATCTGAACCTCCAAAGATGACCTTTGGTCCGTTGCAGACTGAGGTGTAGTTCAGTAGTAGGCTCCTTGTCCCGGTCATATGCCGAGAACATCCACTGTCCAAGTACCAGATTGGCATTTTGGTGGCCTTTGGACATACCTGCAATTACAATCATTTAGCCTTAGGAACCCAAACAAGTTTGGGTCCTTGGTCTCGAGTTAGAATACTCCCCCTACGAGTATTAGCCTCATGAGTGGTCATTCTCACGTTGCTAACTTTAGGGGTAGCAGCATTATTAGGATTGAACCAACAATCACTGGCAAAATGACCAATTTTGCCACAACACCAACAGTTGAACCTGTTGTATCTTTGCCTTGGGTAGTCCTGCCTGACTTTCTGGAATGAAGGTCTAGCAGGAGCCTTACTTTTGGAGGAAGAGGCTTCATGATGATTGCAGTTACATGAAGTCTTCTCCTTCATAGGCTTTTCTACAATGGGTTTTACTTTTGGTGTCTTCTTAAAGTTATGACCATGAGCATAAGGTCCATAGCTTTGAAGCTGAATCTCCTCATAAGGTGCCTTGAAGACACTCTCGCCAAAGTTACGAGGACGAGTCCAACCTTGGTATCTTGACTTAGGCTTCTCAGGGATTGGCCTAGAAAAGTGTCCGTAGGTGGACTCATAATCGAGTTCGTTCGTGGGAAAGATAACTTTCTTGAACACAACAGGTTCCAAGGGAGCTTTCCCTTTTTCTTCAGCTAGAGTCTTTCGGGCAGCCTTATTCTTTCTCTTGGCCTTGTTTCTTCTAGAGGATTTACTAGAAGAGCCAATGTGGCCTAAACCAGCACCCTTGGCCTTAGCAGAGAATTCAGCAACGATTGGAAGAACTGTCTTAGGCTTAGAGAAGCTCTCAACAAGCTTCTTTTCAGCCTCGAGTTGTTGTTCCAATTCCTTGATGATTGTCTCTTTAAGGTCAAGGTGCTTGAGAGCTTTATTGTATTCCTCCATAGCAGCATTGAAGTTCTCTTGAAGAGAGTTAGTCTTATTGACTTCTACTCTCAAGCTGCTCTCACTAGCCTGTAGAGATTTTATCTCTTTGGCTTGAGTTTTCACTACTCTACGACATTTTTCGTAGGCGGTGAGTAACTCCTTATACTGACTCATGAGCTCAGATTCATCTTCAGAGGAATAGCCCTCTTGCTCATTGTCATCATCAGAGTCAGAGAGAGGAGTGTGAGATTTTACCTCCCCAGTGAACTGGGGGACTTGTTCATCATCTGAATGAGCCATGAGCCAATAGCCCTCTTGCTCATTGTCATCATCAGAGTCAGAGTCGCTGAGAGTTTTGCTCTTCTTGGCTACTAGGCTTTTCTCTGTCCTCTTCTTATGGTGTGAGGATTTCTTTTCCTCTCTTCTTCCACCCTCTTTCTTTTTGTGAGGGCAATCGGCGATGACGTGACCTGGCTTATTGCAACAATAGCAAATGATGTCAGTTGAAATATGTTTGTTCTGTTTAGAATTGTACCTGTCATGGCTGCTTGAGCCTTTCTTCCGATGATCACCGTCATGTCGTGATCTTCTATATGAGGCATCCTTGCCTCTCCATTGCTTCTTCTTGTTCAAGAATTTCTTGAACTGCCTTGAGAGTAGGGAGAACTCTCCATCAGATAGTTCTGAGCCAGATGAGCTAGGCTCAGATGATTCTTCTTCATCAGCCTCAGGAACTAGGGCAGGAGAGCTAGCCTTTATCTTCCTTGAGCTATCTGCCTTTAGAGCGACAGATTTCTCCTTGGATGCAGACCTGCTTGTCTCTTCTTCAGCTTTTCTTGAGTTGATTTGCAGCTCGTAAGACATAAGCTTTCCGAACAGATTCTGCGGGTCCGTCTCAGCTAACCTTCCAAACTCCCGAATGGCACATACCTTATTGTCCCATTCCTTGGTTAGGGATCTTAAGAATTTGTCATTGAGTTCCCCGTTGGTGAAGACACGTCCATAAACTCTTAGGCCATTTACTATCTTGAAGAAGTTCTCAAAAGTGTCAGCTATGGCTTCCTTATGACCTTGCCTGAAGGCTTCATATTTTTGGTTCAGTAGGGATCTACGATCATCCCTCACTTCTTTTGTACCTTCCATTAGAGACACAAGGGATTGCCACATCTCCTTGGCAGACTGGCAATGAATCAGATTTTGCAGCATTGAGTCATCCACTGCACTTGCTATAATATTTTTGGCTTTCTTGTCCAGAGAGACAAGTGCAATCTCATCCTTATCTAGATCCATCAGCTTCTTGGGAACTTGCTTGGTGGGATCTATGGTGGATGCAGTCATAGGAATGTGGGGACCTTCTTCAACAATCATGAAGATCCGGGGATCTACTGCTTCCATGAAGAACTTTACTCTTTCCTTCCACATAGGAAAGTTGTTCTTGGTGCAGATAGGGAGTTTAGCAAAATCCTTGGTCTTACTCATGCTTGATACTTTTCAAGAAACAACTTAGAAGGATAAGATCAAGGTGTTAACCTTTTAACGATCAACCTCCCTCTGATACCAATTGAGAGGTCTAAGATGTTAGCCTAAATCACCTAGAGGGGGGTGAATAGGTGAAATGCGTGTCAAATGCGGAATTAAAAACTAACACAGCAAATATCAAGCAATCACAGAAGACAAGAGATTTATAGTGGTTCCCCAATCTTGGGTACGTCCACTTTCCTCACTGATCTAGCAAATTACTAGACTCGGCTACTCCACTATCTCGGATTGAAAACAATCCTACACCTCGGAACCACGTTCCTACAAATCTCGATCCAAAATGGATCTACAAAAACTCGGAAGACAAAACTTCCTACAAGTCTCGGAGAAAAATCTCCTACAATGAAATTTGGTTTGAAAATAAAAATCAAAACATCAATCTCAGATCTGGATCTTTGACGGTCTTCTTCTTTAGGAACTTCGGCTTGATCAGAAAAAAAAGGTTGAAGATGACCTGAGAGAAATCCACGAATCTGAAAACTAGAACCACCTCGATCGAGAAAGTAGATCTGGAATCTTCAAGGCTCGGCAAGATCGAGTGATTCTCTTTCTTCTGGATCGCTAGAGGAAAGATCGATGAAAACGAAGGTCGCGATCCAAACTTTTCTTCTTCTTCCGTGAACGGCAATGGCGGCGGCGTGAAATTAGGGTTCACGGAATTTCTCTTTCTTAAAAAGAATATTTCTGTAATAACGCTTAAAAGTCATTTCTGAAAAGACCTATTTATAGGTGGGTTCCAACGGTCATAATATTGATTAATGATGACACGTGGACCAATCAGAATTGACAGATTCAAAATACTTAAGACGAATTAGAACTTAGAAGAATTCTGAATTAGAGAACAGCTATACTCGAGTGAGAGAAGGAATACTCAAGTATGGGAACTTAGATACTCGAGTATCAGAAAACATATACTCGAGTAACAGAAGGATATACTCGAGTATCAGGGGATTACTCGAGTATCAGAAACACATATACTCGAGTATCAGGGAATTACTCGAGTATCAGAAAACACGTACTCGAGTATCAGGGTATTTACTCGAGTATCAGAAAACACATACTCGAGTATCAGGGTATTTACTCGAGTATCAGTACTTTGAACTTGCAGAGAAGAGAAGAAAAGGATCTACTCGAGTATCAAACATGATTTACTCGAGTATCAAGTTACTTACTCGAGTATGAAAAGAACTTACTCGAGTGACTAACTTAACTACTCGAGTATAGATATATCTACACGAGTATTCAGACCCTACTCGAGTAAGCCAAACTGATTACTCGAGTATCTCACTAACTACTCGAGTATGGGACACAGACTACTCGAGTATTAAGACCTTATACTCGAGTATCATAAGGGGTTACTCGAGTATTAGGGACTTAGAAAAATTCTATGAGGAAATTTGTTCCAATGCTTCTGTCCATCAATCCAAGTGCATGAAGGAAGTGTATCCCAATAGAGAGGCTATACATGGGCCAACACTTTGGATCACACAATGAGGGATTACATTGTATGGTCCTGTGTTTGGTGACCCATTATAGACTGACATTGGTCTACACTTGGCATTAAGGACCTGCACACATACAACTTAAACACAGCATCAAATACACCTTAATTCATCTTAGTTCAAGGTCTGACCTCCTACAAATCTGAGGCATTGTGGAGACAAACCCCAACAATCATCTTGGAAGAGGGTCCCTTCATTCCCATGAAGGCTTCTGATTCTGGAAAGGATATCCAAATCCCCAAGAATCTCGAAGAGATGTCTGAGACCGAGCTCTCACTGTACAACTTGGACAAGTTAATACATCAGATCATCACTGACGTCTGGTCTGGTGTATCTCGTTCAAGAGTGGACAAGTGTAGGACGGCCAAGTCCATGTGGCAAACCATCTCAGACCTCATGGAGGGATCAGAGAAAGCTGGGACCAGTTGTCAGCAAGAGGATGAAGCCTATGTAGGGGTCCTTATTTCTGAAGATGAAGGGCATGATCAATATGTCAGTATCAGGGCTCCTGTGTCCTTGTCAGAGACTGAAGAAGAAGCTGAGGAAAGCAGTTCTGATGAAGCTGACTCAACAGTCTCTGCCGATTTGGATGGTAACCCTGAACAACAAAGTCAGAAGCAGGTAACTTCTTCCTCATGCCCCTCTCCTCTTGAAGTTCCTGAAGACAGGAATAGTTTAGAGAGTAGTCCTTCCAGTGATGCAAGGGATACAGATAGCTTCCATCAAAAGATTGAAAATCTTGATTCCCTTGAGAGTGCCCTTCAGACGAGCAACTTACTTGTTGAGGAACAAGCTAAGGAGATTGCTCAGCTGAAGATCTTGATGAATCTCTAACTAGAATCCATCAATGTAAAGGACTCAAAGATCTTGGATCTAGAGAGTCGTCTAGAGACCGAGAAGAGGATAGTTTCTAATTTTTCCAAGATTGATGCTATCAAGAGAAAAGCAGAAAATGGGTGGATCTCCCAAATTATTAAGTCATGGAGAAAAGGGGAAACGGTATTTAGACCCCCCACTCCAGAAAGGAAGGGTACTCATCATGCCTACAGGTATGATCACAGGAACAACCGTGGTCACTGCAAGGGTGATCTGCCCTCATGTGGAAGCACCCATAATGCAAGGGCTGTCATGGCCACCCTTGAGAGAATGCCTAAGGCTCGTTCTGAACCCTTTGTATTCTCGGCCACAGCCCCAACTCTGCATGAATCTGCTGATATCAGCTCTCACTGCGCCTCTCACCACCCTAGGACACCAGAAAGGGGGTTTAGAAGTCATGCAGTTAGTGCTCATGGGGCCTCTGATAGGGTGCTGACTGAAAGGAAGGCACCACCTCCCAGGCCCCATGACGCTCACTACATGCCTTCCTTCCACCCTTCCAAGTGTCACGATGGAAGAGGCAATTTTGAGAACAGATCCGGCTTTGTCCCGTTTAGACCTAGGTCCTTGACTACCTCAGTCACCGGTTCAGGTCACAAACGGCGGTACAACATTCATGAATGTTGGTGTTGTGGCAAAGTGGGTCATTTTGCCATAGATTGTTGGCACAACCCTTCTGTGTCAAAGGTAAGGGGACTTCCACATCCTCGAGGCAATGTTAGTCCTCCCTCCAGGATCCCTGAGGGGAGGCATCCCAATTATTATACTAACAGGAACCTAGGACCCAATACTTATTGGGTTCCTAAGGCAAGATAACTCTTTCCTGCAGGGTAGTCTAGGTTCCCGTAAACCTAATGGGAACCAGACAGGAGATGTTCCAAAAATGACGTGGAACAAGTATCTGAAAAAGGAGCAGTGCCATCAACACGGGCACGTTCAAGTTGACCACCTGGTGTGCCTTGAGCAGAAGTTCTAAATGATACATCTTTTAATCTCAGGTAATTGCAATCAGCTTCAATATATGAGCTATAGTGCATCGATTTTTACATATATGTATGTCTACATATCCACACTAAGTCATGAATTCCCTCTCTCGAAAGTAAATGGTCATGTATAGACTTACACTTATATGCTTGTTCACCTAAGGAAAGATTAAGATTGTAAAAATAACCTTTAGATACATTGTTAAAGATTTATCTGTAAATACACTGGTAGATTCGAGAATGAACCTCAATAGGCCTAAGTCAGCCCACTGAAAATTAATGAAGATACGCCATTGGAAGTCACTAAAACTTACAACTGACATCAAGAAGATTGTGTATATCTCGATCGAGAAATAATCCATTAAAGTTGCTTGCCACGGTTATTGTCTTGGGTATACCAAAGTTGATATGCCTCCTAACTCTGTGTGGAAAACTCCTTCCAAACCCTCTATAGATTCATGTATTAAGAAACATATATATATTCCGAAGATTAAGAAATACATATATTTAGAAGATTTCTCAACCCTTTGATAACAGAAGATTTCGAGAATCCGGTATGCCTCCAATCCCGTCGATTTCTATTTAAAAAAACTCTCGCCGACTCTTCATGTTCCGCATTTCGCAGAGAAACCCGTCGATATTCCTCAGGAATCCCGCCGACCCCTCCTTCCCTCCTCTCGGCGACTTCCCGCATCTTAGGTTCCAAATCTCGTCGACCTCGTTCCGGATTCCGTAGACCTCTCTTCTCGCGTCCAGGGCGCTCGTCCAAGTTTTCATTCTCCGCGGTTTCGATCAAACAAGGGCACGAGCTCCTCCAGGCTTTCCGTCGTCTCCGTCGACTCTCGCTTCCTCCGCATTTGGGTAACCATTTCCTCTCCCTTATAGTGACTCACTGTTAGTATAGCTTCCCTTTTGATTTCTGATTAGGCGTAAACTTGGGATTCCCTCCCTAGGTTTGATATGGCTCCAAGGACCACCGCTGGCCTGGTCACTGGATGTGAGTTGGTTCGAACCGGGTTCTCACATGCCTCGGATGAGTTCAGAAACATCATCATCATGCTGGAGGAGGCTGGACTCACGTTTGTACTGGAGCACCCCCTGCAAAATTCTTGATAAGGAAGTGATGGAGTTCTTCGCAACCGCCAAACTTCGGAATGAAGACTCTATCATCAAGAGTAAGGTTGCAGGTGCAAGGATCAAGATGTCTGCAAGGAAACTGACTCAATGCTTGCAGCTCTCCAGTTCTGAGCACGAGGATTATCTGGAGGAACATGATAGAGCCAGGACCCTATTATTCTGTGGGCTAGCTAGGGGAACCAGATCGATAAAGAGAAAAGAAATGAATGAGGAGGGGAAACTCTTGTCCGACATCATTGGGAAAGTACTGATATGCAAACCCGGCTCACACGACCACATCTCAGCTGACATGTTCAAGATTCTTGTGGTGATAGTCTGCCGAAAGAGATTCAACTGGGGGGCCATGCTTTTTGAGAAGATTAAGGACACTCTCAGATCTCCAAGTTTTGGAAGAATCATCAGCCTATTTCTCAATCAGTTGAACGGAGATAGGTTCGACATGAGCAAAGGAGTTCCTTTGCATTATTTGAAGAAAATGGACTCCAGCATATTTGACAGATTGGAGCGACTCATAGGGCAAGCTGCAGTGGTAGTTGAACAAGAAGAATCTCCTGTCGAGGACAACAGAACTTCAGCAGATTTCGTGGCAACACCCAGTGAAGTTCCTGACGCCCTGATTGCAGGAACTGAGGGGGAGCCTGTAACCGGTTCTGCAAACATCTTATCTGACATTTCTCTGATAGCTAAAGATGCTGTGGAGATGGTGGCAGATGAAGTCGCAGATGATGAGGAGGTTGAGAACGATGAGGCAGCTCTTATCGACGATGAACTAGGAGATGACGTGGCTGATGAGGAGGAGGAGGAAGAAGTAGAAGAAGATGTGCACAACTCTGCCGATAAGCATGATCATTTGGAGACTGAGATAGAGGAAGAAGTACCAGAGAATGAGAAAGCAGCAGATTCTCAGGAGGATGCTGAGGTTCCATCTGAGGAACAAGCTCCTAAGCGGTCAGATGCAAGGATGGAGGGGGAGCAATCCTTTGTTCCCCCTGTGGACTCCATACTACTATCCAGCTCTCCCAGTGCTTCTGCGGGGGAGTCTGACCAGGGTCTGCCTGCAGCTCCTCCACTTCAAGCAAACCTAGCAAACCACACTGTTAATTTTGTCCAAGGAATGCTTGATGAGCTCAAGGATACGTTTGAGAAATCGCACAACAAAGTGATAAAGAGACTGCGGGAGTCTGAGGATCTCATGCTTAAGAATGTGGTTCAGATCAACCACAAACTAGATGTGATGGAAAAGAAATTTGATGAAAAATATACAGAGGCAGGCACAGCCGTATCTCTTCTCTTGCAAGGACTGAAGAAGAATACTGACGATCTGGCTGTAGTCAATAAAAATGCACATATTGTGGCAGACAGCATACAAAAATTCGATGTCAACATTGTAACGCTGAACGCAAATCAGAAATCTCTGCTGGACGAATTCAGTAAAACCGTGAAGCACATTGATGCATCTCTGCATTCCTATACAAACTCTATAGCCGCCGAAGCCAAAAAGGGGGAGGAAGCGTATAACGCTAAGATGGCTGGGCTTCAAGAGTTAGTACTTCTAAACTTCGATCAGACCAATAGGTATGCCTTTCAAAACTACCACATCATAACTGCACCTTTAATCAACTTAATAAATAATAATTGACAAATACAAATTCGATAATTCGAATAGGTACGTGTTTGAAACGGCCCACTGGCTGGTAACAGAAGCATCGGGAATACATGTCCCTGTTGCTCCACCTGAGGATGAAGGCCGTGCTAGTACTACTGAGGGTGATATAAGGACTGAAGAAGTACAACTAGGCGAAGTCGAGTTGAAGAAAGCTGTGGAGAGGGCTGAAAGAAGAAGCTGGTTTGACCAAGATGCCTTAGCAAAAGCCAAAGGAAAATGGCAAATCAAAGAAGGAACTTCAAAGGAAACACCAGCTGAAAAGAAGATCAGATTGTCGGAGGAGGATGTGAGAAACGAAATATGGAGTCCTGTATCAAAAAGTATCATCTTGGACAACTTTGCATTACTACAAGGAGGGCAAGTCAAAAGGAATGACGTATATAACCAATACGAGTGGGAGCAGCACAAAATGTATGAAGCCAAAAGAAACTTGTTCTTCATAGGCAACACTGTGGCAAACAAAGCTCCCCCTCCGAGATACTATCCTAAGCCCAAGGAGTATTTTGAGCGACAAAGCAAAAAATTCTTAGCTCAGCAACTCAAAGAAGGCATAGCTAAGGACAAAGATCTGTAGGATGTTAGCTCTTGTGGTTATCTCATTTAAACTTTTGATTAAGTAAACTGTAAACATTTATGTGTGGATATTCACATTTATATATTCATGTGTGTGGTTTATTAATTGACTCTCACATTGGTTTGATTACGTTTGTTGTTCACTCTTCTAGTTTATGCATATTTTATCTGGAATGTTGAAATTCATCTTAGCTTAGTAGGATTTTGGCTTCGTCAAATAGGGGGAGATTGTTGGGTATTGTATCCACAATTACCTGGATTTGAGGAAGCCTCCTATCAAAGCTAAGATGAATTCACTATGTATTTGATGAATTTCTTCTAGTTGTGCTTGCAGTTATTCCATGCTAAGTACACACCAATGTCAGGGTGCAGTGGGTTAATATACACAGGTCTGTGCAACGTAATCCCTCGTTGAGCAGATCAGTGTGTTGGCCTACGTGTACTCTCTCTATTGGGGTGTACTTAATTTCAAGTACAGGGCTATGATAAAGCAAGAGCAGACAAGGAGCAAGGATGGGCCAAAGACAATCTCACGGGTTGAAAGACGAGAATCGTCTAAGTGTAAATCGTCGAGAATCACTAAGTGATTCTCACCAATTCGTCGAGAATCACCAGTGATTCTCGACGAGTCGTCGAGAGTCATTAGTTGATTCTTGCCGGGTTGGGCCGGCTGTCTCGACGCAGTCAGAAAAATCATCTAAGGCAGAATCGTCGAGAATCACCAAGTGATTCTCGCCGATTCGTCGAGAATAACTTTGCATTCTCGACGAGTCGGCGAGAATCCAAGGTGATTCCCACCGATTCTCCACGGCCTCTGTAACCTGTGCTGCAAGAATTCTCTAAGTAGAATTCGGCGAGAATCGTAAGTGATTCTCGCCGATTCGTCGAGAATCACCCACGATTCTCGCCGAATTTGACTTGGGTATTTTTCCGACTCTGTCTGGACCGGTCCACGACATCTGCGGGATTTTGAACCGAACTTTGGTCTTACAGTTGGTGGGGCCCACAACGGTCATCTCTTGACCTAGTGTATAAATACTCTGTATTTGTGAACAGTAATGAGACGGATTACAGATCGAAGAAAAAGAAGCCGCCGTCAAGCCCTAGATCGGAAGCGAGCTCGGCCGACCTTCTCTGCCTCTCGCTAGTTGCTCGCCACCGTTGATCGGGGTTTTCGTTACCTCTCCCGGCGACAGAAGCCTAGTCGGGCACAGCGTCTCACGCGTCTATCCAGAGATCTTTTGTCTCTTGATTTGTGATCGGGAAACCTTCCCCATCCGAATTGATCGAGACGATCGATCCTAGTGTGACCGTTGGAAGACCTTGCCGACTTTGTTAAGAAGATTGGATCTACATAGCATCACCGCCTCTGTTGTTGAAGCCGTCGATCTAGAGGAGATTCTCTCCAAGTGAGATCTAGGGTTGTGGACTCTTCGTTGACGTCAAGAACACGTCGTCGAACGAAGAGGGACACCTTAGTCTCCATACGTTGTTTGTATTTCTTACAAGCTATTTTTAATTCTTTGTAAAGGACCGATTGGTCCCTAGTTGTAGGGTTGGGTGCAACCCGTGTTGTGGGAGTGTTGACTCCTACATGTGGAAGGGTTTCTTCCGTTAGTGCAAGGATTGGATTTCAATCCTGTTGGTGAAGTGACCGAGTCGTCCCTGGTTGGGAGATAGGTCGAAGGGGGAAAGTGACGTACCCAAATCGGGGAACCACTATAAATTGCTTGTGTATTTTTTGTGCTGTGTGGTTTTGTTTTCTTGTGCAGGTAAAACTTTAATTCCGCACATACGCTGCAAAGACACCTATCCCCCTATAGGTGTACGTAGTTGACACTAGGTGGACTTTCAGGTGCCCTGAGTGCACGGGGATTGTGGCCGTTGAGCCTACGTCTGTGGTGAATAGTGCTTAAATTGTGCATTGTAAATGCCATGATATATATATGATGCCTTTTTTGCAGGGATGGAGAAATGCTGGCCCGAGTAAGGGGTGGGATCATTATAAATGGGTCAGCAAAATGCTGACCGTTGCTTTGTTTGCCATATTTTGGTGGGCCCTTTTATGCAGGTGCTGGAGAGCCAAGTGGGAAGTAGCGGGTTGAAGCCCATATGTTGTAATTGGCTGGCCCTTGAAGGCCCAAAAGCGAACATTTACTGTTTTCATGTGTGACCGGCCTGCTTGGCTAAGTATGAAACCACTTTTTGATAAATGAAACATTTGTAATAAGGCTACAGCCGAAACATGTGTTATGTGTGTGTGTATGTATATATATCATTCCTGTTATGTAGTGGACATTCTTGTTATGTATGGGTTCATAAACTAAAATGCTTACGCTAGAATGCTCTGAGTTAGGGTGCATTCATAATTGAACTTGGATTTGGAAACAACTAGTAATCTCCTTACCTATTTGTTGTATATGGCGTAGGTCCCTGGCCAAACCTTCTTTCATATGCCATACGATGGATAGGGGCATTACACATTCCTGGGGTCAACCCGCAAGTCATCACCCACTCGCTAAACACCAAACTGGCATGCAAGCCGGTTATCCAAAAAATGCGCAACTTCGCGCTAGAAAGGCTTCGCGCCATCGAAGAGGAGGTAAACAAACTTTTGGCTACGCGATTCATCCGGGAAGAGGCCCACCCCTCTTGGCTCGCCAATGTGGTCATGGTAAAAAAGTCTTTGGGGAAGTGGAGGATGTCTGTTGATTATATCAACCTCAACCAAACCTATCCAAAGGATAGCTTCCCCCTCCCCCACATTGATCACCTCGTGGATGCAACCTTCGGGCACAAACTTCTCAATTTCATGGACGCTTACTTAGGATACAATCAGATCCGGATGAACCTGACAGACAAATAGAACATTGCTTTTTGCACAGAAAAAGTAGTGTATTTCTACAAAGTAATGTCGTTCAGGCTAAAAAACGTCGGGGCTACCTATTAAAGGTTAATGAATCACGTATTAAAAAGCCTCATCGGGAGGTCCATGGAAGTTTACGTCGATGATATGCTGGTCAAGAGCATTCGGCGAGGCTATCATCTAGAAGACTTGGACAATTGCTTCCAGCTCCTCCGTCGTTTCCAGCTTTGCTTGAACCCCACCAAGTGCGCGTTCGGGTTCACTGCAGGAAAGTTCCTGAGCTTCACGATAACACAGCTGGCGATAGATGCCAACCCCGAAAAGATCAAGGCATTGGAATTCATATCACCCTCACGCAATGTTAAGGAGGTCCAACGCCTCAATGAGAGAATAGCCGCACTTTCTCGCTCCCTGGCCCGAACAAGGTACAAGTACCTCCCCTTCTTCAAAGTGCTTCAAGGAACTCACCATGTCAGTTTCCAGTGGATGGAGGAGTGCCAAGCTATCTTCGAGCACCTCAAGAAGTATCTTGCCACTCCCCCACTGCTTTCTAAGCCCGTCGAAGGAGAAGCCCTCTTCCTATACCTGACAATCTTGTCGTATGCCCTCAGCTCGGTCCTGGTAAAGGACAAAGAGGGGATCCAACGTCAGGTCTACTATCTCAGCAAAATCTTGTCTGATACCGAGAGCAGGTATTCCGCAATAGGCAAAACAGCCCTAGCACTTGTATACTCGACCAGAAAGCTTCACCCATACTTTCAAGCACACACCGTCAAATTACTCACACTGCTACCACTCCGGGCAATCCTACAAAAGCCCGAGGTGTCAGGAAGGCTAGTAAAATGGGCGGTGGAGCTGGGAGAGTTCATAATCCAATTCCTGTCAAGGCCCGTCATCAAGTTCCAAGTCTTGGAAGACTTCGTAGTAGAATGCACGCTCCCGCTAGAAGAGACCCCCAGCTCTGTTAGCCCGGCTCCAACATTGTAGACCCTGCACATCGATGGAGTCTCGGTTACTGCAGGGGCAGGTGCAGGGTTACTACTGACAGGCCCCAAGGGAGCCTCCCTTGAGTACGGGATCCGACTGAAATTCCCCGCCACAAACAACGCCGCGGAGTATGTAGCCCTGATCGCTGACCAACGCCTAGCGATCGATTATGGGATAGAAATATTGACCATCAACACTAACTCTTAGCCAGTGGTCTCGCAAGTTGAGGGGGACTACGAGGCGAAAAATGAACAGCTTGCACACAATACCTCTAGCTGGCCAAGACCATCCTCGAGTAAAATCAAATCTCATTAGATCATCCACATTCCTCGAGAGCAGAATGCCAGGGCGGACGAATTGTTCAAGGTCGCCAATCCACCACAGGATACTAAACACAGCGCTGATGAGTCGAGGATTTACTCGTTCCTAGTATTTCGGACCCCTGGGATATTGCCACCATCAGGTGGACCCCATTTGTTAGAGCCAGTAAACCCGGCTCCCCCTAAACCTCGGATCTAAAGCTGCAGCTCACACTTATTCTTCTTGAACCACCCCCTGGATGAGAATCTCAAAGGAACAGACCGTGGGCTTCAGCGCGGAGGTCCCACCACTTACCCGGAAGAATTATCAATTCTCCCCCTCCCTAGCCAATGCTGAGCTAGGTTCCTTAGAAGAAGAAAAAAAGGTCAACAACCTTCTATTAGGCACCTTAGCAGTCTATTTATAGGCCTCTGAATCTGAACTGCCAATAACCAAACTGAACTGACTGGAAATTACCAGAATACCCTTAGTCAGGTCTGCCAACAGCCAAACTCCACTATTCTGAAGGGTTATATGCAGACGACCAAGGGTAAAAGTGTAAAATCACATGGGGCTAAAAAGGTAAACCCCTCTCTACCTGAACCGGCCCTTGACTGAACGCTGAATCGGTCACTAGGCGTCTCGCCGAACTGACGCTTCGCAAGAGCGTCGTCTCGTGGGAGAGAACTCCCCCTTTGGATCCCTCTCTCCTAGCGAGTCAGCTCTCGCCTCGGCCCCTCTCGCCTAGCGAGCAGCTCTCTCCCCGCGAGTGGCCCTTTCCCTGGGATCCACTCGCCTAGCGAGTCGGCTCTCGCTTCGGTCCATCTCGCCCAACAAAATAGCCTTCTCTCTAAACCCATCTCACCTTCTGCTCCTGCGAGCCGAGGTTGTACACAATCCCCGCTCTTTTCAAGGTTGTCTCAAGCTCGGAAAAAAATCCAACCGAGGCTCGCGTCATTAAATTTAATTTATGACGGAATCTTTTGGGGACCCTCCACCTGAACCTATAAATATAGGATTTCCACCCCCATGTAGAGAGTGCCCCCTTTCCACATTTTGTCCTTCTCTAGCTCTACTGCTATCATGTCTCACAGCCAGAGCTTCCGCGAATGCATTGCGATGGTGCGCAAGCGGAACAAGGCCACCATGGCCGCTCTGACAACGGTTCCGGTTCGCACTCCCCCTCCTTACCGTCATCATCGTCTCGCCTGAAGAAGGTGAAAACAACTGACCCCTCTCCCTTTGCAGAGGATCCCTCTCGCGCCTTCCCGGAAATCCACGCCACTCCTCCTCCTGCGTCTCCCAGAGAGAAAGAGGTGAACATTTGCTTCTTATCTCTATTTCTCCTTTATTCGCATTTTCTCATTTACTATTTTCTTTCAGGGGGATCTCGCACCTCAACATCGACCCGAGAGCCCGCGGGACGACACCGTCGACCATCACAAAAATTCTGACTCGCCTCAGCATTCCACCCCTCCATCTACTCCTCCAAGTGCAAGGAAGGATGACCATTCTCACGTCGTTGGGACCTCTCGTTATCCTGGTAAAAGACCTTCCCTATCGGACCTCTGTCCCGCTCGCTACTCCCATACACTACTGGGAGAACCCCCCTTACTCTACCCTTCTGCTCCTTACGCAGGCGTCCAATTCGATTAGCCTTTTGAGGAATTCTCTAGGCAACTAGTCGTCTCGCCCCCTCCTCCTATAGACGAGATTGAAGACTACCTGGGTGACCCCATAGACCCGCTAGAGATGAAGCGTAGAATAGCTGAGATGTTCCGGAAGTACGCGCATATCATCCGCGAGTTGGAACAAGATAAGCAGGAAGCCGACCGGCGAATCGACTGGCTGGAAGTTGAATGTGCTCGCCTATCTTCGGTGATAGATGTTGACATTGAGATAGACGAGACTGATCCTCAGGCCATCCTAAACGAGGTCGATCAACAACTTCGTCTCGCGTGCTGTGGTGTCAACGCTGCTCGCGCTTTTCACCTCCCTAATCGGCCCCCTTGTACGGGATCTCGCGGTGGCCGCTGGAAATGGCACAAACACTGAAGATCTCCTTGCTCGTCTTGCCTAGTTTATCTGTCTCGCTCTTCTAATTTGTAATACTCATATAATATATGTTATGCTACTATCTCGCCCAGGGCCTAGGACCTGTGAACATGTTGCCCGCCTTGTGCGGGATGGGACAATTAAATAATCAGTATTTCTGGTTTATTTTTATGCTTAGTTTAATTTCTTTTTATTCCTTCTTTGTTATTCGCTGTTTGTTCTGTCTTGCTGAGGAAGCCCGCGATGGGCCACACGCGAATCGAGGCAGAGAGAGTGAAACGTCAGCCGACTCTCCCGCTTCCTCCATATATTTTTCCCGCCCGTTTTTTCCACTGACCACATCCATTATAAATACCCCCTCACCCCAGATCAGAGCTATGTTCTCACCTCTGTTGCGCCCTAGCTCTCGTCCTTTTGTTCCCTCCGTCCCGCGTATTGCTCTCGCTTCTACTTCATCTCGCTTCCTTCTCCTTCAACCGTCTCGCCGATTCATCCCCTTTACTTTGATTGTCTCGCTTTAAATGGGAAATAAGAAGGTTGAAGAGGGCAAGGGGCGCAGCCGGTGTGGGAGATGATTCGCTAACCATGACTTCCCCCTCGACAGAATTTTTGAAGAGGAATACAACTTCTTTACCCGCGAGTTCTTGACAGATGGATTTGAGTCGCGGCCCCAAAAATTCGGCGAGTCGATCAATACTTTCTACCCTGGGGAACTCGCCTTCCCCGTCTCACACTTCAAGGCGGGGCTGAGACTGCCCCTCTGGCTGGAGGTTTAATAGGTCTTGAAGTACTTCGACGTAGTCCCAGTGTAGTAAAACCCGAATGCCATCTCGGTACTAGTTTCCTTCGCCAGCTACATGCGCCGGGAGCGCATCGAGTTCAGCTTGACAGTCTTTCGCAAGCTGTTCGTCTACCATGCCAACCACGACGGTGTATCCTACTTCATCGGGCAAGGTCTCAAGGTATGTGAGACGCCCAACAAGAATCATCACTGGCTCATCCCCTTCGTCTTCATCCGCGGCAACTTGGGGGGCGTCCCGCTCACGCCCGTGTCACATGTCGAGGTGTTCTACGTGTCCCTACAAGTTGGCAGAACGGACAAGCTTCTCTACGACTTCTTCGTCGGCAAGAACTTCGAAGTTCAATTCCTGAGGCGCGGTCTCGACTCCCTCCTTCCTGTGCTCCCTAGCGAAGGTATGCTCGCGTCCCTTTGGCCTCGCCTTTACTATTTCGTCTCGCCTTCTTATCACCCAGTTATTTGTTTAGGAGAGAGGAACGTCCCCGTTCACCCCCCCCCCCCTTACAAGAGTAACGCTAAGCCATCTAAGGATCTCGCTCTCGCCAGCATGGCGGCCGAGGCGGCGAAAGAGTCCTTGGCCCCTTCCCTCAAAAAAAGGCCGCTGAAGGCACTGCTCCGTCTCGCCCTAGCCCTAAGAAAAAGATGAAGAAGGATGTGTCCTTACCCAAAGAGAAAAAGGAGAAGGCCCCCAAAGAGAAGAAGGAGATGTTGGGGTCCCTGAGCCCCATCTCCATAGGATCTCAGTCCCCTCGATCACCTCCTCGGTCGTCTCGCCGATAGGCTGTCTCGCCTACCCGCAAGACGACACTTCCCGACCAACCTACCGGCACCTCGATTCAACCAACTGGGTCTCCATCTCGCGAAGCCGCTTCTTCCAGTCGCCCGGCCCCCTCTTCTCATCAAAATTTTAACATGGGCCCCTTGGTTCAAGACGCTGTTAACAACCCAGTTTTACTATGGGAGAAGGAAGTGAACCAGGTGTCAATCTCCACCCTCCTTCCCTCATGGAAGGAGCAGGACCCGCCCACTAGCCACACCTTCTCCCTGGGCTTCGGACTTTATGGGGTTCCAGAGTTAGATTCCGTCGAGAAGGAAACCTCGCGAGATCTGGTTCTGAAGACTACGCATGCTCAGCTGCGCATCTTGGAGCTTTCGCACCGGCTCTCGCGCCGCCTTATTTTTAATAATTGGAAATGTAAAGAATCTGAGGCTGACCTGGCAACGGAGCGCGAGAAGTCTGGGGACCTCAAAAAGAGGCTGGTTGTTGCCGAAACCCTTCTTGCTAAGGCCCGGGGTGGTGTGGTAAGCCTTATCTTACCTTCTGTCCGCTTCTCTCACGTCTTCTTCTGGCTAACTGATAAGCTTCTTGCAGGATGTCGAGACGTCAGACCGACTGCACTCGTGCATAGCGGCCCTGGAGGAGGACGTCAAAGATCTGAAATCTCAGATCTTCCATCTTTGGGACAGTGCTCCGTTGTCTTCTCGCTCAGTACTTCCCCAGGCTCCTCCCTCTCATTATTCCTATGTGGAGGTCGAAGAGCTCTGTCGAAACTCCAACATTAGGACGGCCGAGCTCATTCTGAAAATGATGAAAGAGTTGGGGGTCGTCAAAGAAGAGTCTGAAAATGTTACTGCCCGCGATCTCGTGCCAGAGATCTATGGCGAGGAGGGTGATGACTTGTCTTCCAGCGAGGAGGAATGAAACACTTCTGGTGAGATCTAGGGCTCTCTCTCTTTTTGCTTCCCTATAACTTTGTACTTAGTTTCTTTTTGTAATGAATAGTTATATGGATAAGTGTATACGCTCTTGCTTTATCTGCTGTTATGTTATTTCATTTATTGCAAGACGATTCTTAAGTTTGCTCACGCTTGCGAGACGGGGCCATTCCTCATCTCGCCACCTTGCTGGAGAGTGGATTTTGCTCAGAGTGCGATTCGCCACTCCCCCCCCCCCACTCTTGCGCGTGGGACCGACTTATTCTTCCCTCTCGTCTCGCCTCAAGATATCTCTAGCGCGAGTGGTATCGAGGAGTAAACCCGCCCCCTTCTTAGGCAGGAACCTCCTTCCCCCTAATTGCCTACTCACCATAGGCGAGAACTTCGCCCGGGTTGTCGGCTGGTAATGCACTTACCTGTACTGCTCCAACTCTTCCCTCCCCCTTATCATTCTATGGACTTCCCTCATCTTGTTGACCAGTAGTGGTGTTTCTTAAGAAATCTCATAGCTTATTCCGCCACTTAACCTACCCATGACTCTGCCAGCTTGATGAGAGCTTGGTCAGCGGGTCTTCTCGGGGTCTCCTCTCCAGACCAACTCCAACCACCGAGTGAGCCTACAGCCCTGCCAGCTTGATGAGAGCGTGGTCAGCAGGTCTTCTCGGGGTCTCCTCTCCAGACAACCACCAACCACCAAGTGACCTACAACCCTGCCAGCTTGATGAGAACCAGGTCAGCGAGTCTTCTCGGGATCTCCTCTCCAAACCAACTCCAACCACCGAGTAAGCCTACAGCCCAGCTAGCTTGATAAGAGCCTTATCAACGGGTCTTCTCGGGCTTTTCCCTCCAAACCAACTCCAACCACCGAGTGAGCCTACAACCCTGCTAGCTTAATGAGAGCCTGGTCAGCGGGTATTCTCGAGGTCTCCTCTCCAGACCAACTCCAACCACCGAGTGAGCCTATATCCCTGCTAGCTTGATGAGAGCCTGATCAGCGGGTCTTCTCGGGGTCTTCTCTCCAAACAAACTCCAACCACCGAGTAAGCCTACAGCCCTGCTAGCTTGATGAAAGCCTAGTCAGCGGGTCTTATCGGGGTCTCCTCTCCAGACCAACTCCAACCACCGAGTGAGCCTACATCCCTGCTAGCTTGATGAAAGCTTGGTCAGTGGGTCTTCTCGGGGTCTCCTCTCTAGACCAACTCCAACCACCGAGTGAGCCTACAACTCTGCCAGCTTGATGAGAGCCTGGTCAGCGAGTCTTCTCGGGGTCTCCTCTCCAAACCAACTCCAACCACCGAGTGATCCTACAGCCCTGCCAGCTTGATGAGATCCCGGTCAGCGGGTCTTCTCGGGGTCTCCTCTCCAAACCAACTCCAACCACCGAGTGAGCCTACAGCTCTGCCAGCTTGATGAGAGCCTGGTCAGCACGTCTTCTCGGGGTATCCTCTCCAAACCAACTCCAACCACAGAGTGAGCCTACAGCCCTGCCAGCTTGATGAGAGCCTGGTCAGCGGGTCTTCTCGGGATCTCCTCTCCAAACCAACTCCAACCACCGAGTGTGCCTACAGCCCTGCCAGCTTGATGAGAGCCTGGTCAGTGGGTCTTCTTGGGGTCTCCTCTCCAAACCAACTCCAACCACCGAGTGAGCCTATAACCCTGCCAACTTGATGAGAGCCTTGTCAGCGGGTCTTCTCGGGGTCTCCTCTCCAAACCAACTCCAACCACCGAGTGAGCCTACAGCCCTGCCAGCTTGATGAGAGCCTGGTCAGCGGGTCTTCTTAGGGTCTCCTCTCCAAACCAACTCCAACCACCGAGTGACCCTACAGCTCTGCCAGCTTGATGAGAGCCTGTTCAGCGGGTCTTCTCGGGCTCTCCCCTCCAAACCAACTCCAACCACCGAGTGAGCCTACAACCCTGCCAGCTTGATGAGAGCTTAGTCAGTGGGTCTTCTCGAGGTCTCCTCTCCAAACCAACTCCAACCACGGAGTGAGCCTACAGCCCTGCCATCTTGATGAGAGCCTGGTCAGCAGGTTTTCTCGGGGTCTCCTCTCCAAACCAACTCCAACCACCGAGTGAGCCTATAGCCCTGCCAGCTTGATGAGAGCCTGGTCAGCGGGTCTTCTCAGGTTCTCCCCTCCAAACCAACTCCAACCACCGAGTGAGCCTACAACCCTGCCAGCTAGATGAGAGCCATGTCAGCGAGTTTTCTCGGGGTCTCCTCTCCAAATATCACAATCTTATCTCATGGAGGAAAACACCTAGAATTTCATTATATCAAGAACCCGTGCCAAGTTTACAAGTATTGGAAAAGGACAAATATCAAGTATTGGAAAAGATAAACAACAAGTATGGAAAAATACAACATCAAGGGTAGAATATTTTCCGGTCGTCGCCGCTTCGGGCGCAATCAAGAGGTACCCCATCCACATCCTGGATATGGTACCCTCCTGACTTCAAGGCCTCCCTTAGTATGAAGGGACCCTCCCAGTTGGGGTTGAGCTTCCCTACTGAGGCTCTCCTGCCTGCTGCATCTACTTTCTTGAGGACCAAGTCCCCCTTTTGGGACTTCCTAACCCAGATGTGCTTGTCAATTTACTTGGACATTCGGAGCTTGACTTCCTCCTGTCGGATTGATGTTAGCTCCCTAAGTTCCTCCACCAAGTCAAGGGAGAGCTTCTGCTCTTCCTCGTTTTCTATTGGCCACCCTTCATCTCCCTTCCTTTCCGTTGCCACCCTGGGGGATTCAACCTCGAACTCCACAGGTATAACGGCCTCTGAGCCATGGGAAAGTTTGAATGGCGTCTCTCCCGTGGCGGTATTCGGTGTAGTTCTCAAAGCCCAGAGAACAGAGGGGAGCTGTTCTACCCAACTTCCCCTTAAGTTCTCTCTACTTTCTTCTTCAAGAGGTTTACGATGACCTTGTTCGCAGCTTCCACCTGCCCATTGCTTTGAGGATGATGACTGAGGTGAATCGAAGATCTATGCCCAGTTGTACACAGGAATCCATGAATTCCCTACTAGCGAACTGCGGTCCATTATCCTTGACGATGGCCAATGGGAGCCCATGTCGGCAGATGATCTCTCCCCACATGAAATTTCTGACTACCTGTGATGTCACCTTTGCCAATTCCTTCACCTCCAGCCACTTTGAAAAATAATCCACCATGGCCAGCATGAATTTCCTCTGGCCACTAGCTTGGGGGAACGGGCCCACCAGATCTAGTCCCCATATGGCAAAGGGCCATGGAGCCGTGGTTGTGCGTAACCTTTGGGCCAAGAGGAGTTGAAGAGGGGCGAACTCCTGACATTTCCTACATATCCTTGCGAATTCCTCAGCATCCCTCCTGAGGGTAGGCCAGAAGTAGCCTTGCCTAAACACCCTTCCTTCCAAAGTCTGACTTCCAGAATGGCTCCCACATTCTCCTGAGTGAATTTCCTCCAGCACCCTCGAGGCCTCCTTCTCAGATACACACCGAGCCAGTAGGCCTGACAGCATCTTCTGGTATAAGGTTCCCTCTTTCAATGTGTAATATGCTGATTTTTACCTGACTCGCTTCTTCTCAAGGTCTCTCTTGGGGAGACATCCCGATGTCAAAAAGGCGATAAATAGATCCATCCAGGACCCTTGCTGGTCCACTTCCATCAACTCTCCCTCCTCTATGGAAGGCCTGAAGAGCTCTGTCATAGTTCCTCCGGCCCGAGGGTCGTGCTTGGCGAGTAGGTCTGCCTGAGTATTCTCTTCCCTTGGGACATGATGAATTGAAAAGCTGCGGAACTGCCCAATGACACCCTTCGCCTTCATTAGATACAATTAGAGGGTGGGCTCTCTCACTTAAAACTCCCCATTAATGTGCTCTGCAACTACAATAGAATTTGTGGAGACCTTGATGTCCTGTATGCCGAGCTCCCGAGCCAGCCTGAGCCCGGCAATGATGTCCTCGTATTCCGCCTGGTTGTTGGTGAGGGTGAAGTGAATCTTTAGGGCCTCCTCAATTCTTGTCCCCTCGGGACTCACTAGAATCATCCCTCCTCTAAAAGATCTTCTTCCTGAGGCCCCATCTACGAGCATCTCCCAAGCCGTTATAGGAGGTGCTTCAGCTTCTTCGACCTCGACCACATATTCTGCCAAGAAATCTGCCACTACTTTCGCCTTGATAGCCACCCGAGGGATGAAAGTGAGATCGAACTCACTGAGCTCTATCGACCACTTGTCCAACCTTCCTGAATGCTCCACCCCTTCCAAGATGCGATGGAGAGGATGATCTGTCACGAACTGGATAGAGTGAGCCTGAAAGTACGGCCTGAGCTTCCTAGCTGAGACGATGATGGTGAAGGCCAGTTTCTCAAAGATAGGGTATTTTAGTTCTGCCCTTTTCAGGACCCTGCTTACATAATAAATCAGGAACCGCCTCTTACCCTTTTCTCGCACAAGAACTGAACTTACTACTCCCGTCCCTACCCCAAGGTAAAGGAATAAACTCTCTCCCTCTCATGGCCCTTGGAGTAGCGACGTTTGGGTGAGCTGTTGCTTCAGAGCTAAAATAGTCTTCTCACATTCAGAGGTCCATTCAAAAGTCGTTCATCCTCTCAACGTTCGAAAGAAAGGCAAGCACCTCTCTCCTGCTCTGGAGAGGAACCTACTCAATCCAGCCAACTTGCTGGTGAGATGTTGTACCTCTTTGGCATTCTTCATAGATTCCAACTCTAAGATTTCTTTCACTTGTCTGGGTTAGGCTCTACTCCTGAGGGGGTGAAGAGGTGTCCCAAGAACTTCCCCCTGCTGGCCCTGATTACGCACTTCAGAGGGTTGAGCCTCATCTTGTATTTTCTTATAGTTCCAAAGATTTTATCTAGATCTAGGACATGAGACCCGAGGTCCCGGCTCTTGATCAGCAGGTCGTCTACGTAAACCTCGATGTTCCGCCCCTTCTGCTCCCGGAAGATCTGATCCATCATTCTTTGATAAGTTGACCCCGCATTCTTCAACCCGAAGGGCATCATATTGTAGCTGAATCACCCATCCTCGATGACGAAGGTGACATCCTTGACATCTGGGGGTGCATACGTATTTGGTGGTATCCTGAAAAGGCATCTAGAAAACTCATTAGTGAAAAATCGACGGCTGAATCAACTAGCGCGTCGATTCGAGGCAGAAGGTAACAATCCTTAGGGCATGCTTTATTCAAAAGGGAAAAATCGATACACATCCTCCACTTCCCCTCCCCTTTCTTTACCATTGCAACATTACTCACCCACCCCGGATACTTGTTTGCAGATATGAACCCTATCTGGAGCAGCTTCTCCACCTCCTCTCAGATGGGCCTGGCCATCTTAGAAGCGATGGCCCTCTTCTTCTGTTGAATGGGACGAGCTTTGGGGTCAAGGTTGAGACGATGGCATGCCACGTCTGCATCGACCCTCGGCGTGTCGGCTGTGCTCCAAGCGAAGACGTTGATGTTCTCCTGTACACACTTCCTGATTTTCTCCCGATCCTCGGGGCTGAGCTCTCCACTGACTTTTATTTTTTCCTTCCTTCCCTCCTTGATGAGGACTTCCACCTCTAGCACCTTAACCGTTGCCTTAAGCCTCGAAGGCTCCTCCTCTCCCTCCTGCTCCCTCAGCTCACGCTTTATGGCTTCACACTCCTCAACGACCGCAGCCACCTCCCGTAAGAACCTCTCCACCTCTTCATCGGTACCCCTTCCTTGCGACGTACCTCCTCTCCTACTTGGCTGAGCCTCCCCCTTGGATGACTCCCCCTCTTCCCTTATCTTTCTTTTTCTTCCTCCTGCCACTTCTATCTCCTCTCCAACCTCCTGCTCTCCTGCCATTTCTGTCTCCCCTGCAATGCCACTCTCCACTCCTATGGCTTCTCTCTCCTCTTCCACCTCTCCTCCGACCTCCTGCTCTCCCGCAATTTCTGGCTCCCCCGCAATGCCATTCTCCACTCCTATGGCTTCTCTCTCCTCTTGCTCCCACTACTCCATCCTCTTCTCCAGCTCCTCAACATCACCTTTCCAAGAAATGGTGTTCATCGCTGTCACGTAGCATTCTCTGGATGCCTTTGGATCTCCTCGCACCCTAATCTGAGTCCCACCTGAGTTGAGCTTCAAGCATTTATGGAAAGATGATGGAACGCATTTGAAGGCGTTGATCAAAGGGTGTCCAAAGAATGCATTGTAACTGCTGGGAGCATCCACTATCACAAAGCGGCAATTCCTGGACAGCCCTCCCAGAGTCACTTGGAGTCCCACTCCTCCCTCGACCTCCTTCCTTTCTCCTGAAAACCCGAACAACGGTCTGTCCGCTGCTAACATCCTCCTGGCCTCTACCCTCATCTCGTTGAATGCCTTCTTGAAAATGACATTCACTGAGCTCCCATTATCCACCAAGATCCTTGACACCGTGAAGTTTTCGATGGCGGTCCGAATCACCAACGCATCGCAGAATGAATCCTCGTGATCCGGCAAGTCCTTCCTGGAAAAAGTGATCTTCTAATCTGGGGACGGGGCTTGTGACGTCGAGGCTACGCTCCGACGGTACATAGTACGAAGGCTGGCCTTGCGGGTAGCCTCAATCCCCCCTCCCATGGATCACCCTGATCCCCCCTTGATCTCCCACATCCGAGCGGTCCACACATCGATCCTCCTCCCCAGTTCCAGTCACCTATACTATCCGCACCGGTAGCTGCTGCTCACCTGCTCCTCTTCCCCTCTTCAATTCCAAAAACTCCGGACAGGTATCCGTCGCATGGCCTTCCTCCTCGTGGAAGTCACAATACGGCAAGGCTACCTCCCCCTCCCGCCTTCCCTCCGGGTGGTTCCTCCTTCTCCCTACTCCAGCTCCCGCTCTTCCCCGCTCTCTTCCTCTTCCTTGCCCTCGGCCGATGGCCATAGCTTGCTGAGGCAGGGGTGGGAGTGGTCTAGGACAATGTCCCCACCCTAGCTGATTGAACCTCCCTGGTCCTCTCTGGTAGTAGTTCCTTCCCCCTTGGGGGAAACCTCTTCCCTTCCCTTGAACAAGGCCTCCGGGCTGCCTCCAACCCAACTCCTGATCCACCGGACCCCTCGGCTCTTCCCTCCTCCTTCCTTTCTGCTGCCTCGCTCCTCCTGGTTCCCTCTACTCCACCTCCGTCACCCTTGCCAACTTCTTAGCAAACGCCGGGTATACTGCCTCCATCGCTATCTCCTTCGCTGCCTTCTCCATCAACCCTTCGAACGACAACGATGCCTTCTTGGTCAGGCTCATCTTGAAGAAGCCCTCCCTCAGCCCCACAGTGAAGGCCATCTAGAGAGAAAATCCTGGCACCTCCTGAATGTCTAGGATTTCCTCCTAGAAGTGATCCACGTACTGGGCCAAGGAATCTTCAGCCTTCTGCTTGATCAAAAAAATAGACTCCGGATTCTTCTTCCTCTTCTTCGAGGTCGAGAAGCGCAACTGGAAGCTCCTACTCAAGTCCTCGAAACCATATATCGATCCTGCCGAGAGTTGATGAAACCAGTCCTTGGCTTTGTCCTTCAAGGTGATGGCGAAGATGTGGCACTTGAATGCGTTCGTCATCGGCCTGATTGAGACCGCGTCTTCGAACCATTGCAAGTGTTGGAGGGGGGCATCTTTCCCCACGTAGTAGGTCATCTCTGGCTCGTGAAACCCCTCTGGGACGGGAGCCGAAAGAATCAACTCGCAAAAAGGAGACCCTCTCGCTGGAGGTCTCGCCACTTCCACTCGCACGACCATCTCCCCTGGCGAGACGACACTCGCGGGACTGGCGAAGAGCTCCCTGCCCTCCAGGTCTCGCCGGCTTCCTTCTACCACCTTCTGCTTCCCTGGTCGCCCCCTCCCCCCCCCCCCATGTGCGTCCTCGCCTACTCTTGCCAAGGCGATCCCCTCATAAGGTGCAAGACCAGGCGCCTGAGGTGGGGGGGGGGTCACACAATCACCTCGCTGCGAGATCTGCTGCAGCATGTACATGATACCTCTGATGGATGCCATGAACTCCTCTCTCCCAACATATCCTCCCGGGTTCTGGTACCCACCCTCGTCTCCTTCTCCAAGATCTCCTGCCATGAAGTAGTCCAAGGTTCTTCTATGTAGGCTGCGATCCACGCTCACCGCACCAAAAATGTTGGAGCCAGTAAACCCGACTCCCCCTAAATCTCGGATCTAAATCTGCAGCTCACACTTACTCTTCTTGAACCACACCCTGGATGAGAATCTCAAAGGAACAGACCATGGGCTTCAACGCGGAGGTCCCACCTCTTACCCGGAAGAATTATCAATTCTCCCCCTCCCTAGCCAATGCTGAGCTAGGTGCCTTAGAAGAAGAAAAGAAGGGTCAACAACCTTCTATCAGGCACCTTACCGGTCTATTTATAGGCCTCTGAATCTGATCTGCTAATAATCAAACTGAACCGACCATAAATTACCAGAATACCCTTAGTCTGGTCTGCCAACACAAAACTCTGCTTTTCTGAAGGGTTATATGCAGACCACCCAGGGTAAATGTATCAAATCACATGGGGCAAAAAGGTAAACCCCTCTTTACCTGAACCGGCCCTTGACTAAACACTGAACCGGTCACTAGGCCTCTCGCCGAACCGGCGCTTGGCGAGAGCGTCGTCTCGCGGGCGAGAGCTCCCCCTCTGGAGCCCTATCGCCTAGCGAATCGGCTCTCGCCTCGGCTCGTCTCACCTAGCGAGCAGCTCTCGCCCCGCGAGTGGCCCTTTCCCTGGGATTCACTTGCCTAGCGAGTCGGCTCTCGCTTGGGTCCATCTCACGCAGCAAAATAGCCTTCTCTCTAAACCCATCTCGCCTTCTGCTCTTACGAGCCCGAGGTTGTACACTATCATTGCATACCTCAAAAGTGGGCAACTGTCGGCGGACCCCGTAGAGGCCAGATGGCTTCGAATGCGCGCAACCTCATTCTCTCTCATCGTTATGAACTCTACAAACGCTCATTCTCTGAACCGTACCTAAAATGTTTATGCCTCGCCGACGCCAACTACGCATACGGGAGGTGCACAAAGGCATATTCGGCGAGCACTTGGGAGGAAAGTCTTTTGCCCTGAAAATCTTGCGGCAAGGCTTCTACTGGCCGACATTGAAAAAGGACGTCATAGACTTCACTCGAAAATACAAAAGCTGTCAATTCCACTCCAACGTCTCGCATCAACCTCCCGTCAGGCTCACCCGGCTCCGAAGTGCATGGTCATTCGCCCAATGGATAATCGACCTACTCGACCCATTTTCGTCAGCTTCCAGGCAGAGGAAGTTCATCATTCTGGTCGTCGACTACTTCACAAAATGGGTCGAGGAAGAACCGTTGGCCAAGATTGCCGAGGAGAACGCGACGCGATTCATTTGGAAAAGCATCATTCGTCGCTTCGACATCCCCGCCACTATCATCGTCGACAACGGGACACAGTTCACCGGAAAGGCATTCACCAAAATGTGCAATGACCTGAAGATAGAGCTCCGTCATACAATCGTGGCACATCCTCAGGCCAATGAACAAACTGAAGTCACCAACCACACCATCCTAAAGGCCTGAAGACCCACCTTCAAGAGGCCCAAGGTCAATGGGTGGATTCCCTCCCCAATGTCCTGTGGACTTACCGAACAATGACAAGGACACCCATCGAGAGAACACCCTTCAACCTTTGCTACTAATCAGAAGTTGTCATGCATGTACACATTCGGGACCCAAGTCCTCGCATCTAAGCTAGACTTGGTCCAGAAAATGAAGCCCTCCTGAGGGAAAACCTAACTTGGTACAGATAGTCAGGGATGAAGTAGCACAAAGAATCGCCGCAAACCAAGGTCGCATGACACGCTTTGTCGTAGGGTAAAACCAAGACCCATCAGTATCGGGGACCTCATCCTCCGAAACCTTGAAGCAACAGGGAAAGGACCTCAAAAGTACAAGTTCTCTTCGACTTGGGAAGGGCCCTTCCTCGTCATGATAGTAGTAAAGCCCGGAACTTACAAATTGAGAGTTCCGGACGGAAAAACACTCCCTCTGACTTGGAACGTGCAGAACCTACGCCACTTCTACCAATAATCCAAAGCAGGGTGTACGGTCGGGTCACCCCATCATTGTATCTTCTTAAACACCAATGCAATCCTCCTTGTTTGAATCTAGTTGCAAGTCCCAGAAGAGACTGACAAAAGCCTTTCTGTACCTCCCATGCGAGACTGGCGAAAGCCTTTATGCACCACCCGAACAAACCCCGGTCCTCACAAGTGAGATAGATAAAGATCTGTCTGCACCTCCCAATTGAGATGGAAAAAGGTTCATATGCACCTTTTACTTAGATGAACCCTGGTTCTCATGAAGCGCGAACGAACAAAGGTTCTTCGCCACCTCCACTCGGACGTACCCGGTCCTCCCAGACGAGTTGAACAAAGGTTCATCTGCACCTTTACTTGTACGAACACTGGTTCTCCTGAGGCGCAAATGAACAAAGGTTCTTCGCCACCTCCACCCGGATGGACCCTGGTCCTCCAAGGCGAGATGAACAAAGGTTCATTTACACCTTCACTTGGACGAACCCTGGTTCTCCAGAGACGGGAATGAACAAAGGTTCTTCGGCACATCCACCCAAACGGACCCTGGTCCTCCCAGGAATGATGAACAAGGGTTAATGTGCACCTTCACTTAGACAAAACCCGGTTCTTTTGAGGCGTTAACGAATAAAGGTTCTCCGCCCCCTCCACCCAGACGGATCCCAGTCCTCTCAGGCGAGATGAACAAAGGTTCATCTTGTTGGAGTTACCATGGTGATCTAGAAGTAGTCAAACATGTAATCTCACTGCCAACGCGATATGAGCCTGCAGGGTCGCACATAAGAGCATGTGGAGAAGTTGGAAGATTGACTGTGTTGGTAAAGGTTACCAATCACCATACAGAATGGGGTCCGACAAATGTTTCCAAGGAGTATCGTCGAGATTCGTCGAGTATCGTCGAGATTCGTCGAGTATCGTCGAGATTCGTCGAGTATCGTCGACTATGGTTCGTCGAGTATCATCGACTATGGTTCGTCGAGTATCGTCGACTATGGTTCGTCGAGTATCGTCAACTATGGTTCGTCGAGTATCGTCGAATATGGTTCGTCGAGTATCGTCGAAAATGGTTCGTCGAGTATCGTCGAGATTCGTCGAGTATCGTCGAGATTTGTCGACTATCGAACTGTTCGATAATCGACGAATGCTGATACTCGACGAATTATTCCAGAAACCCTAATTCTCTGTGGTCTGTGGATAGCGATTTTTCTAGGTCTGTTTATGCTTCGGGTATAAATTAGGACTAAGGTTTGAGGGTAAAAAGTAGACCCCCCCCCCCGACCCGACGGAAGTGTTCCGCCGATTCGCTCGCTCCGCTGACCTCCTCTCCAACGATAGTCGCCGGTGCTTGTCTTCCTGGAGCGGACCTAGCAGTCCGTGGAAGTGCAAGCTGCAATCGATATCCCTCCCTATTTTTCGTGCGACGAAGATCGGCGATTTCCCGCTCGTGTGGATTCCTGCAGAGGCGTAGACGCTATTCTACGTGGGACTCGCCGCCGACAAGAACTCATACATTGGAGCATCTTTGTTGAGTTGTGACTCAACACCGCCAAGGTAATTTTACCTAGTTATTTCTTAACTTCTTTGTTGGAACACCCTAATTTGGATTTGGGTCAGGATCACTATGTCTTTAGGATTATTAGATTGACCCATCAATGTATAGCTAAGGGTCATAGGATGTGCTAAGTCAAGGCTCTCAGAGTTTGATGAAATCAGCCAAGAGAAATCAGTCAGAAGAAATCAGAATTCATCCTTGGCGTTGAGCTCAGTTCGACGTTTTGAAGTTCAGGCGTCGAGCTCAGATCGACGATCTCTGAGCTCAGGTCCTCGAGGCGTCGAACTCTGTTCGACGATCGCCGAGCTCAGATCGACGTTTTCTATCCCAGACCATCTCTAATACCTCTGAGCTCAGATCGACGATCGTCGAGCTCAGGTCGACGATCATCTTGTTGAGATCGACGATTTCTGCCATCTCTCTGAACGCAAGTTCCCAGGCAGATTTTCAGGATATTCTTGGTCCAATCAATGTGAGCCGTTCATATTCCAACACAGCTTTATTACAGACAGTTACAAGAATGTATTTATTGAGATTATAGCCGTTGGAGTAACTAAGAGGCAGCAGTAATAAATACAAGAATTCAAATGACCATTTGTCTTCTATCAGAATATATATCATAAAGTGACAGAGAAAAAGCAGCAGGCATATACAGATCATCTTCATCTTCTTCATCTGTTCCAGGCTTTCAAGAGACACAAAATCAACATCAGTCTAAAAGCTTGCTGGAGAGCAACATCAACTTGAAGGCCTACACCCTGAAGCAAAGCTTCCACTCCTGAACTATTCTACATCTAAGGGGGAGCTTTGACAACAACAATCCACTTATGCTTCTCTCAGACTGTTGACAGAGAAGACAACATCAACTCTCTCTTCCCTCCTGTAAAAGGGTTCTTGAACTCCCTTCAAAAGTTCTGCTTGGTTTTTGAGCACCTTATCAAAAGCTCATTGGTGCCCAGGACACCTGATCAACTCATCCTGCAGTGGATTCCTACCTAGGGTGGTAGAAGAGTGGACTACCCAAGTTTAGGGGAACCACTATAAATTTCTTGTGTTGTCTGGTTTGCCTTTATTTCTTTTCTTTATTATTCTTGCTGTGTGTTTGCTCTAATCTCTAGGATAGATCTCCCTTTCAATTCGTATCAGAGGGAGGTTGGTTATTCAACAACAAGATCTTCACTAGTTTGGTCGTTTATAGAGACTAACACCTGAACCAAAAGATCTCTCTTGATCCAGCCTAGTTAGATTAATTATTCTGTTTTTCACATAGCAAGAATATGGAATATTCTAGCACCAGACCTCCTAAGTGCAACATAAACAAATTTGCACTTTGGAAGACAAGAATTAAGTCATTTATGGACAATATTGATGAAGAAATATTTTATGCCATTATGACAGGTCTCCCAACCTCAGCAACAACAACTAAAAGGGCCAGACTAGCTGATGCCAGAGCCATGAATATCCTAGCACAGTCATTATCTGATGACTTGTTCTAGGAAGTTGTTGAATGCTCAACAGCTAAGGAGATATGGGATTCTCTTCATCAAATGGCTTCTGAACCAGTGGATGGAACAACAGAAAGAAGCCACAACATCTTATTTGAAGGAGAAGAACCAATATCCCTAGATGTTATTTGGGATGTATCAGATGATGAATCATCATTTGAAGATGAAGAGGAGGAAGCAAGGGCCAAACAATTCTGCTTAATGGCCATCAATACTTCCTGCAGCAATTTAAAGTCTGAACAGACAGAAGGAAAATCAAAATCTGAAGAGGATCAGGTATTATCTAACTGTGTTCTCAGTTCAGTTAACTTAGAACTTCAATTTTGCTGCCAAGATTCAATAAAACCTGAGGAGGAAACAAAACTTCTCAGAAGAATGATTTCAGAATATATTCAAAGAAAGAAGAAACATATTAATCAAAATGAGTTCAGATCGTCGAACTCAGATCAACGATCCTATATAAAATCGTCGAACTCAGATCGACGATCCTATATAAAATCGTTGAACTCAGATCGACGATCCTATATAAAATCGTCGAACTCAGTCTGCTTTTTCATAAATTTGATTTATAATTATAAGGATAAACTATTTAAAATATTTTCAGATCCTTTTCCTATTTGGAACAAATTTATTAGGAAACATCTTTTCTTAAGGGCTTCTTCTATCCTTTTGATATTTTGTTCAAAATTATGTTAGGATTTCTGTATGAGATTTCTCTGTCAGATAACTTTATATTTCTTATAGATCTTTTTCTAAATTCATCTAGATTGAGTCCTCTACTCTAGTTGCATTGGTCAGCAGTGATCATGGCACTGAATTTGAATCTCTTCTGATGAAAAGAAATTCTATAGGAAGAAAGATATCAGACTTTGTTTTTCAAATTCAGAATCCTAATAAAATGTGCTGGACAAATATCATTTTTTATGCTAACATATCCTTTTTAAGGAGAGAGCAATCTCTACCATAGTCTTCTGCAGGTACCATCTATAAGAATTAGCTGGATGACTCAATCAAAAATCCAATTTTCAAAGTCATCCCAGCCTCCTCCAGTCACAGTTACTGCATCAACTTAGGGGGAGTTTTTGTAAAGCCAGCAGCAGTCAGTTTTAATAACAACAGAAGACAGCTATTCAAAGCTTCTCTTTTTATATCTTATGCTTTGTAATATTAATTATAATATTTTCATGTAAATAGTAATCCTAACCCAAATAGGGGGAGATTGTTGGAACACCCTAATTTGTATTTGGGTCAGGATCACTATGTCTTTAGGATTATTAGATTGACCCATCAATGTATAGCTAAGGGCCATAGGATGTGCTAAGTCAAGGCTCTCAGAGTTTGAAGAAATCAGCCAAGAGAAATAAGTCAGAAGAAATCAGAATTCATCCTTGGCGTCGAGCTCAGTTCGACGTTTTGAAGTTCAGGCGTCGAGCTCAGATCGACGATCTCTGAGCTCAGGTCCTCGAGGCGTCGAACTCCGTTCGACGATCGCCGAGCTCAGATCGACGTTTTCTGTCCCAGACCATCTTCAATACCTCTGAGCTCATATCGACGATCGTCGAGCTCAGGTCGACGATCATCTTGTTGAGATCGACGATTTCTACCATCTCTCTGAACGCAAGTTACCAGGCAGATTTTCAGGATATTCTTGGTCCAATCAATGTGAGCCGTTCATATTCCAACACAGCTTTATTACAGGACAGTTACAATAATGTATTTATGGAGATTATAGCCATTAGAGTAACTAAGAGGCAGCAGTAATAAATACAAGAATTCAAATGACCATTGGTCTTCTATTAGAATATATATCATAAAGTGACAGAGAAAAAATAGCAGGCATATACAGATCATCTTCATCTTCTTCATCTGCTCCAGGCTTTCAAGAGACACAAAATCAACATCAGTCTAAAAGCTTGTTGGAGAGCAACATCAACTTGAAGGCCTACACCCTGAAGCAAAGCTTCCACTCCTGAACTATTCTACATCTCAGGGGGAGCTTTGACAACAACAATCCACTTATGCTTCTCTCAGACTGTTGATAGAGAAGACAACATCAACTCTCCCTTCCCTCCTGTAAAAGGGTTCTTGAACTCCCTTCAAAAATTCTGCTTGATTTTTGAGCACCTTATCAAAAGCTCATTGGTGCCCAGGACACCTGATCAACTCATCCTGCAGTGGATTCCTACCTAGGGTGGTAGAAGAGTGGACTACCCAAGTTTAGGGGAACCACTATAAATTTCTTGTGTTGTCTGGTTTGCCTTTATTTCTTTTCTTTATTATTCTTGCTGTGTGTTTGCTCTAATCTCTAGGATAGATCTCCCTTTCATTCTTGATTCAATTTTCATGGCCCAATCCCAAATCTCTTTTGGGTTGTTCTTGATTTTATTATTTCCGCTGCGTACACAACTGTTGTGCCACCCTGGAGAAAACCCAATAGTGGTATCAGAGCGAGGTTGCGGCCATGATTGTTGTATTGGAAGTAAGGTTATTCCAGTACGTGTAAACCTAGGGATTTAGAAGTGTTCTAAATGTCTAGATTTAATCCTGGACCACCGCCAGGGGCGCGGCCCCTTGGAACCCCGCCAGGAACGTCTGGGATTTTGTGGTAATTTCTAATTGTTAGAAATTGTTGTCTCCTTAGCAGTAACCTTCCCTCGAGTGGTTAATGAACCCGTGTATTGTTTTGGATTTTGAATCCAACAAGGAGAGATGAGCTTGTCTACTGCTTTAAGTCGAGTTGCCTTTGCCTTTGTCCAATGCATGTAAATCTGAAGATTTGGAAGAGTCCGGATGTTCAGATTTAGCCCTTTCATCCACCAAATGTTGATAGTATCATGTTGTGCACATAAGGGATGCATGTGGATTTTAGAAAAGTGTTTTTCTATGGATGTGCACATTGATCAAATGTTGATCATGGTTAATTGTTAACCTATTATCAAAATTCCCTTCATCAAATATTAAGTGTTCGGATGCCTTTCGATGGATGACAGTCTTCCTGCCTCGATCGATGAAGTGTGGGCTTGCCAAAGAAAGGTGCATTAATCTATCTTGGTAAGGGTGCGAGCAGATAATTGTGATATCTCACTATCGACATCGGGTCTAACTTAACTAGGTGACCTCAAAGGTTGAGTGCCTAGAGGCATAGTGTTGGCATGCACCATATGATGGATGCGAATAAGGAGTTATTCACCAACCATACAAGAATTGCATGAGGATGCAATTGGCAAGCGTTGCCTACCTAAATAACCACATCGTGAGAGAAAAGCCAAAGCTGACTCATTGTGTTGGTGAAATACGGATCTTGTCCACTAAGAGAGTAGCTCGCATGAACTCTCCGAATTGATAGTGAGGGCTATCATTTCGAATAAAAATAGTGGGAGTTTTAATTGAAGTCCAAATTAAAAATAAATTGTATTTTGAAATTTTGGTACTGATATTATTCTGCATGAATTCTTGTAGAATTCCATGGCAAGTGGTTCACACTCCACTTTGTCTCTGAGAGCCATCCTTGAGAAGGATAAGCTCAGTGGGACCAACAACATGGACTGGTACAGGAACCTGAGAATTGTTCTCAGGCAAGAGCGAAAGCTCTATGTCTTGGAAGAAGAAGCCCCCGAGGTGCCGACCGGGAACTCTTCCCGTGCTGATAAGGATACTTATAAGAAGTAGACTAATGACGCCTTAGACGTCGAATGCCTTATGCTTGCCACCTTGAACTTTGAGCTTCAAAAGCAACATGAGAACATGGGGTGCAAGGAGATTGACGAGTATCTCAAGAAAATGTTTCAAGAGTAGGCTCGTCAAGAGAGGTTTGACGTCACAAAAGCATTATTTCAGTGCAAGATGGGAGTTCGAGACTTAGTAGGGACTCACGTACTCAAGATGATTGGGTATATAGAGAACCTTGAAAGGCTGGGTTTTCCTCTAGGTCAAGAGTTGGTCACAGATCTGATCCTGCAATCATTGCCGGACAGTTATGAGCAGTTTGTCTTGAACTACAACATGAATGAAATAGACAAGACACTGCCCGAGCTCCTAGGCATGTTAAGAACTGCCGAGATTAACATGAAGAAGGCCAAGCCTGCCAGCCCCATACTGATGGTGCATAAGTGCAAGGGCAAGGCCAAAGGCTCTAAGAAGACGAAGGTGGGACCTAAGTCATATCTTGAGCCCAAGTCTTCTACACTGAAGAAAAAGAAGAACACTGTGAAGGAAGGGAAATGCCACCACTGTGGCAAGGCTGGTCATTGGAGGAGGAACTGTCCTTCTTACATTGAGGGTCTACAGAAAATGAAGGGAGGTATGACTTCCGCTTCAAATATTTACGTTATAGAGATAAACCTTTCTACTCCTTCATCTTGGGTATTGGATACCGGATGTGGTTCTCACATTTTCACAAATGTGCAGGAACTGGGAAGGAGAAGATTGCTGAGTAAAGGGGAGGTGGACCTGCGCGTCGGCAATGGAGTAAGAGTTGCTGTTGTAGCCGTAGGGGTTTACCGTCTTTCTTTGCCCAGTGGGCTTGTAATAGAACTAGATAATTGTTATTTCGTTTCGGCCATAACTAGAAATATTATATTCATTTCATGCTTGGACATGATTGGATTTTTTTTATAATTAAGAACAACTGTTGTTCTATATTTAAGAATGATGTTTGTTATGTTGTATCCCAATTGTTTAATGGCCTTTATGTTTTGAACTTGGACCATCTGATCTATAATGTAGAAAATAATAAAAGACTAAGAACAAATGACTCAAACCATACATATCTCTGGCATTGTCGTTTAGGCCATATAAACGAGAAGCGCATATCCAAGCTCCAAAAAGATGGACTTTTAGACTCATTTGATTATGAATCATTTGAGCGATGCGAATCTTGTTTGTTAGGCAAGAAGACTAAAGCCCCTTTCACTGGTTATACTGAGAGGGCTGAGGATCTCTTGGGTGTTGTATATAGTGATGTATGCGGACCCATGAGCTCCATGGCTAGAGGTGGGTTTTTCTACTTCGTTGCATTTACTGATGATTTCAGTAGATACGGATATGTGTATCTTATGAAGTACAAATCCGAGACCTTTGAAAAGTTCAAAGAGTTCAAGAATGAAGTAGAAAACCAGTTGGGTAAAAGGGTTAAAGCACTCCGATCTGATCGAGGTGGCGAATACCTGAGTCATGAGTTCTGTGATCATCTGAAAGAGTGTGGTATTGTATCACAGCTCACTCCTGTAACATCCCGACTTTTATTGGGCCACCAGAACCCAAGTGGGCCCAATAAAAGTGGCCCGGACCCTACCCATGACCTGGTGAGGGGTAACCCAAGGTAGGAAATAGAGCTAGAGGACTCCGAATTGAGTTCCGTCAGTTCCTGTGGTCTCGTATAGTCCATACGAGCGCATCGGAACTCGTTCAATTGAACCAGAGGTTATATAGTGGATTTGGCCATTCCTCGCAGAACGTTGCGAAAATGAGATTTTTGGGTATTGACATAGAGAACTCCGATTTGAGTTCTGCCAATTCCTATGACTTCGTATAGTTAATACGAACGCATCGGAACTCGTTGCGTCGCGATTCGAAGCCTAACGATGATTATGAGCGTTTTGACCATTTTAGCACGCTACGACGCGCAAATATCGGACTTTCGCCAAACGAACTCCGATTCGACCCCGGTCAGTGGCGTTGGACTCGTATGGTCAATACGAAGTCAACGAAAGTCATTCCGATCAATTTTGATGATAATTGGTCAACCCGTGGTCAAATCAAGCATAGTCGTGCACCGAAAAGCGTGCACACACCAATTATGACACGACACCCGAACCTTGACCCGACCCCGATGACTTGGACCCACATTGACTTTGACCAGCAAGGGGACCCACCCTAGGGTTGACTTAGTCAAACCCTCTTAAAAATCCACTTTTTGGATTTTTTTTTTCCCAAATGAGGAGCCCACCTCCTCTCCAAAAGAGGATGACTCATGCCCTCCTCACTCTGCTTGGGCCCCCCAACCAGCATTGAAGCCTAGGATAGGTGGAGGCCCACCCCACCCTTCTTCTCCTCCTTTTCCCCTCTCTTCCCAAAAGGCCCAAGCCCATTTAGGGCCTCATTCATTTTCCCCACATGGGGGAAAATGAGATACCTCCAGCTGTCCAAGGACAGCTGGAGGGTGGGATTAATCCCTCCCTAAGGAGGGATTAGTCCCACACCACCCAAAGGGAGGGAGCTCCCCCTCCCCCTCCCTATAAAAGCCACCCAACCCCCCTCTCTTTCCCTCACAGCTCTCAGAGCACCCTCTCCCCCTTCTCCCCCCTCTGTCGGAGCTCTGGTGGCCGGAAAAAGGCAAGCCAAGGAGCTCCTCCCCCTCCTCCACCACCTTGAGCCATGTCCGACCAAGCCGGCCCCTCCCGAGCCCGCCAAACTCAAGTGGAACCTTCTCTTCCTCCCCCTCCCCATTTCTGACGTGGTGCATGCGAGCTCCGGCGGCCGGAGCGCCGCCGCCGTCACCCCCTACCCTCCCGTTTTTTAAAAAAAAATGGCTCCGGCGATGGCCGGCGGCGGCAGGCCGCCGGACCACCGTTGGAGGGAGCGCCCACCACCGGACAGTCGGCACCGGCCGGCCAGCGGCGGAGAAGCCCCGTAAGGCTGCGGTTTGTTCCAGCGGGGGGGGGGGGGGGAGAAAGATGCACAGTGATTTTATTTTATAATTTATATTATTATAATATTATAATAAAGGGTTTGATTTTTCAGAGCCTAAAATAGGCTCCTAGGAAAAAAATGTTGAACATGGAAAATGTTTCCCTAACTAAGGGCTTCCTCCACAAAAATTTTGAGAATTTTTGGAGTTGAGTTGGTATTTTTAAAAGCCCAAATAAAATTTGTTTGGCCAAATTAAAGGCCCAAAATAATTTGGAAAATTACCAAAAAATTACCAGGCTCATTATAGGCTCTCTTAGGGGTTGTATCAAAATTTGGGATCATGAGAATAAGTTTTGATATTTTTCCCAAATTATGGAAGCCTAGGATCGCGCCCGGTAATTATTACGCTCGAAAATGAAAATTGGAGCGCGCGTCTATCATCCCTGTTATAAATAATCAAATCAAACTTAACGTATTGATGAGAGTGGATGAGGCCGGTGGCCAGGCTCCGGGTGTTTTGAGATTTCGTTAATCCGTCGAGCGTCTCGGCTCTCGAGAGAATCTCTGGCACGCTCAAAAAAATGAAAGCACGAGTGGTGAGCTAAGAATTATTCTCAATGAGTAATGAGGGTGTAACTATTGATAAGCCCCTTATCTGATTAACCCGTGATTAATAAGGCGCAACCAGATTCTAATCGGATCTTAATAATGGGTGCAACCCAATGAAGCCTTATTAAAAACTGAAATAGAACTGAATGTGCCTCCTGAGAACGGGGATGGAACTGAAAATCTCTCCTGAGAATGGAGATAGAACTGAAGCCTCCTGGATGGAGTGATTGGACTACTAACCATTTTCTTTATTATTATTCCAGTCTTGCACTGGTCCTGTTCTTTTATTCTTTTCAGTTCAGTACTTTCAATTCAGTTATACTCCAGTCTCGTACTGGTCAAGTACTTTCAATTCAGTTATACTCCAGTCTCGTACTGGTCAAGTACTTTCATTTCAGTTATACTCCAGTCTCGTACTAGTCAAGTACTTTCAATTCAGTTATACTCTAGTCTCGTACTGGTCAAGTACTTTCGTTTCAGTTATACTCCAGTCTCGTACTGGTCAAGTATTTTCAATTCAGTTATACTCCAGTCTCGTACTGGTCAAGGATTTTCAATTCAGTTATACTCCAGTCTCGTACTGGTCAAGTACTTTCAATTCTGTACTACTCCAGTTTTGTATTGGTCATGTTTCTTTCCAGTACTTTAAATAAGCAGCATAAACACCGCATTTATCCTCATTGCAATTTACTATTATAATCCCGGGTCCTGTTCTGACGAGCAGTCGTTATTAAGGTTGAGCCTTAGTTGAGGATAACCGGAGTTGAGGTATTCCTCCAGGTCTAGCCCCAAATAATGCGCTCCCACGCTCCTTGACGAAAGTAGAGCTAAGCGCTGCCGCCCGAAGTTTAAGCCTAGTAGGGCAGGCCGACGTAGACCCAGTGTGTGTTATGTTTGCCGTTGATTGATTGTTTGTAAATTGCTTGCGGTGGAATAGTGGCGGGTCAGTCCCTTCCGCAGACCGTTCGTACCGGTGCGGGAAGGTTGACGACTCAAGGCGACAGGGAGATGGGTACCACGGGTGACCGGCCATTTTATTCCCCGTCGGGTTTTCCTCCGCTGGTCGGCCAAAATGATTCGCTGGATGTCGCTCATATCCAAGAGTACACAAGGTTGTACGTTAGGGCCTGGGGTTGTGCGGTACGATCACCCCCAGAAGTGGAAGGACTGGCCACTGTCACCGACGGCCACATCGGTGAGGCCCGCGGGGCTCGCTACCCTGCTGGAACAGAAGCGGTCCAAACTATGTCGACATAGGGTCTGTGTGCGCAGGCTGTGAATGCCTGCGGTGTGTGCGCGGCTGTGAATGCCTGCGATAGAAATCAGGGTATGAAAACTTGTTGTGCTGATGAGCTAGTAGAGCATGGTTATAACCGTTTTATACTATTGCTGCTTTTTCCGGTTATACTGCACTCTTTTATATTTGCTCCTAGCTGTTCATATATGAAATGTTGTGCTAACCCTCTCTTGCTTCGGCTATTTACTTCTGTTGGGTGGGTGCGTGATCATCCCCAGGATGTGGATCCGGGGAGGAGATTTGTTTCTACTTAGCTCTGTGACTAACGGTTATTTGATTAACCATTCACAGGAGGTGGAGCACCGTAGTGACCCGCTACCGCAGGAGATTACGCCAGCAGCTAGGTTGACTCGAGCAGATGTACCCCCGCCGTCCCCAGAGTTTAGAGACGTGAGTTCCGCCTAGCAGCGTAGAGAGAGAGTATATGAGGATTATATGTAGCACATGTATAGCCTACGGGCTTATATAAGTACTTAGGCTTCGGCCCTAGAACCGCTGTGATTCTGATATGTCATATATATAAATCTGCAATGATTTCCTGTTAATGCTTCCGCTATATTTTGATGGGTTGTGAATGTTATGATTCGAGCCAACCGAGGCGGCCATCTAATGCTTGGACAGGGTGGATCGTTTCCCCTATTAGCACTGGGTGGGCGTCTTGGGCCAGTAGTACCCCTCCGGCCCGACCCGGGCAAAGGTTGGGGGGTGCTACAAATGGATCAGAGCGATAACGATTCTTCCTTGTGGAGCAGTCTCAGGATCCCTTCGTCCCTCGCTTCGTTTTAGGTTCGGGACGAACCTTGCAGCGGAAGCCTGGTGGACCCTAGTGTAGAGTCTTAGGGATTCTAGACTGTACGATAGTATGCCCATACACCGTTGTTTCCGCTTTGTCTGACGTTTTTGCAAATTGCCACTACTTTTGCAAAATACTGACACTCTTTCATGTTACTTCTCCAGATACTGGAGGACAGTAACGGGGGATCCTCGTTTAGGGGATATGTTCCAGCTACTCCACCACCAGACCCGGTCGCCCCCGCGGCTATACCGTTTGCCGAGACGGATATGGGGCAGACGCTGACGGCTATACTAGCGACGTTCCGGGATGCCCTAGCACAGCCACCGCGAGAGATGACCGCACCCACCGATCTGCTGACGACTTTTCGAGGACTCAGGCCTCCCCCGTTCAGGGGTACAGAGACGGCCATTCAGGTTGAGGAGTGGGTGGAGCGAGTGGAGGAGCTGTTAGTAGGGATGATGTGCCCAGCTGTGGCAGCAGTTTCTTTGGTGGTGACCCTCTTGGAGGGATATGCGAGGGATTGGTGGAGAGCGGCTAGTCGCTCTACCTTTCGAGGTCGGCCTATGAGCACGATCCTTTGGGGAGAGTTCTCCATTGCTCTACTAGAGTTCTTTATCACATATACAGACCGAGCCGCGCTACAAGAGAGGTTCCTGCTCATCCAACAGGGCAACCGCACTGTGGCAGAGTATGAGAGAGAGTTCATACACCTGGCACGCTTCACCGGGAACCTGGCCGCCTCCGACAGGGATAGAGCTTCTCGGTTCTATAGAGGACTACGAGATGACCTGAGGCAGGCCCTGATTATGCTCTCTCAGGCCACCTTCCACACCATAGCTACCCATGCGGCAGCCTTAGAGTTGGACTAGCAGACAGTGGCTCAGCGGCGCAGAGGTCAGGAAGAGCTCCCTCGAGACCAGAGGCGATATGGAGGAGTCGCTCCCCATAGACAGGATAGAGAGCGCAGACAGCGATGCCGCAGGCAGCCTTATAGGCACCCACCAGCACCCCCAGCACCCCCAGCTGCACAGCCAGACTTCAGACCAGCTCCAGCACCGCAGCCCCCACTAGTGGCCCGACGAGATGTTCCCTTCGCAGGGAACTGCTTCTTATGTCATCAGCCAGGACATATGAGGGCCTTTTGCCCTCAGGCGACGGGGAGACCCGGATTGGGAGCTGTTCAGGGTGGACAGCCGGCACGAGGGCATGGTCAGAGAGGTCGCAGAGGCAGAGCTGGCAGGAGAGGCTAGCAAGGCCGAGCAGCGCCCCAGGAGGCCTACGCACTAGACCTGCAGCACGGACCAGCCCCTGACGTGGTCATAGGTATATATCTTAGGCGATAGGAGATATCGGATCTTCCCCTGAAATTGTAGATTACATATGTTTATATGTATATGTATATTAGTTGAATGATATATATATATATATATACTTTTTTTCCATGTCATCAGGAATCTTGTTGGTAGAAGGACTTCCTGCCAAAACCCTTTTCGACACGAGAGCAACTCATTCTTTCGTCTCCCACGAATTCATCGCAACAAAAGGAAATGTTGTCCGTTCGACCGGACTGTCTATACGAATCCGTTTACCGGACGGGTCGGATATGACTTCTACCGAAAAGTGCTCGTTCCGGGCTGTGCTGGGAGAAGTGGAGTTCGAAATCTACGCAACCATCCTAGCCATAACTGGATTCGACATAATTTTGGGAATGGACTGGCTGGCCGAGCACCAAGCTCAGATAGACTGTTCCACGCGAGAAGTTCGACTATGAAACCCGAATGGCCAGACCATCACGTTGACAGGTGTGCCCTCTGTCTCGCGTATTATCTTGACTTCTATGCAGATAGTTAAATTCGTATGACAGAAGGACGAAGTATACCTTATCTACTTCGAGATGGAAGACAAATCTCAGGTTCTCGCCAAGGTACCGGTAGTCCGCGACTTTCCGGATATTTTCCCTGAGTCCCTCCCGGGATTGCCACCCCAGCGAGAGGTCGACTTTCAGATCGAGCTCGTGTCCGGAGCACGGCCAGTATCACGAGCCCCCTACCGGATGGCCCCAAGGGAGCTGACTGAACTAAAGATCCAGCTACAGGAACTAATAGATGCTGGATTTGTCCGCCCTAGTTCCTCGCCCTGGGGAGCCCCGGCACTTTTCGTCAAAAAGAAAGATGGGACTTTGCGACTGTGCATCGACTACAGGGAACTGAATAAGCTGACTGTACGCAATACCTACCCCCTCCCTAGGATCGACGAACTATTCGATCAGTTGCAAGGTGCGTCCGTGTTTTCCAAGATGGACCTGAGATCCGGCTATTACCAGCTCCGAGTCCGAGAGGAAGACATTCCCAAGACTGCCTTCAGCTCTCGTTATGGTCTTTATGAATTCCTAGTAATGCCCTTCGGGCTCACCAACGCGCCTTCCGCCTTCATGGCCCTGATGAATAGAGTCTTCGAACCTTTCTTGGATCACTTTGTCATCGTCTTCATAGACAACATCCTAATCTACTCGAAGACCAAGATGGATCATACTCGACACTTGCAGATGGTGCTACTAAAACTCCGGGAGCACTCTCTCTTTGCCAAATTTAGTAAATGCGAATTTTGGCTAGAAGAAGTTGGATTCTTAGGCCACACGATAAACAAGGAAGGAGTGGCAGTAGACCAAGCCAAGGTCCAGGCAGTACAAAATTGGCCGCCACTCAGGACGGCTGCGGATATCCGGAGTTTCCTCGGTCTTGCTGGATACTACAGGAAGTTTGTCGAGGGTTTTTCCAAGATTGCCCTACCCCTAACTGCTCTCACCAAAAAGGACGTCATATTCCGATGGACGCCGGAGTGCGAGGCTGCGTTTGTCGAGCTGAAGAAGCGGCTGACTTCCGCGCCAATCCTTACGATCCCCACAGGGACCGAGGGATTCCAGATCTACACTGATGCCTCCCTGAAGGGATTGGGAGCTGTTCTAATGCAGTATGGTAAGGTAGTGGCCTATGCATCTCAGCAACTAAAGCCGCACGAATTGAATTACGCAACACATGATTTAGAGTTGGGCGTCGTCGTCTTCACCCTCAAAATTTGGAGGCATTACTTGTACGGGGTAAGATGTGAGATCTTCTCCGACCACAAGAGCCTCAAGTATATCTTCACGCAGAAAGAGATGAACCTCCGGCAGCGCCGATGGCTGGAATTCTTATGCGATTATGACTTCGCTCTCCAATATCACCCCGGGAAGGCTAACAGAGTCGCTGATGCCTTGAGCCGCCAGCCTGCAATAGCCGGGAGTTGGATGGAGCAGATCCCTAAAGAACTTTTCCAGTCTCTGATAGACATGGAGATTACCCTGGTTGCCTGAAGAGATCCGGAAGAGTACTACTCGCAGCTGTATTGGATGGAAATCCAATGCGACATCCGGGACCGGATACGAGAAGCCCAGAAGATCGATCCAGAAGTAATGCCGATCGTCCGATCTCTGCAAGGAGGGGCACAGGAGGACTATAAACTGCATGACGGGATTCTGCAATTCAAGCATCGCATATTTGTTCCCGCTACCGGAGGGATTCGTGAAGAAATTTTGCAAGAGGCCCATCAGTCCAGGTACTCGATTCACCCTGGCGTAGTTAAGATGTACGTATACTTGCGCAGGACCATTTACTGGCCTGGAATGAAAAGAGATGTCACCGACTTCGTAGCCCGGTGTCAGACCTGTCAGAAGGTTAAGGCTGAATGCCGCAGTCCAGGAGGCCTATTACAGCCCCTGTCGATACCAGAGTGGAAGTTCGAAGACATCTCCATGGACATCGTCCACGGCCTACCTCGATCCCGCGCTGGGAATGACTCAATATGGGTGGTCGTAGATCGACTCACCAAGGTAGCATGGTTCATTCCAAACCGACAGGGCGACGGAGTAGATATCCTGGCCAGGATGTTCCTAGAGCAAGTGGTACGATTCCACGGAGTACCAAAGTCCATCGTGTCAGATCGTGACGGGCGTTTCACATCTAAGGAGTGGAGGCGGGTGCAGGCGTATTTGGGAACCAAGTTGGCCTTCAGCACCGCCTTCCACCCGCAGACAGACGGACAGACGGAGAGGACGAACCGGACAATGGAGGATCTACTTCGATTGTGCATAGTAGAGCACAATGAGCCATGGGAGCAGCTATTGCCGTTGGTCGAATTTTCTTACAATAACAGCTACCAGGCTAGTATTAAGATGGCTCCATACAAGGCATTGTATGGAAGACGTTGCCGAACCCCGTTGACTTGGGCTCAGGAAGAGGACCCGGAAGCCTTGGGAGTGGCTTACATCGACGATACTACGGCAGCGATACGGCTGATCCAGGAGCGGATGCGGGAAGCGCAGAGCCGGCAGGCTAAGTACTATGATGCGCGTCACCGACCGGTGGAGTTTAGCGTGGGGGAAATGGTGTTCTTGAAAATAAAGCCCATGCATGGTGTCTCCCGGTTGAGGAAGCAGAAAAAGTTAGACCCCCGCTTCTTGGGCCCCTATCCGGTGATAGAGCGTGTTGGCCCCGTCGCCTATCGTTTGGCCTTGCCCCCAGAGTTGGGGAATCTTCATGATGTGTTTCATGTCTCTTCCTTGAGGCGAGTCCTCCGGCAACCAGAGCAGTACCTTTCTACTCCACCGGTGCAGCTACAGTCAGATAGATCCGTCCGGCTCGAACCCGTCAGAGTAGTGGATTATAAGGTCAAGACACTACGTAATAAAACCATTCCGATGGTTAAGGTGTTATGGTCAAACTGCGGACGAGAAGAGTTCACGTGGGAACCTGAAGCACTCCTCCGAGAAAAGCATCCAGAGCTCTTTCCCCAGGTATGTTACTTTTCCCCCCTACTTCAAGCAAATTTTCGGGGACGAAAATCCTTTTATTTTTATTGGATTGTAACATCCCGACTTTTATTGGGCCACCAGAACCCTAGTGGGCCCAATAAAAGTGGCCCGGACCCTACCCATGACCCGGTGAGGGGTAACCCAGGGTAGGAAATAGAGCTAGAGGACTCCGAATTGAGTTCCGTCAGTTCCTGTGGTCTCGTATAGTCCATACGAGCGCATCGGAACTCGTTCAATTGAACCAGAGGTTATATAGTGGATTTGGCCATTCCTCGCAGAACGTCGCGAAAATGAGATTTTTGGGTATTGATATAGAGAACTCCGATTTGAGTTCTGTCAATTCCTATGACTTCGTATAGTTAATACGAACGCATCGGAACTCGTTGCGTCGCGATTCGAAGCCTAACGATGATTATGAGCGTTTTGACCATTTTAGCACGCTACGACGCGCAAATATCGGACTTTCGCCAAACGAACTCCGATTCGACCCCGGTCAGTGGCGTTGGACTCGTATGGTCAATACGAAGTCAACGGAAGTCATTCCGATCAATTTTGACGATAATTGGTCAACCCGTGGTCAAATCAAGCATAGTCGTGCACCGAAAAGCGTGCACACACCAATTATGACACGACACCCGAACCTTGACCCGACCCCGATGACTTGGACCCACATTGACTTTGACCAGCAAGGGGGACCCACCCTAGGGTTGACTTAGTCAAACCCTCTTAAAAATCCACTTTTTGGATTTTTTCCCAAATGAGGAGCCCACCTCCTCTCCAAAAGAGGATGACTCATGCCCTCCTCACTCTCCTTGGGCCCCCCAACCAACATTGAAGCTTAGGATAGGTGGAGGCCCACCCCACCCCTCTTCTCCTCCTTTTCCCCTCTCTTCCCAAAAGGCCCAAGCCCATTTAGGGCCTCATTCATTTTCCCCACATGGGGGAAAATGAGATACCTCCAACTGTCCAAGGACAGCTGGAGGGTGGGATTAATCCCTCCCTAAGTAGGGATTAGTCCTACACCACCCAAAGGGAGGGAGCTCCCCCTCCCCCTCCCTATAAAAGCCACCCAACCCCCCTCTCTTTCCCTCACAGCTCTCAGAGCACCCTCTCCCCCTTCTCCCCCCCTCTGCCGGAGCTCTGGTGGCCGGAAAAAGGCAAGCCAAGGAGCTCCTCCCCCTCCTCCACCACCTTGAGCCATGTCCGACAAAGCCGGCCCCTCCCGAGCCCGCCAAACTCAAGTGGAACCTTCTCTTCCTCCCCCTCCCCATTTCTGACGTGGTGCATGCGAGCTCCGGCGGCCGGAGCGCCGCCGCCGTCACCCCCTACCCTCCCGTTTTTTTTTTAAAAAAAATGGCTCCGGCGATGGCCGGCGGCGGCAGGCCGCCGGACCACCGCCGGAGGGAGCGCCCACCACCGGGCAGTCGGCCGGTGGTGGAGCCACGGCCGGCCGGTGGCCGGCCGGCGGCGGAGAAGCCCGTAAGGCTGCGATTTGTTACAGCGGGGGGGGGGGGGGGAGAAAGATGCACAGTGATTTTATTTTATAATTTATATTATTATAATATTATAATATTATAATAAAGGGTTTGATTTTTCAGAGGCTAAAATAGGCTCCTAGGAAACAAATGTTGAACATGGAAAATGTTTCCCTAACTAAGAGCTTCCTCCACAAAAATTTTGAGAATTTTTGGAGTTGAGTTGGTATTTTTAAAAGCCCAAATAAAATTTGTTTGGCCAAATTAAAGGCCCAAAATAATTTGGAAAATTACCAAAAAAATTACCAGGCTCATTATAGGCTCTCTTAGGGGTTGTATCAAAATTTGGGATCATGAGAATAAGTTTTGATATTTTTCCCAAATTATGGAAGCCTAGGATCGCGCCCGGTAATTATTACGCTCGAAAATGAAAATTGGAGTGCGCGTCTATCATCCCTGTTATAAATAATCAAATCAAACTTAAAGTATCGATGAGAGTGGATGAGGCCGGTGGCCAGGCTCCGGGTGTTTCGAGATTTCGTTAATCCGTCGAGCGTCTCGGCTCTCGAGTGAATCTCTGGCACGCTCAAAAAAATGAAAGCACGTGTGGTGAGCTAAGAATTATTCTCAATGAGTAATGAGGGTGTAACTACTGATAAGCCCCTTATCTGATTAACCCGTGATTAATAAGGCGCAACCAGATTCTAATCGGATCTTAATAATGGGTGCAACCCAATGAAGCCTTATTAAAAACTGAAATAGAACTGAATGTGCCTCCTGAGAACGGGGATGGAACTGAAAATCTCTCCTGAGAACGGAGATAGAACTGAAGCCTCGTGGATGGAGTGATTGGACTACTAACCATTTTCCTTATGATTATTCCAGTCTTGCACTGGTCCTGTTCTTTTATTCTTTTCAGTTCAGTACTTTCAATTCAGTTATACTCCAGTCTCGTACTGGTCAAGTACTTTCAATTCAGTTATACTCCAGTCTCGTACTGGTCAAGTACTTTCATTTCAGTTATACTCCAGTCTCGTACTGGTCAAGTACTTTCAATTCAGTTATACTCCAGTCTCGTACTGGTCAAGTACTTTCAATTCAGTTATACTCCAGTCTCGTACTGGTCAAGTATTTTCAATTCAGTTATACTCCAGTCTCGTACTGGTCAAGGATTTTCAATTCAGTTATACTCCAGTCTCGTACTGGTCAAGTACTTTCAATTCTGTACTACTCCAGTTTTGTACTGGTCATGTTTCTTTCCAGCACTTTAAATAAGCAGCATAAACACCGCATTTATCCTCATTGCAATTTACTATTATAATCCCGGGTCCTGTTCTGACGAGGAGTCGTTATTAAGGTTGAGCCTTAGTTGAGGATAACCGGAGTTGAGGTATTCCTCCAGGTCTAGCCCCAAATAATGCGCTCCCACACTCCTTGACGAAAGTAGAGCTAAGCGCCGCCGCCCGAAGTTTAAGCCTAGTAGGGCAGGCCGACGTAGACCTAGTGTGTGTTATGTTTGCCGTTGATTGATTGTTTGTAAATTGCTTGAGGTGGAATAGTGGTGGGTCAGTCCCTTCCGCAGACCATTCGTACCGTTGCGGGAAGGTTGACGACTCAAGGCGACAGGGAGATGGGTACCACGGGTGACCGGCCGTTTTATTCCCCGTCGGGTTTTCCTCCGCTGGTCGGCCAAAATGATTCGCTGGATGTCGCTCATATCCAAGAGTACACAAGGTTGTACGTTAGGGCCTGGGGTTGTGCGGTACGATCACCCCCAGAAGTGGCAGGATTGGCCACTGTCACCGACGGCCACATCGGTGAGGCCCGCGGGGCTCGCTACCCTGCTGGAACAGAAGCGGTCCAAACTATGTCGACATAGGGTCTGTGTGCGCAGGCTGTGAATGCCTGCGGTGTGTGCGTGGCTGTGAATGCCTGCGATAGAAATCAGGGTATGAAAACTTATTGTGCTGATGAGCTAGTAGAGCATGGTTATAACCGTTTTATACTATTGCTGCTTTTTCCGGTTATACTGCACTCTTTTATATTTGCTCCTAGTTGTTCGTATATGAAATGTTGTGCTAACCCTCTCTTGCTTCGGCTATTTACTTCTGTTGGGTGGGTGCGTGCTCGTCCCCAGGATGTGGATCCGGGGAGGAGATTTGTTTCTACTTAGCTCTGTGACTAACGGTTATTTGATTAACCATTCACAGGAGGTGGAGCACCGTAGTGACCCGCTACCGCAGGAGATTACGCCAGCAGCTAGGTTGACTCGAGCAGATGTACCCTCGCCGTCCCCAAAGTTTAGAGACGTGAGTTCCAGCGAGCAGCGTAGAGAGAGAGTATATGAGGATTATATGTAGCACATGTATAGCCTACGGGCTTATATAAGTACTTAGGCTTCGGCCCTAGAACCGCTGTGATTCTGATATGTCATATATATAAATCTGCAATGATTTCCTGTTAATGCTTCCGCTATATTCTGATGAGTTGTGAATGTTATGATTCGAGCCAACCGAGGCGGCCATCTAGTGCTTGGACAGGGTGGATCGTTTCCCCTATAAGCACTGGGTGGGCGTCTTGGGCCAGCAGTACCCCTCCGGCCCGACCCGGGTAAAGGTTGGGGGGGTGCTACAACTCCACCTAGAACACCACAACATAATGGTGTGTCTGAGAGGAGAAATCGTACTCTGTTAGACATGGTACGTTCGATGATGAGTCATGCAGACTTGCCTGTTTCCTTTTGGGGTTTTTCTTTAGAGACTGCTGCAATGACACTGAATCACGCTCCAACGAAAACGGTTCTGAAGACACCATATGAGATATGGACTGGGAAGTGTCCTAGTATATCGTTCATTAAAATTTGGGGCTGTGAGGCATACGGGCGACGTCAAATGCCTGACAAGATGGAATTCAAATCGGATAAATGTTATCTGGTGGGATATCCTAAGGAAACGAAAGGGTATTACTTTTACCTACCGTCAGGGGGCAAAGTGTTTGTCGGAAGGACTGACGTCTTCTGGGAGAGAGAATTCTTATCAAGAAAGACTGAAAAGGTAGAACTTTAAGAAGTTCAAGAACCACAAGTAGTGAATCAACCAGAATTGGATTCTGAGATAGGACTACAAGATGTTGTAGCTAGAGAACCTGCTCAAGACACACAAGTCCTACGTAGATCTAGTAGACCAAGATTTGAGCCTGAGAGATATGGATTTCTTGTGTCTCAAATAGGTAATGTGTTGCTTATGGATCATGATGATGAACCAACAACCTACCAAGAGGCAATGAATAGACCGAACTTCGACAGATGGCTTGAGGCTATGAAATCCGAAATAGACTTCATGTATGCAAACCAAGTTTGGAACTTGGTGGAACCACCTGAAGGGGTACAACCCATAGGGTGCAAATGGGTCTTCAAGAAGAAGACCAACATGGATAGGAATGTACAGACATTCAAAGGGCGACTGGTGGCAAAGGGTTTTAAGAAAATTCATGGTATTGACAATGATGAGACCTTTTCCCCTGTTGTCATGGTAAAGTCCATAAGGATATTGCTTGCTATTGCTGTGTATTATGACTACGAGATCTAGCAGATGGATGTCAAAATGGCTTTCCTTAATGGAAATCTCCTTGAGGAAGTGTACATGACATAACTCGAGGGTTTTGTATCCCCAAATGAAGTCACTAAAATATGCAAGTTGAATAGGTCCATCTATGGACTGAAGCAGGCCTCTCGAAGTTGGAATCTTTGTTTTGATGAGAAAATCAAAGAGTTTGGTTTCATCAAGAATGAAGATGAGCCTTGTGTTTACAAGCGAATCAGTGGGAGCATTGTTGTCTTCCTAATATTGTATGTAGATGACATACAATTGATTGGGAATGACATTCCTACCCTGAAAGTTGTTAAGAACAACCTAGGGAACTGCTTTTCTATTAAGGACTTGGGTGAAGTGACTTATATACTCGGTATTAAGATCTATAGAGATAGATCGAAGAAGTTGCTGGGTTTGACCCAGAGTACATACATCGAGAAGCTGTTGAAGCGGTTCAACATGCTTGAGTCCAAGAAAGGATTTTTACCTATGTCTCATGGTGTGAATCTCTCTAAGGACCACTGTCCAAAATATTGTGAAGATAAGGACCGCATGAAGTTGATTCCATAGGCTTCGGCAATTGGATCAATCATGTATGCAATGTTATGTACTCGACCCGATGTCTCCTTTGCTTTGAGCATGACTAGCAGGTATCAGTCAGACCCCGGTGAGTGTCACTAGATTGCAGTCAAGAATATCCTGAAGTACTTGAGAAGGACAAAGGATGTGTTCTTGGTGTATGGTGGAGAGAAAGAGCTCGTTTTAAGTGGTTACACGGATGCTAGCTTCCAAACTGATAAGGATGATTCAAAGTCTCAGTCAGGGTTTGTGTTTTGCCTTAATGGAGGAGCTGTGAGCTGGAAGAGTTCCAAGCAAGAGACAGTTGCTGATTCTACAATAGAAGCCGAGTATATCGCTGCAGCTAACGCAGCGAAGGAGGCTGTATGGATTAGGAAATTCATCGGCGAGCTTGATGTAGTTCCTAGCATTGTTGGTCCCGTAGTCCTCTACTGTGATAACAATGGTGCAATTGCACAATCTAAGGAACCTAGATCCCATCAGCGCTCCAAGCACATACTTCGGCGGTTAAATCTTATTCGTGAGATTGTCAAACGAGGAGATGTGTGTTGATGCGCGAAATGTGACACCGACCAGTTAACGGGTTGTTCGATCTCACAAGCTAAGAATGAAGGAAGAAGGGTTGCGGGGATAGAGGAGAAGCTTGCTTGAGAAGAGAAGAAGCTTGCTTGAGCAGAGGAGAAGCTTGCTCAAGAAGAAAAGGAGCTTGTTCAGGTACTGTCGAGCGGACAGTTACTTTGATGGTTAGCTTTGCAGGTTGGTGCCGAGAGAGGAGAGAAGAAGAGAGGAGGCCGCTAGCAGCGGCAACAGCAGACTTCGCCCGCCGCGGCTTGAATGCCACTCTTGCGACGGGCTTTTCCTTTAATCAAGTAGAGTTACAACTTGCTATTGCACCATTACATGAAAAAGCAGTAAAGGGTACAATAGGGGAAGCTGGCGGCTAAGGAAGAAGGTGCCAAAAACTAAGTAAAAGAGGCTGCAGAGGACTTGAGAACTGAAGCTGCAGATGCTGCCCAAGCTGCCTGCTGAGGGCGGAAAAAACTAAGTCCACAACCCTTGACGACCTGGGAGAACTGGAAATCGGAGGCTGCGGAGGCTGCTCAAGCTGCCTGCTGAGGGCAGAAAAAACTAAGTCCACAGCCCTTGACGACCTGGGCGGACTGGGGATTTGGAGGCCGTAGATATTGCTTGATCAACTTTGATGGACTGGAAATATGAGTCTGCAGCCTTTGATCAAGGTGGCAGTTCTCCTCCCGAGCGTGCAGAATGAGAGGCCTTGGGGGCTATTTATAGGCCTGGGGAGAATCTTCTAGAAGCGGGGCCCAGTGACGTCATCATCGACGACCTCGGCAGACTGAGAAAATGAGGTCGACGACCTCGGCGGACTCCGCGGGCTGGCCTTTTCTCTGCTGGAGCAGACTTCTGGTTGGCAGCTAGAAGAGGGCAGGCAGGCTGAGCGACCTGAGGAGCAAGCAGACGGATCCTGAGCAGGCAACTCTGGGCTAACTGGGCGGACTCCAGGGGGAGTCCGCCCGGCTGGCGGAGGCCGCCCCCTAGCGGGCGGCCTGAGCGGACTCCGGGGGGAGTCCGCCCGGCTGGCAGAGGCCTCCACCTAGCGGGCTGCCTGGGCGGACTCCAGGGGGAGTCTGCCCGGCTGGCGGAGGCCGCCCCCTAGCGGGCGGCCCGGGCGGACTCCGAGGGGAGTCCGCCCGGCTGGCGGAGGCCGCCCCCTAGCGGGCGGCTTGGGCGGACTCCGGGGGGAGTCCTCCCGGCTGATGGAGGCCGCCCCCTAGCGGGAGGCCTGGGCAGATTCCAGGGGGAATCCGCTCGGCAGGCGGAGGCCGCCCCTAGCGGGCGGCCAGCGGAGGCTGCCCCCTAGCGGGCGGCCTGGGCGGATTCTATGGGGAATCCGCCCGGCAGGCGGAGGTCGCCTCCTAGCAGGCAGCCTGGGCGGATTCCAGGGGGAATCCGCCCGGCAGGCAGAGGCCGCCCCTTGCAGGCGGCCAGCGGAGGCCGCCCCCTAGCGGGTGGCCTGGGCGGACTCCAGGGGGAATCCGCCCGGCAGGCGGAGGCCCCCTCTGGTGGGCGGCCAGTGGAGGCCGATTCCTAGCGGGTGGCCTGGGCGGATTCCAAGGGGAATCTGCCCGGCAGGCGGAGGCCGCCTCCTAGCGGGCGGCCTGGGCGGATTCCAGGGGGAATCTGTCTGGCAGGCGGAGGTCGCCCTTGGCGGGCCGCCAACGGAGGCCGCTTCCTAGCGGGCGGCCTGGGCGGATTCCAGGGGGAATCCGCCCGGCAGGCGGAGGCCACCCCTGGCGTGCGGCCAGCGGAGGCCACTTCCTAGCGGGCTGCCTGGGCGGAGTCCAGGGGGAATCCGCCCGGCAGGCGGAGGTCACCTCCTAGCGGGCGGTCTGGGCGGATTCCAGGGGGAATCCGCCCGGCAGGCGGAGGCCGCCCCTGGCGGGCGGCCAGCAGAGGCCGCCCCCTAGAGGGCGGCCTGGGCGGATTCTAGGGGAATCCGCACGGCAGGCGGAGGCCTCCTCCTAGAGGGCGGCCAGCGGAGGCTGCCCCTAGCGGGCGGCCTGGGCAGATTCCAGGGGGAATCCGCCCAGCAGGCGGAGGCCGCCTCCTAGCGGGCGGCCTTGGCGGAGGCCGCCTCCTAGCGGGCGTCCTGGGCGGAGGCCGCCCCCTAGCGGGCGGTCTGGGCAGATTCCAGGGGGAATCCGCCCGGCAGGCGGAGGCCGCCTCCTAGCGGGCGGCCAGCGGAGGCCGCCCCCTAGCGTGCGGCCTTGATGGATTCCAGGGGGAATTCGCCCGGCAGGCGGAGGCTGCCTCCAAGCAGGAGGCCTGGGCGGAGGCCGCCCCCTAGCGGGCGGCATGGGCGGATTCCAGGGGGAATCCGCCTGGCAGGCAGAGGCCTCCCCTGGCGGGCGTCCAGCGGAGGATGCTCCCTAGCGGGCGGCCATGGCGGATTCAATGGGGAATCCGCCCGGCAGGCGGAGGCTGCCTCCTAGCAGGTAGCCAGCGGAGGCCGCCCCCTAGCGGCGGCCTGGGCGGATTCCAGGGGGAATCCGCCCGGCAGGCGGAGGCCGCCTCCTAGCGGGCGGCCTGGGCGGAGGCCGCCCCCTTGCGGGCGGCCTGGGCGGATTCCAGGTGGAATCCGCCCGGCAGGCGGAGGCCGCCCCTGGCGGGCGGCCTGGGCGGACTCTTGGGGGAGTCCGCTTGGCAGACAGAGGCCGCCCCTAGCGGGCGGCTAGCAGAGCATCCGTCCTTGAGCGACTTTATACCCGGCAGTCCGCTTTGCGCGGACACGGTGGACATCAGGGGTAGCTTGCTCCTTGCGGGTGGGAACCTGTAGGAGAAAAGCAGAAAAAATGGGCACCTTGGAGAGGATTGCCAATTTTGGGGTTCACATAATCCCCGCACTTTTTTAAGTTCTGAAGGGAACTTCAAAAAAGTAGGAGACCCACAAAAATTGTGATCCTCCCCTCAGAAATCAGGAGAGAAAAAAATTTGAGATTGGGAGAGATAGAACCTGATGTCTCTCCTCGGAAAAATCTGTCAGTGCCTATCTTTTACCTGTAAAGAAAAAGTCAATGCAGACAAAAAGAGGTACATCTTGCATGTACCTGAGCTGCTTTTGTAAATGAGGAAGTGGGTAACCGTCTTCCATTAAACTCTGCCAAAATACAGATGAGATAAAATATAGTAGGATAATAATCTTACAAGTACCTGAAGGGGACTTGTTGGTATCTACTAGTCTCTGCAAAAGTAGGGTGAGCGAGCAGGTAGGAAAAGAAAATAAGCTGCAAGTACCTGAGCAGAACTTGCTAATGTTTGCTAGTCTCTGCAAAAGGAGAGTGAGCAAGCAGATAGGAGAAGGAAATAAGCTGCAAGTACCTGAGAGGAGACTTGCTAATGTCTGCTAGTCTCTGCAAAAGGAGAGTGAGATGGCAGATAGGAGAAGAAAATAAGTTGCAAGTACTTGATGGGGACTTGCTAAAGTCGACTGTTGATAGGATAAGATATAATTGGTTAGTAGAAGAGATACTCGACAAATTCTGCTATTAACTGAAAAGAGATCAAACCGTGATAATGATTGTCTCACGTGATCAAGATATAACGTCAACATGAAATCCAGGTCAGCAAGATAAGAAAATCCGAAATTAGATTTATAATGGCACGGCTTGTCAATCAAGAAGAACCATATGCTATGAATAAATGATGTGTGGTTAACATCTGATGAGAGAACTTGTTGATCATCATCTGATAAAAGCTTATGCAGACAGCGCATATAAGATTATCATAAGTCAATAAAGATATTGCAGATCCTTAGAATGGGTTGAATTTAACATGTTAACCTATAAGAAGGTAAAAAGAGAAAAGAGGGACTATACCCCGGGGATGAACTAAAAAGGTTGAATGCTGCCACAGGTGTTCCCTTTGGGCCTTATGCATCACTTGCCAAAGTCATCCAGGGTGTAGTCCTAACCAAAGCGGGCTGGCCGCGCATCCTTTAGAAGAGCACAAAGAAACAAGAACAAAAAATCCTAGGAAGGATCGAAAGATGCACTGCTCTCTTGCCTCGGGTTACAAGCATCACTGATCAATTAGACTAGTTGCGCCAAGTGGCCTATTGCTTGTCTGCGGATTGATCAGCGGAGTTGTGAGTACCGCAAAGGCACGGATCGAGAGTACCATAGATTGTGCGGCCGTCACAGTTGTGAGATGATCGAAGAGACAAGGCTACACTTGATCGTCATTGCTTGTCAAGCAAAGATCATCGTAACTGTAACGTATCCCTAACGGAGCACGATAGAACTATCACAGGAGACCTCCCCTAGGCACTCACATTGCGCTAGACATCGGCCGGGATCCGAAGCCCCATCATCCTCCACACGAGAGTTGAACGGCCCCCACTACACATATGAGAAACTCCTCATCATACGTGGTCATTGTGGTTTTACGCCAGAGGACAATCTCGAGGGGGCACTGAGCAAGACTTAGCGATATCTCGTTGGTTTAGTGATCTCTTTGGCAAAGAGAAGAATATGGAGGAGAAGCATCACAAAAAGGGAACTGTGTCAGTATGAGGTCTCTGACGTAAGCTCTATTGAATGAAAAATGAAATACTTATAAGTTTTGAAAAATAAAATGTTTGAAGAGTAAAGTAAAGTAAAAGCAACCGGTCACGATCGCGAGGGGATTTGAGGAGCTGTGATTGGTCATAGCTGATGACGCAAGAAATGTGTCCCCTTTGCTTCAGAATAGTCTTCCAAGGTCACCTTCATCAACGACATCGATGCACTCACTTGGAATATCAATGGGTCCCAGACGGCCCTCATCATTTACCTCTATGCACTCCAGCTGACCCTCAACCACCTCCTTGCCCTTGGAGGTGGAAGGTTTCGAAGAATCAATCTTATTGAGCAGGTCGTTGATCTTGCCCTCGACGAGCAATCTCTCAACCAATCACCGAAGGGCATTGCAATCTTCAGTTAAATGACCTTTCTCTCTGTGGAATTCACAGAACGGATCTGAATTTCTGGATCTCTGATTCGCCGGTTGGTAGGGCCTTTTGGAATATGCCTTATCCTTCGTGATTTGGCCAACTTCTTGCATGACCTCATCTAGCTCAAACTCTGGCAGGTCACCTTCTTGCTGCTGATGAACTGCAGCTGCTAGCGAAGATAATGCTGATAATGGTAGCAGCCGTTCTTGGGTACGATCATGGCCTTGGAAGGGGTGTTTATAATGATGCTGAAATCTTCTTGCCTTCCTAAAGAGAGATGGAAAGTCTTTCCGAGGAGACCTCAGAGGCTGTTTGTAAGAAGAAGAATTTTTATTCGATACAAGCCTGGAGACGAAGCTGGGGTTACTCTTTTCACCGCGGATATATGAGTTGGCTAAGCCGATCAACTCTTGATAATTTCTCGTTGCTCGGACGTTAGCTTCAAACTTGAGTGGACCTTCACGCAGACCGTGAATAAGAGCCACTCGGTACATTTCTTGATCAACGATCTCAATGTCCAGGATTTCTTTTTGAAAACGATCAACAAAATGAGACCAAGTCTCGTTATCTCGCTGCCTGATCTCAAAGAGGGCTTCTGGACCGCCCTTCCTCTTTGAAGAGGTAGAAAATCTGAGGAGGAACTCCCTTCGCAAATCAGTAAAGGAAGAGATTGACTGAGGTCACAGTCCATAGAACCAATCTCTCACTTGACCATCAAAGGTCGTTACGAGGAGCTTGCTCTTGGTAGCATTGGAGAGGGTCTTGAGAGCAATGGCTGATTCAAAAGCTTGAAGATGCTTAACTGGATTAGTCTCCCCGGTGTAAATGGGCAACTGTGGCTCTCTGAAGTTGACTGGAGTTGGTTCATGTCGAACACTCTCCGTAAACAGCGATGGCTCTTCTGGTTCTACTACATAAGGAAAGTAAGGAGCATGAGCAGTAGCTGCAAAAGGAGCAGGAAGATAGGAGAAAAAGGTTGTTGCGGGAGGAGCAAAGGCAGGAGCTGAAGAGAAGGGGTGACTTCCCTGAAAATTCAGAAATCTAGCTGGACTTCCCCGAGTAGCTTCCCGGAAGAAGTTTTGACGAGCTGCAAACTCATCATCCTGAGATCGCAAAGGAGCTGCAAGCCCTTGCGGAAAAGTTGGAGTATAAAGAGGAGGATAAACCGGCGGATAAGCCGGTGGATAAACTTGAGGAGTCTCTGATGTTGGTGCTGGATTGATTGGAGGAACTGGCGCTGCTGAAGATTGAGCGGCCAATTGCTGCGTGAGAGCTGCTAGAGTACGGTTGATGGCTTGAAACTGTTGGGCAGTTTCTCTGCGAGATTGCTCTAAGGCCTCTCAAAGAGAATCATCACTGGGACTTGGAGCAAGATTCTCGACTGGTTGATGGTCTGACATGAGTAACCACTGCTTTCACTGTCTGATCGAGATCTGAAGGTCGCGTGTTAACTGTTGAAGCGCGAAATGCGACACCGACCAGTTAACAGGTTGTTCGATCTCACAAGCTAAGAATGAAGGAAGAAGGGTTGCGGGGATAGAGGAGAAGCTTGCTCGAGCAGAGAAGAAGCTTGCTTGAGCAGAGGACAAGCTTGCTCAAGCAGAAAAGGAGCTTGATCAGGTACTGTCGAGCGGACAGCTACTTTGATGGTTAGCTTTGCTGGTTGGTGCCGAGAGGGGAGAGAAGAAGAGAGGAGGCCGCTAGCAGCGGCAACAGCAGACTTCGCCCGCCGCGGCTTGAATGCCACTCTTGCGACGGGCTTTTCCTTTAATCAAGTAGAGTTACAACTTGCTATTGCACCATTACATGAAAAAGCAGTAAAGGGTACAATAGGGGAAGTTGGCGGCTAAGGAAGAAGGTGCCAGAAACTAAGTAAAAGAGGCTGCAGAGGACTGGAGAACTGAAGCTGCAGATGCTGCCCAAGCTGCCTACTGAGGGCGGAAAAAACTAAGCCCACAACACTTGACGACCTGGGAGAACTGGAAATCGGAGGCTGCAGAGGCTACTCAAGCTGCCTGCGGAGGGCAGAAAAAAACTAAGTCCACAGCCCTTGACGACCTGGGCGGACTAGAGATTTGGAGGCCGCATGTCTTGCTTGATAAACTTTGACGGACTGGAAATATGAGTCCGCAGCCTTTGATCAAGGTGGCAGTTCTCCTCCCGCGCGTGCAGAATGAGAGGCCTTGGGGGCTATTTATAGGCCTGGGAAGAATCTTCTAGAAGCGGGGCCCAGTGGCGTCATCATCGACGACCTCGGCGGACTGAGAAAATGAGGTCGACGGCCTCGGCGGACTCCGCGGACTGGCCTTTTCTCTGCTGGTGCAGACTTCCGGTTGGCAGCTAGAAGAGGGCAGACAGGTTGAGCGACCTGAGGAGCAAGCAGACGGATCCTAAGCAGGCAACTCTGGGCTAACTGGGCGGACTCCAGGAGGAGTCCGCCCTTACCGGAGCGGAGGCCGCCCCCTAGCGGGGCGCCTGGGAGGACTCCAGGGGGAGTCCGCCCGGCTGGCGGAGGCCGCCCCCTAGCGGGCGGCCTGGGCGGACTCCGGGGGGAGTCCGCCCGGCTGGCGGAGGCCGCCCCCTAGCAGGCGGCCTGGGCGGACTCAGGGGGGAGTCCGCCCGGCTGGCGGAGGCCTCCCCCTAGCGGTTGGCCTGGGCAGACTCTTGGGGGAGTCCGCATGGCTGGCGGAGGCCGCCCCCTAGCGGGCGGCCTAGGCAGACTCCAAGGGGAGTCCGCCCGGCTGACGGAGGCCGCCCCCTAGCGGACGGTCTGGGCGGATTTAAGGGGGAATCCTCCCGTCAGGCGGAGGCCGCCCCTGGCGGGCGGCTAGCGGAGGCCGCCCCCTAGCGGGCGGCCTGGGCGGATTCCAGGGGGAATCCGCCCGGCAGGCGGAGGCCGCCTCCTAGCGGGCGGCCTGGGCGGATTCCATGGGGAATCCGCCCGGCAGGCGGAGGCTGCCCCTGGCGGGCGGCCAGCGGAGGCCGCCCCCTAGCGGGCGGCCTGGGAGGATTCAAGGGGGAATCTGCCCGGCAGGCGGAGGCCGCCTCTGGCGGGCGGCCAGCGGAGGCCGCTTCCTAGCGGGCGGCCTTGGTGGATTCCAGGGGGAATCCGCCCGGCAGGCAGAGGACGCCTCCTAGCGGGCGGCCTGGGCGGATTACAGGGGGAATCCGTCTGGCAGGCGAAGGCCGCCCCTGGCGGGCTGCCAGCGGAGACCGCTTCCTAGCGGGTGGCCTAGGCGGATTCCAGGGGGAATCCGCCCGGCAGGCGGAGGCCGCCCCTGGAGGGCGGCCAGCGGAGGCCGCTTCCTAGCGGGGCGCCTGGGAGGACTCCAGGGGGAGTCCGCCCGGCTGGCGGAGGCCGCCCCCTAGCGGGCGGCCTGGGCGGACTCCGGGGGGAGTCCGCCCGGCTGGCGGAGGCCGCCCCTAGCAAGCGGCCTGGGCGGACTCAGGGGGGAGTCCGCCCGGCTGGCGGAGGCCTCCCCCTAGCGGTTGGCCTGGGCGGACTCTTGGGGGAGGCCGCCCCCTAGCGGGCGGCCTGGGCAGACTCCAAGGGGAGTCCGCCCGGCTGACGGAGGCCGCCCCCTAGCGGACGGCTTGGGCGGATTTAAGGGGGAATCCTCCCGTCAGGCGGAGGCCGCCCCTGGCGGGCGTCTAGCGGAGGCCGCCCCCTAGCGGGCGGCCTGGGCGGATTCCAGGGGTAATCTGCCCGGCAGGCGGAGGCCGCCTCCTAGCGGGCGGCCTGGGCGGATTCCATGGGGAATCCGCCCGGCAGGCGGAGGCTGCCCCTGGCGGGCGGCCAGCGGAGGCCGCCCCCTAGCGGGCGGCCTGGGAGGATTCAAGGGGGAATCTTCCCGGCAGGCGGAGGCCGCCTCTGGCGGGCGGCCAGCGGAGGCCGCTTCCTAGCGGGCGACCTTGGTGGATTCCAGGGGGGATCCGCCCGGCAGGCAGAGGACGCCTCCTAGCGGGCGGCCTGGGCGGATTCCAGGGGGAATCCGTCTGGCAGGCGAAGGCCGCCCCTGGCGGGCGGCCAGCGGAGACCGCTTCCTAGCGGGTGGCCTAGGCGGATTCCAGGGGGAATCTGCCCGGCAGGCGGAGGCCGCCCCTGGAGGGCGGCCAGCGGAGGCCGCTTCCTAGCGGGCGGCCTGGGCGGATTCCAGGGGGAATCCGCCCGGCAGGCGGAGGCCGCCTCCTAGCGGGCGGCCTGGGTGGATTCCAGGGGGAATCCGCCCGGCAGGCAGAGGCCGCCCCTAGCGGGCGGCCAGCGGAGGTCACCCCCTAGCGGGCGGCCTGGGAGGAATCAATGGGGAATCCGCCTGGCAGGCGGAGGCCGCCTCCTAGCGGGCGGCCAGCGGATACCGCCCCCTAGCGGGCGGCCTGGGCGGATTCCAGGGGAATCCGCCCGGCAGGCGGAGGCCGCCTCCTAGCGGGCGACCTGGGCGGAGGCCGCCCCCTAGCGGGCGGTCTGGGCGGGTTCCGGGGGGAATCTGCCTGGCAGGCGGAGGCCGCCTCCTAACGGGCGGCCAGCGGAGGCCGCCCCCTAGCGGGTGGCCTGGGAGGATTCTAGGGGGAATCTGCCCGGCAGGCAGAGGCCGCCTCCTAGCGGGCGGCCTGGGCGGAGGCCGCTCCCTAGCGGGCGGCTTGGGCGGATTCCAGGGGGAATCTGCCCGGCAGGCGGAGGCCGCCCCTGGCGGGCGGCCAGCGGAGGCCGCCCCCTAGCGGACAGCCTTGTCGGATTCCAGGGGGAATCCGTCCGGCAGGCGGAGGCCGCCTCCTAGCGGGAGGCCAGCGGAGGTCGCCCCCTAGCGGGCAGCCTGGGCGGATTCCAGGGGGAATCCGCCCGAAAGGCGGAGGCCGCCTCCTAGCGGGTGGCCTGGGCGGAGGCCGCCCCCTAGAAGGCGGCCTTTGCGGATTCCAGGGGGAATCCGCCAGGCAGGCGGAGGCCGCCCCTGGAGGGCGGCCTGGGCAGACTCTAGGGGGAGTCCGACTGGCAGACGGAGGCCGCCCCTAGCGGGAGGCTAGCGGAGCATCCGTCCTTGAGCGACTTTAGACCCGGCAGTCCGCCTTGCGCGGATACGGTGGACATCAGGGGTAGCCTGCTCCTTGCGGGTGGGAACCTGTAGGAGAAAAGCAGAAAAAATGGGCACCTTGGAGAGGATTGCCAATTTTGGGGTTAACAATGTGAACATTTGCAGAGTGCCGACTGAGGAGAATATTATGGATCCACTGACAAAGCCTCTCGCGCAGAGAAAGCATGATGGTCATACTAGATCAATGGGTATACGATACCTAAATGATCAACTCTAGTGAGAGTCTTGTGGGTTGCGTGTAAACATATATTCTGTTGGCTATTTGTTATTTATTCATATGATGAATTGTGTACCAAGATTTTTCTTTTATAATTAATGGCAAGTTCTTTTATTATGATTTCTCTATGCGATAGTTAAATGTTAACATAATAAATACCCTTAGAATGTTCGCTTCCATAGGACATCAAGTACGTGACTTGAATGTGAGAGCCTATGATTTATTTGAAGCTTCATTCTTGAAAGGTCCCTGGTCGTAGTATCATCATAGAAACTAAGGGTGATGAAGATACATTAAGACACACACGTGCGTTGACTGATGACCAGTTCTCACAGGTCATGATATTGTGATATCAAGTCATCACGTGGGTACTTGTTAATGAACAAGTTGTACTGGACAGACCCAACCTGAGACTACTTTGTGGATTGTTATCTAAACGTGTCACGAGTAGGTCTCAATTGACAATGGTGTTGTCGTCCTTTGACCTGAAGTCACAGCATTCATCAAATGAGGAAGAGCGTGCTTTGATACCATCTAAAATCTTCCTTGAGAAATGTTGATGATAAGAGTGGTTGTTGGGCACGTTACGAATCATTTAGGTGTTTGTGTGTGAGCAGATATGGGATTTGTCCTCCTATATGACAGGGGTTGCATCCATGGGCCCCTTGATGGAACTGGACTGAGAAATGCATGGTCATGCTTGGTTGAGTCAATATGTGATATTGGACTCACCATTCTCTAGAAGTCCGTTCTAGATCAAGATACTTGGATTGAGCTATTATGAGGGTGACACAGTCCATGCCTCTAGTTCTTTCCGGATGTAAGGGACAAAGAGACAAAGACAACGCTGGAACATTGTTCATAAAGGCTTATGAGTTATGAACTCTTATTACTTGGGTAGCAATGATGCATTGCTAGATGCCGCTCATTGTTTGTGAGGTTTTTGGTTTGATACTTTCAAGATCAAGTGGGAGACTGTTGGAGTTACCATGGTGATCTAGAAGTAGTCAAACATGTAATCTCACTGCCAACGCGATATGAGCCTGCAGGGTTGCACATAAGAGCATGTGGAGAAGTTGGAAGATTGACTGTGTTGGTAAAGATTACCAATCACCATACAGAATGGGGTCTGGCAAATGTTGCCAAGGAGTATCGTCGAGATTAGTCGAGTATCGACGAGATTCGTTGAGTATCGTCGAGATTCATCGAGTATCGTCGACTATGGTTCGTCGAGTATCGTCGACTATGGTTCGTCGAGTATCGTCGAATATGGTTCGTCGAGTATCGTCGAGTATCGTCAAGTATCGTCGAGTATCGTCGAGATTCGTCGACTATCGAACTGTTCGATAATCGACGAATGCTGATACTCGACGAATTATTCCAGAAACCCTAATTCTCTGTGGTCTGTGGATAGCGATTTTTCTAGGTCTGTTTATGCTTCGGGTATAAATTAGGACTTTGGTTTGAGGGTCAAAAGTAGACCCCCCCCCCTCCCGACCCGACGGAAGTGTTCCGCCGATTCGCTCGCTCCGCTGACCTCCTCTCCGACGATAGTCGCCGGTGCTTGTCTTCTTGGAGCGGACCTAGCAGTCCGTGGAAGTGCAAGGTGCAGTCGATCTCCCTCCCCATTTTTCATGCGATGAAGATCGGCGATCTCCTGCTCGTGTGGATTTCTGCAGAGGCGTAGATGCTATTTTACGTGGGACTCGCCGCCGACAAGAACTCATACATTGGAGCATCTTTGTTGAGTTGTGACTCAACACCGCCAAGGTAATTTTACCTAGTTATTTCTTAACTTCTTGATTCAATTTTCATGGCCCGATCCCAAATCTCTTTTGGGTTGTTCTTGATTTTATTATTTCCGCTGCGTGCACAACTGTTGTGCCACCCTGGAGAAAACCCAACACATCTGCACTTTCACTTCGACGAATCCCAGTTCTCCTGAGTCATGAGCGAACAAAGATTCTTGACCACTTCCACCCGGACAGACCCCGACCCTCCTAAGGCGCGAGCGAACAAAGGTTCTTCTCTACCTTCTCTCGGAAGAACCTCGATTCTCCCAAAACGCGAATGGACAAAGCCCCTTCGCCACCTTCACCGAGACGAACCATGGTTCTCCAAAAGCCGAACGAGCAAGAGCTCTTTTCCACTTCCGCTCGGGCGAAACCTAGGTTTCCCAACAATCACCGACAAAATCCCTCCTCCATCTCTGCTCAAAACACAAGCAAGCAAGCGACGCTCAAGACCCCCTCTATTTTATAGTCCTCAACAGAGGAACCATAATGGAAGGCAACCAAATATGCAAAAATATTTTGACAGATTTTCCATTCTCAAAACAGGAAACGAACAAGTCTCATTCTCTAACCAACGTCTCGCAAAATATGTCAGGTAATCTTCTGACTACTGGAGCGAGCCGGGGGATTCTATAAATTTCTGCGCTCATCGCTTCGCGGATCATAGCACGCGAAAAATTTGGGGGTAGTTGATAGGGTCCCCCATAATATTTCCGAGCAAATCTGATCCAAGTGCAAATGGGTCCGACCGGACCGATGGCACACCGAGAATTGTAAGCACCCGAGGAGATCGGGGAAGGTGCGCCGGCCCGAGCCTAAGCGTGCGTGGCCGCGCCCCTCGCGGGCAGCATGTTCGTGGGGTGCGTGCGCTCCACCTGCGTGCACCTGGCCTACGCCCGCAGCAGGGCCGCGCGTGGCCAACTTGTGCGGCCGCCAGGTCGCGCACCCGCACGGCCTCTAGGCCGCGCGCCCGCACGGACGCACGCTGCGCGGGCACCACACCCGCATGCCGTCGGCAACCTCGCCGCCGCCGGCAAGCCCTGGCAGCCGGCGGCCACCTCCAACTGCCACCGCCGCCTTTGGGTGCCCCGCCCGGGCCGCCCGAACTGCCTAGGGAGAAGGGGACACTCTTATCATTTTGGCAAAAAATGGTGATCCGCGTGATCGAGACGAAGCGACGTAATTTGCCAGCACAAATTACTCCCTGACGCAATTACTGACACGCTCATTCAGAAAACTATAAATATGCTCTCAGGCCTTCATTTCAAGTCAATCAACTTCAGAGGTAAAGAAAGCTCTGAGGTTTAACAGCGAGATCGTGGTCTTAGGCCGGTCCTTCGCTCAGGAACTAGCTCCGCTCTTCTCCTCACTCTACGGTTCACTCACGCCTCAAGTGACGTCAACCGTCTCCGTGAGAGCGCTCTCATCTAGAATCCGCGTCAACGAGGGCGCAATTGTCAGAAGCTCCATGGACATAGAATATTTTCCAGCCGGAACGCTTCCACCAAGGTTTTGTGATCTCGGTGTCATCTCAAGGCCGGAGCGCTTTCATCAAGGCTCCAAATACTTGGGCTATATTTGGTTCGGCGGTGGCGGCTGCATACGGTGGGTCGAAACGCCACTTTGGAACCGGAGGGGGAGAGGTGGGGGTTGAAACGGAGCGTATCGGGGCCGTTTCCTCCTTATTGCGGATCCAAACGAAGCAAACGCCAGCGGCGGCCATTTGTTTACCCACCGTCCGACGGCATTTGCTCCAAACGGAGGCGGCAAAACGCCGAACCAAACGAAGCCATATTGTTTTTTCTTCATTTACCGTACTTGTAACGGAGTACCGGCATGTCGTCCTCTGAGATCAAATCAATCTTTGTAACGCTCCAAGAAGCTAGTGGATTTTGGCTCGGCACAGTTCCAGTCACGTGCTTTTTCACCATTTCCGGGTTTTTCACGTCAAAAACGTCTCTTGTCCATTGATGTAGTTTTATTTAACTGATTGCTCGCCCGGCTTGACTCCGAGCTAAGACGGTCTGATTCTCCGAACCAGAAAAAAAGCCGGGTGACCCGCAACAACTATAATGAACTTGACAAAGCAACTGATGAAATACACAAAGTAAACAAATTTGAGACAAATATAATTTAAAAAAAAAACAACCTACTCCAAAGATTCATTTTCCACATCAAATTTGTCCCTCCCAAAAGGTATGAAATCTTACATTTGGAGATCGTGAAAGAATTCTCCATGGAAGAAATTACAGGAGAACTAAGAAAAACAGTTGGAACTGAAGAAATCATAATAATATCCAAAGGTGATTCTTCATCATTCGATGCTTATGTAGAGGACTCTTGAACATCAAAAGCCCCATGTAATGCAGTGGCTATAGATGTTTGCTAACAATGTTACCCTGGGGAAGGGCCGGCTCAAGGTCAGGCTCTTTTTGCCGAAATTCTAGTTTATGGAACCAAGTCTATTCATTTTAAAAATATATATATAGCACGGAAAGTTGGACATATTTTTGCTGAATTTAAATAGATTAAAATATTCAAAAATAATAGAATAGGCACTAGAATTATCTTGTACAAAATGGTTTCAAAAACCACTACTAATTCCAAGTTTCCAACGACCTCCTCAACAAATAAAAGCACAAAAAAATTACAAGCACCATTGAATCATTTCTAATCAAGACAAATACAACCATCTCCTCCTTTTATGAAAACAATAGTTATCTTCTGAATAACCCACTTAAGGAGGCCGCTGCATAAGAGTTTCATCTTTTTTGTTATCTTTACTAAGGCTCCGTTTGGGGGGACTTATTTTTCATCAGTCAAACTGTTACGATCACATAAATCTGACATTTAACTACAAACAGAGTCTAATATTCAAAGACTACACCCTTCAAATTTCCTGTTTTTTCCCTTCAAAGAATTTATTTTTCAAATTGATTATTTATTGGAAGCGAAAAAACTACACCCTTCTTCAATCACAAAAAAGGCACTCTTCTTCCAACTCTATGTATTTTTCCTCACCTTCCCTTCCCAAGCATGCCCCCACATGTTCAAAAAGAAAGATTAATTTTTCATGGTTTATTGGGATCATAAGATACAAAAAGACATTGTGACGATCTTTGAACAAACAAAAATTTGTATACAAAGGTGACAAGATTATCATCAACATTCTTTGGCACCCTACAAAATTGGCATTGCAATCTCCGACACTCTTCTTTCTATGTATTTTCCTCGCCTTCGCTTCCCAAGCATGCAAAGTGCTTGGTGAACTCCTACTCTTGATGTGTCTCCTCTCTTCAATCATCTTCCTCCATACCTAAAATTGAATCAAAGTATTGTACAAAAATTTGTATGCTAAACAATAATAATTTTTAGTTGCGTTCAGCAAATTAGATGCCGTCACGTAGCCCAAGAGCCACGCCCTCGACAAAAATATAGAGAATTGTTGTTCGCACAGCTAATTTGTTTATCCGTGGATTTTTAAAATGGTGAAAAAACAGTGCTTTTTGAAAAAAGTGTTGAATTTTTTTCTACCACTGGTGAAAGATTCGTGTTCTATTTCGAAGACATTAGCATGAAAGAAGTGAATTGGGGTTGTTGTGCTTGGATCAGCAGTCCAAATGAAAAAAAGTTGAAAACAATTTGCCTCAAAGGTCTATGGGATGAACTCTCATCATATCAATCTACTTCTTCTTGCACTTGTGGTGTCTCATCCATTGGATCAGGCTGCCATGAACATCTTTATAAGCTACTCATGGGACTTTCCGATGTCTATGCTGTTGAGGTTGTGGAACACTTTCGGTCCTCTTGTTTCTCATACCGGGTTAATCCACGTGAGCTTAGAGGAATCGAAGTGTGATCCCCCTCCGACATATCTGGCGCCGACGACAGCGGGGGTCCGGGGGCAGCCGCCCCCGGCGTAGGTCCCGCTGACCGGACAGCGGGCAGGGGTCCAGGGGACAGCGTCCCCGGTGGGGGTGCGGGGGCAACGCCCCCGGCCAAAAAAAATTTTTTGGGAGATGTTTTCTCCATTCGTCGAACCCAGATCGACGATCGTCGAACTAGGTTCGACGTCGAACGTCGAACCCAGCTCGACGTTCGACGCGTCGAACCCATCTCGACGTTCGACGCGTCGAACCCAGCTCGACATTCGACGCGTCGAACCCTGCTCGACGTTCGACGTTCGGGCCGAGTTCGACGATTGTCGAACGCCGTTCGGCGTTCGACGATCCTGTCATGTTGAAGCCTATTTAAGGCGTATTCCTGTTCTTTTTTAGGGATACGGACGAAACGTCGGCTTACGGCTGGTATACCTTTTGGAGGCGCATACGAGGAGATTGTTGACGGCGATCCAGAAGGGGGTTATTCTCTTTTGTTTCTTGTCCATAAGAAGGAGTTGAGGTAGGATCGGTTTAGATCCTTGTAACCTTGTGTAATCTGTATTTTCTTTTGGTGATTACAAGAACTGAGAAGGGAAGGGGAGAGAGGACGTAGCCCTGTTTTGGGTGAACCTCTGAAATATGTGTGTTTGTGTGCTTGCTCTGTTTTTCATTTGTTTACTGCTTTATTCGGATTTCTGCTTCTCGGCGCTCCGGTTTTCCTACATATGCCTCCATTCGTTCCAATATCCTCACCATGGATCCATTGTCGTACGTTAGCAAGGCATACTATCTCATCATTCATGATGAGCAACAACGAGCAATAACCACCCATATCGCACCTGACACAGCTGCCATGGCCGTCAATCAACCAACTCAATCATTTGCTCCTCACAATACACGTCAAGACCATAACTTCAACAGCCGACATGGTCACAAACGACCTTTTTGCAGCCATTGCAACGTCTATGGACACACTAAAGAGAAATGTTGGGCTCTTAATGGCTATCCACCGGAATTTCAGCCTCGTCAATCAAAAAAGGATTGAGCGCGAGCTGAACCTCCGCAACCCAATGTAGTGATCGCCGACACCACACCTCCTCCTGGCCTCACAATAGCTCAATATCAACAATTGCTCTCCATTTTGGGTACTAATGATGCTTTTACCAGCATTAATTTTGCAGGTACTGTATCCATTACACCTCTTCCAAGTGAAACTTCAAATCTTTTGCTCTTCGACAGTGGTGCATCTGATCACATGACATGTGATTTTCATAGGTTTCTCAACCCAACACCTCTCCTCTGACATACCCCTGTGAGGATTCCAAATGGGAGTCTCATTCCTGCTACACACAAAGGAGACATACAACTCACACCTTCCATTTTCTTAAGAAATGTCCTTTATATACCCGCCTTTCGTTTTAACCTTGTCTCCATAAGCAAATTTGTTACTACAAATAATTGTGCCTTGAATTTCTTTCCTACCTTTTGTGTTGTACATGACCTATAAAAGATGAAGCTGATTGGAGTGGGAACCAAATATAATGGATTGATTCAAATACGCCAAACATACCAACCATCTTCTTGTGCCTCTACAGCTACATCCTCCAACTCTTTTCTCTGGCACCAACGTCTCGGGCATCCATCCCATGATCGTCTACGTCTATTATCCCCAACACTCTCTGATGTTTCTATGCCTTCTTTACCACCATTATGTGTATCTGTTATTTATCAAAACAAACTCGTCAAAGTTTTGACCTAAGTAAAAAATCGAAGCACTAGCGCTTTCTCTCTTATCCATTGTGATGTATGGGGGCCCTTTTATGTTCCTTCTAACACTGGTGCTCAATATTTTTTTACATTGGTAGATGATTTTTCTAGATCTGTTTGGGTATTCTTGATGAGATATAAATCTGAAGTGTATTCTATTTTTCTAGCTTTTTTTGCAATGATTCACACCCAATTCAATACATCTATCAAGCAAATCTGTAGTGATAATGGGATGGAATTTTTCTCCAAATCCATAATAACTTTTCTTTCAAATAATGGGATCATCCACCAACACTCATGCGTGCATACTCCCCAGCAAAATGGGGTCGTTGAACGCAAACACCGCCACATTTTGGAGGTAGCACGATTTTTACATTTTCAAGCTCATCTTCCTCTACATTTTTGGGGGGAATGCGTCCTCACGCCTGCCTATCTTGTCTATTGCATTCCCACTCCTACCCTTCTTGGTAAAAACCCCCATGAATTACTCTTCCATACAACTCCATTTTATTCTCATATTTGCACTTTTGGATGCCTCTGTTATGCTCATAATCATACCCCAAATCGCACCAAATTTGATGCACGAGCCATACGGGGTGTCTTTCTAGGATATTTGCATGCTCAAAAAGGTTATCACATTTATGACATCGAAAATAAAAATATTTTTGTCTCTCGCAATGTTACCTTCCATAAGGATATTTTCCCTTTTTTAATATAAGTATTGATACACATCCACCTCCAGTCCTACCACTGCCCGCACCTGATGATGAGCTTGTTCCTCATTCCACCACTACTCCATCTGCTCCATTGATACTACCATCCACCAAACCCAACTCTATTGACAACAGTCCAACACCATCCACAATTCAAATTGAGCCTGAACCTACAAGAAAATCCAGCCGACTATCTACACGACCGACTTATCTCAATGATTATAGTTAAAGGTTCCCACTTCCAATCAGCTGCACCGGCATATAAATATCCTCTTCAATCAGTACTATCTTACTCAACTTTCTCACCTTCACACTTTGTTTTTATCACTGCCATTAATTCTGAGCAGGAACCTACCACCTATAATGAAGCTATGAAACATGCCCACTGGCGACTTGCCATGGATACTGAAATAAAAGCAGTGGAACGGAATCAAACATGGTCTCTAGAAGATATTCCTCCAGGAAAGTATCTGGTTGGTTGCAAATTGGTGTATAAAATCAAAAGATATGATGATGGTAGCATCAAGCGATAGAAAGCCCGGCTCGTCGCAAAAGGATACACACAAAAAGAAGGACTTGATTATACAGACACATTTTCCCCAGTTGCCAAATTGATTACCGTCGGAAGTCTCCTTGCCATTGCAGCTGTGCATGGATGACACCTACGTCAACTTGACGTCAATAATGCATTTCTCCATGGAGCACTTCATGAGGACGTTTAATGTGTCTCCCACCTGGATATTACTATAAGGGAGAGAAACATTTTTGCAAACTCCACAAATCTCTTTACGAGCTCAAACAGGCATCACGGAACTGGTTTGCTACATTAACCCAATCTTTAATCAAGGCTGGATATCGTCAATCCACTGCCGACTACTCCCTTTTTTACAAAAAAAAATGACACCACATTCATAGTTGTTCATATGTACGTTGATGATATTATAGTTGCCGACAATGACCTCACCACCATCCAAGGGCTTACATCATTCCTAAATCATCATTTTAAATTGAAGGATTTACGCAAACAGAAATTTTTTCTTGGCCTCGAAGTAGCACATAATCCTGATGGAATATTTTTGAACCAACGAAAGTACACCTTGAATATCCTTTCAGAGACAGGTATGTTAGATGCTAAGCCTGTCACATTTCTTATAGAACAAAATTTGTGGCTTGATCCCGACACTGGGTCACTCTTGACCGATCCCTCAGCATATAGATGTCTTGTTGGGCGATTACTCTACCTTACCATTACTCGTCCAGATATTGCTTATTGTGTCAACAACCTAAGTCAGTTTATGCACCAATCACGTCAACCCCATTGGGATGCTGGGCTACGAATTCTTCATTACCTCAAATCGGCTCCAGGAAAAGGAAGTTTTTTTCCCTACAACAAGTAACTTAAAACTCACTGCCTTTTGTGATTCAGACTGGGCTTCTTGACCCGCTACTCGACCAGTTACTGGCTATATCACTTTTCTAGGGTCATGTCCCCTCTCATGAAAATCAAAGAAACAAAACATAGTTTCGCAATCCACTGCAGAAGCAGAATATTGATCCATGACCTCGACTACTTGCGAACTAATTGGCTTCGTGCTCTTCTTTGCGATCTGGGTGTGCTGCATCATTCTCCCATGCAATTATTTTGCGATAATCAAGCAACTTTGCATATTGTCGCCAACCCTGTTTATCATGAATGGACGAAACATATTGAAATTAATTGTCACGTGGTTCGTGAGCGCATACAAGATGAGTCCATCTGCACATCTCATGTTGCTTCCGCAATGCAGCTCGTGAATATCATGACAAAATCGCTTGGACAACTACCTTTCCAGCACCTTCTTTCCAAGATGGGCGTTATAAATCCCCACACTCCATCTTGAGGGGGAGTATTGGCGGCCCTTTATGAAAATATCAATTTTAGAAGTTTTGCTTCTTTCCAACTACGACAAATTGAAAGTCCACCTAGTGCCAACTACCTTCACCCATGGGGGGGGGGAATAGGTGTCTTGCAGCGTTTTTGTGGAATTAAAACTATACCTGCACAAATAAACAAAACAACACAGCACAGAAAGACACAGACAATTTATAGTGGTTCCCCGATTTGGGTACGTCCACTTTCCCCCTTCGACCTATCTCCCAACAAGGGATGACTCGGTCACTTCACCAACCGGATTGAAATCAAATCCACACACAAACGGAAGGAACCCTTCCAAGCGAAGGAGTCACCACTCCTCCACCACGGGTTGCACCCAACCCTTACAACGAGGAACCTACGTTCCTTTACAACAAAATTAAAATGGAATGTATAAAATATACAAACTTCTTATGGAGGCTAGGTGTCCCTCTTCGTTCGATGACGCGTTCTTGATGAAGACGAAGAGTCCACGACCTTAGCTCTCACTTAGAATTAATCTCCACGAAACCGGCGGCGGCAAGAAGAGCGGCGGCTTGGCGTTCGGGATCGGCGGCGGCAAGAAGTGCGGCGGATGAGCTTTAGAGATCCAACCTTCGTAGCAAAGCTAGCAAGGTCTACCAACGGTCACACTAGGATCGATCGTCTCGATCGATTCGGAAAGGGAAGGTATTCCCGATCAACGAACCAAGAGACAAAGGATCTCTGGATAGACACGTGAGACGCGTAGCTTGGCTGAGCTTCTGTCGCCGGGAGATCAGGAGGTATCCACGATCACAGGCGGCGACTATCTTCCCGAGTGACGACGGCGGCGGCGGAAGAGAAATCCGCGATCTAGGTTACGTCGGCGGCTCGGTATTCTTTCTTGTATATTCGTGCTATTACTGTTCAAAATACCGATGTATTTATACAGTAGGTCATACAATATGACCGTTGTGGGCCCCACCAAAAGAAACCCTAGCTCCGGTTTCAAAACAGCGCCTGGAACTTGGTCCGGTACAGCGAGCACAAGAATTTCGCCCAAGGCAAATTCGGCGAGAATCATAGGTGATTCTCGACGAATCGGCGAGAATCACTTATGATTCTTGCCGAATTCTACTTGGCAGAATTCTTGCTGAAGATCTAGCTATCCGTAGAGAATCGGCAAGAATCAATATTCATTCTCGACGGATCGGAGAGAATGCAAAGTCATTATCGTCGATTCGGCGAGAATCAACTAGTGATTCTTGACGATTCTGCCTTAAGCAGAAATCAAGACGGCGTTGAGACAGCCGGCTGCAATCGGCAAGAATCAGCGAGTGATTCTCGACGATTCGGCGAGAATCACTAGTGATTCTCGTCGAATCGGCGAGAATCACTTAGTGATTCTCGACGATTTCTACTTAGACGATTTTTCGTCTTTCCACCCGTGAGCTGCTCTTTGGCCCATCCTTGCTCCTTGTCTGCTCTTGATCTTTCTCAGCCCTGTACTTGAAAGAAAGTACACTCCAATAGAGAGAGTACACGTAGGCCAATACACTGATCTGCTCAACGAGGGATTACGTTGCGCAGACCCGTGTATATTGACCCACTGCACCCTGACATTGGTGTGTACTTAGCGTGGAATAACTGCAAGCACAACTTGAAAACAAATGATCAAATACAATGTCAATTCACCTTAGCTGGTCCAGGGGCTTCTTCAAATTAGGTACATTGTGGATACAATACCCAACAATCTCCCCCTATTTTAAGAAGCCTAAACCCTACAAGCTAAGGTGAATATAACGGATGGAAGAAAAACATAAACTGAATAATCAGTTGAGAAAGAATTTCCATGCCATTATCTTTAGAGCATTTGGAGCATACTTTGTGAAAGCACCTTAGCCCTTAGCACCTTAGCCGAGAGGGCAATCTCCCCCTTTTTGGCTTCTACAAATCTGAGACTTTAGCACTTGCCACAATGTTCCCCCTAAGTTCTTGCATTTGGGCTTACACTTGAGTTTCTTGCGGATGCTCCCCCTAGATGCACAAGCCTGGAGCTTCTGTAGTCTTCATTCCTCATAGTTTAGCATCCCCAGTTCAGTTTTGAAGAGACTGAACTTGGCCTCGTCTAGGGGCTTTGTGAAAATATCTGCAATCTGCTTATCTGTGGGGACATAGTAGAGAGAGATGTCCTTGTTTTCCACGTGCTCCCTAATGAAGTAGTAGCGCACTTCAATATGCTTCATCCTGATGTGCGATACCGGATTGTTCGCAATGACAATTGCACTGGAGGAGTCGCAGTACATTGGTACTTCCTTGAACTGAAGGTCATAGTCTGCTAACTGGAGGAGTCGCAGTACAAATGATTCAGCTGTGGAGGTTGCAACACAATTTTGCTTCTTACTATTCCATGATATAAGCCTTCTTCCGAGGAATTGACACGTCCGGAAGTGCTTTTCCGATCATCCCTGCTTCCTGCAAAGTCAGCATCTGAAAAGCCTATTAGCTCGACATCATTGTTTCTCGGGTACCACAATCCAAGATTAGGTGTACCCTTAAGGTATCTAAGAATTCGCTTTGCAGCGACATAGTGAGATTCCTTAGTGTTCACCTGATATCTGGCACAAATGCATGTGAAGAACATAATATCCGGTCTACTTGCAATAAGGTAGAGCAGGGATCCAATAATGCTTCTGTATTTGGTTTCATCAAAAGGTTTCCCTTTCTCATCCTTATCCAGAGACATAGTGGATCCCATTGGAGTCCTCATAGAGGTTGCATTCTCCATTCCGAATTTCTTGAGGAGTTCATTTGTGAACTTCGTCTGAGAAATGAAAATTCCATCCTCAGACTGTTTCACTTGAAGTCCAAAGAAATACTTTAGCTCTCCCATACTACTCATTTCAAACTTTCCTTGCATAAGTTTAGAAAACTTTTTGCAAAGATTGTTATCCGTTGAGCCGAATATAATGTCATCAACATAGATTGTCACTAGCAAGATCTTGCCTTTGACTTCCCTAAGAAACAATGTCTTATCTATTTTTCCTCTTGAGAACTTGTTCTCAAGAAGAAAACTAGACAGAGTCTCATACCAAGCTCGTGGAGCTTGTTTTAAGCCATATAGAGCTTTATTAAGAAAGTATACATTATTAGGATAAGTAGGATTGACAAAACCTGGGGGTTGAGCGACGTATACTTCCTCTTTCAGGTCTCCATTCAAGAATGCCGATTTCACGTCCATCTGATAGACTGTGAATCCTTTGTGAGAGGCATATGCTAGAAACAGTCTGATTGCCTCGAGCCTTGCAACCGGCGCAAACGTTTGGTCGAAGTCGATCCCCTCCTCCTGTTTGTATCCTTGAGCCACCAATCTGGCCTTGATCTTGATGATGACCCCGTGTTCATCCAGCTTATTTCTGAAGATCCACTTGGTGCCAATCACCTTCTGCGTCTTTGGTCTGGGAACCAGCGTCCAGACGTTGCATCGTTCGAATTGATGCAGCTCATCTTGCATGGCTAATATCCAAGACGCATCTTTGTTTGCTTCGTCGAATTTCTTTGGTTTAACCTGCGATAGGAAGCTAAAATGCAGAAACTCGTTAAGTGTACCTCGGCGAGTTCTGACACCGTCTCGAGGATCTCCGATGATTTGATTTCTGGGATGATCCCTTACATGTCGGAGCTCTAGTAGTCGTGCATCAGGAGCTCTCGCATTTTCTGGGTCTCCTTCCTCTTTAGGGAGGACTACTCCATCCTGACCGTCATCATCTCCGATCGGCGTTGAGGTGGAGACCTTGACGTACTTTGGAGTTGCATCTTTATCGGGCTCATCCAGGTGTAGCTGTTCGATTCTTGCACCTGCATCTTCAAGAAAACCACTAGAAGAATTGCAATTAAGCAAGCTGCTTTATCAAATACAACATTTATTGATTCCTCTACCACTAGGGTTTTCTTATTGAAAACCCTATAAGCCCGTCTATGACTACTATAGCCCATGAATATGTCTTCGAAGCATTTTTCACCAAACTTAGTACGCGGGTACTTCCCGTTATTCAGTACATAACATCTACAGCCAAAGATCCTAAAATAGGACATGGTTGGCTTCCTGCCTTTCAGTAGCTCATAAGGCGTCTTATGATGATTCTTGTTGATCAAGGCCCGGTTTTGTACATGACACGCCGTATTGACAGCCTCTGCCCAGAAATATTCTGGGAGAGAAGCGTCATTCAACATTGTCGTGCAGGCTTCAATGAGCGTTCTATTTCTCCTCTCCGCAACTCCATTCTGCTGAGGAGTGCGCAGGGAGGAAAACTCATGAAAGATACCAAGTTCTTCACAGAACTCTGTCATAGCACCAGACTAGAACTCTGTTCCATGGTCACTTCTGATTTTGACCACCGAGCAGTTAAGTTCGTTCTGAATCTGCTTGACAAAACTGGTGAAGATGTCAAACGTATCAGACTTGCATTTTAAGAAGAACACCTAAGTAAACCGAGAGTGATCATCAACAATCACTAGCATATAAGACTTGCCTCCCAAGCTATGAAATTGCATTGGACCAAACAAGTCCATATGCAGAATGAAAGTGAGGCTAAGATCTATCTCAACTCTAGAGGGGGGGTGAATAGAGTATTTTAAAATAATTTTTCACAGTTGAAATGAACAGCACATATTAAATTTAATTTATGATATAGTGTAGAGTGCTAGTAAAAATGTTAAAAGCTAAGAAGTAAAAAGCACAGCACACAGCAAACAAATCACACAAACAAACCAGAAGACACAAGGAATTATAGTGGTTCCCCAAAAACCTGGGTACATTCACTCTTCTACCACCCTTGGTAGGAATCCACTCAGGATGAGTTGATCAGGTGTCCTGACACCAATGAGCTTTTGATAAGGTGCCCAAAAACCAAAACTAGATTTTTTGATAAGGTGTCTTGCCACCACTGAGTTTTGACAAGGCTCTCAGAACCAGACAGAACTTTTGAAGGGAGTTCAAGAACCCTTTTACAGCAGGAAAAGAAAAATAAGAATGAAGGGTGTCTTCTCTGTTCTCAATCAAATGAGAGAAGCACAAGTGGATCGATGAAGTCAAAGCTCCCCCTGAGATGTAGAAAGGTTCAGGAAAAGAAGCTTTGCTCTAGGGTGATAGGTCTTCAAAACTTTGATCTCCAACACAAGATGGTTTCAGCAAGAAGGCTGAAGGTGAGGTGTCTGGAGTAATGAGATTGTGAACACTTTTCAGTCAGCAAGAAGATTTTTGAGTCACAGTTCTTCTGTTGTTCTTCTGCTATCAGTATATTCTATTCTGTGTGTTCACTTCTGTGTGTATTCCCTAAAAACTTAATAACACAGAAGAAAGGAATAATAAATTTTCTGACGATTCCTTGTCCAAAATTAGCCGTTGGGAGTCATAAATGTCTTCCAAAAATAGTCTTGTCTTCTAGAGGAAAGTCCAGCAAACATTCTCTGAATAATTCTTTGAAACTTGCTCCAGAATTAAAGACAAACGGCTGGGAGATCTTCTGACATAAATGCTGATAATATTCAAAAACATTCCAAAGAACAGCAGCATTTGAATTCCTGAAAGCGTCGATCTCTCCAAAGAAAACGTCGATCTGAGCTCTACGATCGTCGAACTGAGCTCAGAGATCAAATGGTCAAGCAGACAGAAACGTCGATCTGAGCTCTACGATCGTCGAACTGAGCTCAGAGATCAAATGGACAAGCAGACAGAAAACGTCGATCTGAGCTCTACGATCGTCGAACTGAGCTAGAAGATAGTAGAGGGGAGTTCGACGACTCAGCAGAAGCTAGACAAAAGCAGATAGTCGATCTGAGCTCGACGATCGTCGACCGGAGTACGACGATTTATTGAAGATGAGCTCAGAGAGCGTCGAACGGAGTTCGACGATTCGTCGACCTGAGCTCGACGAAAATTGCCTTAGACTAAGCTCTTCAACCTTGATCTTGGAATGATCCTAGGGGCAGCTTCAAACCTAGGTTTTAAGACCTAGACTCATTCTAATGTTGACCTTTTCAACTATACAACTAGGTCAACTGGGATTCCTAAGACAAGCATAGTGATCCTTACCCAAATTAGTAATAGGGTGTTCCAACAATCTCCCCCTATTTGGGTTAGGATTACTATTTACAGATAATCATAGGAAATGAAAAGCATACAACAATACATAAGCTAATACAAAATGCAGAGAAGATATATAGCAGTAAAGCAGATCACAGATAAATATCAGCAGATGTCCAAAGGTGGATGAAATGTTTAGCTTACACAGTTCACTTCCTTTCAGATCCCTTTTTAAATAAAATTTCTCTATTTGGATTCTGACTTTCTTTCTTTGACCTTCTGTCATCCTCTGCACCTAGAGAAGTTTGAGATTTGGGCCTTGAAACAACAGCCTCTGGGTGCAGCTTCATATAATCTTCTGGATTGAAGAATTTACTTGATGCATATCTTTCCAGTTCTTTCTTTCTCTGCTCTGATAAGGTAGTTATGTTTGAAGTATCCTTTCCTTGTTCTCTGGCCTTTTTTATTTGATCAAGGGCAGCCAATTCTTTCATTCTGGCTGTCCAGGATACAGGGTTGTTCTCAGGGTCTTCAAAAGGAATGGGAGGTTCATATCTGTTGATGATTTCAGAAACAGTAGAAGGAGTCCTGGAAACAATAGTGTCTTTCAGCTTGTAAGGAAAAGGACCTGAAGAAGGGTCAGGGAGACCTTGTCCTTCCCTTTGATAGAATCTTTGTTCTCTTTGATTTCCTCTGTAATTACCCCTTCTGGGTTGATATCCTTTTTGATGCTGTCCCCTTTGATATGATCTTTGATAATGCTGGGAAGAGCTGTGTCTGGAGACTGGAGCTTGAGGGGCTGAACCTGAGCCTGAATCTGGAGGAGGAGGAGGAGGAGGCTGATATTGAGAAGAACACTTTTTATATTTGTCAAGCTTCCTCTTCTTCTTCATAGCTTTCAGTTGATTTTTGGAATATTGCATCCAAGGCTCAGAGATTGGGCAGTCATGCAGAATGTAGTATGGAATATCATTTGAGTCTTTGGCTTTGGCAGGAGGGACTGACATCATTGTTTTACTTCTGGCTTTTCTCTTCTTGGCAATAGTTCTAGCAGAATCATCAGAATCAGTCCTGTATTGGTCACTCTCAGAACTTTGATGTTGATCATACAGATCATCAATTCTTCTGATAAGCTCTTCTTGAGCTTTAAGTTTTGCAGAAACATCAGGAGCAGGAGGAGAGGGAGCAACAGCAGAGCAGGCAGAAGCAGTTTCATCAGCATCAGTTGCTGGAATCATTTCTATGTCAGCAGTAGCATCAGCAGCAATTTCAACAAAAGGAGGCACAGTGGCCTTAGTAACAATTGAAAGAGGCACAGTGGCCTTAGTATCAGCATCAGAGATATCCACAGCCTTCCAGGATTTGATGTAGGAATCAATATGGCTTGGATCACAGGTAGCTATAGGCACAATGGCCTTAGACAAATCTTCAGCAGGAATTGCAGGAAGACAACTGAAATGGACTGTATCAAATATAGATAGCAGCCTCTGAAGATTCAGTGCAAAAGCACATCCAAGAGCTGGAGCTGGAGCAGACATAATATCAGCAGCTGGCACAACCACTTCTTCATAAGGCATCTCCCCCTGCCTTGGTTCAGAGAAAGATGAATCAAGGCACACAGAAGATGGGATAGCCAGGGAGGAGGAAAGGAAGGCGATCTTGGTAGACAGCTCCTGTACTTGCTTTAGGAGTGGAGCCAGGGAAGACTCCAGTAGAGATGTCAGCTTGGGAGCTAGCAACTCATACAGCCTGTCTGCCAAAATAGGAATATCTACATGCTCAAGTGGGGCTTGAGCAGAGGTAGAGGCAAAAGTAGATGGAAGGATGGTGGCTGAAACTGAAATTGTGGAGAAAGGTGGAGAGGGAATGGTTGGTTCAGAAGATGGAATAATGGAGATAGAGGAGGTTGAGGTGGAGATAGGGGAAGTAAGAGATGGTATGAAGGAGGGTTGAGAGAGAATGTCATGGAGCAGTTGTTGAAAGGAGGAAGTGGAGGGTGGCTCAGGAGGAGTAGAGGGTGAATCATCCATGAAGGAGTCATCTGTAAGTGAGAAGGATGGAATGGTGAAGGTTGAATAGGAAAAGAGAGGATGGAATTCCTCTGAGGTGGATAGAGGAGGGGATGGCATAGGTGAGGAAATGGTAATTGGGAATGAGATGATTATGGTGGATACTGGTGGTGAGGAGGTGACAATTTGGGTGGTTAGGGTGGTTATGGCTGGAAGAGGGGAGGAAGCAGGCAGCTCTTCTGCTGAAGGAGTGACTAAAATAGTCCTTGTGCCTGAATGAAGTGTTGCAGCAGCCCTGGAGGGGTTTATAATCTGCCTGTCCCATTTACTGAAGAGGGCACAGGAAAGCCTCTTGGATGCATTGATAAACATGCCAGAGGAGGTTAATAGGTCAGGGCACCTGTTGTGTAGAAAGACCCCTAAGATTCTTCCATAACTAACTGCATTCTTGTTGATCTTCTTCTTAATCAGAGTGAAGAAGATGGAGCCCCAGTCCAGGTGTTTCTTGTCTAATAAGGCTCCCATCAGGCATAACTGATATCTGGAAATGGTGTCATGGGCTGAATGCTTGGCCAACAGCACCTTCCCAACTACATCAGCCAGGAATTGAAATTTGATTGCCAGATTTTTCTTCAGCAGCTTATTAGGGTTTACTGCATTGTGACCCATCCTATCCAGCATGGTGTCAAACTCCTCTCCAGATAGTTCAATGGAGTCTTCTCCAGTGCTGAGTTGAAAGACTTCTGTTAGAAGAGCCGGGGATAGAAATACCTGAGTCCCCTTAATGGTGCCGACAACAGAATTCTCAGACTCGTCTGTTGCGGTAAAACACCACTCTTTTATCTCTTCTGAGGCGATCTTCATCCTTGTAGTCATTATTGGAGTCAGCTGTTGTTCTCGGAATAAGTTTAGGATGTCCTTGAAGCGCTGGTCGCTTCCGTCGAAGGAGTTTATGTCGATGTCAAAACCTGTGTCGAACTTCATCTTAGCAAAAGCAGCACTCGATTCAGCCATATTCACCTGCAACAGAAAACCAAAAACGACCAAGCGTAGAGAATTTGGAGGGAAAAGAAAGAGAGTTGCAGAGTATGAAAGCGCAAAGGGAGAACGACGGCTGAAAGAAAGATTTTATATTAGGGTTCGACGCGAAAAAGGAAAATCGTTAAGCTCAGTTCGACAAAACGTCGAGCTCAGCTCGACGATTTGGGCTACAGAGGGAATCTGAAGAGTCTTCAAAATCGGCGATCTTCGTTCAACGATGTTGAAAAACGTCGAGCTCAGCTCGACGGCCTCTGATCAGAAGGAGAGAAAGCCTAGCTCTAGCGAGGGCTCTGAACTCAGATCGACGACTGCAAAAGCGTCGATCTCTGGTCGATGATTTTTAGAAAATCGTCGATCTCTGTTCGACGATTTTGGGGAAAACGTCGAGTGCAGTTCAGAGTCTAAACTCATTCTAAAGACACAAAAAGAGGGAAATTATCTTCGTTCAACGTTTTTTGACCTAGTCTTGGTCTGTTTTAGCTTTTCAAAATCTTGTAATTTAATTAAGGCTTCCTCCATCTAACATACCTAACTGATTTAGGAAGAAACTGTGTTTCTTTTCATCCAAAGGTTTGGTGAAAATATCTCCCCTTTGCAAATCAGTAGGAATATATTGAATTTCAATTTTATTTTTCTCTACATTATCTCTTAGAAAATGATGCCTAATTTCTATGTGTTTTGTCCTACTATGGAGGACTGGATTTTGTGCTATAGAGATAGCACTAGTATTGTCACAGAAAATTTTAGACTTCTCTAAGTTGTAGCCATAGTCTAAGAGCTGATTCTGTATCCACAATATTTGTGAACAGCAACTGCCTGCAGCCATATACTCAGCTTCAGCAGTTGAAGTTGACACAGATGTTTGTTTCTTACAGAACCAAGAGACAAGTCTATCACCAAGGAACTGACAGGTTCCACTGGTGCTTTTCCTGTCTATTCTGCATCCAGCATAATCAGCATCTGAGAATCCAGTTAAATCAAATGCTGAATCTTTTGGATATCAGAGACCTAGATTTGGACAACTTTTAACATACCTAAGAATTCTCTTAACTAAGATTAAGTGTGAATCTCTAGGGCTAACTTGGAATCTAGCACAAATACATGTGGCAAACATTATATCAGGCCTACTAGCTGTAAGGTACAATAAAGAGCCAATTATTGCTCTATATGTTGTCTGATCAACAGGTTTCCCATGTTCATCAGCATCTATTACAGCATTTGAGGGCATGGGTGTTTTCATACATGATGCATCAGACATACCAAATTTCTTAACCAGCTCTTTTGCATACTTGGTTTGAGAAATAAATATGCCTTCAGCATGTTGTTTGACTTGCAGTCCTAAGAAGAAGGATAGCTCACCCATGCTACTCATTTCAAATTTAGAGTGCATAAGCTTGGAAAACTTTTTGCACAATTTTGAATCAGTAGAACCAAAAATAATGTCATCTACATAAATTTGCACTAGTAGGGTGTGGGACTTATGGGTTCTAATAAAAAGAGTTTGGTCTACTCTCCCCCTAACAAAATCATTTTCCAGAAGAAAGCATGCTAGGGTCTCATACCATGCTCTAGGGGCTTGCTTGAGACCATATAATGCTTTATGCAATTTGCAAACATAATCAGGGTGAGTTAGAGAGATAAAACCTGGAGGTTGTCTAACATAGACTTCCTCTTTGATGTCCCCATTGAGAAATGCACTTTTTATATCCATTTGATACACTTTGAAACATTTGTGGGCAGCATAGGCTAGGAATATCCTGATGGCTTCCAGCCTTGCAACTGGTGCAAATGTCTGATCATTGTCTATTCCTTCTTGTTGAGAGTACCCTTGAGCAACTAGCCTTGCCTTGTTTCTGACTATAACTCCTTGATCATCCAGCTTGTTCCTGAATACCCACTTTGTTCCAACAATGGGATGATCCTTTGGCTTAGGCACTAGTTCCCAAACCTTGTTCCTTTCAAATTGATGCAACTCCTCTTGCATTGCAATGATCCAGTGTGGATCTTGCTCTGCATCTTGAATGGATTGAGGCTCAATTTGAGATAGAAAGCAAGTGTGCATCAGGTTTTGGTTGACCTAACTTCTAGTTTGCACACCAGCTGAGATCTCTCCAATTACTTGGGTGATTGGATGATCTCTTGTTGTTACTAAGTCAACAGGGAGTGTTGATTGTTCACCAGCCTGTGTTGTTGTCTCCTCTAGTGGAGCAGCAACTGGCTCTTCAGGATGATTTTCTTCAAGATGTTGAACTTCTTCTTCATCATCACTGCTCTCATTCTTTTCAGCAACTTGCAGTTTGTTTAAGTCTTCAGCTAGAGAATGTACCTGCAGAGGTTCTATGGTAGAAGCATTCTTCTCCTTGAAAGACATGTTAGCTTCATCAAAAATAATATGAACAGATTCTTCAATTTTACAGGAAGATTTATTATAAACCCTATAGGCCTTGCTGATCATGGAGTATCCCAGAAACACTCCTTCATCAGCTTTAGCTTGGAATTTTGCTAGATATTTCTTGTCATTATTATGAATAAAACAAGTGCAACCAAAAACTTTGAAATAGCCTATTTTAGGTTTCTTCCCTTTGAGCAATTCATAAGGAGTCTTGCCCTTCAGCTTGTGTATCAGGCTTCTGTTCAACACATAGTTGGAGGTGTTCACTGCCTCAGCCCAAAAGGACAGAGGTAAGTGAGCATCTGCCAATAATGTAGTTGCAGATTCAATGAGTGTTCTATTTTTCCTTTCAGCTACCCCATTTTATTGAGGAGTTCTAGGAGCTGAGAAAGTGTGCCTGATCCCTTCACTCTGACAGAACTCTTGCATGAGAAGAGAATCAAACTCTGTCCCATGATCACTTCTGATTAGGGCAATGTGAGTGTTGAACTCAATCTGAATGCATTTGAGAAAATCTGTCAAACACTTGAAGTTATCAGACTTCTTCCTCAGAAAGAATACCCAAGTGAATCTTGAGAAGTCATCTACAACCACTAAAGTATAGGACTTCCCTCCTAGGCTTTGCACAGATATGGGTCCAAAGAGATCCATGTGCAACAGGTACAAAATCCTAGGTGAATCACTCTTATTAATTGATTTAAAACTACTTTTAGTTTGCTTGCCTAATTGACAGGCCTTGCAAAGTCCTTCCTTATTGTAGGGACCAGAAGGTAGTCCTTTAACAAGGTTGTCTTTAGATAGCTTAGCAATGGTTCTAAGGTTAATATGTCCTAGTCTCTTATGCCATAACACATTAGATTTTGAAATGGAATTAAACAGGCAAATATCTACCACTGGTGAATGAAAATCAACTAAGTAAATGTTACCTCTTCTGTTACCTGTCAACACAGTTGTGTTGTCCACAGACTTGACTTTGCATATGGCTTTGTTGAAGGTTACTTGATATCCTTCATCACACAATTGACTGATACTTATCAAGTTGTGCTTGAGTCCTTCAACATATGCCACCTTCTTGAATGTGACTGGGCCAATTTTGACTGCACCATATCCTTTTGTAGTTCCAAAGCTTGAGTCTCCAAAAATTACTTTGGGTCCAAGCTTGGCTTTGAAGGAAGTGAAGTTGTCCTTGTCCCCTGTCATGTGCTTTGAGCAACCACTATCCAGATACCATTGATGGTTTGATGCTGGATAGGTCTTCACCTACACAAAAACAACTTATTTGTTTTTGACCCAGTTGACCTTGGGCCTAGGTTGATATCCCTTGAATTCTGAAATAAAGGACATCCCAGGTTGATCCTTATAACCTTCAGGATGGTATCTCCTAGGAGGTACTATCCATTCAGTATAGGGATTAAAGCCTTGGGATGTGGAGCTTCTAGGATTGAATCTGAATGTGCCATTGAAGGTGTGTTCACAAGCCTGAACTCTGTTCGACGATCGTCGAACTGAGGTCGACGATCTTGGGCCAGATCGTCGATCGCCGTTCGAAGATCGATTATGCTGAGATTCAGAGTTTGGATATCGTCGAGATGAGGTCGACGATCTGTAGTTAGATCGTCGAGCTCTGTTCGACGATCGTCGAGCTCTGCTCGACGCCATCTGTTGAACTGAGTTCTTCTCTGACAGATCTGCATTCTTCCTAGGTACCTCTATTACTCTCTTTCCTTTGTCAGAGACAAACTTGATTGGAGTTGTCAGAATTATAGGTTGGCTGGATGAAGCACCCAAGCCCAGTGTGCTATTAAATCTAGAGTTCACTGTGCCTGTGATGTCCATCAGTCTGATACTTCTCCCATTTAGGGATTCTTCAAACTTTTTGGCCTTTGATAGTTCATTCTTCAATGAAGCAATCTCCTCCCTACAGCATTCTAACTCCTCAGAGAGTTTGAGGTTCTTTGAGTTTAGGACACTATGCTCAGATAATTGATTCCTGAGAGAGATTATCTCCTTCTCAGATTTTAATAGATCTAGACACAGTGCCTTAAATTCATCTTTGAAGTCTTCAGAATCAAAATCAAAAGAGTTGATTACCTGATCCTCATCTGGTTGACTTTCTGAATCTGAATCTGATTCTTCATCAGAGTTTTGCTGTGATGCATTGATAGCCATCATGCAAAATTCTTTTTCATCTACATCATCCTCATCATCACTGGAGCTGGATGAGGCTTCAGATTCCTCTTCAGTCTCACTCCATGTTTCAGCAACAAAGCCCTTCCTTGTATGTTTGTTCTTGCTGGAGGAGGCTTTGTCTGAGCTATTCTTCTTGTAATCCTTTTCTTTTCTTCTTTCTCTTCTTTCCCTTTTGTCCTTATTCTTGTTTTCTGGACAGTCAGGCACAATATGGCCTGGTTTCCTGCAACCAAAGCATATGATTTCTTTAGTGTTATTTGATTTATCATACCTTGGTTTATCATGACCCTTGTATGGTTTCTTTCTGAAGTCTTTTCTGGCCATCTTGTAGAATCTTTTGGCCAGAAGACTTATGAGCTCATCATTTCCTGTAGCTTTATCTTCAGGCTCCTCTTCTACAGCTTTGAAAGCTATGGTCTTTTCTTTCCTTGTAGCTGGAGAGATAGCCTTTTGTTCTTCTTCTCTATTTTTAATGAGCAGCTCATAGGATTTGAGCTTGCCCAGGAGAGCTTCAGTAGTAATCTCATTCAAACTTCTGGCATCCTTAATTGGCCAGATTCTTGAATCCCAAGTGCTGGGGAAGCACATCAGGATTTTGTCATTTAGCTCAGTCAGTGAGATTTCTTTGTCTAGGGTTTTTAGCTCATTGACAATTAGACTTAGTCTATTGTACATGTCAGCCACTGATTCAGCTTCTCCCTTTTTGAAGTTCTCATATTGGCTTATCAGATGAGATCTTCTATCTTTCCTTTCATCAGCAGATCCTGAGACAATTTCAGAGAGTTTGTCCCAGACTTCTTTGGCTGAGTGGCATTCAGCTACCTTCTGAAAGATTTCATCAGACATTGTTTGGGCTAAGATGTTCATAGCCTTAGCATCTGCAGTCTTCCACTTCTTTATATCTGCATCTGTTCCAGAAGGAGGTGGGACAGCATTTGAACTTGAGCTTGCTGGTGGAGTTGGACAAATTATCAAGACAGAATTGAAAATGTCTTCATCAATAGAATTCATGTATAATCTAATCCTTGCCTTCCAGAGTGCAAACTTAGAAAGGTTGCACACTGGTGGTCTGGTGCTTGCATAATCTTTGTTCTGTGCCATGTCTTTAAATAAAAAGAAGATGTAGAGAAAATAATCCCCTTAAGAGATTGATCTTATCAAGGATCTTTTGGTTCAGGTGTTAGCGTGTATGAGCAACCAACCTCCCTCTGATACAAATTGAAAGTGAGGCTAAGATCTATCTCAACTCTAGAGGGGGGGTGAATAGAGTATTTTAAAATAATTTTTCACAGTTGAAATGAACAGCACATATAAAATTTAATTTATGATATAGTGTAGAGTGCTAGTAAAAATGTTAAAAGCTAAGAAGTAAAAAGCACAGCACACAGCAAACAAATCACACAAACAAACCAGAAGACACAAGGAATTATAGTGGTTCCCCAAAAACCTGGGTACATCCACTCTTCTACCACCCTTGGTAGGAATCCACTCAGGATGAGTTGATCAGGTGTCCTGACACCAATGAGCTTTTGATAAGGTGCCCAAAAACCAAAACTAGATTTTTTGATAAGGTGTCTTGCCACCACTGAGTTTTGACAAGGCTCTCAGAACCAGACAGAACTTTTGAAGGGAGTTCAAGAACCCTTTTACAGCAGGAAAAGAAAAATAAGAATGAAGGGTGTCTTCTCTGTTCTCAATCAAATGAGAGAAGCACAAGTGGATCGATGAAGTCAAAGCTCCCCCTGAGATGTAGAAAGGTTCAGGAAAAGAAGCTTTGCTCTAGGGTGATAGGTCTTCAAAACTTTGATCTCCAGCACAAGATGGTTTCAGCAAGAAGGCTGAAGGTGAGGTGTCTGGAGTAATGAGATTGTGAACACTTTTCAGTCAGCAAGAAGATTTTTGAGTCACAGTTCTTCTGTTGTTCTTCTGCTATCAGTATATTCTATTCTGTGTGTTCACTTCTGTGTGTATTCCCTAAAAACTTAATAACACAGAAGAAAGGAATAATAAATTTTCTGACGATTCCTTGTCCAAAATTAGCCGTTGGGAGTCATAAATGTCTTCCAAAAATAGTCTTGTCTTCTAGAGGAAAGTCCAGCAAACATTCTCTGAATAATTCTTTGAAACTTGCTCCAGAATTAAAGACAAACGGCTGGGAGATCTTCTGACATAAATGCTGATAATATTCAAAAACATTCCAAAGAACAGCAGCATTTGAATTCCTGAAAGCGTCGATCTCTCCAAAGAAAACGTCGATCTGAGCTCTACGATCGTCGAACTGAGCTCAGAGATCAAATGGTCAAGCAGACAGAAAACGTCGATCTGAGCTCTACGATCGTCGAACTGAGCTCAGAGATCAAATGGACAAGCAGACAGAAAACGTCGATCTGAGCTCTACGATCGTCGAACTGAGCTAGAAGATAGTAGAGGGGAGTTCGACGACTCAGCAAAAGCTAGACAAAAGCAGATAGTCGATCTGAGCTCGACGATCGTCGACCGGAGTACGACGATTTATTGAAGATGAGCTCAGAGAGCGTCGAACGGAGTTCGACGATTCGTCGACCTGAGCTCGACGAAAATTGCCTTAGACTAAGCTCTTCAACCTTGATCTTGGAATGATCCTAGGGGCAGCTTCAAACCTAGGTTCTAAGACCTAGACTCATTCTAATGTTGACCTTTTCAACTATACAACTAGGTCAACTGGGATTCCTAAGACAAGCATAGTGATCCTTACCCAAATTAGTAATAGGGTGTTCCAACACAGAAGATAAAGACATCTGGATGAGTCTTTGTCAACGATGCCCTTAAAGGTAGCCCGAGTCTGTTTGCCCTTCTAGCATGCAGGACATGGGCTATCTTTGATGCACTTAATGATGGGAGCATCCCTTACTAAGTTTTTAGAAAACAACATACTAATTGTCTTGAAATTAATATGTGTCAATCTCTTGTGTCATTATTCACAAAGAGATGCACTGCCTGTTGCTACTAGGCATACGGGGGTAGATGAATCTAAACTAAGAAATCTAAGCAGAAGATATTTCTGCTCCTAATGCCTGTTAATACCGTCTCCGAAGAGGCACACGATATTATCAGGCATTTATCCTTGCAGAACTTAACGTCATAACTTTTATCACATAACTGACTTACACTTATCAGGTTATGATTTAACCCTTCAACATAAGCCACGTTGGTGATAGAAATTATACCGTTGGAAATCATACCGTAACCCCTGGTGACTCCTCGATCTGATCCCCCAAAGATGACTTTGGGTCCATTCTCGACTGGAGAGTAATCACGCAGCAGGCTTCTTGTCCCGGTCATATGCCGGGAGCATCCACTGTCCAAGTACCATATGGGAGTTTTGGTGGCCTTTGGACATTCCTGCAAAACAGAATTAATTTCCCTTATGAACCCAATCGAACTTGGGTCCTAGATTCCTCGTTAGCATGCTCCCCCTCGGATGGTTAGCCCTACGAGTGGTCTGCCTCGCATTGCCAACATGAGGAGTCTCGTTATTCCTCGGATTAAACCAGCAATCCACGGTAAAATGACCAACTTTGCCACAATACCAGCAGTCAAATCTGTTATACTTTCTCCTAGGCACCTGCTTCACCCTTGGAACGGAAGGTTCAGCCGGGGCCTCGGACCTGGAGGTGGAGGCATCATGATGACAACAGTCGCATGATTTATTCACCTCCTGGTTTCTCAGTGTAACAGGCTTGGCCTTGGGTGCCTGCTTCCTATTATAACCGCTAGAGAAGTGGCCATAATCCTCCATTTGAACTTCCTCATAAGGTGCCTTGAAGACACTCTCGCCAAAGTTGCGGGGGAAGGCCCACCCCTCATACCGGCTCTTGAGCTTTTCAACCAAGGGCCGGAAGAAGTGGTCATAGATTGACTCAAAGTCCTGTTCATTGCAGGGATAGCCAGGCTTCCTGAATACAACAGGGTTGAGTGGGGCCTTTCCCTTTTATGTAGTAGAGGCCTTCTTAGCAGCCTTATTTCTCCTCTGCTTTTTGTTTCTCCTGGATGATTTACCAGGCACACCCACATGCCCCAAGCCAGCCCCCTTAGCCTGAGCAGAGAAGGTATCAACCAGTGGAAGAACAGTCTTTGGCATAGAGAAGCTTTGGACAATCTTCTTTTCTGCCGTAAGTTGTTCTTCCAACTTATTGATTTCTTCCTGTTTAAGGTCAAGGAGACTTAGAGACTCTGAGTGCTTAGAGATCAGGTCCAGGTGCTCCTGTCGGAGAGAAATCAAGCTAGTGATCTCTTCTCTTAGGGAGATACCCTCGACCTTAAGGAATTTGACTTCCTTTTTCTGAGCCCTCAATCTCTTGCGGCATTCCTCGAAGGTGTTGAGCAAAAGCTCATACTTTTCGAGGAGCTCAGCTTCTCGGGCAGATGGGCTGTCCTCGAGATCATCATCAGGAGACTCATAGTCAGAGTCGGAGAGGGGGTACGAGCTTTTACCTTCCCAGTGAATGGGGGGCATTCCCCTTCTGAGTCAGAGCGACCCACCAGCCCGAAGTAGGCTTCCTCATCATCACTAGAGTCTGAGGAATCAGACTCACTTAGTGTCTTTGACTTTTTGGCGATGTAGCTCCTCTCCTTCTTTTTATCTCTAGAGGTTCTGTGCTCTTCTCCCTTCCCCTTCTCTCTCTTGCCTTGATGGCAGTCGGCCACGACGTGTTCTGGCTTATTGCACCCAAAATAAATGATGTCAGTATGACGATGTTTGTTCGGTTTTGATTCATACCTATCAGAAGAATAATTCTTCTTCTGATTTCTGGAGGAGGAGCCGTCGCTCTTTCTTTGATTCCTCATCTTGAGGAACTTCTTGAATTCTCGGGTGATGAGGGAGAAGTCTTCTTCAGACAACTCTGAGCCGGAGGAGCATGGCTCGGAGTCTTCCTCCTCATCCTTTTTCCCCGCACGGGATGAAGCTGTACCCTTGCCTTTCCTGGAGTGAATGGCTTTAAGGGCCACAGTCTTTTCCTTTGCTGCGGCCTTCTCTGCTTCTTCTTCAGCTTTCCTCGTGTTCAACTGGAGCTCATAGGTCATGAGCTTCCCAAAGAGTATCTGAGGATCAGTTTTAGCTAATCTGCCAAACTCTCGGATGGCGCAGATCTTCGTGTCCCATTCCTTAGTAAGGGACCTAAGGAATTTATCATTAAGTTCACCATCAGTGAACACTCTTCCATATCCTTTGAGAGCATTGACAATCTTGAGGAAGTTCTCGAAGGTAACTCCGATCTCTTCCTTGGGCCCCTGCCTGAAGGCCTAATATTTCTGATTCAGGAGCGATCTCCGATCATCCCTCACTTCGTCTGTGCCCTCCATCAGGATAATCAAGCTGTGCTAGATATCTTTGGTTGTCCTGTAGTTGTAGAAGTTCTGCATCATGGATTCATCGACTGCGCTGATTAGTATGTTCTGTGCCTTCTTGTCAAGTCCGACCAGCACCATCTCGTCCTTGTCCATTTTAGAAAGCTTCTTTGGCACCTTTTTGGTAGGATCAATGGTGGAGGCCTTAGTGGGAATATAAGGTCCCTCCTCCACGACCATGAAGAGTCGAGGGTCGACTGCTTCCATGTAAAATCTAATCATTTCCTTTCAGATAGGAAAGTTTAGCCTGGTGCACACTGGGATCTTGCCTGAGTACTTGAGTCCGTCCATAGTAGATATCTGCCTTCTTCTTAACACTAGTGGCAGGAACTTACTCGAGGTGTTAACCCCTTTGATGAGCAACCTCCCTCTGATACCACTTTAAAGTCCACCTAGTGCCAACTACCTTCACCTATGGGGGGGGGGGGGGGAATAGGTGTCTTGCAGCGTTTTTGCGGAATTAAAACTATACCTGCACAAATAAACAAAACAACACAGCACAGAAAGACACAGGCAATTTATAGTAGTTCCCCGATTTGGGTACGTCCACTTTCCCCCTTTGACCTATCTCCCAACAAGGGACGACTAGGTCACTTCACCAACCGGATTGAAATCCAATTCACACACTAATGGAAGGAACCCTTCCAAGCGAAGGAGTCACCACTCCTCCACCACGGGTTGCACCCAACCCTTACAACGAGGAACCTACGTTCCTTTACAACAAAATTAAAATGGAATGTATAAAATATACAAACTTCTTATGGAGGCTAGGTGTCCCTCTTCGTTTGATGACGCGTTCTTGATGAAGACGAAGAGTCCACGGCCTTAGCTCTCACTTAGAATGAATCTCCACGAAACCGGCGGCGGCAAGAAGAGCGGCGGCTTGGCGTTCGGGATTGGCGGCGGCAAGAAGTGCGGCGGCTGAGCTTTAGAGATCCAACCTTCGTAGCAAAGCTAGCAAGGTCTACCAACGGTCACACTAGGATCGATCGTCTCGATCGATTCGGAAAGGGAAGGTATTCCCGATCAACGAACCAAGATACAAAGGATCTCTGGATAGACACGTGAGACGCGTAGCTTGGCTGAGCTTCTGTCGCCGGGAGATCAGGAGGTATCCACGATCACAGGCGGCGACTATCTTCCAGAGTGACGACGACGGCGGCGGAAGAGAAATCCGCGATCTAGGTTACGTCGGCGACTCAGTATTCTTTCTTGTATATTCGTGCTATTACTGTTCAAAATACCGATGTATTTATACAGTAGGTCATACAATATGACCGTTGTGGGCCCCACCAAAAGAAACCCTAGCTCCGGTTTCAAAACAGCGCCTGGAACTTGGTCCGGTCCAGCGAGCACAAGAATTTCGCCCAAGGCAAATTCGGCGAGAATTATAGGTGATTCTCGACAAATCGGCGAGAATCACTTATGATTCTCGCCGAATTCTACTTGGCAGAATTCTTGCTGAAGATCTAGCCATCCGGAGAGAATCGGCAAGAATCAATTTTCATTCTCGACGGATTGGCGAGAATGCAAAGTCATTCTCGTCGATTCGGCGAGAATCAACTAGTGATTCTCGACGATTCTGCCTTAAGCAGAAATCAAGATGGCGTTGAGACAGCCGGCTGCAATCGGCAAGAATCAGCGAGTTATTCTCGACGATTCGGCGAGAATCGTCGAATCGGCGAGAATCACTTAGTGATTCTCGACGATTTCTACTTAGACGATTTTTCGTCTTTCCACCCGTGAGCTGCTCTTTGGCCCATACTTGCTCCTTGTTTGCTCTTGATCTTTCTCAGCCCTGTACTTGAAAGTAAGTACACTCCAATAGAGAGAGTACACGTAGGCCAACACACTGATTTGCTCAACGAGGGATTACGTTGCGCAGACCCGTGTATATTGACCCACTGCACCCTGACATTGGTGTGTACTTAGCGTGAAATAACTGCAAGCACAACTTGAAAACAAATGATCAAATACAATGTCAATTCACCTTAGCTGGTCCAGGGGCTTCTTCAAATCAAGTACATTGTGGATACAATACCCAACACAAATATCACAACCGTTACAACATTTTATTGTTTCCATAAAAAGCTGGAACCATGAATGGAAACAAAACTCAAAATAAGAATTTATTGTTTCCATAAACACTTTTTTCTTTCCTTATTTATATAAATTTGAATCTCTTTTTCATGTATAAATAGTCATTCTTTTCATAGTGTCTTTTTACATATGATGTGTAAAAGGTACTCCAAAAATACTAGTTCTATATATGATAGGAAGTTGAAGATCAATTTTCTTAGCTAATATCTCAGTTTGTACGTTAGTTTAAGGGTGATAAATAAGGGTGCTGTTATTAGCAAACTCACTTTCGTTTCTAGCAAACCAGAAAAAAACAGATTCTGTCATTTTTTGTATTTTTTTCTCTTCCCAAAAATTACTACTAGCAAACCAATCTTGTTTTTGGCAATTTTTGCATTTTTGAATTTTGAGGCTCAAATATTCCTCATTTGAAAAAGTGATCAACATGAAAGTTTTAGATCTCATCGAGATCTAGAACTTTCATGTTGATCATTGTTTCATTTGAAGCCGTTTATGCCTCCAATTTGGGCCCTAAAAAGACATACACGGAACGTACAGATTTTTGGCGTGACTTTTTTCGGGACAAAAATTGGGCGTCTAAACTACTTTAAATCAAAAAGTGTTCAACATGAAAGTTGTACATCTCGACGAGATCTACAACTTTTTTGTTGAATACTTTTTGATTTGAAGCCGTTTATGCCCCTGATTTGACCCCCGAAAAAAAGTTACGCCGATCCCGGGCGTCCGTACATATGTCGATGTAATTTTTTTCAGGGGCCAAATCGGGGGTCTAAAGTGCTTCAAATCAAAAAGTGTTCAACATAAAAGTTGTAGATCTACAATTTTCATGTTGAACACTTTTTTGATTTGAAGACGTCTATGCCTCTGATTTGACCCCCGAAAAAAGTCACGCCGATCCCGGTAGTCCGTACATATGTACTACTTAACTTTTTTCAGGAGTCAAATCGGTGGGTCTAAAGTCCTTCAAATCAAAAAGTGTTCAACATGAAAATTGTAGATCTCGTCGAGATCTATAACTTTCATGTTGAACACTTCACATGAAATTGTACGTATAAGACGCAGTTCAAAAGAACGTATATATTCTTATATACACTTAACTCGTATATACAACATATCTTGATAGTAAGTAGAAATCAAATATATTTCTAAACTGACCGATATTTTGTTTAAAGATTTTGGTGTTGAAAAATCAGTTTTAGACATACTAAACATTTGCGGCATTTTGACTCATCTATAATGCTAACATAAGTGGTTGAATGAATACATTTGAAATCATTTGTAATGTCATTATTTGCAGCGGGTTATTTTGAAAGAATGAATGTTTTAAATAAAATTTAATTTTTTGTTAAGAAAATTATGTTGGTTTGCTAGTAACAAAATGGTTTTCAAATAGCTATTTTGAAAAATGAGGGTTTGCTAATAGTAATGATTTGCTAGAAACCAAACTGGGTTTGCTAGTAACAACACCCATAAATACTGAATTTTTTATTAGGTTTTAGTAAAAGAAGGTATAGTTGATATTTAGAATGAATTTTGTGTTGTGTTTTATATTAAGGATTTAATACATAAATGTGTAGTTGAAATTGAGAAGTCTAAATGCAAATTTTTGGGGGGTATGAATAGAAATATGGTCTACAAATAAAATTTAGATGTTGCGTATATCAAAAGACTGTGTATACCCAATTAAGAGGTGCGTATATCAATCGCCCAAAATTACAGTATAGTCATAAATCGGACTCGTGGAGACAGAGAAGCCCGAGGGTTGGTTCCAGGAGAGATTAAGAAGGTGGAGCCGTCGATGAACCTCAGAGAGTCGAACCCCTTTACCCTTTATTTGTCGTCCAACACCTTGCTCACCACGCAGCCTCCATGGTAGTGTCAAATTGTCGACACCATGCGCCGGCAAAAATCCGCCATAGTATTGTCGTCGGAGCGATCAGTCAGCAGTGTGTCGCCGACGTAACGGAACTCCCCCTGCTGCAGTTGATCCCCCACGCGGGGACATGAAGCTCATCCATGGAGCGCCTGGCGAGCACGACATCGATCCGACGCAAGCCTTCCACGCAGCGAGCAAGGTCATCTGGTCTGGAGAAGTATATTAAAACTTGAGAAAATACTGATGTATTATTGATGAATAAAAAGGGGACCTTGAGATTTAGGCTCTGTTTGGTTGGGTTGTTGCTGATGGTAAGTTGCTGATAGAAAAAGTGATTCCGGAAAATGGAGTTTTGTTAAAAAACTGTTTGGGTGAAATGGAGTTTGCAAAACAGAGTTTTCAAAAAATTGTTTGGAAACAAAACGGAGTTTTGAGTGAATTTTTTTTCCTATTTTTTAATTACGAACAATTTAATTTTTGGAATAATCAAGTGTTTTTTAATAAAATAACATCAGCACCCAAAAAAATGTTCGATACAGATATTTTATAGTTCCAACACCTGTCTTTTTGTCCTATGTTCTAGCTCCATACAACTGTTCTGCTATGATATTACGTAGCGTGATCATCTTCTCTACACCACCTGCAGTGTCAGTGCATGTTTCCTGTTGCCCTTGTGAGGTCATCCCATGATCACGACTCCTGTGCCCGCACTCACTAAAATCAATATCCACACGTGAAGGATGCCGACGAATGAAATTATGTAAAGTCATTGTGGCAAGCACAATTTCTACTTGTTTGTCAAAGCGATAGCTTGGCATGTCCCGCAGTATAGCTCACTTCTTCTTACAAACCCCGAATGACCGTTCAATCACACTTCTAAGCGATGAGTGTGCATGATTGAACATCTCTTAACGTTCTTCTGCTCGACGACCTCCACGAGCAAAGTCTAGTAGATAGTACCGTGTATCTTGATACGGTTTCAAGTAGCCTCTTTGTAGCGGATAACCAGAATCCACCAAGTAATATTTTCCTATAAATTATTAAAAATTACTTAACAACAATTTTTTTTATATTAATTAATAAACAAACTTTTTTTGGCAATTACCTGGAGGAGGATGCGGGAAGTTGTAACGGAGATCACTTGTGCCAAAATTGAAAATGCGACTATCGTGCGCTGATCCCTCCCAACCCGCCATAACGAAAGTGAAGCACATGTTGAAATCACAAGTAGGCATGACATTTTGAGTTGGATTGTCGCGTCTCCCAATATACGGTACTTGACTTCCAACTGGTATGCACGCGTGCACATGAGTACCATCTATTGCTCCAATGCAGTCTTTAAAAAACGGCATGTAGCGTCTATCATACAGAACCTCTAGCGGAGTGCTACTAAAAAGACCTATTCGATGGCTGAATTACTTCTTTCGCTAACTGTAGCAAAGCGCGAAGACCTCTAGAAAAAACCTGCTAGCTGTTTCCGTCGAATGTTGAAATCGCTCAATTGTTTTTCTCATTGATTCATTATGTGATAATATGTACATACACAACATACAAAAACACACAACACACACACATATACACACACACATACACACATATACACACACATACACATACAACTCACACACACACAACATACACAAACACACAACACACACACATACATATACACACACATACACATACAACTCACACACACACACAACATACACAAACAGACAACACACGCACATACATAGACACACACATACATACAACTCACACACACAACATACAAAAACACACAACACACACACATATATACAACTCACACACACACAACATACACAACCACACAACACACACACATACATATACACACATACATACAACTCACACACACAACATACACAAACACACAACACACACACATACATATATACACACGCATACATACAACTCACACACACACAACATACACAAACACACAACACACACACATACATATACACACACACATACATATAACTCACACACACATACATATACACACACACATACATACAACTCACAAACAACACACACATACAACCACACACACACTCAACAACAGTACAAACAGAAAAACATAAACATTACAACCCCATCAAAAAACATTACAAATACAAACACACTCAACACACACACATACAACCCCATCCAAAAACATTACAAACAGCAAATATTCAGGAACACCCAACCAAAAAACATAAACAAACCCTAAATTTGCAAAGGAGATGAAGGGAGAAGGAGTATACCTAAGCAAAAGAGTTAACGATGGCTATCGCAGTTGGAACAACCCAAAAATGCAACGCACGAAAGAACCTGCGGCAAAGAAGCAAGGTAACACTGCTCAACAGGAATTTTAGGGTTTTTGGAAGATTGGAAGACCGGGATCGTGAGAGACAATGGAGAAACAAACCTGAAATGTGCCCCAGTGCAAGGGAGAGAAGGAGCGATTCACTGGTCTTCTTCGTGGACGGGAAATGCTGGAGATTCGTCGGTCTTCTTCGTTGACGGGAAGCGCTGGAGATTCGCCGGTCATCGAGAAAGATTGGTGGCCGGTGTCGTCGTTTGGATCGGGAGAAGGAAGTTGTGCGCTAGGTTATCGGGAGGGAGGAAAGAAATTGTTGCGGCTAAACGGAGATAAAAATCGTGGATGGGTTATAAGAGAAAATCACGGTTATAATTAAACGTTGTTTCTATAATAAGCCACGCCAAATGGTGCTTATTTGCAAAAGGGCGTTGCGTTTCCACCGCACCGCAGGACATAAGCCGCGCCAAACGCCACCTTACATATAGGACAAAAGTAGGGCGGTGTAGACGAAAGAATATTAAATACATTATTACAATAGTATTAACAAAGTAGTTAAATCGAAGAACGGGGGTTTCGCTGGCGTGGAGCGAGGGAGACCGAGCTATCCGGCAGAGGACGGGCCGGAGATTTTCTCGATGATAGTGGCGACGGTGAGGTAGATTGGATTGGAGGAATCGTGAAGAAAGGCAGCGCCAATCGGGGATTGGAAGAAGGGGACAATGTTGGAGGCGACTTCGAGGAAGGAGGGGCCGTTTGAGGGGATTCCCACTACCTGTGTAACGCCCTCATCCGTCGTATGGTATATAACAGAAGGTCCAGCTGAAACACGACATCATATACCACGGACAGTCGGAGGGGTTACAGAATAATACCAAATACTCAACTATTCGTCCTAATACAGAGCATTCTAGCGGAAGCTTTTAAACGGTTAATAGAACCCAAAATTTGCACAAGTATGGCATGAATGTCCACTAACAAAAATAGGAATGAAATAAAATGAATACACAAAAGAGTACATGGCCTTATGGCCTTACAAAGTTTCTCTTAACAAGGTAATGTCTTACAAACATCGACTCGCGGGCCGGCCATACATGACAGAAAATAAAAATAGCAGTTCACTTCGGCCTTCAAGGGCCTACCCAGCAGCTTAGGCTTCAACCCGCTACTTGGCGCTTGGTTCCGCAGCACCTACAAGCAATCATTCCACCGCATGGTGGGAAACAGAGCAACGGTCAGCTAAAGCTGACCAAAATATAACGACCCCGCCCCCTTATTCGGGCGGCGGTGCTCCTTCCCTACATAACGTTAGCACAGCTAAATAATAGAGTGCATATAAATACTTTCGCCACAGGTGTAGGCTCGTTCGGCCAAACACCCCGTGCACTCAGGGCACATTCACGGTGAATCTGGTCAATTTCGTGGCTTCACCACCATCCTTAGGATGGCAAGTTATGTGAGCATTTTTGAGTCCTTCCGACTGTAGGCCAAGACTCCCGACTATGCCAACGACCAGTTCCACTTTAGGGCCTCTAGCACCGAACCACATAGCCCAGGTCCGTATCCACCTGCCCGTTGCTCATGTCGCCTAGTCACTTTAAGACGTACGCGTGGGTCAAGCTTCACCCGGATCCTAAATCATTACCAAACAACACATAACCCAGCTATGTTCAAGGCTGACTCCCCGACCGCCAAGTTAGCAGAATTACGTTTCCGCCTAGTTTTCTGGGTGCGCCTTGGAGTTAATATCCAAGGATCCCTGTCGCAATCTACCACGTAGAAACCCGAAAACAACGCACGGAGTCTTCTCCAGCTATTCATGCAATGCAACATCACCGATCCAGACAAACACGTTTGGGTAGGCTTCACACACAATGCCTATGCCCATACTTTGATTCCGGACTCTAACAAGGGGGACTTCATATATCTACCCCAAGGAACACCGCGCACTCAACGCACACTCGTAGGAGCGGGTTTTCCCATGCAAAGGAAGAAAAGCTTCAAGTGCTCAAGTTGAAAATCGTTACCTTTGAAGTCCGCTTCGGCGCCATGAAAAACTAGTCAGATAGAAAGCTTCGCAAGCGAATTCTCTCCACGGATCTGGTCTCGGTTCTCACTTTCGTGCTCCGATGCTCCGCCAGCGGCCAGATTCCTCTCTTCCTTCTTCCTTGATCTCTTCTCTCTCTCTAACTTCTTAGAAAGAGGGAGTTAAAGATGGAATGAGGAATTAAACCTCTAATCCCGGACTAAACACAAGCATGAACTCATATGGGCCATTGGATCTTTTTTAAAGAAAACGAACGGCTTAGATTATCCTGAAATCTTTAATCCTGGGCCGAACACGGCTTTTCACAGGGTCGTGTTCCAGATCGTGTGCCTCGATCCAGCCACACAAATCGAGCACAAAAAAGTACACGGGTTGGGACACGCCCGTGTCCCAACCTGACACGCCCGTGTTGGGTCCTCGACACGCCCGTGACCAGGGGCCGTGCCACGAATAACCGCCACGCCAACCATCACGTCGCTTGGTGGACACGGGTGATGACACGCCCGTGTCAACCAGTACACGGTCATGTCTGACAGTAGACACAAAACCCAAAATATTCCAGAGAAGTACACGGCCATGTGATACACCTGTGTCCCTTGTCATGTGCACTGACACGCCCTGGGACACGCTCGTGTCCCAGGCCATGTCCTTCATTGGACGACCCGAGCATGACACGGCCGTGTGACACGCCCGTGTCACAGGCCGTGTTCACCCTACCAAGATCCAAACTTGGTACAAACACCGCCCGTTTCAACTCTAAATTTCGGGGTGTTACAAATCTCCTCCCCTTAAAGAATTTCGTCCACGAAATTAAGAAAAAAAAGTACACAAAACAATTTAAATATTACCTGCGTTGAATAGTTCGGGATATTCCTCCAACATAGCCTGCTCTCGCTCCCAAGAAAGCTCCTCACGTCCGCAGTTATCCCAACGATCCTTAACCATTCGAATTTCCTTGTTGCGGAGCCGTTTGACTTCAAAGTCTTCAATGCAAACTGGCTTGACCTTCTTCATCAACCCACTATCAATCGGCACTTGATCGACATCAACGACTTGTGAAGGCTCTTGAACCACCTTCTGCAATACCGATACGTGGAATACATCGTGTAGTCCACTCAGCTCCACCGACAACTTCAATTGATACGCTGCTTCGCCAACACGCTTAAGGATCTCAAACGGTCCAAGGTATCTCGGACTCAGCTTCTTCAAGCATCGAATCCGCAAGACACCCTTGAACGGCTTGATTTTCAGATACACCCAATCGCCAATACTGAACTCCACATTCCTATGCTTGGCATTATAGTATTTTGCCTGCACGTCCTGAGCGATCCTTAACCGTTCCTGAATCGTACGTACCATTGAAGTTGCTTATTCCACCATCTAACGTTTGAATAACTTTGACTTGTCTGCTTCCAACCAAGACAACGGTGTGCGGCACCTTCTCCCATATAGGGCCTCGAAAGGCGTCATTCCAATACTTGCTTGAAAACTGTTATTATATGCAAACTCTACCATGTACAGGTGATCCTCCCAGTGTTTTCCGAAATCTAGGACGCACATGCGGAGCATGTCCTCCATCGTCTTGTTGACCCTCTCAGTCTGACCATCCATTTGCGGATGGAAGGCTGTGCTGAAACTCAGCTTACTTCCCAACAACTTATGCACCAGCCTCCAGTCATTGGACGTGAAGCGCACATCTCGGTCACTAACAATACTGCGGGGCACACCATGCTAACGTACAATATTATCCACATAGAGCTTGACTAACTTTTCCACCAGATCTTCCTTTTTATTCGGAATGAAATGCGACACTTTTGTCAATCTACGACCACCCAAATGGCGTCATTTCCCTTCTGCGACTTTGGCAAACCGTGCACAAAATCCATAGATATGTCGTCGAACTTCCATTCGGGGATAGGCAGGGACTTTAAGAAACCTCCGAGCTTCTGGCACTCCACCTTTACCAAGACACATGTTTGGCACTTTTCCACATACAGTGCTACATTCTTCTTCAGCCCTGACCACCAAAACAACTTCTTCATGTCCCTATACATCTTCGTGCTCCCCGGGTGGATTGAGTACTTGGTATGATGAGCCTCGTACATCAACTCCTCCCCAAGACTATCCGCACTAGGAATGCATAGGCGATTGTCCTTCCTTAGCAGTCCATCCATAACTGCAAATTGGGAATTGGACCCATCCAATGATTCATCCAATGCCTGCTTCATACTGCTATCCTGAACCAAAGCCCGCCGAATCCTATCAACTAAGTCGTACTGCACCTCCGTCCAACACAATATTGCTTCAGCATTAGTCTGCTTGTCGACGCAAGATATCTCCAATGCCTCCAAATCACGGATTAATATCTCATCATGAACCGCCAACCATTTGGCCTACACCGGAGCCCTACGACTCAAAGCATCTGCCAATGTATTTCCTTTCCCAGACACATAATGTATCTTGAAAGTGTAGTCCCACAAAAACTCCATCCACCTTCGCTGCCTCATGTTCAGGTCCTTTTGATCTAGTAAGTACTTCAGGCTCTTATGATCAGTGTAAATGTCAATATTTACACCGTACAGATAGTGCCTCCACAGCCTTAGAGCAAATATCACGGCCGCTAATTCATAATCATGGACCGAATAATTTCTCTCATGGACCTTCAATTGTCACAATCTGTACGCTATTACTCTCCCATGCTGTAGCAGAACACAGCCCAAACCACTGCCCGAAGCATCACTATAAATTTCAAATCCTTCGGACCCACTCGGCGAACACAAGATAGGTGCCGAGATCAACCGCCTCTTCAACTCTTCAAAATCCTGCGCGCACTCCAGCGTCCATACAAACTTTTAATCCTTTCTTGTCAACGTCGAGAGTGGAAGCGCGATCCGTGAGAAATTCTCCACGAAGCGCCTGTAGTAGCCGGCAAGCCCCAGAAAACTCCAGACTTCCACCACCATAGCCAACTCAGGTCACTCCTGAATTGCCGCTATCTTCGTCGGATCCACCGCAATCCCTTTACCACTAACAATATGCCCAAGGAACGCTATTGAGGACAACCAAAACTCACACTTGGAGAACTTAACATACAACTGATTCTTCCTTAACATCTCCAACACCATGTAGATGCTTGAAGTGATCATCCTCACACCGTGAGTACACCAAGATGTCGTCGATAAACACTATCACGAATTGGTCCAGGTACTCTCTGAACGTCCTGTTCATTAGATTCATAAACACGGATGACGCATTGGTCAGCCCAAACGGCATGACCGTAAACTCGTAATGCCCAAACCGTGTGCTGAATGCTATCTTTGGGATGCCACTTTCTCTTATCCTTAGTTGGTAGTATCCGGATTTCAAATCTAACTTCGAATATACTGTTGACCCAACCAACTGATCAAATAGATCGTCAATCCTTGGGATCAGATACATATTTTTTACCGTAAGTTTGTTCAACTCCCGATAATCAATACAAAGTCGCAAACTCCCATTTTCTTCTTAACGAAAAGGACCAGTGCGCTCCAAGGTGACGAATTTGGATGCACATACTCTTGCTCTAACAACTCTTGCAGTTGTACCTTCAACTCCGCCATCTCCTTAGGCGTTATCCGATACAGAGAGCGTGACACCGGTTTGGCACCCGGCACCAGCTCAATTGTAAAATCAATCTCCCGTTGAGGAGGGGCTCCTGGGAGATCGTCTGGAAATACATCAGGATACTCGGACACCACTGCAATACTCTCTAGACTAGGATTAGGCGTTGAAGCCTGTACTGAAATGACAAACAGCTCAGCCCCAGACCGAACTGCCTTAATCACATGAAGAGCCGACATCATAATCTTGCTCGACCCTTTCAAGCCGGCAAACCTAGTCTCCCACTCAGTATTCAGTCCCAACTTAACCTCTTCTCGGTTACAATCAATGCAGGCTCGCTGCTCCGAAAGTCAATCCATTCCAAAGATTACGTCGAACTCCACTAACGGCAGCACCGACGCTTGCAAATCGAACTCCTGATCCCCAATCCGCAACTTTACCATGCAGATTCTATCTGCGCGCATTGAGCACCCATTGGGCAACAACACGTCCAGCTTGTCCTTTGCCATCGAAGAAGGGACTCCGATGAGTGATACGAATCTTTCGGACAAGAAGGAATGCGATACTCCTGTATCAAACAGGGCTCCCGCCGGACGATCGAAAATCAATACAAAACCTAGCATCAACACAAATAAGCTAACACATACAAAGGTAACAGTTACAACAAAAGATAAACTGTAATAAATTTTACTCATACCTGTCACAACGTCAGCTTGTTTGATGGCCTCTTGCAGGCCAAGGTTATAAACTCTAGGCTGGGCCAGAGCATGGTGTGATGCGGTCGACTCCGCCGCCTTCCCTTTTTCCTCATAAGTTACTCCTTGCCTCCTCTCGGACTTTGCACGTCCGCTCCAACATTCTCTTGCAAAATGTCCCACCTTTCCACAGTTATAACAGACTCCTGGGGCTTGACTAGGGTTTACCCCCGTCGTACCAGGCGAAGGGGCTGAGCTCGAAGTCTTCTGCTTCTTGTTCCATCTGCGGAAACCTGACTTTGTATTTGGCACTTTAAACTCTAACTTCTTCTCCACTGGGTCCTTCTTCTCTTGCACTTTCCTTGCAACCCTTTCTAAAGACCGAGCCGCATTTACCAAGGCTAGGAAGCCATGCGCCTTAGGCCCAGCAAGGAGTAGTTGTAGGTCGCTTCGTAGACCCTCATAAAATCGATTGGCCTTCCTTTCTTCTTCAGTAAACATAGCACCAGCGTAACGACCTAACCGAGTAAACTCGTGGAGATACTCATCCACGCTACTCGCTCCCTGAGTCAATCCAAGGTACTTATTATCCATCTCAAGCTTCTGGGCAGAAGATAGGTATCTGGCCAAGAACAACCTTGAGAATTCCTCCATCGGTACTTCGGCAAGTTTCCTTCCCACTAAGAGATGAACATCCAACTCGTCCCACCACATCCTTGCCTCACCAGCCAATAGGAAGGTCGCTATTATGGTCTTCTGCAACTCCGTAGTTTCTGTGGCGGTCATGACTCTCTTCATCGTAGAGAGCCAATCCTCAGCTTGAGTTGGCGTTCCCATCCCGTCGAACACCGGAGGATTAAAGCTCATCACATGCTTGAGCTGTTTCTCTGTGGCTCTTCTTGGTGCTACCGGATCAACTACCCCACGCTCTACCACTCCCGGCACTGCCACTCTAATCGATTCTTGCTCATTAATAGGTGGTGTGTGCTGCACTTGCTGGGCATTTATCATGGCAAAAACTGCTTCAGCCACCAATCTGATGGTTTCTGTTGAAGGAGGTGGTGTAGGCACGTCTCTTGGTGCACTACTTTCCGCTGATTGCAGACGCTCTGATTGCCCCGCACTGCTTTTAGAAACCTATAATAGCATAAACCCTTGATTAGGCGAGACCCAAATTGTTAAAAGCAATCATTGGAACACTCAGGTCCCTCAAACAAGTGTATTTTTTCATTCCTAAGTGGACATTCATGAGTTCTTTTATGTTATAACGATGACGCACAAAAATGTGCTCACCACCCCTTAAAAGAATTCGCCCACAAATTCAAATACAGATGACCGACACCCTAGTCTGATACCAAATTATAATGCCCTCATCCGTCGTATGGTATATAATAGAAGGCCCGGCTGGAACCCGACGCCATATACCATGGACAGTCGGAGGGGTTACAGAATAATACCAAATACTCAATTATTCGTCCTAACACAGAGCATTCTAGCGAAAGCTTTTAAACGGTTAATAGAACCCAAAATTTGCACAAGCATGGCATGAATGTCTACTAACCAAAATAGGAATGAAATAAAATGAATACACAAAAGAGTATATGGCCTTATGACCTTACAAAGTTTCTCTTAATAAGGTAATGTCTTACAAACATCTGCTCGCAGGCCGGCCATACATGACAGAAAATAAAAATAGCAGTTTACTTCGGCCTTCGAGGGCCTGCCTAGTAGCTTAGGCTTCAACCCGCTACTTGGCGCTTGGTTCTGCAGCACCTGCAAGCAATCATTCCACCGCATGGTGGCAAACAGAGCAACGGTCAGCTAAAGCTGACCAAAATAAAACGACCCCGCCCCCTTATTCGGGCGGCGGTGCTCCTTCCCTACATAACGTTAGCCCAGCTAAATAATAGAGTGCAAATAAAGACTTTCTCCACAGGTGCAGGCTCGCTCGGACAAACACCCCGTGCACTCAGGGCACATTCACGATGAATCCGGTCAATTCCGTGGTTTCACCACCATCCTTAGGATGGCAAGCTATGTAAGCATTTTTGAGTCCTTCCGACCGTAGTCCAAGACTCCCGACTATGCCAACGGCCAGTTCCACTTTAGGGCCTCTAGCACCGAATCACATAGCTCAGGTCCGTATCCACCCACCCGTTGCTCACGCCGCCTAGTCACTTTAAGACGTACGCGCGGGCCAAGCTTCACCCGGATCCTAAATCATTACCAAACAACACATAACTCAGTTATGTTCAAGGCTGACTCCCCGGCCGCCAAGTTAGCAGAATTACGTTTTCGCCCAGTTTTCCGGGTGCGCTTTGAAGTTAATCTCCAAGGATCCCTGCTGCAATCTACCGCGTAGAAACCCGAAAACAACGCACGGAGTCTTCTCCGGCTATTCATGCAATGTAGCATCACCGATCCAGACAAACACATCTGGGTAGGCTTCACACACAATGTCTATGCCCGTACTTCGATTCCGGACTATAACAAGGGGGACTTCACATATCTATTCCAAGGAACACCGCGCACTAACCGCACACTCGCGGGAGCGGGTTTTCCCATGCAAAGGAAGAAAAGCTTCAAGTGCTAAAGTTGAAAATTGTTACCCTTGAAGTCCGCTTCGGCGCCATGAAAAACTAGTCGGATAGAAAGCTTCGCAAGAGAATTCTCTCCACGGATCTGGTCTCGGTTCTCACTTTCGTTCTCTGATGCTCCGCCGGCGGTCGGATTCCTCCCTTCCTTCTTCCTTGATTTCTTCTCTCTCTAACTTCTTAGAAAGAGGGAGTTAAAGATGGAATGAGGAATTAAACCTCTAATCCCGGATTAAACACAAGCAAGAACTCATCTGTGCTGTTGGATCTTATTTAAAGAAAACGAACGGCTCAGATTGGCCTGAAATCTTTAATCCTGGGCCGAACACGGCATTGCACACGGCCGTGTTCCAGGCCGTGTGCCTCGATCCAGCCACACAATTCGAGTACAGAAAAGGACATGGGTTGGGACACGCCCGTGTCCCAACCTGACACGCCCGTGTCGGGTCCTCGACACGCCCGTGACTAGGGGCCGTGTCATGAATAACCGCCACGCCAACCGTCACGTCGCTTGGTGGACACGGATGACGACACGCCCGTGTCAACCAGTACACGGCCGTGTCCGACAGTCGACACAAAACCCAAAATATTCCAGAGAAGTACACGGCCATGTGACACGTCCGTGTCCCATGCCGTGTGCATTGACACGCCCTGGGACACGCACGTGTCTCAGGCCGTGTCCTTCACTGGACGACCCGAGCATGACACGGCCGTGTCCCAGGCCGTGTCCTTCACTGGACGACCCGAGCATGACACGGCCGTGTGACACGGCCGTGTTCACCCTACCAAGATCCAAACTTGGTACAAAAACCGTCCGTTTCAACTTTAAATTTCGGGAGTGTTACAATCTCCTCCCTGTATGAGAGAATCGTTCCAGAGGAGCATGGGGAATGATTGAGAAAAAAAGCCGTTACACAAAACAATTATCGTAGAGAATATTGGCCTGACGTTCGGGTGGTGCGCCGCCACCGGATATTCCTCCAAGAGGAGAGGTAGGATCGCGAGCCGATCCCGCTCCCAGCAGCAAAAGCTCCGCACGTCCGGAGTTATCCCAAGCGCTTAACCATTGCGGACAATTATCACCTTGTTCCGGAGCCGACTTCAAATCAATTGCCTGATGGAGCTTGACCTTCGGTCAACCCACTATCAATCATCACGCCGATCGCAACGACATTGAACCGGACCTTCTGAGAACCGATTGAATACATCGTGGTCCACTTCCACCGACAACTTCAAGAAATGCTGCTTCGAAAGTTGTGAAGATCTCAAACGGTCCAAATCTCGGAAGCTTCTTCAAGCAAAGGGGACACCCTTGAACGGGCTGATTTTGGCAGAATGCACCCAATCCCAAATGAACTCCCATTCTATGTTTGGCATTATAGTATTTTGCACATGTCCTGAGCCAAATCTTACCGTTCCTGAATCGTACGTAGCATTGAAGTTGCTTATTCCCCCCAATTGTTTGAATAACTTTGACTTGTCTGCTTCCAACCAAGACATGGTTGCAGCACCTTCTCCCATATAGGCTCATTTCATGAGGGGTATCCAATTTGGTCCGGAAAACTGTTATTTTCAACTCTACCATGTACAGGTGATCCTCCCAGTGTTTTCCGAAATTAGGACGCACATGCGGAGCATGTCCTCCATCATCTTGTTACCCTCTCGGTCTGACCATCCATTTGCGGATGGAAGGCTGTGCTGAAACTCAGCTTAGTTCCCTAAACTTTGCACCAGCCCCAGTATGGACTGAAGCGCCCATTGGTCACTAACATACTGCGGGGCACCCCATGCTAACGTAAATATTATCCACTTAGAGCTTGACCCTAACTTTTCCACCAGATCTTCCTTTTTTTCGGAATGAAATGCGACACTTTGAACCGTACGACCACCCAAATGGCGTCATTCGCTCTGTATTTGGCAAACGGCACAAAATCCATGATATTCGTCGAATTCCATTCGGGGATAGAAGGACTTTAAGAAACCTCACGAGCTTCGGCACTCCGCCTTTACCAAGACAAATGACGTTTGCATTTTTCCACGAATATTCCAGTGCTACATTTTTTGCCCTTTGACCACCAAAACACTTCTTCATGTCCCTTCATCTTCGTGTCCCCGGGTGGATTGAGTACTTGGTTGATGAGCCTCGTACACACTCCTCCCCAAGACTATCCGCAGTAGGAATGCATAGGCGATTAGTGCCTGCTTCTTCAGCAAAGTCCATCCATATCTGCAAATTGGGAATTGACCCATACAATGATTCATATGCCTGCTTCAACTGCTATCCTGAACCAAAGCCCGCCGAATTTATCAATACATACCTCCGTCCAAAATCTTAATAAAACTTTTTGACGCAATATCTCCATATCCACCACTAAAATTCAAAAGCCAACCATTTTACACCGGATACATCAAAGCATCTCCACCATTTCCTTTCCCAGACAAAATTAAAAGTTTTTCCATATCCATCGTCATCAGGTCCTTCGATCGAAAAGTAAACAGTCAAATATATAAAATGCCATCCATTTGTCCCACAGATCGCCGACTTCAAGTCCAGTCAATCACAAACAGTCACCTGCATTAAGATTATAATTCATAATAATATTACAATTGTCGCGATCTTACGCATACTCTCCCATGCTTAGCAGAACAAGCCCAAACCACTGCCCGAAGCATCACTATAAATTCAAATCATGTTTACCCGTTAATGAATGCATGTTCACTCGGTCGTGTTAAATCATAGTAGTGCGAGATCAACCGCCTCATTCAACTTTCAAAATCCTGCTGCATCCAGCGTCCACCAAACTTTTAATCCTTCCTTTAACGTCGAGAGTGGAAGCGCGATAACGTGAGTTAAATAATACATCCACGAAGCGCCTGTAGTAAACGAAGCCCCTAAAAAAAATTCCAATTTCCGCCACCGTAGCCAACTCGGTTGTTTCGACTCCTCGTATTGCCGTATCTCGCCGGATCCACCGCAATCCCTTTACCACTAACAATTGCCCAAGGAACGCTATTGAGGACAACAAAACTCACACTTGGAGAACTTATACAATGATTCTTCCTCTAGTCTCCAACACCATGCAATGCTTGAAGGATCATCCTCACACCGTGAATACTTCATACAAGATGTGCCGATAAAACTATCCAATTTTTTCCCTTCTAGTCACCTTCCTCTGAACGTCCTGTTCATTAGCATTCTTAAACACGGATGGTCTTCCGGGCTTTTTTGAATGTCAGCCCAAACGGCATGACCGTAAACAATTGGATTAATGCCCAAACCACGTGCTGAATGCTAACTTTGGGATGCCACTTTCCTTACTCGACTTAGTTGGTAGTATCGGATTTCAAATTAACATGTGTTCGAATATACTGTTGCCCAACCAATGATCAAAAGATGTCAATCCTTGTGATCAGATCTATTTTTTACCGTAAGTTATGTTCAACTCCCGTATCAATACAAAGTCGCAACTCCCATTTTCTCTCTTAACGATAAAAGACCGGTGCGTTCCAGGTGATGAATTTGGACGCACATACTCTTGCACTAACAACTCTTGCAGTTGAATACCCGTTAAGTCCCATCTCCTAGGCGTTATCCGATACAGAGAGCGTGACACCGGTTTGGCACCCGCACCAGCTCAATTGTAAAATCAATCTTCTGTTGAGGAGGGGTCATTGGGAGATGTCTGGACCACCCCATCCTTCAGGAACTCGGACAAACGTCCAGCTATGGTGCCCATTCCAAACTAAAATGAAGGGACTCCGATGTGTGATACGAATTTTTTTTGTTACTTTCGGACAAAGTATGCGATGTCCTGTATCAAACAGGGCTCCCGCCGGAATTGCAATATACAAAACCTAGCACCAACCAAATAACTAACAATACAAAGGTAACAGTTACAACAAAAGATAAACTGTAATAAATTTTATCTCTTACCTGTCACAACGTCAGCTGTTTATGGTCTCTTCAGGCCAAGGTTATAAACTCTTATAGCTGGGCCAACATGGTGATAATGCGGTCGACTCCGCCGCCTATCCCTTGCTCCTCATAAGTTACTCCTTGCCTCCTTCGGACTTGAATGCACGTCCCTCACAAAAATTATTTGCAGAAGCATGTCCACCTTTAGGCCAAGTTGTACTAAAATGAGACTCCTGGGGCTCGACTAGGGTTTACCCTCGTCGTACCAGGCAAGGGGCTGACTCGAAGTCATTCTGCTTCTTTAACCCACTCGGATAAGCTGACTTTATATTTGGCAGTCATTTTAAACTCTGACTTCTTCTCCACTGGGTCCTTCTTCTCTCCATGCACTCTTCCTGGTGAAACCCTTTCTACAAGTCTACCAAGGCTAGCCGAAGCTGCCCTAGGCCACAACAAGGAGTAGTTGTAGTCCTAAATGTAAGCCTCATAAAATCGATGTCTTCCTTTGTTTGAAGTTATTGTAAACATGTGACGCACCAACAAACGATCTAGTAAACTCGTGGAGATACTCATTCAGTAGCTCTGAGTTAATCCAAGGTGCTTTATCCATCAACCCTTTCTGCAGAAGATAGGTATCTGAAATGAAAACCATGAAATGTGTTCTCGATACTTCGGCAAGTTTCTTCTATAAGAAGACTACAACTCGTCCCACCATCCTTGCCTCACCAGCCAATAGGAAGGTCGTATTTGGTCTTTTGACAACAGCGTAGTTGCAATCTGTGGGGTACATGCCTTATTATTACCAATCCTACTTGAGTTGGCGTTCCCATAGTAGAACACCACCAGTAGATGTTTTTAAATGAGCCATCACATAGGTCTACAACCTGTGGCTCATGAAACCCTTCTACCGGATTAATGCACCCCACGCTCTACATACATATAGTCTTTTAAATAGGTGGTGCATGTGCACTTGTGCATTTATCAGTCAAATCATGCTTCAGCCACCAACATGGTTTCTTTGAAGGAGGTGGTGTAGGCACGTCTCTTGGTGCACTACTTTCGCTGATTGCGGAGCTCTGATTGCCCTATGCACTGCTTTTAGACACCTCAAAGTAAACCCTTGATAGGCGAGACCCAAAGTTTGTTATAGCAATCATTGGAATCACTCAGGTTCCCCAAAACAAGTGATTGATTTAGCTACCTAAGTGACATTCATGAGTTCTTTTATGTTTACGATGACGCACAAAAATATGCTACACCCCTTAAAAGAATTCGCCCATAAACTCAAATACAATGACCGACACCCTAGTCTGATACCAAATTGTTATCCCTTCCGTGCGTATGGTTATAATAGAAGGTCCTGCATTGAACCTGCGGGCCAATACCTGGACAGTTGCGGAGGGGTTCAGAATAATACCAAATTGGTCTCATATTCGTCCTAACACAGAGCATTGGCTAGCGAAACTTTGAGGTACAACGGTTGAGAATTTGAGACCCAAAATTTGCACAACATGTATGATGTCTACTAACAAAATAGGAATGAAATAAAATGTTTTTTCACACTTCGACATGAAAGAAGCATACATATGCCTTATGACCACAATCACAAGTTTCACTAATAAAGTAATTTTACAAACATCGGCTGCAGGCCGGCCATTACATTTACAGAAAATAAAAAACAGTTCACTTCGGCCTTCGAGGGCCTGCCTAGTGCTTAGTGGCGTCAACGCTTACTTGGCGCTTGGTTCCGCAGCATCTCAAGCAATCGGATTCCACCGCATGGTATTAAAACAGACAACGGTCCCACTCAAACTGACCAAAATCACGACCCCGCCCCCTTATTTTCATGTTCTTGATAAACCTTCCTTTTGAACTTTTTCCTTTGTGAAATAAAGATTCTACAGGTGCAGCTCTCTTATATGATGCCAACACTTGTTTTCACAGACTCTTTTACTACGGTCAATTCGTGGTTTCACCACCACCTTAGGATGGCAAGCTATTGAGCATTTTTGAGTCCTTCCGACCGTATCAAGATGTTCTCCCGACATGCCAACGGCCAGTTCAACACTTCAGGGCCTCTAGCACTTCAAATTCACTAGCTCAATTAAGTCGTATCACCCTAAATGATGAATTACCTTGCTCTGACGCCCCTAGTCACTTTAAGACCATGTACGCGATGTCAAGCTTCACCCGGATACTAAACATTACCAAACAATCACTGATAACTCATTGTCTTGTTCAGGCTCACTCCCCGACCGCCAAGTTAGCAAATACGTTTTGCAATCAACAGTTTTTCGTTGCGCTTTGGAGTTAATCTCCAAGGACATTTCTTCTGCTGAAATCTACCCTAAAACCCAAACAACGCAAAAGTCTTCTCCGGATTCATGAAATGTAAACACCGATCCAGACAAACACATTGGGTAGGCTTCATGACCACAATGCCTATTGCCCGTCTTCGATTCCGGAACATGCAAAAAAAAGGGGGACATTTGACATATCTACCCCAACGAACACCGCGCACAACCGCAAATCGCGGGAGCGGGAATTTTCCCATTCACATCAGTGAACATCAAAAGCTTCAATGCTATATTTAGTTGAAAATCGTTACCCTTGAAGTCCCTCGGCGCCTGAAAAACTAGTCGGATAGAAAGCTTCCAAGAGATTTTCTTATAACCACGGATATCACTTTGTTCTCTGGATGTCCGCCGGCGGTGGAAAATCCTCCCTTCCTATTCACTTGATTTAACTTCAAATCTCTCTAACTTCACTTAGAAAGAGGGAGTTAACCAAGATGGAATTTTGAACAATAAACCTGCCTAAGTTCTTCGGATAAACTAACAAGCATTGACTCATCTGTGCTGTTGGACCTTATTTAAACCAAATACGAACGGTCAGATTCGCCTGAAATATTTATCCTGCAGGGAGTAAAACAAAACAAGGCTTAAATGAACGGCCGTGTAATCAGGCCGTGTGCCTGATCCAGCCACACAATTAAAGTCAAAAAAGCATGGGTTGGGATCAAGACCTGTGAAGGCTCCTTCTGCAACCGACAGCGCCCGTGTCGGGTCCTCGAGCACGCCCGGATTAGGGGCCGTTTCACGAATAACCGCCAGCACCGTCACGTCGCTTGGTGGAGCAAGGATTAGAAGCGAAGGCTCCGTGTCAACCAGTACACGGCCTGTCCGACATCGACACAAAAGGCTCCTCAAAATATTCCGAAGTAAGAAGTACAAGGCATGCGACACGTCCGTGTCCCATGTCGTGTGCATTGACACGCCCTGGGACACGCGGTCCCAGACCGTGTCCTCCGGCGACCCGGGATGACAAGGCGTGTCCAGCCGTGTCCTCCTGCGACCGAAGCATGACACGGGCTTCCTTGACACGGCCGTGTCAAGGCGTGTTCACCCTACCAAGCTCCAAACTTGGTACAAAAACCTTCGCGTTTCAACTTTAAATTTTGGATGAAACCTGTATGAGAGAATGTTCCAGAGGACGGCTGGGTTTGATGATGAAAGCCGTTCCGAGGGTTTATTATCGTAGAGAAATTGGCCATGTTCGGGTGGTGCGCCGGACCACCGGAATACCCCTGCCAAGAGGAGAGTAGGTGCAGCCGATCCCGTCAGCAGCAAAAAAGCTGAATTGGGGATCCCAGGCTCCTGCGGAAAATCACCTCCCCTCCAGGATTATATTGCCTAAGATTTGGGGGTGCATTCCCGGTCCCCGTAAACCACGCCGATCGCCGCATTGCCGGACCTGGGAACCGATTGGTGTTCATTCAAGAAAGAAAGTTGTGAAGAAGAAAAAAAAAAGCAAAGGGGAAAACGAGATGCTCGCCCGAAGAGGAGGAGCCAAGGAGGATGCGATCCACGGCGGCGCGGAGGGCGATGCGGATATTCTCAGGGGATGCAAGGTCAAGAAGATCGGCGGTGGAGTGGCGCCTGCCGGAATAATCGATGGTGGATGCCCGATCTTGGTTCCCCGGAGGTGATGAACGGAGTAGCTGTTGTAAGGCGTGATGTTCTCCGCGAGCAGGCCGTCGCGGACGGTGGATTGCCAGCTTTGGAGCTCTGGGCGGAAGGTGATGCGACGCTCGATCCATTCAAATGAGTCAAGACGAGGGCCATGTCCCAGGAGACGCCGGAGGAGTGGAAGAAGCCGGGATGGGCCCGACTGTAAAAGCCGGCGTTGATCGTGCTGCTGCTGCCGAGGACAGCCGCAAGCATTAGTGTTGGGAAATATACAACGGAGGTCTGAGATCACCTGTTCTTTTAATCCAACGGTGCAGCACATTATCAATCCAACAGTCCGATATTAAGAAAGCATGGAAGTCATCCAACGGCCTGGAAGTCATCCAACGGTCTGGCGTTAGTGGAGCACATGGACCGATTAGGCTAGATTTTAATAATTCTTTTAATGTAATTAAGTACTGTGTAAATAAGGGGATTAACGGTCTTATGGCAATGGTCATATTGACTGGGTGCTATAAATATATATGTTGAGTGTAATTGTAAACTTATGGATGAAAATAAAATCACAATGTTTCCTCTAATTCTTGCCCACTTTGTCTCTCCTTGTAGGCCGCCTCCCTTAGGCCGTCTTCTGAGTATCACCACCATTTCCTCCGGCAGGATCGCTATATTTTGGTGCTCTCATTGAGATAACTGCATTCCGTCGATTTACAATGAGTGAAGAATTACGTTCGATTACAGACAACAAGAACACCCTGCAGATCGAGCAGACGTTAGAGCCAATCAAATCGAGGAACTCCAGCGAAAATTCTCGACAGAAATGGATCTTTAGGCTCATCAGATCAGGTAACAGTTCACCGCTGAATTGCAAACAAAGGAAAATCTACTAGCGCGATAGATTCTGAAAAACATAGATAATACATCAGAACTTGTGAAACAAATCACCAATCTCCGGCAAGATATGATGCATCAATTCCAGAACATACAACAAATCTTGGGAAGAGGGGTTCTAGGCGTACAACCATCCATCGAGGTGGAAGAATTACAAAGCGAGGAACATCGTCAACATAAGGATCACCGGCTCATTAATCAAATGGGATTCTTGGACCGACACCAACCCCGACTGGAACTCGATTGTTTTTGAACGTCCTAGTAATTTAGACATTCATTGCCCTAGGTTTTCCGAAGGAGATCCAGTAGATTGGTTATATGAGTTAAGAAATTGTTGAAACCGAGAATTCAGTCACGAGGAGATCACCCTTAGGGAAGGAGTGATCGCACACGTACTTCTCTCCCGCGAGCCCGAAAAACCAAGAAAAAGGAACTAGGGACAAACCCAATTAAGGCTCCAGCACGGAGGTCCCTCCACACACCCGGAAGATCTCAGAGCGCTTCCCCTCCTTAGCCAGGTGCTGAAGTTAAGGTATCTCAGAAAGCGCTAGAAGACCGGGCACAAGTGAGCATGCCTTTCTGAGATACCCCTTGGGTCCTATTTATACGATTCTGCAAATGTCCTACAAATAGTCAAATCCCGCTATTCTAAGCAGCTATGTGCAGTCCAGGTTGGTATGTCAACAGCGTAACTCCGCTGCTCTGGGGGCTAGGGGCAGACCAATGGGGCAACATGGTAAAAAACATAGTACGGACTGGGCGAACAACCCTCTGAAGCCTCTGCTCGCCCTGGAGGGGAGGGGGAGTGCCCGGCGAAACTCGCGCTCACCTCCCTTTCTTAGGCGCGGGTGAGTATGAGCTCGGCCAGCTCTGCTCGCCTGACGCCCATCCCCCGCTTGCCGTACTCGGCTCGAAGAACTCCGAGCTCGGTCCGACGAAAGTCGAGCTCGGCCTAGGCGTCCATCCCCATTCGCCGAGCTCGTCCCGACGAATGCTAGACTTGGCCCGACGGAAGCCGAGCTCGGCCTAGATGCCCATCCCCATTCGCCGAGCTCGGCCCGACAAATGCGCTAGAAGATGAGCTCACCTGAGGCTTTAGGCGGTCTAAACCGGATAGCCGGGGCTCCCGTCAACCCACTCGCCAGATACGGAGTTGTACACAATCCCCGCTCTTTACGAGGTTGGGACAAGCTCGGAAAAAACATCCAACCCCACAGGATTCGATGAGTGCGGCGGGAGCCTGAGAGAATCTTTTGGTGGGATCCACTAGTGGCTATATATACATGCGCCTGCATACCTGGCTGACCTTTGCCATTCTCCTTGCTTTCTTGTCAAGATGTCGCTTCCCAAGGAGGTTCTGGAGCGAGTGGCGCAATCTCGAGCGGAGGTTGCAGCTCGCGTCGCGGTCCTGACCGACCTCAGCGCCCCGCCTCGCAACCTTGCCGAGTTTAGTTCGACCAAAAAGGCGAAGCCCCTTCCAAAAGATGTCGAGCTCATCTACAACGAATTTAAGACAGCCCTGAATGATGGGGACGACTCCTCCACTCAGCTGACTCCGGAACCTAAGGGCAAAGGTATCATTGCCCTTTCGGCCGACCAGACCGGCCGAGGACATAGCGGTGAGATATCCACACCGCAGGCCAAGGACCCACTCGACAGCCCGCAAAATTGGGCGTCTAACGCGCGCCTGCGGGCCTCGCTTCCCAGCTTCGGGACCACGGGGCTGGACTCGCAGAAACCGAGGTCGCCGACTCACCCTTCTTCACAGCAGCCTCTTGCTCCTGCCTCTACAGGGGGAGGTACTGAGGTCATCCCTACCCCCAGCTTTATCTGTCTCTCTCCAAAGGCTCCCCGGCATGGTCGTGGCAAGGTTTTAGGAAATCCTCCTCCTTGCGTCGACCTGGAGGAGCCGGGTTTGCACGGTATGTTTTCGACTTCCCCGAATCCTATTCGGCTTCGGCGATACTCGCCCCCTTTACTCAATACTGCAACTGTTTGTGCAGACCTCACCGTGGACTCTGAGGCCGACGAGTCCGCGGGTCAGGTTCGATACTCGCTCCTCCCTTCTCCACGCACTCTGGACGTCTTCCTGGATTCCGAGCTGGAGGGCCCCGAATGGTCGAGGCGAGAACAGCTGGTTCTCAATAAGCTGGTGCGCGAGTTCTACGAGGTGTGGAGAGAACACCACAGGCTGCAGCGGAAGTGCACGCGGCTTGCGAACATGGCGGGGGTCAGCCCGGCGTTTGAGGAGGCGTCTTCTTCCATGCTCTTGGATGAGATCGACGAGAACCTTCAGATCGTTCACAGGAATCTGGGGCGACTCCGCGAGCTCCGCACGCGACGACCTGCGGCGACAGGGCCGCGAGACCGGGGTAACTAGATACGGACCCCTGATGGGTCTACTGGTACTCGCCCCTGTTCTCCCCTAGTCCGCGCGTGTCGGGGGTTTTTCATTTTTGCTTTGGGCCTTATTCGGATCCTGCTTATAATAATTTGGATAATAATTTTTCTATCGCTGTTAATACCTTTGAATATAACAATTAGCATCCCATCAATCTCATCTCGTCATAGAACGACGTTAGCTCGCGGCGGTCAGCGAGCTGTAGGCGGCGAGCTGGGGTAGGCGAGCCGGTCTGTCCAGCCGGCTCGATCCCAACTTTCTCCCTCTATAAATAGGCCTCCCCACCAAACCCTGTCGCGCCTTTATTGCCTCCGTACTCTTTCCCTTTGCTTACACTACCTCTGGTGCCCGCGCTCTCAGTTTCGGAAGGCATGGGTAAGGGGAACCCTGATTCTGAAGGGTGGGCCAAGTGTGCTCGGCACTTCGCCGAGCACTGCTTCTTCGAGGGTAACACAACCGCGGAAGAGTTTGCCGAGTGCGTGGCTGACTACGTTCCCTCTGGATTTGCGGCTCTCCTCCCGGCTGAGCATAAGGCCATCAACTCCTTTTACCCGGACGAGCTCGCCTTCCCCATCTCGCACTTCAAGGTGGGGTTGCGTCTGCCTCTCTGACCGAAAATCCGACAGACGCTGAAATACTACGGCGCAGTGCCTGCGCAGCTTAACCCTAACGTCGTCACTATGATGGTCGTGTTCGCTTGCTACCTCTGCCGGGAGCGGATAGAGTTCAACCTGACAGTCTTCCAGAAGTTGTTCTCTTACAAAGCCACTCCCGATGGGGTCGCCTTCCTTGGCGGTTCTTACATAAAAGTTCGCGAGGTCGCGAACAAACACCATAACTGGATGTCCAAGATCGTCTTCATCAATGACGATCTCGACAATATCCCCTTCTCGCCCTAGCAGAAGGTTGAGGAGGTATACCCCCCCACTCGGTATATGGTAATGACGCTGAGATCCACAAGTTCTTCCTCCATAAGGATTTCGAGGTCGCCTTCCTCTGTCGAGGCCTCGATTCTCTCCTGTCTGTCCCCCCTGGTGAAGGTATGTCTTGATTCCCCTTCGCTTTCGCTGGGTTCGGCAGAAATAATAATAAAATTTTGACTAAGTTATTTCCTTACAAGGGAGCGGCTCATCCCCGAGAACCCGCCTTTTGCGGACTCAGGGCTTTACTCTGGCCCACTCCAGCTCGCTCGGGCGGCCGCACTGGCTTGCCGAGACGATAAGATGGCGTCCCGGCCCTCCTCCAATAAGAGGCGGTTGGTCACCGAGGGGTTGGGCCCGCCTCGCCGGCCCCCAGATAAAAAGAATAAGAAGGCTAGGGTGGTCTCCATGAGGGAGGGGCTGTCCCCCAAATACATGGACTCACCAGCGACCTCTCCTGACGCCTCACCGGAGAGCCCACTAAAGGAAATATCGGGGAAGGATCAGAGGGGGCGCGGTCCTCCCGCCCCCGAGTTTGCTGAGGGGGTTGCGCCCCGCGAGATGGGCCTGCTCAAGGAACACCCCCTTTTCGGCATGGCGGAGAAGTGCAAGGACTCGGCTGGCGAGCCGATGGTTAAGTGGTATGAGCTGACCAATCGGGTCTCCATCTCGACTTGCCACCCTTCTTGGGGTGCTCGCCAACCTCCAACCGGCCACGCCTATGCACTTGGCTTCAGCCTTTATGGTCGTGACGGCGCCGAGGCCTATAAGAACATGACCCCTCGCCAGCTGGGTCAAGAGGGTATGCAGGCCCACATGCGGTCCTTCGAACTGCACCACATGATGGTGCGCCGCAGCTTCAACCTCAGCCAACTCCTGTTGAAAGCCAAGCAGAAGGGCGATGTGGCGAAGGACAAAATCACCGATACGGAGAGACGGTGCTCCATCGTCGAGGATCTACTCGCAAGAACTACAGACGGGCTGGTAAGTATCGGTCACCCCTTCCCGTTTTAACTTGTACTTTTTGCGACGGTATTCAGTTTTCAATTTACAGGATGCCAAGGCTGCGCGCAAGTTGCAGACTCACGCCACAGGGTTGGAAGAAGAGGTCTCCCAGCTGCGGGCTCGCCTTGCCGAGCAAGAAGCTTGCTCCGGCGAGTGGGAGACTCACGCCGCCGAATAGGAATCTCGCGCTACACAGCTGGAGGTCGAGGTGGTGAGGCTAAAGGAGCAGAACCGAGGGCTCCATGTCGAGCTCCTTCGGCAGGCAGAGCTTCTCCTCCCCGAGGGTGGCGGCGTGCCCCCTACTCCTATCAAAGGTCGCGGATCTTCGGCGAAAAGGAGTTCATGGAGCGGTTGTGGGTTAATTCTATCGAGTCTGTCGAGTGCCTTCTAGACGTCATGAGGAGTACTGGGATACTGGCAGAAGGATGTGAGGAAGTCGCGGTTCGTGATCTCATGCCATGTATGTTCCTGCCGAGCCCACCAGACGAGAAGGAGGACAGCTTCGCCTCGCTTTTTGGGGAGATGGACAAGGAACAGAGGCATGGGGGAGAGGGAGGCCATACGCTGGGGGAGGAAGGCGAGAGCTGATAGCATATCTTCGTAATTTCTCCCCCCCCTTTTCGTAACCTCGTCAAGGCCAGTTCTTATTTTGTGATAATCATATTAAAGAATGAAGAACAACACTTGAATAATTTTTCTATCTTCTTTTTCTTTGGACTTGTTTACTGTGATGCACTCGTCTGTGAGCTTTCCACCTTGGGCGACCTTGCCAAGCTCGTCCCCGTCGTTAGAATGCTGAGTCAGGACGTGTGCTTGCTTTGGTCCCTAAGCGCCAGTAGTCGTTAGGGTTACGAGCGCTTGACTCGCCCACGAGAGCTCAACTTGCCTGCAAGTGCTTGACTCGCCCGCAAGCGCTCGACTCGCCCGCGAGCGCGCAAATCACCCGTGAGGAACCAGCTCGCCCGCGAGCGCCCACCTCTCTCATGAGTGCTCAACTCACACGAGACCTAACCCTAGAGTGAGAATACTTAGAACATTTGCCACTCCAGGGTGCTACCACCGGGCCAATCAGCTAGGTGAGAGCCTGACGGCGGGTGTTGAACATCCTCCGGGCACAGCCCCAGGGTCATAATGACGTCCATCGAGACCCTAGCCCTGCCAGCTAGGTGGAAGCCTAATAGCGTGAGCATCGAGACCTAACCCAAGAACGAGAATACTTAGAACATTTTCCACTCTCGGGTGCTACCACCGACCCAATCAGCTAGGTGAGAGCCTGACGACGGGTGTTGAACATACTCTGGGCTCAGCCCCAGGGTCATAACAACGTCCATCAAGACCCCAGCCCTGCAAGCTAGGTGGAAGCCTGACAGCGATAGCATAGTGACCTAACCTCAGTGTGAGAATACTTAAAATATTTGCCACTCCTGGGTGCTACCACCGAGCCAATCAGCTAGGTGATATCCTGACGAAGGTGTTGAACATCCTCTAGGATCATCCCCATAGTCATAACGATGTCCATCGAGACCCCAGACCTGCCAGCTATGTGGGAGCCTAGCAGCGGGAGCATTGAGACCTAACCCCAGAACGAGAATACTTAGAATATTTGCCACTCCCGGGTGCTACCACCGGGACAATCAGCTAGGTGAGAGCTTGACGGCGGGTGTTGAACACCCTCCAGGCTCATCCCTAGGGTCATAACGACGTCCATCAAGACCCCAGCCCTGTCAGCTAGGTAGGAGCCTAGCAGTGGGAGCATCGAGACCTAACCCTAGAGCGAGAATACTTAGAACATTTGCCACTCCCGGGTGCTACCACCGGGCCAATCAGCTAGGTGAGAGCCTTACAACGGGTGTTGAACATCCTCCGGGCTCAGGCCCAGGGTCATAACGACATCCATCGAGACCCCAGCCCTGCTAGCTAGGTGGAAGCCTAACAGCGAGAGCATCGAGACCTAACCCCAGAGCGAGAATACTTAGAACATTTGCCACTCCCGGGTGTTACCGCCGGTCCAATCAGCTAGGTAAGAGGCTGACGACGGGTGTTGAACATCCTCCAGGCTCAGCCCCAGGGTCATAACGATTTCCATCGAGACCCCAGCTCTGCCAGCTAGGTGCAAGCCTGACAGCGAGAGCATCGAGACCTAACCCCAGAGCGAGAATACTTAGAACATTTGCCACTCCCGAGTGCTACCACCAGGCCAATCAGCTAGGTGAGAGTCTGACGACGGGTGTTGAACATCTTCTGGGCTTAGCCCCAGGGTGATAAATACGTCCATCGAGACCCCAACCCTGTCAGCTAGGTGGAAGCCTCACAGCAGGAGCATCGAGACCTAACCCCAGAGCGAGAACACTTAGAGGAAGCGCATACAAGGTTTATGGATAGAAGCGTTTCAGGTCGTTGTCACTCCAAGTATGGCTCAGGGTCTCGCCCCCCATATTTTGGAGGCAGAATCCTCCCGACCTTAGTGCTTCCTGTACAATATAGGGCCCTTACCAGTTGGGGTCAAGTTTTCCGACGGCGATTAACCTTCTTGTCGTATCTACCTTTTTCAAGACCAGGTCCCCTTCTGCGAACTGTTTGACCCTGACATGCTTGTCAAAGTACTTAGCCATTATTCATTTTACCTCCTCCTATTGGATGGCAGATAGGTCGCGCAGCTCCTCCACCATGTCTAGGGAGAGTCGCAGCTCTTCCTCATTCCCGGCTTTCCACTCTTCCCGACCTTCCTGGGCTTCTGCCACTCGAGGTGTTTGGACCTCAAACTCCACCGGAAGCACGGCCTCACAACCATGGGAAAGATTAAAGGGAGTCTCACCCGTGGCTGTGTTTGGGGTAGTTCGTAAGGCCCAGAAGACTGAAGGGAGTTGCTCGACCCAGCTCCCCATCAAGTTTCCACCTTCTTTTTCAGTAAGTTTACGATGATTTTGTTCGATGCCTCCACCTGCCCGTTACTCCTGGGGTGGTGAACTGAAGCAAACCTGAGGTCGATCCAGAGCTGCCCGCAGAAGCTGATGAACTCGGTGCTAACGAACTGAGGCCCGTTGTCTGTGACTATGGCCTAGGGTAGCCCGTGCCTACAGATAATCTCCCCCCCCAAACAAAATTCTTGATCACTTGGGAGGTCACTTTGGCCAGCTCCTTCACCTCCAATCACTTAGAAAAATAATCGATCATTTCCAACAGGAATATTCTTTGCCCGCTGGCCTGAGGAAAAGGTCCCACTAGATCCATTCCCCATATTGTGAAGGGCTAGGGACCCGTGATGCTCCTGAGCCGCTGAGCTGCCTGTAGTTGGAGGGGGCGAACATCTGACATTTGTGACATTTCTTTGCGAACTCGGCAGCATCATGACCTAAGGTAGGCCAAAAGTATCCCTGCCTGACAATCCTTCCTTACAGGTTTTGACCTCCTTAGTGACTACCGCACTCCCCGGAGTGGATCTCCTCCAAAATCCTTGGTAACTCCATCTCGGCCACACAACAAGCCAACAACCCTGAGAGAGTCATTCGATATAACTGCCAATCGCGCATGAGGTAGTATGCTGACTTGTGTTTGAGTTTCTTCCTGTCCATCCACTCTTGGAACCTCCCCGTGGACAAGAAAGACACGAAGGGATCCATCCATATGGGGTGCTGATCCACCTCCATTAGCTCCCCCTCTTCAATGGATGGGCGGAACATGTCGGTGATGGTACCTCCCATCCGGGGGTCGTTCTTGGCTAACTGATCTACCTGCTTATTTTCCTCCCGCGGGACATGTCGAATGGAGAAGGTCTAGAACGTACCGATGACCCCCTTCACCATTGCCAAATATAGCTGAAGGGCAAGCTCTCTTGCCTCAAACTCCCCGTTGATCTTGGAAGCCACCACCATGGATTCAGTGAGGACCTCCACATCAAGTACCCCCAGTTCTCTGGCTAGGCGTAGCCCTGTGATCACTGCCTCATACTCGGCCTGGTTGTTGGTGATGGGAAAGTGCACCACCACCGTTTTCTCGATCCTCGTTCCCTAAGGGCTCTCCAAGATCACTCCCACTCCCAGGGAATGCCTCGTTGAGGCGCCATCTACCATTACCTTCCAAGGGGCAGGATGAGTGAGTTTTGCCTATGCCACTTCAACCACGTAGTCTATTAGGAAATCGGTCATTGCTTGGTCCTTGATTGAGAGGTGGGGAACGAAGGAGATATTGAACTCGCTCAACTATATCGAGCATTTGGCCAACCTGCCCGAATGCTCCACCCCCTTGAAGATGTTGTGGAGGGGATGGTCAGTCACCACTCGGATCAAGTGTGCCTGGCAGTAGGGCCTAAGTCTCCGGGCTGAGATGACAAGAGCGAAGGTCAGCTTCTCTAAGATGGGATAACGGAGTTCTTCCTTCCTCAGGACCCAACTTACATAATACAAGGGGAGTTGCTTCTTCACCTCCTCCCAAACCAGGACGGAGCTTAAGGCCTCTGCCCCGACCCCTAGATATAAAAATAGGTTCTCCCCCTCCTTTGTCCCTTGGAGCAGGGGGGCCTGAGTCAACTGCCTCTTTAAGGCCTGGAATTCCTCCTCGCATTCCCTAGTCCATTCGAACCTCTGGCTTCCCCTCAAAGTTTTAAAGAAGGGGGAGCACTTCTCCCCAGCCCGGGAGAGGAACCTGCTCAATCCTGCCAGCTTCCCTGTCAGCCGCTGCACCTCCTTAGCGTTTCGAGGTGACCCTAACTCCATGATTTCCCTCACCTTATCAGGGTTGGGCTCCACACCTGCAGGGGTAAGGAGATGGCCTAGAATCTTTCCCCTACTTTCCCCGAAGACACACTTCAGGGGGTTCAACCGCATCTTATACTTGCGTAGGGTGGCGAAGGTTTCCTACAGGTCCCGGAGGTGAGAGTCAACATCTCGACTCTTTATCATAAGGTCATCCACATATACCTCCATGCTCCTCCCCCTTTGCTCTCGGAAGACCCTGCCCATCATCTTCTGAGAGGTTGCTCCTGCATTCTTTAGCACAAAGGGAATCATTTTATAGCAGTAGCGCCCTTCCCCAGTGATGAAGGAGATATCTTTGATGTCTGGAGGGTTCATCCTGATCTGGTGGTAACATGAAAATGCATCTAGAAAATTCATTACAGGAAAACCGACGGCTGAGTCAACTAGCGCGTCGATCCGAGGCAAGGGGTAATAATCCTTGGGACATGATTTATTAAGCAAAGAAAAATCAACACACATGCTCCACCGGCCGTCTCATTTTTTAACCATTACTACATTGGAGACCCAACCGGGATATTGTATTTTGGATACAAAGCCATCCTTGAGAAGCTTGGCTACCTGCTCCCTGATCGGCTCGGCCAGCTTGTCCGTGGTGGACCTCTTCTTTTGTTGGATGGAGCGAGCTCCCAGGTCCAGGTTGAGGCAATCGCAGGCCACATCAGCATCAATCCCCGACATCTCCATGGCGCTCCAGGCGAAGATGTCCATGTTCTTTTGGATACACTCCAGGATCCTGCCCTGGGTCTCCGGGGTCATCCCCTCGCTGACGCGGACCTTCTCTACCCTTCCTCTTAGGGTGAGAACCTCCATCTCCACCACCTCCTCTGCTGCCTCTAGCGGGACTCCTCCCCCGAATCTTCAACGTCCTCCCCTCCTAGGAAAAGGACTTCTTCCTCGACCTCCTCCACGACCATCGCTCTGGCCGACTCCCAGACTTCCTCCACCTCCTTCTCCCAATCGTGATTCTCTTCTACCCCCATCCCCTCTACCTCCTTCTCCGCCTCCTCCATCTTCCGCTCCATCTCCTCAGCCCACTTCTGCCAATAGATGGAGTTTATCGTTGTCACATAGCATTCCCTCGCTGGCGAACCCAAAGAGAGGTCCATCCGATGCCAGCACCCTCTTGCCCTCCACCTTCATCGCTTCGAATGACTTTTTGAAGATGACGTTGACGGAGCTCCCATTGTCAACGAGAATCCGGGCAACGGTGAAATTCTCAATTGCTGTATGAATGAATATCGCATCCCATAAAGGGTCCTCATGGCCCGACATGTCCTCCCTTGAAAAGGTGATCCTCTCATTTGGGGGCGGGGTCTGGGATGTTGGCCGATGCTCCTTCGATACATGGCATGGAGGCTCGCCATGTAGGAAGCCTCAACCCCAACCCCCCTCCCCCCCCGTGGATCACTCTGATCCCCCCGGGTTCTGACATCGGCCCGGTCTTTGCATCTATTCTCCTTTGCCCGAGGCCAGACCTCTTCAATCTGCATGCCTTGCTGGTCCTGCCGCTGCTGCTTCTCCCTGTTTCCCCTCATCTCGAGGAACTCTGGGCATGTGGCGGTGGTTTGCCCCTCCTCTTGATGGAAGTCGCAATAGGGTAGGTCCACCCTGACCTCCCTCCTTCTTCTTGGCTATCCTCTCCTTCTTCCCCCCCAGGGCAATTGTCATAGCCTCCTCCTGATCAGGGAGAGGGGGGTCTCGGACCTTGCCTCCCGCCCTAGGGGCAAAACTGACCGTGGCCACCTTGGCGATTATCCTCTCCATGATAACCTCTTCGCGGCCCTTGGTCCTGCCACTCCGACCTCCACCCCAACCGATTGGTCGGCTCCTAGCACCCCCACCTGGGCTGCTGCTGCGGCTGTTCCCTCTGCAGGGGCTCAACCCTCCTCTCCTCTTGAACTCGGCCACCCCTTGGCCTCTCCTCCTCTGCTGCTCACCTGACCAACTTTCGGGAAAACTCCGGGTGCGCCGCCTCCATATCAGCTTCCCTTGTCGCCCTCTCCATGAGTGCCTCAAAAGACATTGGAGGCATCCTCTTCAGCTCCATGGCGAAGAACCTAGGCTGGAGGCCCAGGGTAAAGGCTACCATCATGGTGTGCCCCGATATTTCCTGCACCTGGGATAGTTCCTCCTGGAACCTGTCCATATAGCTACCCAGGGTCTCGTTTATCCCCTGCTTGATGAGGAACAAAGACTCCACCTCCTTCTTCCTCTTCCTAGAAGTGGTGAACCTCAGCTTGAATCCCCGATGCAGGTCCTCAAAATAGTAAATGGAGTTGGCCGGGAGCTGGTATAACCACTCTCTTGCCTTCTCCTTAGGGTGATGGCGAAGAGTCGACACTTAAAACCATCCGACATTTGTCAGATCGAGACCACATCCTCAAACCACTAGACGTACGGGACCGGGTCTCCCTTCCCAGTGTAGTAGGACATCTTCGTCTCCCGGAACCCCTCTGGAACCGGGGTAGAAGAAACGAGCTCGCTGAAAGGACTTCCACCCCTAAACGGGCGAGCTCGGAACTCTTCACCTGCTGTCTCGCCAAAATGGTACTCGCCTGCCGAGCTGGGGAATAGGAATCGCCCCCACAGCTCATGCTCTCCTCCTCCAGCGACCTCCTTCCCAGCCCGCTGGATAGGCGCATCGTCGCCAAAGGTCGGGGCGCCGATCACAGGAACTGCCGAATAAGGGTTGGATGTTTCTTTCCTTTTGTATGGGGGGGGGGGGGTAAGTTGGCGGCGACATCTTCCTCCTGCGGCCTTTTCAACTTTGTAATGCCGATAAAGCCAGTCAGGGCGGCGAGGCTGTCTTGAAGGAGTTTCTCGTTGGCGTTCGACATAGCGAGCGAGTCTTGGAGATCCGCCTTAGAAACCAGGCCCCCTATTTATAGAGTTCGTCAGACACTCATGGGAGGCGATCAACTTTGATATTTGGCATAACAACTCGCCGAATAAGGGTTGGATGGTTCTTTCCGAGCTTCTACGTCGCTCAGAAAAAGCGAGCATTTTGTATAACTCGTATTCGTCAAGGATGGGTCCCAACGCAGCCAGGTCAGTAGAAGTTGAGGTCAACGAGCCAAGAGGGAAGTCAAAGTCAGCGCCAAAGACCGCAGAAGACCTGGGTGAGTATGGCGAGCTCCCCTCGCATACTCGTTAGGTAGGCGACTAGGTGAGAGACTCGCCCAACCCGCACGACTTCCCTTGGAAGTTGCCAAGTCGCTAGGGGGTGGGGTATAAATATGAATCCCCCTACTTGGTTTTCCCTATAAATAGGACCCCAGGGTAAGAGGAAAGGCACTTGAAAATCCTCGGTAGGATACTCACGAGCTCTTCCCTTTGGGTACCAGCTGAACCTTGGGATTCCTTTTCCTTAGAGACCAGGTCGCGACCTTATGACTGGTTTGCCAGCTAGTCTTCCTCGTACCCTGCTCGGCCATTTTGGTTGTGGAGGGGTTGCTTCTTCAAAGCATCCGGGTACGTGGTGGGGCCTCCCTACTGCTATATCCGGGGTCCTGTTTGTTGTTGTAATTCTTCATCCTTGTCATCTTAGCTGTCTGCCCTTTCTCTCGAACCGATAACCTTCGGTGGCCTTGATCCGAATTCTGAGGTCGGGAATTTTCCTGGCATCAACACTTGGTGAGGTGAGTGTGGATCGCAGCCAAGGAGGAAAGTTTGGTGGTTTAGTGAGATGACTAATGTTGGATAGCATGGGGAGTTGGCAGGTAACTCGGCGGGAGTTGACAGGTAAATCAGCGGGAGTTGGCGAGCTCGCGCGAGGAGGTGAGTTCATGACGGTAGCTGCGTTCGAGGAGTTCGCGAAGAGGATTGAGAAGACCATCCTCACCGGGTTTTCTCATCGGGCCGATTTTACGACGACCTCCCCCCGTCGCGTGACACCGTTGGATGAGGAAGCGCCGCTGAGGCGAGCTGGGAAGGAGCCCACTTGGGCAAGAGAAGAGCAGCCGATGCAGTCACGACACCATCCGACGGGCGACTAAGGGGTCTGTTTTTGGGATCCGATGTCGCCGGCAAGATACCGTGATACTCGCCAGTGGGGCGAGTATGATGTCTCCAGCGAGGATGAAACTCGCCACCTCCAGGGAGGGAGGAGCCCCTTCTGTGATGAGATCCTCGCCACCCTCGTCCCCAAAGGGTTTAGAGAAACCGTTCTCACCTACTATTCTAGCAGAGATGACCCGGTCAGGCATCTCTAGTGGTTTGAAGCCGTCATCTCCATCCGTAATATGTCTGACGCATTCAAATGCTGGTTCTTCTCCATCACCCTCAAAGACAACGCAAGGTACTGGTTCCACCAGCTGCTCGCAGGTTCCGTCTACTGTTTCTATGACCTGCATCTGGGGCTCATGGCAAGGTTCGCGACATATAAGAAGAGGAAGAAGGAGGCAATAGCCCTCTTCAAGATTATCCAAGGATAGCAGGAGAGTCTTGACCATTACATCGATAGCTTCCAGGAGGAGATATTGGAGGTAGAGGAGGTGGATAGCTTTACTCTGATGGTAGCCCTGAAGTTCGGGTTGAAGCAGGGCCTGTTCAGTATGGATATGGGATCCAACCCCCCAAAGTCCTTTGAGGAGATGATAGAGAGGGCGAATACCTTCGTCCGAGGAGAGGATAAGAACAAAGACTTCTTGGCGTGACTGGACGGAAGTGATTCGATGAGGGTGGAGAGAGCAGGACCTTCAGAGGGGAAGGCTAGGAGGACGCCCGAGAGGCAGGTCGAGAGGAGGAAGGAAGTGCCAAGGAGAAGAGAGGAGAGGGCGAGAGAGGAGCCCAGGAGGGTGGAAGAAAGGAGGCAGGAGAGGCCTCGAAGGCAAGAGGAGAAGGGGCCGATAGAGGCCCAGGCAAGAAGGGAAGACAGGCGGTTCTAGTATCCCGAGAATCGTCCCCAGTGGAGGCCGCCCGGGGGGCCGCGTTTTCAAGAGGAGAGAAGGAATGACAACCGGCAGGGGGAGGCTGGGGAGGAGGAAGAAGGGAGGCAATGACCATCGACTTTCAAGGCAACAAGAGTCGCCAGAAGGAGCAACGAGCAACTCGTTAGGTGGAGGAGATCCCCCTCTACTACGACATCCATCGAGTAGAGGGGCATGAGATGTTGGCTTGCCCGAAGTTCTGGGAGGCGAGGAGGATGTTGGAGGCAGGAGTAGCGGAGAGTGATCAGTAAAGACAGGAGGCCCCGGTCAGACAGGTAGCATTTCAAGCTCCGGTGAGGAGGAGGAACGAGGATCGCGTTGACCTGGGAGGTCGCAGAGAGGTGATACATGGCCCAGGAGATGGACACGTAGAAGTAATAAATGGAGGAGCTGGGCTCGGAGCTTCCCACAAAGGAAGTCTCCATCAGATCTACAAGAAGAACGTCGCCTCAACGTCGCAGAACCCACCGCCACTGGATGAGATTACTTTCTCCAAGGAGGACATGCTAGGGAATGCAAACCCCTTCCATGACGCCCTGGTTATTCAAGCTGCCATTGAAGACTTCACCGTCGACCGAATCCTCGCGGATAACGGGAGTTCGGTGAACGTCATATTCAAGACAACTTTCATAGGGCTTCAGGTGGAAGCATCTCGGGTCCAGGCTGCAGATGGTCCCCTCTTTGGCTTCTCGAGAAAGAAGAAAGAAGTGGAAGGGGCAGTGGAGCTCCTGGTTACTCTCGGCGGGACTTCAATCCGATGCCGCTTTGTCATTCTAGACGCGCCGAAGCGGATACAACGCCATCTTCGGGCAACCCCTCATCAACTATTTCATGGATGTTCTGTCATCTTATCACTAGTGCCTAAAGTACTGCCGAGGGGATGCCCATATCAGGATCAGGGGAGATTCCAAGGCCTCTAGGGAGTACTAACTGAATGCCGTCAGTACCATCAGTTGGATGGGGGACGCAGAGAGATTAGAGGAGCTGCTGGAAAAGGAGAAGGGGTTGTGTGTTATCGAGGAGGTTGAAGAGGTGGAAGCAATCTACCGGGGAGGAGAGTCTTGTCTGCTGAAGGTTGGAGGATCCTTGCCGCTAGAGGGGAAGATAGAGATGGTCGTCTTCCTGCAAGGCAACGTCGACATTTTTTCTTGGAGCGCCTGCCGAGATGCCCGGGGTTAACGCCGATGTTGCCTGCCATCGCCTCAACCTGGATCCCGTGGTGGCTCCCGTTCGTCAAAAGCAGAGAAAGAGCGATGTTGTGCTAGCTGGACCGATCAGGGAGGAAGTGGGGAAGCTGCTGAGAGCAGGTTTTATTTCGGAGATCCAGTATCCAGGCTGGGTCTCCAATGTTGTAATGGTGAAAAAGCACGGAGGGGGCTGGCGTCAATGTATTGACTTTTCCATATTGAATAAATCTTGGGCGAAGGATTACTACCCTTTCCCTCAAATTGACGCGCTGGTTGATTCTGGCGTCGGGTTTCCTGTGATGAGTTTTCTTAATGCTTTTTCAGGGTACCACCAGATCCGGATGCATCCCCCCGACTGCCGCGATGTCTCCTTCATAACCAGTGATGGCTGCTATAGCTACAAGATAATGCCCTTTGGGCTCAAGAATGTGGGAGCAACTTACCAGAGAATGATGGATCATCTCTTCAGAGAGCAGAAGGTACGAAACTTGGAAGTCTATGCAGATGATCTCCTTATCAAAAGCAAAAGCGTCGCGGAGCACGTAGCGGATCTAGTGGAGACCTTCACCACCCTGAGGAAGTACAAGATGCGACTCAACCCGGCCAAGTGCATTTTCGGTGCAGGAAGAGGGAGGTTTTTAGGTCACCTTCTCACTCCTAGGGGGTGGAACCTAACCTGGACAAGGTCAAGGCCATTCTGGAAATGGCATCCCCAAGAGATCCCAAGGAGGTCCAAAGGTTGTCGGGGAAGCTGGCGCGCCTTAGACATTTTTTATCCAAGGCAGGAGAGAAGTGCTCTCCATTCTTCAAGTCTCTTCGGGGGAATCATAAGTTTGAGTGGACCGCGGAGTGCGAGGAGGCCTTCGGGAAGCTCAAACAATAGCTAACCCAAGCCCCTCTCCTCCAAGGCCCGTAGGGAAATGAGGACCTCCTAATCTATCTGGGAGTAGGAGCGGAGGCGGTTAGCTCGGCGCTGGTCCGAGAATAAGGCAAGAAGCAGCTCCCCATCTACTATGTGAGTTGAGTGTTGCGACAGGCGGAAGCAAGATATCCAAATTTGGAGAAGTTGGTATTTGCTCTAGTGGTTTTAGCTCGGAGGCTCCGTCCCTATTTTCAGGCTCACTCCATCAGGGTCGTCTCCGATCACCCTATGCATAATATCCTGGATGGAGTGGAGTATTCTGGCAAGTTGTCGAAGTGGGCATCTTAGCGAGTTCAACTTTTCTTACTCTTTGAGGGTAGCGATCAAGGCGCAGGCGGTAGCAGATTTTTTGGCTGACGTATCGACCGAGATGGAAGGAGATGAAGGTTCTTCTAACCCAAGTCTCTTGGAAGATGTTCGTGGACGGGGCTTCAGGCAAGTATTCTGTGGGAGCCGTAGTCATGCTAGTAAGCCCCCAGGGAACCCGGATCGAGCAGGCAGTCGAGATCCTCTTCCCCGTTACAAATAATCAGTCGAAGTACGAAGCTATGGTTGCTGGCTTGCGTCTCGCCAAAGAATTAGATATTCAGGATATCAGGGCCTTCACCGACTCGATGGTAGTCGTGTCCCAGATCAGAGGCGAGTTTGAAGTTAATGACCCATTTCTGCAAAAATACTTGGTGAAAGTAAATGGTCTTATCGGAGGGTTTCAATCTTTCTTCGTCGAGCACATACCTCGAGAAAAGAAATCAGAAGCTGACTACCTCGCCAAGTACGGTCCCCGAGCTAGGGGAACCGTGACTGAGTTGTTCCGACTGTCAATCGAGGAAGGGTAAATGATGGAGATCGAGCAAAGAACCTCATGTAAGGATCCATTCATCACGTTCTTAGCAAAGGGACAGCTGCCTGTCGGCGATGGTGATCAGAGAAAGTTCCGCTACACTGCTGTTAATTACTTGCTATAGGAAGGAGAGCTCTACCATAAGACTATCTCAGGCCCCTTGGCCAGATGTTTGTCAGAGATAGAAATCCCTCGCGTCCTCGAAGAGATCCATTCAGGAGAGTGCGACAGCCACTTGGGAACACGTACATTGGAACAAAGAATTCTAAGGCACAGAATACTTCTGGCCAACAATTCGGAAGGATGCGGAAGCTTTCTCCAAGAAATGTCCCCAATGTCAGCTCTGCGTACCCCTCCAGCTACAACCAGCACAACATCTTCGCTCGATCACTGCTCCATGGCCCTTCGCCATCTGGGGGATGGACTTGATTGGCCCTTTTTCACAGGCGAGCGGGCAGAGGAAATACATCCTTGTCATGATCGACTACTTCTCCAAGTGGATCAAGGCAAAAGCTTTGGCCAAGACCACTTCTCAGATTGTGAAGATTTTTATCTGGGGAGAGATCACATGTAGGTTCGGGATTCCTCTTGACATCGTCACCGACAATGGTCCACAGTTCGCCAGCTTGGAATTAGGGGATTTCTATAAACAACTAGGGACTGATATTCGATTCGCCTCTGTGCATCATCCTCGGAGCAATGGACAGGTAGAAGCCACCAACAAGCTAATCATCAACTTACTGAATAAGAAAGTCACCAACTTAAAAGGCAATTGGGCAGAGCAACTCCCCTCAGTCCTCTGGGCTCTGAGGATAACTCCAAACTTCGGCCACAGGGAAAACTCCCTTCAAGTTATCCCACGGGTCTGAGGCACTCATCCTAGTGGAGTTTGAGGTTTGAAGCCTGAGGGTCATAGCCGCAGTAGATGGCAGCGAAGAGTGGCGCTTGGAGAATGAAGATGCTAAGGGACTTTCACTAGACTACGTTGAAGAACTTCGCGACTTGGCCTCCATCCGCCAAGAGGAAATCAAAAGGCACATCACGAAGCACTTCGACAAAAACGTTTGCCTCAAGAATTTCCGTGCAGGAGATCTAGTCATGAAGAAGGTGGATGTTCACGGGGAGGGGAGTAGCTGTTGAGAAGCTATATATAAACTGGGAAGGTCCCTTCATCATCCAGGAAGCCCTAACACTGGAGGATACTACCTGCAAGATCAAGTAGGAGAACAGCTGGGAGGTCCCTTGAGCGGGGATGACCTGAAAAGGTTCTATCCCTAGTGGCAACCTGTATCTTCTTTGTAATCATGTTGATAGGAATATAATAATTGCGGCAAGCTTATTTCTCTCTATGTGCTAATCTATCTCAAGACTTCTGAAGGCTTCAAGGACCAGCCCCGCGATCGACTCCGGAAACCAGCGGTCGACCTGTTCCTCCTTAATAGCCTAGTACGGATGATGGTACGATGCCTTAGGACTTAAGCTCTCGTGTAAGACCGATCCTCTGCATTAACGGCTGAGATCAACTTCCCCCCTTTCATGTCAGCCTATGTCTCCCCGATTGCATCTCTCCTCTGACTAGAGGAATTTTTAGGAACAGGTCTGGATGCCAAATTCCTGATTTGGCAGTTTCGCGATCGTCTCTTGTAAAGGTATCAGTCATTTGTAAAACGACGGTGCAGTTAACTCATATGTCGTCTCTCAAGTAAACTGGATAAAATCACCTCAACAATAATGATAGATGTCCTCGAGTGGTAGAGTTATCGTAAGTCTGAGTCCCTGCACGAGCTCCTCTCCTGCACATCGGCCAACGACCTCCTCGAGTGAGACAAAGTTCCTCGTTTGAGTGATGCCCTAGTTCGTGAACTCTGTACGAGCTCCTCTCCTGCATACCGACTACTTGCCTCTCCGAGTCGACTTACAACACTCTAGTTGAGCTCGGCTTCTGAAAGTTGTCGACTCCAAGAAGTCCTCGAGTGGTAGAGTTATCGTAAGTCCGAGTCCCTGCACGAGCTGCTCTCCTGTACAACGGCCAACGACCTCCTCGAGTGAGACCAAGTTCCTCGTTGTAGTGATGTCGTAGTCCGTGAACTCTGTTTGAGCTCCTCTCCTGCAGACCGACTACTTGCCTCCCTGAGTCGACTCACACAACTCTAGTTGAGCTCAGATCCTGAGAGCTATCGACTCCAAGAAGTCCTCGAGTTGTAGAGTTATCGTAAGTCCAAGTCACTGCACGAGCTCCTCTCCTGCACATCGGCCAACGACCTCCTTGAGTGAGACATTGTTCCTCGTTAGAGTGATGTCGTAGTCCGTGAACTCTGTACGAGCTCCTCTCCTGCAGACCGACTACCTTACTCCCCGAGTCGACTCACACCACTCTAGTTGAGCTCGGCTCCTGAGAGATGTCGACTCTAATAAGTCCTCGAGTGGTAGAGTTATCGTAAGTACGAGTCCCTATACGAGCTCCTCTCCTGCACATCGGCCAATGACCTCCTCGAGTGAGACCAAGTTCCTCGTTGTAGTGATGTCGTAGTCCGTGAAATCTGTACGAGCTCCTCTCCTGCAGACCGACTACTTGCCTCCCCGAGTCGACTCATACCACTCTAGTTGAGCTCGGCTCCTGAGAGCTGTCGACTCCAAGAAGTCATCGAGTGGTAGAGTTATCGTAAGTCCGAGTCCCTGCACGAGCTCCTCTCCTGCACATCGGCAAACGACCTCCTCGAGTGAGACCAAGTTCCTCGTTGGAGTGATGTCGTAGTCCGTGAACTCTGTACGAGCTCCTCTCCTGCAGACCGACTACTTGCCTCCCTGAGTCGACTCATACCACTCTAGTTGAGCTCGGCTCCTGAGAGCTGTCGACTCCAAGAAGTCCTCGATGGTAGATTTATCGTAAGTCTGAGTCCCTGCACGAGCTCCTCTCCTGTACATCGGACAACGACCTCCTCAAGTGAGACCAAGTTCCTCGTTGGAGTGATGTCATAGTCCTTGAACTCTTTACGAGCTCCTCTCCTGCAGACCGACAACTTGCCTCCCCGAGTCGACTCACACCACTCTAGTTGAGCTTGGCTCCTGAGAGTTGTCAACTCCAAGAAGTCCTCTAGTGGTAGAGTTATCGTAAGTCTGAGTCCCTGCACGAGCTCCTCTCCTGCACATCGGCCAACGACCTCCTCGAGTGAGACCAAGTTCCTCGTTGGAATGATGTCATAGTTCGTCAACTCTGTACCATCTCCTCTCCTGCAGACCGACTACTTGCCTCCCGAATCAGACCACCCACAATTGATCTTGGCTCCTACTGGGTGTCGACTACATCTCACCACCATCCGAGCGCAGCTCTTGATGGGTGTCGGGTCTGGTCTCCAGTCTAGTCGGGTCTGACTCCGGCGAGATAAACAATTAGGCAGTTGTGAGTATGCCATAGCGAGCATGCGAGAACGATTATGGCGAGTATACAAACATGCATTCATGCGAGCACCATTGTGCAAGTTGTTGGAGCGAGTATGGTCGCACGAGTAGCGACTGCGCGACTATGACCGACGTCAATACGCGGGTAAGCATCACAAGCACTGAATCCTTCCCTAGCCTTTGAGCCTAGCGAGCGACATCAACCAACATGCGAGTAAAGAATGGGAAAGAATGAAATAACTTGTATAAATATATGTCAAAATTTTACAAGTTACAAAAGTATGTCAAAAATCTATTACATCTGAGCATGACAAAGATCAGCGAGCAACTAGGACTCATTGTCGCTAGTATCTGGCTGATATTCGTCATCTCTGATGTCAGCATTCTCTTCTTACTCGCCGCCCTCATCGCTTTCTTCCCCATCGAAGCTTTTTCCATTGTTACTGCCACTGCCAGAGCCCGATGTCGAAGAGGAGATGTGATTGGGCGATGTAGGCCCCTCAGCGAGCAGTTCGGGGAAAGGCTCGTCGACGGTGAGATGCTTCTCTGCCTCAACGAGCTGGCCGTTAATCCTCAGCCAAGCGAGCATGATGTTCCCCGCCGATCGCGCTATCTTGCGGAGGACTGACGACCTCTCTTCCCAAAGAGTGCGGGACCACTTGACGGCCCATTGTGGATCGTCCTCCGGCCACAACGCCTCTGGCAAGGGAACGGAAGAGCTCGCGCGTCCTTTTTCCGCGACCAGCCGAGTTTCCATCTCGGCGGAGCGAACCTGGGCCGCCTCTAGCTCCGCCTGAGAATTGGCGAGTTTCTCCTCGCATTCCGAAAGTTTCTTCGCGGCCTCTATCTCGGTGGCCTGCGATATAGCAACCGTTAGCAAACTAAATCAAGTCCAAAATCATCAATATAACATACAGGAAGCGACTTACCTCATAGTCCTTCCAACGTATCGACTGCATGCCGAGATCTATTGCTTTCTTGGTGACGACTTTCAAGGCCTCCGTCGTCTCCAACAGCTTTTTGGCCGTATAATGTCCTAGATCGACAGATCGCGCAAGCGAGCATGCGGCTTGTTGGGCAAGTTCCGTCGGGCTGAGCTCCAGCATGGACTCGGCGTCAACCCGCCCATACAAAGCATGGAGGACTGTGAAGGCCTCCCCCTTGTCCTCCCAATCCGCCGACAAGGAAGGAAGGTTGGTGCTCAGCGACACCAGATGATCATCTGCCGACCAGGTCACCAACGGGCGATCATAAGCATCAACCACTCCTCGCCCAAGGTTGAAATGTGGGTCGAAGCAAGGTGCCCGAGCATCCAACGACGACTCCTGGTCATCAGACTAAGGCAACGATACTTTCGTCCTCTTTCTCGCAGGTCCCGACGACTTGACCTTTGCCTTCCCTTTGGCGAGCTTTGTTTTCTCACCAACGTCTTGCGGGGGTGGGATTCCGGGAGAGATATGGCGATTTCCTTCGTAGGAGGAAACGAATTCTCTGGAAGCTCATTGGCCACTGCAAACATCGTGCGACACATTAGTACCGAGCTCCAATAAATGGGAGCGAGCAGGCGAGCATACATAATTCTCGCTCAAGTCTTACCATTGTTTGTATGTATCTCCGCGAGTGTGTTGACGTTAAGCTGCCAGTAGATCACATCAAACCGGCGACCTCGGAAGGACTCGAACAGATGCTCCCGAACACCTACCAAGATCGGTGGGAGGAAGGCGACATCGGCGGGTTGGTGCGGCCTTCCCAGAAGGCCCACGAAGTCGCCATGAACGACGACCAGCTTCTCGCTCCAGCGGTGTACTTTATTCGCAATCCCCACCACAGTGCAGACGTGGCTGCTGAAATAAACTACCCCCTCGACAGTCACGACGAAGGCAAATATCTTGCGGAAAATAGAAAGGTCGAAGGCGACCCTCTCTTCTCGCAGATAGCAATGGAACCCCATTATGATCGCCACTCTATTGGGGTTGATTTGAGCAGGGACGATCCCAAAATATCAAAGGATCTTGCAATATTCGGGCCAGAATGAAAGCCGCAGGCAGGAGTCGAAGTGGCGAAGCGACAAGATCATCGCACCCTCAATATAGGTGTTGAGTCGCTCGCTGCAAGTAGGGAGCCTCGTCAAGTATCCATCTGGCAGGAGTCGCTCCCTGAATGTCTCTAAATCTCGCTCTGTGGTTATGGATTTCTTGAAGGCCGTGTAGGCAAAATTGGCGGTGTGGGCTTGTCGGCGAGCATTGGCATCATCCCCTACCATTTTGGCGAGCTAGCGAGAAGAAGAGAGAAGAGAGGCGAGAAGAAGAGAGAAGAGAGGCGAGAAGAAGAAGAAGACAGAAAGACACGAGCAGAAAAGTTACTCGCGAGGCGGGGTTGGGAAAATTGCAGCAGCGTACTTATGTCCCAACTACCCCCTCTATTTATAGGCGAAGGCAAAGGGAAAGGTGGGGGGGGGGTATAAATCTATCTCGGTGAGTATCAGCCTAAGTCGTGATTTAGGCGAGAAAATAGATCTCTGAAGTCAACCCCATCTCGCACAGCACAGCAGAAAATGTCGCGACATTCACTAGAACCTACATAGTAAACTTGGCACATCACAGAGTAACATCAAGCAAAACAACGCATGTCAGGGAGAAATTAACGATGAGATGCGAACTTGCTTATTACAAATATAGCATCATGTATCATAAATTAATGTCTATGACAAGTCCAGAATAAGAAAAAAGAAATAAAAAGAAATAATCCTAGGTTCTAGGTGGTCGCTCTGGAGGGTGAGGATGTCGCCCGACCCAGCCCATCTCGCGCGCTCGCCGGTAATGCTCCTTCGCCATCGCCATCGCGTCGTTGCCCAAGCGCAGCTGCTCCTCCATCCTCGTCAGTCGCCCCACGGAGCCCATACTCGCCCGGAAGCCGGCCAGCTTGTCGAGGACAAGCTGCAGGCGGTGGTTGTTCATCGCCAGCTGGCAATCATTCTCCTTCACCATATGGAAGCGATACTCGTAGCTCTCCAAAGTGGTCCGGAGTTCTTCTATCTTCGCCACTTGCACCTACAGAGCTGAGATCCGACGATGAGGCTAGCAGATAGCAAGCTTATCGAACTTGCTCTCAAGCTCCATGTAGGCGCGAGCAGCAGCATGGCGATACTCGCTCCCGGATAACCCGATGGCATCGATGAAGTCCGACCCAGGAGTCGTCGGACGATCTATCAGAGCAGATAGAATAGTCGACAGGTCAGAACTAAGCGACTAATTGATCAAAGGAAACAACAGCGACAAAGATTACCGCGACGAGGAGATCGAGACCGACGAGGTGAAGGGACGCGACCCGGGGTATCTCACCGACTAGAAGATGGACCACCCGCATGATCGGCTCTACCCTGCCAGCGACCTCCATGATCAGGGTCCCCGACTCGCGGCGGGAAGTAGCTCGGCTGCGGCTTATCCGGTTTCCGGGCCAAAGTCTTCGACGGAGGCGGTGGGGGTTGCGACGGACTCGCCGGTGGATGCGAGGTCTTCAGCGGAGGAGGCGGGGGAGGTCGCTGCAAGTCGGTTTATATTTGAGTGGTCAGAGGCGGCGGCGGCGGTAAAGAGGTACTCGCCACCTGGAAAGGGACCGCATTCAGAGACGGCAGCGGAGACGGTAAAGAACTGGCCGCTGGCAGTGCCGAATCTTGCACGGGAATGGGAACGGCCTTGCTTACCGGAAGGTCCTTGCTCCCGGGAGGGTCCTTTCTCGCCCGAAGGTCCTTCACCAGTGGTTCCTTGCTCGCCGGAGGGTTTTCCTTCGCCGAAGGAGTCAAAGTCTCCGCCTCCTTCTTGGCGCCAAGACTAATCCGGAGCGTATGTGCGGTCCGAGGTGGCTTATCGACTGCCAGGGCGAGCAGCGGCACAGAGTTCAGGGGGACGACATCCAGAGCCACATCCGCGACGTCCGGAGGGGAGTCTGCGAATAAAGAAAACATATCAGTGAGAAGCGAACGACGACCAACTATTTTGGAAGAATGGCTTGGCAAAATGGCGACCTGGCAAGGAGACGACTTCGATCCGGTGTGATGCCGATGCATTGGCAACTTCGGGAGTCTTTAGCGGGCTGAGGAGTCTCGAGACCGACGCGGCCAGGTCGGGGACGTCGTCTAGCCCAAGATCGCTAAGGAGCTTCATGGTGCTAGCGGAGGCGCGGGATTGACCGTCGAAGCCGCGACTTGCTCAGATGGTGGAAACGGGTCAACCGACTTGCAGACGGGTATCTTCTTAGGCTTCCTAGTCTTCTTCCTTTTGTGTGTGTGTGTGGGGGGGGGGGGGGGGGGGGGTAAGTCGGCGGCGACTTCTTCCTCCCGCGGCCTTTTCAACTTGGTAATGCCAAGAAAGCCAGTAAAGGAGGCGAGGCTGTCTTGAAGGAGTTTCTCGTTGGCGTTCGACATAGCGAGCGAGTCTTTGAGATCCGTATCAGAAACCAGGCCCCCATATTTATAGAGTCCATCAGGCAGTCATCGGAGGCAAGCAACTCTGATACTCGACATATTAGCTCGCCGAATAAGGGTTGGATGTTTCTTTCCGAGCTCCTACGTTGCTCAGAAAGAGCGGGGATTGTGTACAACCCGTATTCATCAAGGATGGGTCCCACCGCAGCCAGGTCAGTAGAAGTCGAGGTCAACGAGTCAAGATGGAAGTCAAAGTAAGCGCCCAAGACCGCAGAAGACCTGGGTGAGTATGGCGAGCTCCCCTCGCATACTAGTCAAGTAGGCAACTAGGAGAGATACTCGCCAAACCCGCACAACTTCCCTTGGAAGTCTCCAGGGGGTGGGGTATAAATATGACCCACCCCCCTTGGTTTTCCCTATAAATAGGACCCCAGGGGTACAAGAAAAGGCACTTGAAATCCTCGGTAGGATAATCGCGAGTTCTTCCCTTTGGGTACCAGCTGAACCTTGGGATTCATTTTCCTTAGAGACCAGGTCGCGACCTTGCGACTGGTTTGCCAGCTAGTCTTCCTCGTACCCTGCTCGACCATTTTTGTTGTGGAGGGGTTGCTTCTTCAAAGCATCCAGGTACGTGGGGGCCCTCCCTGCCACTGCATTTAGAGTCCTGTTTGTTGTTGTCGTTCTTCATCCTTGTCATCTTAGCCGCCTAACCTTTCTCCTGAATCGGTAACCTTAGGCGGCCTTGATCCGAATTCTGAGGTCGGGAATTTTCCTGGCATCACACCATCATGGTGTTCCCCGACATTTCCTACACCTGGGAAACTTCCTCCTGGAACCTGTCCATGTAGCTACCCAGGGTCTCGCATTTCCCCTGCTTGATGCGGAACAAAGACTCCACCTCCTTCTTCCTCTTCTTGAACGTGGTGAACCTCAGCATGAACCACCAACGCAGGTCCTTGAAATAGTTAGTGGAGCTAGCCGGAAGCTGGTGGAACCACTCTCTTGCCTTCTCCTTGAGGGTTATGGAGAAGAGTCAGCACTTAAACCCATCCGACATTTGTCGGATCGAGACCATGTCCTCAAACCACTAAACGTGCGGGACCAGGTCTCCCTTCTCGGTGTAGTAGGACATCTCCGGCTCCCGGAACCCCTCTGGAACTGAGGCAGAAGAAATGAGCTTGCTGAAAGGACTTCCACCCCTAATCGGGCGAGCTGGGAACTCTTCACCTGCTGTCTCGCCGAAATGGTACTCGCCTGTCGAGCCGGGGAATAGGAATCGCCCACGCAGCTCGCGCTCTCCTCCTCCAGCGACCTCCTTCCCAGCCCGCCGGATAGGCGCGTCGTTGCCCAAGGTCGGGGCGATGACCACAGGAACTGCCGGTGTTGCACTCTCGGCCCGCATGTCGAGTGCGGCCCTGACGAGGCCGAGTACTTCCTCTCCGAGCTCTGTTGACATTCCCACCGCTGCGGGAGGGGGAGGGGGTGGTGATTTTCCCCCGCCTGAACCTTGTCCTTCATCTCTAGCAATCGAACTTGCAGAAGATTTTCTTTGTTGATCACGCTCCACGCTCACCGCACCAAAATGATGAAACCGAGAATTCGGTCTCGAGAAGTTCACCCTTGGGGAAGGGGTGATCACACATGTAACTCTCTCCCGCTTGTCCAAAAACCAAGGAAATGGAACTAGGGATAGACCCAAGGCTCCAGCACGGAGGTCCTTCCACACACCTGGAAGATCTCAGAGCGCTTCCCCTCCTTAGCCAGGTGCTGAAGTTAAGGTATCTCAGAAAGCGCTAGAAGACCGGGCACAAGTGAGCATGCCTTTCTGAGATACCCCTTGGGTCCTTTTTGTAGGATTCTGTAAATGGCCTACAAATAGTCAGGTCCTGCTGTTCTAGGCAGCTATGTGCAGTCCAGGTTGGTCTGCCAACAACGTAACTCCGCTGTTCTGGGGGGCTAGGGGCAGACCAATGGGTCAACATGGTAAAAACATAGTACGGACCTGGGAGAACAACCCTCTGAAGCCTCTGCTCTCCCTGGAGGGGAGGGGGAGTGCCTAGCGGAACTCGCGCTCACCTCCCTTCTTGGACTCGGGCGAGTATGAGCTCGGCCAACTCTGCTCGCCTGACGCCCATCCCCCGCTTGTCGTACTCGGCTCGACGAACTCCGATCTCGGTCCGACGAAAGCCGAGCTCGGCCTAAGCGTCCATCCCCATTCGTCGAGCTCGTCCCGACGAATGCTGGACTCTGCCCGGCGGAAGCCGAGCTCGGCCTAGACGCCCATCCCAATTCATCGAGCTCGGCCCGACGAATGCGCTAGAAGATGAGCTCGCCTGAGTCTTTAGGCGGTCTAAACCGGATAGCCGGGGATCCCGTCAACCCACTCGCCGGATACGGGGTTGTGCAGAAATTATTTCGAATAAAACAATATACGTAGTCAGGATTATTTGCTGATTTCTTCTTTGCATTTAGACAAGCCAGCCTCAAAGTGGTACCAAGCCACATTAAGGGATCATCTGGCCTTGTCATTTTCCTTATTCGTAGATGCGATTAAGAAAAGATTTTGTCCTGTCCCAATATGTTAGACCCGCAGGATTATTAACTAAATTGCACCAAGAATCCACGGTAATGGCATTTAAAAAAGATCTTGAAATTTTAATTATGCAAGTGCCCAGACTCGCACCAGATTTCGTCACGGATATGTTCGTATCCGGACTGAAACCTAAAATCAACAGCTCTGTCCTTATGCCTCAACCCAGAGAATTATCTGATGCTTACGCCATTGTTAGAATGTATGAAGATAAGTTTAACCCGGACTATAGGAACAGAAGCGATCAACCCAGAACACATTCTGTGCAAAAGTTCGAACCCAGAAAAAATAATCAATTCCAGCCAAGCACCCAAAAAACAACCTATCCGAAATTGCCACCAATTAAAAGACTATCTCCTGCTGAATTACAAGCCAAAAGGGAAAAAGGTCTTTGCTATAACTACGATGAGCACTATCATATAGGGCATCGTTGTAAGGTCAAAGGAGTGTTGTTATATTTAGAAGGAAAAGAGGAAGAGGAAATCACAAAGGAAAGAGAAGTGGAAAACTTAGTCGAAGAGGATGACCCCACCATGTCGGTTTTCTTACAAGCCCTTTCCGGAATGATACCCGACCATGGTATTAGAGTAGCAGGGTATATTAACAATCAACCCCTAGAAGTTTTTATAGACGGCGGAAGTACCCACAATTTTATAAGTAATCGGATGGATAAATTTTTAAAACTACCCATACACCAAATCAAAGAATTTTCAGTATTTATGGGTAATGGGACTCCAAAGCCGTGCAAAGGGAAATGCCAAGACATCCAACTGCTCATCCAAGCCAATTTCTATAAAATTCAACTATATGTCCTTGATATAGAAGGGGTAGATTTAATTCTGGGACAAAAATAGCTTAGGACTTTAGGCCCCGTCACTATGGACTATAACCAATTATCTCTTTCTTATGAAGGAGCCAAAGGACAAGTTAAATTGTTGGGCAAAAAAAGTACCCAAGCATGAACGGTCTCATCATCACAACTATTACGGATGGTGGCAATTAATCCCTCGACCCTTTGTTTATTAATAGATAAGGAAGCACCAGGACCCATCAATACCGAAATTACATTAGATTTGCTTCATAAAATCCTATCAGAGCAAATTGGAAGAATTTTGAAGGAGTATTTAGAGTTATTTGAAGAACCAAAAACCTTGCCCCCAAAAAGAGATATAGATCACAGAATAGAGCTTAACCCTGGAGCGGCAGTGCCGAACCTGAGACCATTCTAATATCCTTATCATCAAAAAAATGAGATTGAGCCAATAGTAAGGGATATGATAGAAAATGGACTAATTAGGCCAGTACTTCAGCTTTTAGCGCACCAGTATTGTTGAAACCGAAAAACCGGTCTCTTTGGAGTTCACCCTTGGGGAAGGGGTGATCGCGCACCTACTTCTCTCCTACAAGAAAAACAACAAGGGAAAAAAGAACAAGGGACTTGACAAAGGGCCCGACGCGAAGGACCCACCACACACCCGGAAGATCACTGAGCGCTTCCCCTCCTTAGCCAAGTGTCGGGCTAAGGTACCTCAAAAAGCACTAGAAGACTGGGAGACAAGTGGGCATGTCTTCTGAGGTACCCCTTGGGTTCTATTTATAGATTTCTGAAAACGGACTGCAAATAGACAACCTCCGCTGTTCTGAACAACTATGTGCAGCCCAGCTGGGTCTACCAATAGCGCAACTCCGCTGTTTTAACTGGCTATGGGTAGGCCAGCGGGGGAAAACGGTAAAAATACCTCACAGATTACTGGGTGAGTAGCCCTCAACAAACCCTACTCGGCAAGGGAGGCGAGTGCTCGATGGGGCTGACACTTGCTGCTTCTGCTCGGCCTTTCGCGAGTACGGGTTCGGTCTGCTTTGATCTCCCACTACTCCCCTGGGATGGCGAGTACCTGCCGCCTATCTTTGGCCTTGGGAGAGTATGCGCCCTGCCTACCCTGCTCGCATGCTGCAAGTTCCTTGAGCAGCCCAGAGCTCGACGAACAGCCTGGTGCTCGACGAACAGCCTAGAGCTCGAGGAACAACCCAGAGCTTGACGAACATCCCAGAGCTCGATGAATGACCCAGATCTTGGCGAGTACGAGCTCGCCTCAAAAGAACTTCACCCCGCCTGGGCGAGCCAGAGTCTGCCGAGCTCGCCCAGGGACTCGGACTGCCCGGTTTGGCCGGTCTGGCTCCTGCTGACCCACTCACCGGATATGGGGTTGTATACAATCCCCGCTCTTTGCGAGGTTGGCACAAGCTCGGAAAGAAACATCCAACCCCAAAGGATTCGCCAAGTGTGGCAGGAGCCAGAGAATCTTGCGGCGGGGTCCACCAGCAGCTATAAATATGTGTCTGCATACCTGGGTGACCTTTATCACTCCCCTTTGATCTAAATTTTCCGAGATGCCTTTCCCCAAGGATCTCCAAGAGAGGCTTGCGAAGGCTCGCGAGGTCTCCTCTGCCCGCGTCGCCAGCCTGACTGTCGTTCCCGTCAACGTCTCGCGGAGCGTCCCGACCCTGTCTAATTCCGCCAAGAGGGTGAAGACAGATGTAGAGGCGTCTGAGCACACCTTCCATGACTTGAAAATGACCTTGGAGCCAGAGACCGGCTCCTCTACCCTACCTGCCCCTTGGAAGGAGGGGAATTTCATTGACCTCTACACCGGCCAAGACTGTTAGGATGTGGGCGGCGAGGTCACCTATGCGTGGGCCGATATTCTTCCCGCCGAGTCGTGTTTTAAGGCTCCTGAGGTTCGTAAACGTGACCCATCCCCGCCCTTCGGGATGCTGGGGTTGAGCTCGCAAAGGCCGGACTCGCCAGCCCACGTTCCCTTTTCCCAACTCACTGATACCTCGAGGGATGGTGCCGGAACTATCCCAGTGCCAGGCTTCAACCTTCTTCCACCCCAAATACATCCTCCGAGCGGTGGTAAAAATCTGAAGATGCCCCCACCTCGCCTCTCCTTCGATGCGCCGAGCTCGTCAGGCAAGTCGTCCTTTATTGGTTATCATCTGTAGTTCCCCTGGTGTGCTTCCCCCTCACCTTAATATTTTATTCTTGCAGCCTTCTTCAGTCAGTCGGAGGCCGACGAATCCCTGGAGTGAGCTCGCCACTCTCCCCTTCCTTCCCCAAAGACCTTAGAGTCCTTCTTGGACGCCGAGCTAGAGGGCCCCGAGCTGACGAAGAGAGGAATTGAGGTCCTCAAAAAGATGGTACGCGAGCTCCACCTGTTGCGGGAGGACAACGTGGTGCTGTAGTGGGAGTGCGCGTGGCTAGTAGGCGAGGCGAGGGGGGACTAGGCGGGCGAGGCGACGCCCCTTTCGCCACTGCTGGAGGGCTAGATGAGAACCTATTGGCCGCCCGGGGATGCTTGAGGCGGATCCGCGAGTTCCGCGATTCGCGTCGTCCTACGGGGAAGGAGACGCGAGGCCGGGGTAGATAGAGAACGACCCACCTGCCTAGGCCTACCAGAACTCTCCTCCTGCCCCGTCAGCCTGCGCATGTGCAGAACTCGCTGCATTATTTGCATTTTATTTCTCTGAACAATATCCCTCTTGGGCCTGTAATAACTTAGAATATTTTTAGATTTTATTGCTGGCTGTTTGAATATAATATTCTTGCTTGGCACGTGATGGGACAGGTTTTGGAAGTCGGCGAGCTGGGTTAGGCGAGCTTGATCGACCGGTTCGGCTCGACCCTTGATCCATTCTCCTATAAATAGGCCCCCTCACCTACCCCGACTTACTGCTTTTATTGTTTTTGTACTTTCCTCCCCTTGTCACCTCCTTTCTAGCTGTACTCGCTCCCTACACCTTACGCGAGCATGGGGAAGAATAATCCTTACTCTGATGGTCGCTCCAAGTGCGCTCAGCACTTTGCTGACTATTGTTTCTTTGAGGGGAACACGACAGAGGAGGAGTTCGCTGTGTTCAGTGCCGACTTCAAGCCCCCCGTCTTCGAGGCGCGTTGGCCCAGGGAAGGCGAGGCCATCAACACTTTCTACCCCGAGGAGCCCGCCTTCCCCATCTCGCATTTAGAGGTGGGGTTGCGCCTTCCGCTCTGGCCGGAGATCCTCCAGATCCTCAAGTACTTTCGGCATGGTGCCCGCGCTGCTGAACCCGAACTCCATCGCTATGATGGTGGCGTTCGCGAGCTTCCTCCGTCGGGAGCGAATTGAGTTCAACCTGACCGTGTTCAGGAAACTCTTCACCTACAAGGAGACTCCCTACGACGTCGCCCTCTTCGAGGGCTACTTTATCAAGGTTCGCTAGATCGCAAACAAATACCACAACTGGATGACCAAGATCGTCTTCCTCAAGGGCGATCTCGACAATGTCCCCTACTCGTCAAAGCAAAAAGGCAAGGAGGTGTACCTGTTGAAGTTGGTGACCGGGCGGTCTGGCGGTCTGTCTTGGCGGTTTGGAGACCGCACGGTCTGGCGGTTTCCCTTCAGCGGTTTGGTTGCTGTGCTGTTGCTGTGCGGTTGCCGAGCGGTCAGGCGGTCTCCCCTGGCGGTCTCTCTCTCTCTGGTAGTAGCCGTGCGGTTATCCCCTCTATCTAACCGCGCGGCTTGTGCGGTTTGTTCTGTATAGTCCGCTTAGTCCTGTATTTTTTAGTCCCACATCTCTTATTTGTATTATCTCATCTCTCCTCCATTCTATATAAGGGAGGGCATACCTTTGTAATAGATACCTTTTTCTGATAATAAAATTTCAGTTATTCCATTTCCGGCTTGTTTTAATTCGCTTCTCACATGGTATCAGAGGAATCGATCCTTTCCTCCTGATTCTGTGCGCCCTCTCTGTCCACGCGACTTGCTTCTCCGGCTTGCGCCCTGTCCGCATGGTCTCCTTCTTTCCTTGTCGTTGCCCTCTGTGTGCGCGACTTGTTGTCTTGTTCGCTGCGATCTGTCGCCTTGTTCGCCGCGACCTATCGACGTGTGCCTTGCCTTCTCTTGTGCTTCTGTTCGAGCGGACTGTCTTCTTGCCGCTCGACTTCTTCCCCTCTGCTTGATACTGTGGCTTGGTCGTGGTCTTTCTGGCCGCTGGTGTTTGACATCCTGACCGCTGCAGTTTTTCTTCTGCCTATCCGCGCGGCTCGTTTCCTAACCGCGTGGCTTCCTACTGTTTGCTCTTATGGCTCTTTCTGATGCTTCCACTACCACCACTCCTGCCGCCACCCCTGTTGCCAATCCGGCTCCGCCTCTACCTCATACTTCTTCCGGGAACCTTGGCACCGTTTCCAAGCTTGTCGGCTCCAACTACCCGGATTGGAGCGTCTCTTTCACTTTTCTCCTTTGCTCGCAACGCAAACGTCATCATCTCGTTGATGACCCCCCTCCTACCACTTCACCTCTCTTTGATGATTGGGATGCGAGTGACGCGCTTGTGCGTACTTGGCTCGCTAATAGTCTATCTGATGAGTGTCTTCCCGTCATCTTTCATGATGAGACGGTGAAGGCCGCTTGGCTTCATCTTGCCGCTCTATACTCTAAAGGGGCTCAGACGTCCCACATCTATACGTTGTATGCGGACCTCCTTGCCCGGTCTACTTTGTCTCCTACTGCTGCCTACCAACAAGTTCAAGCTCTTGGGGCTGAGATTCTTCAGAATCGCCCCTTTTCTGTGGATCTGGATCAACAACACAAGCACTTCCAGGAGCTTCTGGTTGTGTGTTATCTGCTACGTCTTCCTGACACTTATGACATGATCCGCCAACAAATTCTTGGTGAGGCGGAATCTCCTACTCTAGATGCCACCGCTGCTCGCATCGCCGCTGTCACCTCTCTCCTTCAGCGCCCGCTTCTGCCCGCTCCTTCTCCACCGGATAACTATGCTCATCAAACTCAGCGGAGTGGCTCTGGTAGCCGCAGTCATCAGTCTGGCGGACGTCCTTCTTCCCGCTACCTCTGCTCTCACTGCGGCTGCACCAGACATACTTCTGACCGCTGCTGGACGAAGCATTCCCATCTTCGCCCCTCGAGTGACTCTTTCGCCTCCTCTTCCAAGCCGTCTGCTTCCGTGGTCACATCATCAGGTAGTGCCCATGTGGTCACTCAAGGTAAATGGCTTATCGACTCCGGAGCAACTAATCATATGACGGGCAATCCTCAATGCTTCTCTCTCCTCGAACAGCATGATCGGTTGCCCCCGGTCCTCATTGCAGACGGTTCTCCCTCCTCGGTTCATGGGTCAGGAGTAGTTCATGTTACTCCGTCCCTTCGGCTAGAGGACACTCTCTATGTGCCCAAGTTTCCATGCAATCTATTGTCGGTTACTTCTTTGTGCAAGCAGCTTCAATGTTATGTAACGTTTACTCCATCTTCTTGTTCTTTTCAGGATCCAGGCTCCTAGCGGACGATTGCTACTGGGACTGAGAGCGGCGGCCTCTACTTCCTCGACAACGTTTCCGCTTTGTCCGTCTTCTCTTCTTCTTGTACGGATCTTCTCCAGTGGCATCTCCATCTCGGTCATCCTCCACCACGGCTTCTACATCAGCTTCTACCCCACCTCCCTCCCTCCAATACTCCTCTCAACTGTGAAGCCTGTCAACTTGGCAAGCATCATCGTTCCTCCTTCCCGCCGAAGCAAGGTCGGGGCTCTACTCGTCCGTTTGATCTAGTCCACTCCGATATCTGGGGGCCTGCTCCTACCCTTACTGTTGGTTGGGGTAGTTCTTATTTTGTAACCTTTATCGATGACTTTTCTAGATGTACTTGGGTGTATCTCTTACGAGATCGCTCTGAACTTTTTAATGTATGGACCTATTTTTATCATTTAATCAAAAATCAGTTTGGTGTTGGTATTAAAACTTTTCGATCTGATAATGCAAAAGAGTACTTAAGTCATGCTTTTACCTCCTTCTGTGTGCAACATGGCGTTATTCATCAGACAAGCTGTGTCTATACCTCCCAACAAAATGGGGTGGCAGAACGCAAAAACTGTCACCTCCTCGATGTCGCTCGCACATTGATGGCTCAAATGCATGTGCCTCGCTCATATTGGGGCTATGCTGTTCTTCTTGCCTGCTATCTCATCAATCCCTTTTTCCATCCTTTATCCAGGCAAGGAGCCTTTTCCTCTCCCTCTCCGAATCTTTGGGTGCACTGCTTTTGTGCATGCCCCATCTGCCACCCGTAATAAGCTCTCCCCTCGTTCCACCAAATGTGTCTTTTTGGGGTACTCCGCCACTCAGAAAGGCTACTGCTGCTTTGACCCTGTTCTTCGTAAGCAGTTCGTCTCTGCTGACGTTACCTTCTTCGAGAATGCCTCCTACTTCTCGGATGACTCCTCGTCTCTTCTCCCCACCTCTGATTGTCCTGTTATTCCGTTCGTTCCCTCGTCTCTTACTGCGATATCCGCCCCTCCTCCGTCTCCGCCCACTCCTCTCCCTCCGCCTCTCTCTCCGCCTCCATCTCCCTCATCTACGCTGCCATCGCTCTCTCCTCCCGGGCCAGCTCTCTCTGCCATGGATGCTCTGGATACCGAAGAGCCCGCCGACCTGGATCTTCCTGTCGCTCTTCGCAAAGGGGTGTAGACGTGTACCCTATACCCCCTTGCTGTTGTTGTTTCATATGATCGTCTTACCTCTTCTCGCAGGGCCTTTGCGCTGGCTATCTCTGCCACTACCACACCTCGTTCCTACCAGGAGGCCCTTGCTATTCCTCACTGGAAGATGGCCATGGATGAGGAAATGGCGACCCTAACAGAGCGGGGTACCTTGACTCTTGTCCCTCCTCCCTTTGATACTGATGTTGTTGGCTGTCGCTGGGTCTTTGTGGTCAAATTTGGCCCAGATGGCACTGTGGACCGTTATAAAGCTCGCCTCGTGGCTAAGGGCTTTACTTAGACCTATGGGGTTGATTACTTTGACACCTTCTCTCCCGTGGCTCGTCTCAGCACTATACGGGTCCTTCTCTCTGTGGCGGTCAACAAATACTGGCCACTTTCCCAGCTGGATATCAAGAATGCCTTCCTTTATGATGATCTTCAGGAGGCCGTCTACATGGAGCAACCTTCTGGGTATGTTGCTCAGGGGGAGACACGAGTATGTCGGCTATAGAAGGTAATCTATGGCCTCAAGTAGAGCCCGCGAGCTTGGTTTGACAAGTTCAGCGGCATCGTGGCGGCCATTGGTTTTGCTCGCAGCTCTGCTGATCACTCTCTATTTATTCGCAAAACCTCTTCGGGACTGGTGGTTCTTGCAGTATATGTAGATGATATTCTTCTCACTGGCGATGACTAGGAAGGGGTAACCTTGACAAAGCGGCATCTTCGCCAACATCTGGTCACGAAAGATATAGGTTCTCCGAAGTAATTTTTGGGGATCGAAATCTCTCGGAAGCCCAACTCTTTAGTCATCTCTCAGCGTAAGTATGCCCTTGATATTTTAAAAGAAGCAGGATTGACTGGGGCCAAACCTGCCCGATGTCCCATGGCTGTTGGAGAAGACAAAACCTGGACAGATGATTCGCCTCTTCTTTCAGATGCTTCGCGGTACCGGCGTCTGGTTGGTAAGCTCATATACCTCACCGTGACTAGGCCCGACATTTCCTATGTTGTGGGCAAGGTGAGTCAATTCATGCAAGCTCCCAGGGAGTGCCATCTTCAGTCCGCCTTGCGGATCTTGGAGTACGTCAAAGCAGCCCCAGGGAAAGGATTGCTCTTTCAGAAGAATGATCATCTGAGGGTTGAAGCATACTCAGATGCGAGTTACGCTGATGACAAAGGGGACCGCAAGTCTACCTCCGGTTTCTGTACTTTTGTTGGGGGCAATCTGGTAAGCTGAAAGAGCAAGAAGCAGTCTGTTGTTTCCAGGTCCAGTGCTGAAGCAGAGTATCGGAGTATGGCGTCGACCACTTGTGAGCTAAAATGGCTACGGGCTCTAATGCTGGATTTAGGGGAGGTCTACAACCATCCTCTACCTATATTCTGTGATAACAAGGCTGCCATATACATCTCAAAAAATCCGGTCTTCCATGAAAGAACCAAGCACATTGAGATGGACTGTCATTTCATTCGTGAAGAAATCTTAAGGGAACAAATTTGCACTCCCTTTGTCACTTCTGATGAAGAGCTGGCTGACATCTTCACCAAGCCAGTTTCCGCCTCGTTTCATCATATTTATGACAAGCTGGGCATGATCGATATATATACTCCAGTTTGAGGGGGAGTGTTGAAGTTGGTGACGGGCGGTCTGGCGGTCTGTCTTGGCGGTTTGGAGACCGCGCAGTTTGGCAGTTTCCCTTCAGCGGTTTGGTTGCTGTGCTGTTGTTGTGCGGTTGCCGAGCGGTCAGGCGGTCTCCCCTGGCAGTCTCTCTCTCTCTGGTAGTAGCCGTGCGGTTATCCCTTCTGTCTAACCACGCGGCTTGTGCGGTTTGTTCTGTATAGTCCGCTTAGTCCTGTATTTTTTAGTCCCACATCTCTTATTTGTATTCTCTCATCTCTCCTCCATTCTATATAAGGGAGAGCATACCTTTGTAATAGATACCTTTTTCTGATAATAAAATTTCAGTTATTCCATTTCCGGCTTGTTTTAATTCGCTTCTTCACAGTACCGACCCCCCACTGTCTCGGGCAACGACGCCGAGCTCCATAAGTTTTTCCTCCACAAGAACTTCAAGGTCGCCTTCCTCCGAAGGGGCCTCGACTCGCTCCTCCCCGTCCTTCCCGGCAAAGGTATATCTTTCAACTTTCATCCTTGCCAGATCTCGCCAAATCCATCAGAATTTTCACTATGTTATTTATGCAGGGGAGCGTCTAATTTCCGAGAACCCGCCTTTTGAGAATCCGGGACTACTCCTCGACCCTCTCACCCGCGAGAAGGAGGCTGCGACCGCCTGACTAGACGAGCTGTCTTCGTCTAAGCCCTCTGGAAAGAAGTGGAGTTGATCCCATAATGTACAGATCGCCTCGCCGCCATCCACCGCAGAAGAAGCTGAAAGTGGTGGTGGTTTCTCAGGTGAAGCAATATCAACAACATCCCAAGTACATGAGCTCGCCCAAGCCCTCCCCGGAAGGTTCGCCGGAGAGCCCACTGAAGGAGACAACCAGCGAAGAGCAGGAGGGAGGTGGGCTCTCCACTCCTGGAGTCAAGAAGGCCCTGGCCCGCGAGTCGGGTCTGCCGAAGAGTCACCCACTCTTCGGTCTTGGGGTAAGGTGGAAGGACTCGGTCGGTGAGCCCGTGGTTCAGTGGGACGAGTCGGCCCACAATATCTCTGTCTCCTCCCTCCAACCATCCTGGGCCGACCGCGAGCCCTCCTCCGGTCAAGCCTACGCACTTGGATTCGGCCTCTACGGTCGCGAGGATGCCGCGGCCTATAAGCGCTTGACCCTGCGCCAGCTCGGCCATGAGGGCCTGCATGCCCACATGCGGGCACTCAAGCTGCACCACATGATGGTTCGTCGCGGCTTCAACCTCAGCCACCTCCTATAGAAGGCCGAGAAGAAGCGCGATCTGGCCTAGGACAAGGTCGTTGACCTGGAGAGGAGGGTCGGGATTACCGAGGACTTACTCGCCAAGGGTGCCGGCGGACTGGTGAGCACTGGCTATCCCTTTCCATTTTTACTTGGAATTTTCCTGCTTTATATTCACTTATCTATTTTTACCTCAGGATGACGAGTCCACCAGTGAGTTGCCCGCTCGCGCCATGGTGCTGGAGGAAGAAAGTGCCCAACTGCGCGCCCGCACCGCCGAGCTAGAAGCTTGCGCCACTAGGGTGGAGTAGGAGAACCTGAAGCTTAAGGGGAGGATCGAAGGGCTTGATCGCGAGGTCATCCGCCAGACCGAGATCCTCCTCCCCCTCAGCGACACTGACCCTCCCTTCCGTTCAGAAGGCCGTGGGTCTTTGGCGAGGATGAGGTCGTAGAAAGGTTGCGGGTCAACTATATCGAATCCGCCGAATGCACCCTGCAGATTATGAAGGATATGAAGGTACTGGTGGAGGGCTGCGAGGAGTTCACGGTCCGATACCTCATGCCGAGTCTATTCCCGCCCACACCGCCGAGCGAGAAGGAAGACAGCCTTGACGTGTTCTTCGGGAAGGACTTCAAGGACTATCCCTCTGGCGGGGCGGATGGAGATCGCCAATCCGGGGGAGGAGACGAGAGCTGACCCCCCCCCCTTTTCTTTTTTTAATTCTCTCCCCCCATTTGTAACCTCGCCTAGGCGAGTTCCTCTTTTGTAATAAATTTCATACTGAATGAAAAGTAAATTTTTTCATCTTATTTTTCTTAAACTTTCCTTTTGTGATGTACTCGCCTGCGAGCCCTCCTTTTTGTTGGACCTCGCTAGGATAGAACTCGCCTCCAGAGCGCCGGTTTGGTGTTCGTATCTGCGAGCGAATTCCAAGAGCTCGCCCTCCCCATGTTAACCAGGGAAGGTCTTCTTGCCGAGCTGAGTTCACCGCTACCCAGCTCGCACGTGAGTTCTCTCCTCTTTCCCACGTCGAGCAAAAATCGTCAAAATATTTCCCAAGTAAAACTGAAGGGGGCTTAGGACGACTCGCCTCCTTTTTTTCTAGCTAGGACCACGAGCCCAGACCTATAAGGACCTCCCCCCCGTACCCTTAAGGAAGCAATTTTCCTAAAGTCCCGGAGAGGGTGGGACTCCTTCGAGTGACATCCAGCTCTGCCAGCTAGGTGAGAGCCTGATAACGGGATCTGCTCGGGGTCTGGGACAGACTCCCTCGAGGGATATCCAGCCCTGCCAGCTAGGTGAGAGCCTGACAACGGGATCTGCTCGGGGTCTGGGGCAGACTCCCTCGAGTGACATCCATCCCTGCCAGCTAGGTGAGAGACTGACAGTGAAATCTTCTCGGTGTCTGGGGCAGACTCCCTCGAGTGATATCAAACCTTGTCAGCTAGGTGAGAGCCTGACAACGGGATTTGCTCGGGGTTTGGGGCAGACTCTCGAGTGACATCCCGCCTTGCCAGCTAGATGAGAGCCTGACAGCGGGATCTGCTTGGGGTATGGGGCAGACTCCCTCGAGTGACATCCAGCCCTACCAACTAGCTGAGGGCCTGACAGCGGGATCTGCTCTGTGTGTAGGGCAGACACCCTCGAGTGACATCCAACCCTGCCAGCTAGGTGAGAGCCTGACAGCGAGATCTGCTCGGGGTATGGGGCAGACTCCCTTGATTAATATCCAGCCCTGCCAGCTAGGTGAGAGCCCGACAACGGGATCTACTTGGGGTCTGGGGAAGACTCCCTCGAGTGACATCCAGCCATGCAAGCTAGGTGAGAGTCTGACAACGGGATCTACTCGGGGTCTGGGGCAGACTCCCTCGAGTGACATCCAGCCCTACCAGCTATGTGAGAGCCTGACAAGCGGAATCTGCTCGAGGTCTGGGGCAGACTCCCTCAAGTGACATCCAGCTCTGCTATCTAGGTGAGAGTCTGATAACGGGATCTGCTCAGAGTCTAGGGCATACTCCCTCGAGTGACATCCAGCCCTGCCAGCTAGGTGAGAGCCTGACAGCGGGATCTTCTCAGTTTCTGGGGCAGACTCCCTCGAGTGACATCCAGCCCTGCCAGCTAGGTGAGAGCCTGACAGCGGGATCTGCTCGGGGTCTGTTAAACGAATACTTCAATCGTCCACATTGATCGCAACGGGAGCGTTGTCACTCCAAATTTCTTTAGAAAAAGGAACGCTACTTACATGGCTTTAAGGAAAGAAATGTTTTAAGTCGTCACCACTCCAGGTGAGACTTAGGGTCTCGCCCTCCACATTCTAGAGGCGGTACCCTCCCGATTTAAGCGCTTCTTGCACAATGTATGGGCCTTCCCAGTTGGGGTTGAGTTTCAAAACGGCGGCTGGCCTCCCTGCAGCATCCACCATTCTCAGGACTAAGTCCCCTTCCACGAATTGTTTGACCCTGACGTGCTTGTCAAAGTACGTTGTCATCCTTATTTTCACCCCCTCTTGTCTGATGGCAGAGAGGTCACGTAGCTCTTCCACCATATCGAGGGAGAGCCATAACTCTTCTTCTTTCTCATCTCTCCATTCCTCCCTACCTTCTTCTGCCTCGACCACCCGAGATGTTCGGACCTCGAACTCTATGGGGAGCACCTCCTCGCACCCATGGGAAAGTTTGAAGGCAGTTTCTCCTGTGGCTGTGTTGGGTGTGGTACTGAGGGCCTAGAGTACCGAGGGGAGTTGCTCCACCTAGTTACCTTTCAGATTCTTTATCTTTTTCTTGAGGAGGTTGACAATGATCTTGTTTGCCGCCTCCACCTGCCCATTGCTCTTGGGGTGATGGACCGAGGAGAACCTGAGATCAATCCCGAGTTGCCCACAAAAACTGATGAACTTAGCGCTACCTAACTGAGGCCCATTGTCTGTGACAATGGCCTGGGGCACCCGTAACGGCAGATGATCTCTCCCCATACAAAGTTCCTGATGACCTGGGAGGTTACCTTGGCCAACGCCTTAACTTCTAACCACTTGGAAAAATAATCGATCATGACTAGTATAAACCTTCTTTGGCCGCTTGCCTGGGGAAAGGGTCCGACCAGGTCCATTCCCCGGATTGCGAATGGCTAGGGCGTTATGATACTTCTGAGGCGTTGGGCCGGTTGCAGCTGGAGAGGAGCGAACAGCTGGCATTTGTGACATTCCTTCGTGAACTTTATTGCATCATGACCCAGGGTTGGCCAGAAGTTCCCTTGCCTAACGATCCTTCTTCCAGGGTCCAGCTCCCGGAATGGCTTCCACACTCCCCGGAGTGGACCTCCTCCAAAATCCTTGGGACTTCCCTCTCAGCCACGCAATGTGCCAACATCCCCGAGAGGGTCTTTCGGTATAGCTATTTGTCGCGCATGAGGTAGTATGCCAACATGTACTTGAGCTTCTTCTTGTCCATCCCCTCCGGATACTCTCTTGTGGACAGGAAGGTCGTGAACGGATCCATCCCCGAGGGGTATTGCTCAACCTCCATCAACTCCCCTTCTTCAATGGATGGGTGGAATAGGTCGGTGATGGTACCCCCACCCGGGGGCCATGCTTGGCTAGCTGGTCTACCTGCTCATTCTCCTCTCGCGGGACATGTCGAATGGAGAAGGTTTGGAACGCCCCAATAACCCCCTTCACCTTCTCCAAGTACAGCTGGAGGGTGGGCTCCCTTGCCTCGAACTCCCCATTGATCTGGGAAGCCACCACCATAGATTCAGTGAGGACCTCCACGTCGAGTACCCCTAGTTCCCTGGCCAGTCGTAGCCCTGTGATTACTGCCTCATACTCGGCCTTATTATTTGTGATGGGGAAGTGTATCACCAATGTTTGTTCGATCCTCATCCCCTGTGGGCTCTCCAAGATCACTCCTACTCCCAGGGAATGCTTTCCGGACGCGCCGTCCACCATCACCCTCCAGGGGACAAGATGAGGGAGTTCCGCCTACGCTACTTCAACCACATAATCTTCCAGGAAATCGGCCATTGCTTGTGCCTTTATCGAGAGGCGAGGGACGAAGGAGATGTTGAATTCACTCAATTCCACCGACCACTTGGCCAGCCAACCCGAAAGCTCCACCCCCTCGAAGATGTTGTGGAGGGGGATGGTCAGTCACCACTCGGATCGAGTGTGCCTTGAAGTAAGGTCGGAGCCTCTGAGCTGAGATGACGAGAGCAAAGGCCAGCTTCTCCAAGATGGGATACCGAAGCTCAGCCTTCCTCAGGACCTGACTCACATAGTATATTGGGAGTTGCTTCTTTCCCTCTTCCCGAACCAATACGGAGCTCAGGGCCTTCGCTCCGACCCCTAGATATAAGGACAGGTCCTCCCCCCCCCTTTGGCCCTTAGAGCAGGGGGACCTGTGTCAGCTGCCTCTTCAAGGCCTGGAATTCCTCCTCGCACTCCACGGTCCATTCGAACTTCTGACCCCCCCCCCCCTCAAAGTTTTGAAGAAGGGAGAGCTCTTCTCTCCAGACCGGGAGAAGAACCTGCTCAACCCTGCTAGCTTCCCTGTCAACCGCTACACTTCTTTGGCGTTCCCAGGCGACCCAAACTCCATGATTTCCCTCACCTTGTTAGGGTTGGGCTCTACCCCCGCTGGGGTGAGGAGATGGCCCAGGAACTTGCCCCTACTCGCCCCGAAGATACACTTTGTTGGTTCCCTAGTTTTGATTTGGGCCATGTCATCTCAATTAGGCTTAATTGACCCAATAATTATCTATGGTCAATGGTTAGACTAAAGGTTAGTCTACCCTTAGGTTAGATTAGTTGAGATTGAATTGAAATGAAAATGGTTAAGTAGATTTATGCTCGACGATAGTCGATTGGCGCTCGACGATCTTCGATTGATGATCGGCGATCTCAGAGTTATATGAACTCTGAAGTAGGTCGACGATCTGCTTATTCAGATCGACGATCGTGTAGCCTTGGTCGACGATTTCTGTGAAGATAGTTTTTCTTCAAGTCGACGATCTGCTTGTTCAGATCGACGATCTTTGATCTCTGGTCGACGCTTTCTGTCTGCTTTTATCTATAGCTATTTCATTTGATCTTTGGTTTATTTCATCTTGTTTAAGACATATTTTATTCAGTATATTCTGCTCAATTTAATGCTTATATTCTTTTGTTTATTTGCAATATTCTTTTTGCATTAATTGAGAGATTTGGCAAAATAAAGCCGTTTGTTTTATCAGAGGAAATCATGCTTTTCTATAGCTGTAATATAGCCGTTAGGCTTGGTTTCCTGTGCCAATTTGTAAAGTCAAATTGAAAGGATATTTTTTAATATCCTTAATTCCTTTTGGGGAATGACAGAAAAGATTGCAGGTGCAGGTTTCCTTATTTTGTTTTATCCTATTATTTGGAAAGTTTTTCTAGTGCAGGGCTCGAGGCTCTTTTAAAAGAAGAGAAGTTTCTCTATTATCAGTGCAGTCGGCTGAAGACAATAATACTAACTCACAACTCAGAATACAGGATATAACTCATACAAACTCTCAGCAGAAACAGAACCAGATAATCTCAAGAGAAAAGAAAAGTTCTTCTTCTTCCTGAGTTTATCCTGTCTTCAGGAAAATCAATACTCAGAGCTCAAGCTTTCAAGAAGAAGAACCTCCCAGATTGCTGAACATTCATTGTTGCAATCTCTCCCAGATTGCAAAAGCTGCTAAAGAAGAACATTCATTCAAAATCTAGAGTCTTCTTCAAGGCTGCATCAGAAAGTCTTCTCAAGCAATTTGGAGATCCTACACCCTGAAGCAAAGCTTCTTCCTGGACATTCTCTAAGCCAGGGGGAGCTTTGATATTTTCAGAGCCATCCACTAGCTTCTTTGAACATAAAAAAGACATCTTATTTCTCTCTTTCAACCTCCTGTAAAGGGGTTTTTACTCCCTTCAAAAGTGAATCATTGGTGGCAGGGAACCTGATCAAAAACCTGTGTGTTTGGTTTTTAGGCACCTGATCAAAAGCTTGAAGGGTCTTTAGATCTACCTGAAGCAGATCTACTGGTGGCAGGGCACCTGATAAAAAACCTGAAGTGGATTCCTACCAGGATGGTAGAAGAGTGGATGTACCCAATTGGGGAACCACTATAAAGCTCTTGTGTTTTCTGTTGCTTATTTTAATCATTGTTATGTGGCTGTGATAGTTTTAACTAGGTTGCTAGTTGCTGTGTTAGGATAAAAGTTCAACTGAAAATTCAGTGAGCTTCTCTTTTATTCACTACACTCAGTTAGGCTTTAGGTTTAAAGCTTTTATTTTTATATTCCACAAATAGCTCTAAGAGAAGTGTTTAGAGTCTCCTTAATTTTTGAATACTCTATTCACCCCCCCCCTCTAGAGTAGTAAGTATCTTATCGCCTCACTTTCAATTGGTATTAGAGGGAGGTTGGTTATTCAACAACAAAATCCTTATCAGATTGATTGGTTGAACAGGCTAACACCTGAACCATAAGATCTTGTGATAAGATACTTTGATACCATATTCACTCACATTAGATTCATGGCCCAGTACAAAGATTACTCTAGCACCAGACCTCCAATATGCAACTTAGCCAAGTTTGGCATCTGGAAGGAAAGAATTAGACTTTACATGAACTATATTGATGAAAATATTTTTTCCTCTATCTTAACAGGTCCACCAACACCACCTGCTGTAGCTACTGCTACAACATCTGCAAATCTCAGTGCAGTGCCGCCTCCTGACTATAATGAAACTTACAAGAAGGCCAAGATAGATGATGCCAAAGCTATGAATATTCTGGCTCAGACTATATCTGATCAGACATTCCAGAAAGTGGCTGATTGCACCTCAGCTAAAGCCATGTGGGACTCACTGAATCAGATTGTAGCTGGTTCAGCTGATGAGAGGAAGGACAGAAGGTCCAACCTCATATCCTGAGAACTTCAAGAAGGAAGAAGCTGAGACAGTAGAAGCTATGTAAACAAGGCTCAAGCTCCATTATCAATGAAGCTGAGGACACTTGATAAGGAGATCACATTGACAGAAGTCATTGATAAAATACTGATGTGCTTCCCCAGCACATGGGATCTCAGAATCTGGCCAATCAAGGAGTCCAGAAGTACAACAGAGATTTCAACTGAAGCTCTCCTTGGCAAGCTCAAATCATTTGAGCAAGTACTGAAGACCAGGGAAGCTGAAGCTGAAGCTAAAGCATCTACTCCAACAAGGAAATAGCAAACCCTTGCTCTTAAGGCTGATGATGAGTCCAAAGTGACTCAATCAAATGAAGAACTGATGACACTCTTTGCCAAGAGGTTCTACAAGATGGGCAGAAAGGACAACAGAAGAAAGTCATCAAAATATGATGGCAAGCCAAGGTATGATAAAACCCATCTAAAGAAATTGTTTGTTATGGATGCAGGAAGCCTGGACACATTCTCCCTGAGTGTCCAGAGACAAAGCATAAGGAAAGGAGAAAAGAGAAAGAACATGAGAAGCACTATTCCTAGACATCTTCTCACAAATTTAAGAAGAAAGAGAAAGGTCTTGTTGCAAAGACCTGGAGTGATACTGAGGAAGACTCCTCTTCCTCCAGCTCCAGTGAAGATGATGAAGAAGAGAAGAAAGCTAAGGAGATTTGCCTTATGGCAATCAATGCCTGCAGCAATAACTCAGCTGCAGAGATGACTGAAGATGAGGAGGATGAATTATCTGATGAAGACCAGGTAATTGCATCTTATGATTTTACCTCTGATGAATTTAAGCATGAATTTAAAACTCTTTGCCTAGATTTACTTAGCTCTGAAAAGGAGATTAAGTTGCTTAGAGATAAACTAGCTGGATCAGAATCTCTATCTAGTGAAAACATTAGGTTAGAATCTGAACTCACTAGAGCATCTGAAGAAATCAAATTTCTTAAATTAGAACTAGCTAAAGCTAAGAGGTTAGAAGATTCATTTAATGGCAGAAGCCTTAAATTGCTAGAAATCACAAGCACTGCCAACACTAGGACAGGCAACAATAAGTTGGGCTTAGGTGCCTCACCTAGTGAACCCCCATTGCTCCTTGAATACAATCTGTCTACTCCAGTAAAGTTTGTTTCTGAAAAAGGAATACACAACACTGAGGTTATTCAAAAAGCTAAGAAAACCTTAAATAAGATTGAGAGAGACAAAAGGAAACAGAAATTCATAGAAATACAAAAATCGTCAGACGCCCATCGACGATTGCTGCACCCATCGTCGAACGACAATCGACGATCTCTGAACTCACCTGTTGGGTATAACAACTTAGCAATGAGTGATCGACGATCTCAGCCTGAGTCGTCGAACAGAGATCGACGATCGTGGAATCCAGAATCCTTTTCTGTAAACCAAGATCGACGATCTGGGTACCGATCGTCGAACATCGATCGACGATCAGAACTAAATTTCCAGAATCACAACAATGCTCACAGAAACAATAAGTTTAATAGCAACCCTAGGTCTGCTAATTGGATTATCCCACCTAGGAGATCTCATCCCTTAGGATATCACCCTCAACCTGCATACTCTTTCATTTCTAGTTTTTCCTATGTGAAGAACAATGGACCCAAGGTTACCTGGGTCCACAATGTTTAATCTATCTTATTGCAGGTGAAGACCTATCCTATCACTCAGGACAAGTGGTATTTGGATAGTGGATGCTCCAAACATATGACTGGAAACAAAGAGAACCTTTCAAGCTTCAAAGCCAAGTTGGGACCAAAGGTAGTATTTGGTGATTCCAGCTGTGGTCAGACTGAAGGATATGATAAATTAACCATAGGGTTAGTGACTTTCAAGAAGGTAGCTTATGTCACAGGACTGAAGCACAATCTCATTTCTGTAAGTCAGCTTTGTGATGCTGGCTACCAGGTTTGGTTTTCTAATATTCTGTGCAATATTACTTTGAATAATAAAGTTATATTAGTAGGCATTAGGCAAGGGAATATTTATCTTGTAGATTTTAATTCCACCTCTTCTTAAATTTGTTTATTTAATGAGGTGAGTAGTAATAATACTTTGTGGCATAAGAGGCTAAGTCATGTTAACCTTAAGAATATATCTAGGTTATCTAAATACAACCTTGTCAGAGGTTTGCCCTCTTGCCCCTATAAGAAGGAAGGCCTGTGCAAGGCTTGTCAGCTAGGTAAGCAAACTAAAAATAGTTTCAAAGCTGTAAATAAAAGTGATTCACCTAGAATCCTGTACCTATTGCACTTGGATCTCTTTGGTCCAATAGCTGTACAGAGTCTAGGAGGGAAATTCTATACCCTAGTAATTGTAGATGATTACTCTAGGTTCACTTGGGTGTTCTTCTTGAGAACTAAATCTGATAACTTTAAAGTTCTTACAGATTTTCTACTTTGTATACAGACTGAGTACTCTACTCAAGTTGTCTTGATCAGAAGTGATCATGGTACTGAGTTTGAATCTCTTCTTATGCAAAAATTCTGTGAGAAAGAAAGGTATCAGGCATAGCTTCTCTGCTCCTAGAACTCCTCAACAAAATGGGGTAGTGGAAAGGAAAAACAGAACCCTGATTGAAGCTGCAGGAACATTGTTAGCAGATGCTAATATGCCTCTATCCTTTTGGGAAGAAGCAGTTAGCACAGCTAACTATGTACTGAATAGGAGTCTGATACATAAACTAAAGGGGAAGACTCCCTATGAATTGCTTAAAGAAAAGAAACCTAAAATAGATTATTTTAGAGTTTTTGGCTGTGTAGTTTACATTCACAACAATAACAAAGATTACATTAGAAAGTTTGAAGCAAAGGCTTCAATGGTAATCTTTCTAGGATATTCCCAAGTAAGCAAAGCTTATAGGGTATTTAATAAATCCACTTTGAAAATTGAAGAGTCAGTACATGTATCTTTTGATGAAACTAAAATGTTTTACAGAGAGAAGGAAACTTCTTCCAGTAACTCTTTACAGGTACCTGACTTGTGCAAGAATTTGGATGAGCTGAAACTCACTCAGGAGATTCAACCTCAACCATCTCTTCAGACAGCTTATTCAGACAGTGATGAAGACCAAGTAGAAGTGATTGCAACTTTACCAACAGCCAATCTAATTCCACCTGAGGAATTGATTCCAACTGCTGTTGAAGATCACATGCCACCAACTGATTATGTCACACTTAGAGATCATCCTACATCTCAAGTGATTGGAGACATTTCAACTGGTGTGCAATCTAGACATCAACTAAGTCAAGATGTGATGCTTGCTTGTTTTCTTTCTCAGATTGAGCCCCTAACCATAAAAGATGTTGAGCAAGATCCCCACTGGATCATTGTTATGCAAGAAGAGCTAAACCAGTTTGAAATGTATAAAGTTTGGAATTTGGTCCCTAGACCAAAAGGTCAGCTGGTTATAGGCACCAAATGGGTGTTTAGAAACAAGTTGGATGCTCAAGGAATTATTATAAGGAATAAAGCAAGGCTTGTAGCACAGGGCTACAGACAGGAAGAAGGAATAGATTATGATCAGACATTTGCTCTTATTGCAAGGCTAGAGGCAATAAGGATCTTTCTAGCCTATGCAGCCTACATGAAGTTCAAGGTGTTCCAAATGGATGTAAAGAGTGCATTCCTGAATGGAGAGCTAAAGGAAGAGGTATTTGTTGAACAACCACCTGGTTTTATTTCTTCAACTTATCCCTCACATGTTTTTAAGTTGCAAAAAGCTCTGTATGGACTTAAGCAGGTTCCTAGAGCATGGTATGAAACTCTAGCTAGTTTCCTATTAGAACATAAGTTTGTTAGAGGCATAGTTGATAGAACCCTTTTTATTAAGCACCACAAGGACAAGATCTTGTTAGTTCAAATTTATGTGGATGACATTATATTTGGTTCCACTGATCCCAAACTATGCAAAAGGTTCTCAGACCTAATGCATTCTAAGTTTGAGATGAGTAGTATGGGTGAGCTGTCTTATTTCCTTGGTCTCCAAGTGAAACAAGATGCTGATGGCATCTTCATCTCCCAATCTAAGTATGCCAAGGAATTGGTAAAGAAGTTTGGGATGGCAGATGCTTTAGCAATGCACACTCCTATGGCTACTAATGTAGTTATTGATTCTGATGAAAAGGGAAAGCCTGTTGATCAGAAAAATTATAGGGCCATTGTTGGTTCCCTATTATATCTAACTGCAAGTAGGCCTGATATAATGTTTGTCACATGCCTCTGTGCTAGATTTCAGGTCAACCCCAAGGAATCTCACTTGACTCTTCTTAAGAGAATCTTAAGATACTTGAAGGGATGCCCAAATTTAGGACTTTGGTACCCAGCTGAATCAGAATTTGAGTTGATTGGATACTCAGATGCTGACTATGCTGGCTGTTGAGTTGACAGGAAGAGCACCTCAGGGACTTGTCAGTTCCTAGGTGAGAGATTAGTCTCTTGGTTTTGCAAGAAGCAGTCTTCTGTTTCAACTTCAACTGCAGATGCTGAATATATAGCAGCTGCTAGTTGCTGTTCACAGATACTGTGGATTCAAAATCAACTCTTGGATTATGGGTACACACACAAAAACACCAAAATTATGTGTGACAGTACCAGTGTTATTTCCATAGCACAAAATCCTGTGCACCATTCTAGAACTAAGCACATAGACATTAGACACCATTTTCTTAGAGACTGTGTTGACAAGAATAAAATAAATCTCGAGTTTATACCCACAGATCTTCAGAGAAGTGATATATTTACAAAGCCTTTAGATGAACAGAAACATATATTTTTTTGAATCAACTAGGCATGATGAATTGATCAGACTAAGTGTAAAAATCTGCTAAGTTGAAATCTGTTCTGAGATCGTCGAACGGTGTTCGAAGATAGTCGAACAGGTTGAGCGAAATCGTCGACCCTTGGTCTACGACAGCTCTTTACTTTTAGAGACAGAAATCGTCGATCGACGATCGAAGACTCTGCTTCGGAAATCGATCGTCGATCGACGGTCGACGACCGATTCTCCTGATCTTCATTCAGAGATCGACGATTCTAGTTTATTTCTAAACGATCGTCTATTTAGGTCTGAAGATCGTCGACGGAGCTCGCCGTTTCGTATTCTGCTTTCAGGACTATTTCGAGCTCTCGTCCCGCGCTTTCTCTCTCTCTTCTTGCGATTTCTCTCGTCGACTCCATGGCGATTTCCTCTGCAACCCTGTCCGTGATGAAGTTCGATGCCGGTTTCAGTGTTGATTTTGATTCGTTCAGCGACTGCGAATAAGTTTTCCGAGAGATGCTGCAGTTATGTGATGATCAAGGCCTCAAGAAACTCATGTCTACAAAAATCAAGCTCCACTTATCATAAATAAAGGAATGGGTCTATACATCTTATTCAGATGACAAAGCAATGACAGGAACCATAAACGGTGTGGAGGTAACTCTTACTCCCGAAATTCTGACGGAAATCTTTGAGTTAAAGAATGGATCTGATGAGTATGAGCAAGATTCTGCTGAGTATGGTAGGATGTTGTTGGAGATGGGACATGCAGAAGGCATTCCATCTAAGCTCCTGAAAGTAAATCTATCTGTTGGTTTTAAGTTTTTGGCTGACTTGGTTGGAAAAGTGTTGCTTGGAAAGCATTCAGCCCATGACAAATTAACAGGCAACAATTTGCCTTGATGTCAGCGATACTGAATAAGAAATCAATCAACTAGGCTGGATTGATATTTGAATTGCTCAGGAAGAAGAACAACAAGAAAGAGGTAACTCAAGGTAGGCTGATTGGGTTCTTTCTATCCAAGAAAGCTTCCCAGCTGTTAGGTTCTGCTCCTACAACAATCAATGCTAGTAAGAGAATTGATCCTTCTCTGTTTGTTAAGTGGAAAAGGACCATCCAGAAACCATCAAAGGCTGGGTATGCCCCTTCAACATCTTAGGGCACAAGGGCTCCTGAAGCCACTTCCCACCCTAGTGAAAAAATTCCTACTTCATCCTCCTTGCCATCCACCTCCATTGCAACTCATTCTTCTCCTGTGAACCATCCATCACAATCTGCTTCTCCAACTCCAGCTCATCTAGCTGAGATACCACACTTCAACATAGATTCCATGTTCAATCTGCTCACTCCATCTCCTCATCACTCCCCAGCTACTTCAAATCATCAATCACCCACAAATGATCATCCATCTCACCACAATTCCCCAATTGATGAAGCCCCAGCTCAGAATGCTTCCCCATCTATCATTCCCCCATCATTTCAAATAACACCAGAATTCATTGCCAATATCCTAGACCTCATTACTCCATCCATAAAAACAATGATAGCTGAAGCCATTGCCCCCTTGCTAACTCCATCTCTTCACTTGCTGCTTCCTTCACTGCCCTCTCAGCCCTTTCTTCATCTAGGGGCCTGGGTTTAGTTGCCACTGAACCCAGGCAGGGGGAGATGCTCAATGATGATGATTCAGGCTCTGCTTTGGCTCGTCAGGTTGTGCAATCTCCAGCAGCAGTGGAGCTAGAAACATGTTCAGATATAGTTCCAGATGAAGTCTAGAGGATATTTGTAGATATAGATGCTCCAGTAGTTCCAGATGAACTGGAGGCATTTCTTGATTCAGATGATGAGTCCTCTCTCTCATCCCTTTGAGGTCATTATATCTGTCAGTCCTCCCCTTGTTCTTTTGATCCCCTTCAGGCCATTGTGTGCTATCAGAGACCAATGTGCCTTCAGTTTTTGGACAGTTTTATTATTTCTGAAGCAATAGCTGAAGCAGCCCTTGCCTTCAAATTTTGTCTTGAGGAGATTTCCACTCTGTAGTTGTCAGACATCTAGAAGGGATTATTACCTCCTTCTTAGAACATAAGTGGAATTCAGTAGAGTCTTCAGATAAAGGTGTGTCAGTTGTTGTTCCAGAAGTTGAATCTGCTATATCTTCTGCGCCCTCTACTCTTTGGGATGACACCCCAGGTCCAGATTTGGACTCTCTCTTGGCACAAGATATATTAGAAGAAGAAAGAGAAAAGGCTCTGATGAAAGCTAAAGAACAAGAGGAAGCTATGCTAAAAGACATTGATGATCTGTATGCAAGACCTCAGTCCTCACATTCTGAGGATGAGGATGAAGATTCTGATGATTCAGAAGGTTATAAGAAAAAGAAAAGGACTGCTCAAAAGAAAAGGAAGGCCATTGCTCCAGCACCTCCTAATCCATACCATGATATTCCATACTATATTCTGAAAGGAATTGATCCTAAATCTAAGAATTTTGAGTCTTGGATGTGGTACTCTAAAAATGCTCATAAAGCAAGGAAGAAGAGCAGGAAGAACTCTCCTCCTCCCAAGGGGATTCAGAGAGGTCCTCCTCCTCCTCCCTCTGCTTGTGCTCCAGGAAATGTTGCTCCCAGATCTTCTGCTCCTTCTACCAGACCAAATCAACCATACTTCTATCAGAGGAAGGGTAGGCAGTCTCCTCCCAACAGGTCTCATGATCAGAGGCATACTAGATATTCAGACAGTCAAAGAGAGCAAGTAAAAGAAGTTGTATATCATCAACCAACTTTCTCTCCTCCTTCAGCTCCTAAGTCTCCTCTCAAAGCAACGTTGTCTCCTTCAAAGGAAAAACTTGCTCAGGTCAAGATAGCAGATGTCAAAAGAAAAAGAGTTATATATTCTGACAAATCAAGCAAGAAATATGCTGAGTTTGCTCCTCCATCTAGTCTTATGATTCAAGAGCCAAAAGATTCAAATATCAAGCCACCTCAAGAGCAAACTGAGAGTTTTCTAACTCAATCAGTAAAATTTAAGGCTGTAAATCCATTGAATCCAGATGATGAAAACACTTATGAAAGTCAAGAGCTTGATCCTAACTTCAAAATGGCTAGACTTTTAGAATTGGTGGGAACTGCTCAGATCAAGAAAGCTAAAGCTGAAGGTAAAGATATCACAAGATTGTCTACCATGTCAACATACAGAAAGAAAGAATTGGACAGATTCCAAGTCAGCTCAGAAGTTTTTGATGCCTCAAAGTATATGGAAAAAAAATCCTGAAGCTATTCTACCCAAAGCTGGAGAATTAAAGATTATTGGAGAGCAAGACTTGAAGTTATCAAAGAAGGATGCATGTGATCCTAGAAGAAAAATCACTTTCTCTCCTGCTACTTCTAATCCTCCTTCAGACTCTGTTGATAAATGTCTGTGATGTTTGTTCTGACCATATATTTTATTCTAATCTGTTTGTTGTCGTTTATTCTTATCTGGTTGTGATAGATTTGATTTTGTTTGAGTGACATCACTCAAATATGGGGAGATTGTTGGTTCCCTAGTTTTGATTTGGGCCATGTCATCTCAATTAGGCTTAATTGACCCAAGAATTATCTATGGTCAATGGTTAGACTAAAGGTTAGTCTACCCTTAGGTTAGATTAGTTGAGATTGAATTGAAATGAAAATGGTTAAGTACATCTGTGCTCGACGATAGTCGATTGGCGCTCGACGATCTTCGATTGATGATCGACGATCTCAGAGTTATATGAACTCTGAAGTAGGTCGACGATCTACTTATTCAGATCGACGATCGTGTAGCCTTGGTCGACGATTTCTGTGAAGACAGTTTTTCTTCAAGTCGACGATCTGCTTGTTCAGATCGACGATCTTCGATCTCTGGTCGACGCTTTCTGTCTGCTTTTATCTATAGATATTTCATTTAATCTTTGGTTTATTTCCTCTTGTTTAAGACATATTTTATTCAGTATATTCTGCTCAATTTAATGCTTATATTCTTTTGCTTATTTGCAATATTTTTTTGCATTAATTGAGAGATTTGGCAGAATAAAGCCGTTTGTTTTATTTGAGGAAATCGTGCTTTTCTACAGCTGTAATATAGCCGTTAGGCTTGGTTTCCTGTGCCAATTTGTAAAGTCAAATTGAAAGGATATTTTTTAATATCCTTAATTCCTTTTTGGGAATGACAAAAAGATTGCAGGTGCAGGTTTCTTTATTTTGTTTTATCCTATTATTTGGAAAGTTTTTCTAGTGCAGGGCTCGAGGCTCTTTCAAAAGAAGAGAAATTTCTCTATTATCAGTGCAGTCGGCTGAAGACAATAATACTAACTCACAACTCAGAATACAGGATATAACTCATACAAACTCTCAACAGAAACAGAACCAGATAATCTCAAGAGAAAAGAAAAGTTCTTCTTCTTCCTGAGTTCATCTAGTCTTCATGAAAATCAATACTCAGAGCTCAAGATTTCAAGAAGAAGAACCTCCCAGATTGCTGAACATTCATTGTTACAAACTCTCCCAGATTGCAAAAGCTGCTGAAGAAGAACATTCATTCAAAATCTAGAGTCTTCTTCAAGGCTGCATCAGAAAGTCTTCTCAAGCAATTTGGAGATCCTACACCCTGAAGCAAAGCTTCTTCCTGGACATTCTCTAAGCCAGGGGAGATTTGATATTTTCAGAGCCATCCACTAGCTTCTCTGAACACAGAAAAGACATCTTATTTCTCTCTTTCAACCTCCTGTAAAAGGGTTTTTACTCCCTTCAAAAGTAAACCATTGGTGGCAGGGCACCTGATCAAAAACCTGTGTGTTTGGTTTTTAGACACCTGATCAAAAGCCTGAAGGGTCTTTAGATCTACCTGAAGCAGATCTACTGGTGGCAAGGCACCTGATCAAAAACCTTTAGTGGATTCCTACCAGGGTGGTAAAAGAGTGGATGTACTCAATTGTGGAACCACTATAAAGCTCTTGTGTTGTCTTTTGCTTATTTTAATCATTGCTCTGTGGCTGTGATAGTTTTAACTAGGTTGCTAGTTGATGTGTTAGGATAAAAGTTCAACTGAAAATTCAGTGAGCTTCTCTTTTATTCACTACACTCAGTTAGGCTTTAGGTTTAAAGCTTTTATTTTTATATTCCGCAAATAGCTCTAAGAGAAGTGTTTAGAGTCTCCTTAATTTTTGAATACTCTATTCACCCCCCTCTAGAGTAGTAAGTATCTTATCCCCTCACTTTCACACTTCAAGGGGTTTAGCCTCATTTTATACTTGCGGAGAGTGGCAAAGTTCTCCTCCAGGTCCCGGATGTGGGAGTAGACATCTTGGCTTTTGATCATGAGGTCATCTACGTACACCTCTAGGTTCCCCCCTTTTGCTCTTGGAAGACCCTGTCCATTTGCTTCTGATAGGTTGCCCCTGCATTCTTTAGCCCAAAAGGCATCATTTTATAATAGTAACACCCGTCCCCTGTGATGAAGGAGATATCCTTGATGTCGGGAGGGTGCAACCTGATCTGATGATAACTTGAAAAAGCATCTAGAAAACTCATTACAGGGAAACCGACGGCTAAGTCAACCAACGCGTTGATCCGATGCAAGGGATAACAATCCTTAGGACACGATTAATTAAGTAAAGAAAAATCGACACACATTCTCCATCGGTTGTCTCCTTTTTTAACCATTACAACATTGGAGACCCAGTCAGGGTATTGTATTTCGGATACAAAGCAGGCATTGAGTAGCTTGGCCACCTCCTCCCGAATTGGCTCGGCCAGCTTTTCTGTCGTGGACCTCTTCTTCTGCTTGATGGGGCGGGCCTCCGGGTACAGGTTGAGGAGATGGTAAGCCACATCAGCATCGATCCCTGGCATCTCCGCGGTGCTCCAGGAAAAGATGTCCACATTCTTTCGGATGCACTCAAGCACCCTGACTTGAGCCTCTGGGGTCAGCCCTCCGCTGACGCGAACCTTCTCCACCCTGACTCCAAGGGTGAGATCCTCCATCTCCACCACCTCTTCCACCGCCTCCAAACGAGACTGCTCTCCCCACTCCTCAATGACCTCCCCTCCAGGGGCAAGGACCTCCTCAGCTTCCTCCACGGCCATCGCTTCGGCCGACTCCCGGACTTCTTCCGCATCCTCCTCCTGAGAGTGGTTCACCTCTACCCCCTTCTCCTCTCTGCCAGCCTCCTTCTCTGCCTCCTCCATCCTTTGCCCCATCTCCTCGGCCCCCTCCTGCCATGAGATGGATTTCATGGCAGTGACGTAGCACTCTCTTGCCATCTTAGGGCCTCTGCGGACCCGGGCCTGGACTCCCTCAGCGTTGAACTTCAGGCACTGGTGGAAGGATGAGGAGACGCATCGGAAGGCGCTGATGAGCCTCCCGAAGATGGAGGTGCAGCTGCTAGAAGCATCCACAATGATGAACTTGCAAGTGCGGGACTGACCCCCCAACGTAACATGGAGTCCCACTCCCCCTTCTACCTCCTTTATCTCCCCTGAGAAACTGAACAAGGGTCCATCCGAGGCCAGCACCCTCTTAGCCTCCACCTTCATTACATCAAACGCCTTCTTGAAGATGACATTGACTGAGCTTTCGTTGTCGACGAGGATCCAGGCGGTGGTGAGGTTCTCGATGGTTGTCTGAATGACCAGCGCATCACAAAATGGATCCTCGTGATCAGGTATATCCTTCCTTGAGAAGGTAATCTTCTCTTCCGGGGGTGGGGCCTAGGTCGTTGAGGCAACGCTCCTTCGGTACATGGTGTGGAGGCTTGCCTTGCAGGAAGCATCGACACCCCCCCCACCCCCACCCCCCCACCCCCGCTGATCACCCCGATCCTTCCTCGGGCTCCAACATCCACCCGGTCTTCACATATATCCTCCTCTGCCCGAGGCAGGATATCCTTGATCCGCACTCTTTGGCGGTCTTGCTTCTGTTGCTGCTCCCTATTTCCTCTCATCTCGAGGAACTCCGGGCACGTGGCCGTGGCGTGCCCTTCCTCTCGATGGAAGTCACAGTAGGGAAGCTCCGCCTTAACCTCCCTTCTTCTCCTCCGTGCTGCTCTCCTCCTCTCCCCCATGGATATTTCCATAGCCTGCTCCTGGTCGGGGAGAGGTGGCCTCTGTCCTTGCCTCCTGCCTGGAGGATAGAACTGGCCCTGACCTCCCTGGCGGCTATCCCCACTGTGATGACCTATCCTCGACCCCTGATCTTGCCACTCCGGCCTCCAGCCTAGCTGATGATTCGGCTCCTTGCTCCCCCACCTTGGCTATTGATGATGTGGCTGCTACTGTGGCTATTCCCTCTGTCGGGGCTCAGCTATCCTCTCCTCTTGGACCCTGGCCCCCCTGGGCCGCTCTTCCTCCATAGCCCACCTGGCCAACTTCCGGGCAAACTCCAGATTCGACGTCTCCCCATCAAATTCTCTCGCCACCCTCTCCATCAACCCCTTGTAGGAGAGGGGTGGTATCCACTTCAGCTCCATCTAGAAAAACCTTGCTACAGCCCAAGGGTGAAAGCCATCATCAGAGTGTGTCCCGGCATCTCCTGAACCTTGGTGACCTCCTCCTGGAAGCAGTCGACATAGCTCCCCAAGGTCTTATTCACCCCCTGCTTGATACGAAACAGGGACTCCGGCTCCTTCTTTCTTCTCTTGGAGGTGGTGAACCTCAACATGAACCCCCGACGTAGGTCCTCGAAGCAGTAGATTAAATTGGTCGGCAGTTGGTGGAACCACTCTCTTGCTTTATCCTTGAGAGTGATGGCAAAGAGTCTGAACTTGAATCCATCCGACATCTGTCGGATCGAGACAACGTCCTCAAACCACTAGACGTGCTTGACCGGGTCCCCCTTCCCGGTATAGTAGGACATCTCAGGCTCCCTGAACCCATCCGGGACTAGTGCAGAGGAGACCAACTCGCTGAAGGGGTTGTCCCCCCCCCCAACTGGGCGAGCTGGGGGGTCTCACGCCCCCATCTCGCCAAACTTATCGCTGCCTCCCGAGCTCGGGAAGAGTACTCGCTCGGGGAGCTCGGCACCCCGGCATTCCTCGACAAACTCCTTCCCCGCTCGCCTGGCGGGAGAGCCCTCGCCGAGTGCCGGATCCGCAAAAACTGGAATTGCTGGAGTCGAGCACTCGACACGCGCGCCGAGTGCGAATCTGACCAGATAGACGACTTCCTGCCTGAAATCCTCAAGCATCCCCATTGTGGCGAAAGGGGGGGGGGGGTGGCGGGTCGGTCCTGTCCGATCCCTGTCCTTCTCCTTTAGTCATTGAGCTCGTTGAAGATTTTTTGTGCTGAACACTCTCCACGCTCACCGCACCAAAATGTTGAAACTGAAAAACCGGTCTCTGTAGAGTTCACCCTTGGGGAAGGAGTGATCGCGCACCTACTTCTCTCTTATAAGAAAAACAACAAGGGAAAAAGAACAAGGGACTGGACCAAGGGCCCGACGCGGAGGATCCACCACACACCCGGAAGATCACTGAGCGCTTCCCCTCCTTAGCCAAAGGTACCTTAGAAAGCACTAGAAGACTGGGATACAAGTGAGCATGCCTTCTGAGGTACCCCTTGGGTGCTATTTATAGATTTCTGAAAACGTCCTACAAATAGCCAACCTATGCTTTTCTGAACAGCTATGTGTAGCTCAGCTGGGTCTGCAAACAGCGCAACTCCATTGTTTTAACTGGCTATAGGCAGGCCAGCGGGGTCAAAGCGGTAAAAACATCTCACAGATCACTAGGCGAGTAGCCCTCAACAAACCCTACTCGGCAAGGGCGGCGAGTGCTCGATAGGGTTGGCACTCGCTGCTTCCGCTCGGCCTTTCGTGAGTACGGGTCTGGTCTGCCCTGCTCGCCCGCCACTCCCCTGGGACGGTGAGTACCTGCTTCCTATCTTTGGCCTTGGGGGAGTATGGGCCCAGCCTACCCTACTCGCATGCTGCGAGTTCCTTAAGCAGCCCAGAGCTCGACGAACAGCCCGGAGCTCGACGAATAGCCTATAGCTCGACGAATAACCCAGAGCTCGACGAATAGTGCAGAGCTCGACGAACGGCCCAGAGCTTGGCGAGTACGAGCTCACCTCAAAAGAACTTCACCCCGCCTGGGCGAGCCAGAGTCTGTCGAGCTCAACCATCTGCCGAGCTCGCCCATGGACTCGGACTGCCCGGTTTGGTCAGTCTGGCTCCTGCTGACCCACTCGCCGGATACGAGGTTGTACAAGTATTACTAGTAAAAAAAAGACGGAACTTGGAGGTTTTGTGTAACGCCTCCATCTGTCACATAGAATATAACAGAGGGTCCGGCCGGCCCCCCCCACCATATTTCACAAACAAACGGCGAAATCACGTATGAATATCAAAATGAATTTCTACGCGCATCTTAACTCAGAGCATTCTAGCAGAAGATTTTAACTTACAAGAACTCATCACATTGAATGTCTATGACATATATAAATAACACATTTATATATAGCACCAGGAATGTATACAACCACAAACGCTCATGGCCTTAAGGCCTTACATGTTTCTCTTTACAAATGTGCCTTCATACATTGACACGCAGGCCGGCCACACATGAAAATATAGTTCTTCGCACGGCCTTCAAGGGCCTACAAGCAGCAAGGGCTTCAACCCGCTCAATCCAAGTCAGCCCGTCAGCACCTGCATATGGACATCCACCCCAAGGGTGATAAAAAAAGCAACGGTCATCATTCAGCTGACCAATTATAATGACCCTACCCCTTACCCGGGGCAGTGGTTCCTTCCCTACATGCATCGCAATCACAACATATATATTTATATATCACAACAAGTGCTCTCACGCACAACATTATCACAAATACCAGCCTTCGTGCTAGACGCTCCGTGCACTCAGGCAACGCTTACGGTGTACCGAACCATCCTTAGTACCACAATCGATTAGAGGTTCTTAACTTATTTGCTATGGGCATTAGTATACTACAACACGCATGCTGGAGACATCCTCGCCCATCCCAATCAGAGGTGTTCACCTCACGACAACTATTGAGCATTTCAGATCGACCCACCACTGTGGTGTAATAACCCAATATTGGCCCGCAGCCCCCCATTTGCATTGCCACCAATCGATCTCTCACAACGAAGGTACAGGTCAGTCCTTTCCCGTTGCTCAACTCGTCAATAGCGCAGATCTTGACGCGGGTCGGCTTTCCCTTTCCTGTTCAGTACACAGCTCACGCAGTGCCGCTTTCCGGTTCAACACACATATCATGCAGAGCATACAACTCACACAAAACCCACAACACACGGATCTCATACAGAGCTTCCTAGATATTTTGGAAGAATTCACAACTCACATACATCCTCAAAAACTTCGTAAACTACTCGTTTTATACACGGAGTCTTCTCTGGTTTGCAATATAAACATCACCAATCATGACCAACCATCTGGATGAGCTTCACACAACATGCATATTCCATACTACACATTTTCGGATCTAGATGCAGACTCAACCGGGGATATCAACTATCAACCCACTGGAATCTCTTATGCTTTCCACCTCTTGGTGGAGGATTCCAGGCTCATGCATAAAGTAGGACTTCACTTGTCCAAGAAGGAGATCGTTACCCTTGATGATCGCTTTGGAGCCATGGAAAACTAGCCGAAGGAAATCACCGCAACGGCCTTTCCTCCAAAAATCTGAACTCGGCTCTCGATTCGGAACGCTGAAGCTCCTTTGACAGCCGAATTCCTTCTCCTCCTTCCTTCCTTGCTCTCCCCTCTCTCTATCTCTTGAGTAAGAGAATGGCCAAGGATAAATGAGAGTTAATCCTTCAAATCTCGGCCTTATAACAGCAGGAAGACCTTCAGACCATTGGATCTAAGTTGAAGGAAATGAACGGCCACAAATCCCCCTGAACTCAATTTCCTGGGCTGCGGTGGTAACCCTGAGGGGCGTGGGGCAAGCGGAAGTCAAGTTTGAGGGCCTGCATGGAGTGTCCTGTTCCCTAGTTTCGGCACTTCAACTAGTGCGAGCTGTTAACCAGGGAGGTGTAGCTCTAGTAGCGTTGTTAGAGGTTAGCCTTTCCAGGCTGTCTCTTGGAGAAGTGCCCGTGGTGGCGGAGTTTGGAGATGTATTTCCTGAGGAGCTACCGAGAGCACCTCCTCGGCGGGAGATTGATTTCTCCATCGAGTTAGTGCCCGAGGCTAGACCAGTGTCACGTCCACCCTTTAGGATGGCACCAAAGGAGTTGGCCGAGCTCAAGGTTCAGTTGCAGGAGCTTTTGGAGCAAGGCTATATCAGACCCAGCTCTTCACCGTGGAGTGCGCCGGTGTTATTCGTAAAGAAGGACGGTAGTATGCATTTGTGCATAGACTACCGAGAGTTGAACAAATTGACGGTCAAGAATAAGTATCTGATTCCGCGGATAGACGACCTTTTCGACCAATTGGTGGGGTCGGTGGTGTACTCCAAATTGGACTTGAAGTCCGGATACTATCAGTTGCGGATTCGAGACGAAGACATACCCAAGACCGCGTTTGGTACGAGGTATGGTCATTTTGAGTTCTCGGTGATGTCGTTCGGGTTGACGAACGCGCCGTCCGTGTTCATGGACTTGATGAACCGAGTGTTTCACGAATACTTGGACTGGTTTGTAGTCGTCTTTATCGATGACATATTGGTGTATTCCAAGTCGGAAGCGGAGCACGAGTCGCACTTGTGGATAGTGTTGCAAGTGTTGAGAGAGAACCAGCTTTATGCGAAGTTCTCGAAATGCGAGTCTTGGTTGGAGAAGGTGGCGTTTTTGGGCCATGTAATCAGTGGGGATGGGTGGCAGTGGATCCAACGAAAGTAGAAGCCATCAGAGAGTGGCCAGTTTTGAGGACCGTGGCGAAAGTCCGGAGTTTTCTTGGACTAGCCGGGTACTACCGAAGGTTTGTGGAAAACTTTTCGCGGATAGCTCTACCCCTCACTTTACTAACTCGCAAAGATCAGAAGTTTATATGGACTCAAGAGTGCAATCAGGCGTTTGAAACCCTGAAGGAGAGGCTAATGACGGCGCCGATCCTAAGTCTACCAAAGGGGACCGAAGGATTCCAGATTTTCAGCGACGCATCCGGATGCGGTTTAGGGTGCGAGTCTAGCGTGGCTCGGCTAAACTGGATTGAGATGCAGAGTGACTTATGCGACCGTATTCGGGAAGCGACCCGTGTAGATGCGGAGTTCCAACCTTTCGTGGAGGAAGCTCTAAAGGCCGAGGGTAACGTCTGGGAGATAGTTGATGGGATTCTGAGGAAGGGCGGAAGGATTTGTGTACTGCAGTTCGGCAAGCTCCGCGAGGAGTTGATGTTTGAGGCCCACTTCACTAAGTACTCCATTCACCCGGGTAGTACAAAGATGTACTTGGATTTGAAGAAGTCCTATTGGTGGCTTGGGATGAAGCGGGACGTAGCTTTGTTTGTGAGTCGGTGCCAAACTTGTGCCTTGGTGAAGGCAGAGTGTCAGAAGCCGGGCGGGTTCTTGAAGTCTCTTCCAATCCCCGAATGGAAATTTGATGACATCTTCATGAATTTTGTGCATGGGTTGCCTAGATCGCAGCAGGGCAATGATGCCATTTGGGTGATTGTGGACCGCTTGACCAAAGTGGCACATTTCATCCCAAACCGGAAGAAGGACGGTGTGGAAAAGTTGGTGGAGTTGTACGTCCGCAACATTGTACGGCTTCATGGGATTCCAAAGAGTATAGTCAGCGACCGGGATGGACGTTTCACGTCTAAGGATTGGCGGTTGGTGCAGAAGAGCTTGGGCACAAAACTCAAGTTCAGTACGGCCTTTCATCCTCAAACCGATGGGCAAACCGAGAGAACGAACCGTACTATGGAGGATATGCTAAGGATGTGTACTCTCGACTTCGGCAAGAAGTGGGAGGATCACCTCTTCATGGTGGAGTTTGCTTATAACAATTATTACCAAGCTAGTCTCAAGATGGAGCCATACGAAGCTTTGTATGGGAGGCGGTGTCGATCACCGATGTCTTGGACAGAGGCGGGAGACACCAAACTTTTGGGAAATTTCTCTATTATCAGTGCAGTCGGCTGAAGACAATAATACTAACTCACAACTCAGAATACAGGATATAACTCATACAAACTCTCAACAGAAATAGAACCAGATAATCTCAAGAGAAAAGAAAAGTTCTTCTTCTTCCTGAGTTCATCCAGTCTTCATGAAAATCAATACTCAGAGTTCAAGATTTCAAGAAGAAGAACCTCCCAGATTGCTGGACATTCATTGTTGCAAACTCTCACAGATTGCAAAAGCTGCTGAAGAAGAACATTCATTCAAAATCTAGAGTCTTCTTCAAGGCTGCATCAGAAAGTCTTCTCAAGCAATTTAGAGATCCTACACCCTGAAGCAAAGCTTCTTCCTGGACATTCTCTAAGCCAGGGGAGATTTGATATTTTCAGAGCCATCCACTAGCTTCTCTGAACACAGAAAAGACATCTTATTTCTCTCTTTCAACCTCCTGTAAAAGGGTTTTTACTCCCTTCAAAAGTAAACCATTGGTGGCAGGGCACCTGATCAAAAACCTGTGTGTTTGGTTTTTAGGCACCTGATCAAAAGCCTGAAGGGTCTTTAGATCTACCTGAAGCAGATCTACTGGTGGCAAGGCACCTGATCAAAAACCTTTAGTGGATTCCTACCAGGGTGGTAAAAGAGTGGATGTACTCAATTGTGGAACCACTATAAAGCTCTTGTGTTGTCTTTTGCTTATTTTAATCATTGCTCTATGGCTGTGATAGTTTTAACTAGGTTGCTAGTTGATGTGTTAGGATAAAAGTTCAACTGAAAATTCAGTGAGCTTCTCTTTTATTCACTACACTCAGTTAGGCTTTAGGTTTAAAGCTTTTATTTTTATATTCCGCAAATAGCTCTAAGAGAAGTGTTTAGAGTCTCCTTAATTTTTGAATACTCTATTCACCCCCCTCTAGAGTAGTAAGTATCTTATCCCCTCACTTTCACACTTCAAGGGGTTTAGCCTCATTTTATACTTGCGGAGAGTGGCAAAGTTCTCCTCCAGGTCCCGGATGTGGGAGTAGACATCTTGGCTTTTGATCATGAGGTCATCTACGTACACCTCTAGGTTCCCCCTTTTGCTCTTGGAAGACCCTGTCCATTTGCTTCTGATAGGTTGCCCCTGCATTCTTTAGCCCAAAAGGCATCATTTTATAATAGTAACACCCGTCCCCTGTGATGAAGGAGATATCCTTGATGTCGGGAGGGTGCAACCTGATCTGATGATAACTTGAAAAAGCATCTAGAAAACTCATTACAGGGAAACCGACGGCTAAGTCAACCAACGCGTTGATCCGAGGCAAGGGATAACAATCCTTAGGACACGATTAATTAAGTAAAGAAAAATCGACACACATTCTCCATCGGTTGTCTCCTTTTTTAACCATTACAACATTGGAGACCCAGTCAGGGTATTGTATTTCGGATACAAAGCCGGCATTGAGGAGCTTGGCCACCTCCTCCCGAATTGGCTCGGCCAGCTTTTCTGTCGTGGACCTCTTCTTCTGCTTGATGGGGCGGGCCTCCGGGTACAGGTTGAGGAGATGGTAAGCCACATCAGCATCGATCCCTGGCATCTCCGCGGTGCTCCAGGAAAAGATGTTCACATTCTTTCGGATGCACTCCAGCACCCTGACTTGAGCCTCTGGGGTCAGCCCTCCGCTGACGCGAACCTTCTCCACCCTGCCTCCAAGGGTGAGATCCTCCATCTCCACCACCTCTTCCACCGCCTCCAAACGAGACTGCTCTCCCCACTCCTCAATGACCTCCCCTCCAGGGGCAAGGACCTCCTCAGCTTCCTCCACGGCCATCGCTTCGGCCGACTCCCGGACTTCTTCCGCATCCTCCTCCTGAGAGTGGTTCACCTCTACCCCCTTCTCCTCTCTGCCAGCCTCCTTCTCTGCCTCCTCCATCCTTCGCCCCATCTCCTCGGCCCCCTCCTGCCATGAGATGGATTTCATGGCAGTGACGTAGCACTCCCTTGCCATCTTAGGGCCTCTGCAGACCCGGGCCTGGACTCCCTCAGCGTTGAACTTCAGGCACTGGTGGAAGGATGAGGAGACGCATCGGAAGGCGCTGATGAGCCTCCCGAAGATGGAGGTGTAGCTGCTAGAAGCATCCACAATGACGAACTTGCAAGTGCGGGACTGACCCCCCAACGTAACATGGAGTCCCACTCCCCCTTCTACCTCCTTTATCTCCCCTGAGAAACTGAACAAGGGTCCATCCGAGGCCAGCACCCTCTTAGCCTCCACCTTCATTACGTCAAACGCCTTCTTGAAGATGACATTGACTGAGCTTTCGTTGTCGACGAGGATCCAGGCGGTGGTGAGGTTCTCGATGGTTGTCTGAATGACCAGCGCATCACAAAATGGATCCTCGTGATCAGGTATATCCTTCCTTGAGAAGGTAATCTTCTCTTCCGGGGGTGGGGCCTAGGTCGTTGAGGCAACGCTCATTCGGTACATGGTGTGGAGGCTTGCCTTGCAGGAAGCATCGACACCCCCCCCCCCACCCCCCACCCCCACCCCCCACCCCCGCTGATCACCCCGATCCTTCCTCGGGCTCCAACATCCACCCGGTCTTCACATATATCCTCCTCTGCCCAAGGCAGGATATCCTTGATCCGCACTCTTTGGCGGTCTTGCTTCTGTTGCTGCTCCCTATTTCCTCTCATCTCGAGGAACTCCGGGCACGTGGCCGTGGCGTGCCCTTCCTCTCGATGGAAGTCATAGTAGGGAAGCTCCGCCTTAACCTCCCTTCTTCTCCTCCGTGCTGCTCTCCTCCTCTCCCCATGGATATTTCCATAGCCTGCTCCTGGTCGGGGAGAGGTGGCCTCTGTCCTTGCCTCCTGCCTGGAGGATAGAACTGGCCCTGACCTCCGTGGCGGCTATCCCCACTGTGATGACCTATCCTCGACCCCTGATCTTGCCACTCCGGCCTCCAGCCTAGCTGATGATTCGGCTCCTTGCTCCCCCACCTTGGCTATTGATGATGTGGCTGCTACTGTGGCTATTCCCTCTGTCGGGGCTCAGCTATCCTCTCCTCTTGGACCCTGCCCCCCCTGGGCCGCTCTTCCTCCATAGCCCACCTGGCCAACTTCCGGGCAAACTCCAGATTCGACGTCTCCCCATCAAATTCTCTCGCCACCCTCTCCATCAACCCCTTGTAGGAGAGGGGTGGTATCCACTTCAGCTCCATCTAGAAAAACCTTGCTACAGCCCAAGGGTGAAAGCCATCATCAGAGTGTGTCCCGACATCTCCTGAACCTTGGTGACCTCCTCCTGGAAGCAGTAGACATAGCTCCCCAAGGTCTTATTCACCACCTGCTTGATACGAAACAGAGACTCCGGCTCCTTCTTCCTTCTCTTGGAGGTGGTGAACCTCAACATGAACCCCCGACGTAGGTCCTCGAAGCAGTAGATTAAATTGGTCGGCAGTTGGTGGAACCACTCTCTTGCTTTATCCTTGAGAGTGATGGCAAAGAGTCTGAACTTGAATCCATCCGACATCTGTCGGATCGAGACAACGTCCTCAAACCACTAGACGTGCTTGACCGGGTCCCCCTTCCCGGTATAGTAGGACATCTCAGGCTCCCTGAACCCATCCGGGACTAGTGCAGAGGAGACCAACTCGCTGAAGGGGTTGTCCCCCCCCCCCCCAACTGGGCGAGCTGGGGGGTCTCACGCCCCCATCTCGCCAAACTTATCGCTGCCTCCCGAGCTCGGGAAGAGTACTCGCTCGGGGAGCTCGGCACCCCGGCATTCCTCGACAAACTCCTTCCCCGCTCGCCTGGCGGGAGAGCCCTCGCCGAGTGCCGGATCCGCAAAAACTGGAATTGCTGGAGTCGAGCACTCGACACGCGCGCCGAGTGCGAATCTGACCAGATAGACGACTTCCTGCCTGAAATCCTCAAGCATCCCCATTGTGGCGAAAGGGGGAGGGGGTGGCGGGTCGGTCCTGTCCGATCCCTGTCCTTCTCCTTTAGTCATTGAGCTCGTTGAAGATTTTTTGTGCTGAACACTCTCCACGCTCACCGCACCAAAATGTTGAAACCGAAAAACCGGTCTCTATAGAGTTCACCCTTGGGGAAGGAGTGATCGCGCACCTACTTCTCTCTTATAAGAAAAACAACAAGGGAAAAAGAACAAGGGACTGGACCAAGGGCCCGACGCGGAGGATCCACCACACACCCGGAAGATCACTGAGCGCTTCCCCTCCTTAGCCAAAGGTACCTTAGAAAGCACTAGAAGACTGGGATACAAGTGAGCATGCCTTCTGAGGTACCCCTTGGGTGCTATTTATAGATTTTTGAAAACGTCCTACAAATAGCCAACCTATGCTTTTCTGAACAGCTATGTGTAGCTCAGCTGGGTCTGCAAACAGCGCAACTCCATTGTTTTAACTGGCTATAGGCAGGCCAGCGGGGTCAAAGCGATAAAAACACCTCACAGATCACTAGGCGAGTAGCCCTCAACAAACCCTACTCAGCAAGGGCGGCGAGTGCTCGATAGGGTTGGCACTCGCTGCTTCTGCTCGGCCTTTCGTGAGTACGAGTCTGGTCTGCCCTGCTCGCCCGCCACTCCCCTGGGACAGTGAGTACCTGCTTCCTATCTTTGGCCTTGGGGGAGTATGGGCCTAGCCTACCCTACTCGCATGCTGCGAGTTCCTTAAGCAGCCCAGAGCTCGACGAACAGCCCGGAGCTCGACGAATAGCCTATAGCTCGACGAATAACCCAGAGCTCGACGAATAGTGCAGAGCTCGACGAACGGCCCAGAGCTTGGCGAGTACGAGCTCACCTCAAAAGAACTTCACCCCGCCTGGGCGAGCCAGAGTCTGTCGAGCTCAACCATCTGCCGAGCTCGCCCATGGACTCGGACTGCCCGGTTTGGTCAGTCTGGCTCCTGCTGACCCACTCGCCGGATACGAGGTTGTACAAGTATTACTAGTAAAAAAAAAGACGGAACTTGGAGGTTTTGTGTAACGCCTCCATCTGTCACATAGAATATAACAGAGGGTCCGGCCGGCCCCCCCCCCACCATATTTCACAAACAAACGGCGAAATCACGTATGAATATCAAAATGAATTTCTACGCGCATCTTAACTCAGAGCATTCTAGCAGAAGATTTTAACTTACAAGAACTCATCACATTGAATGTCTACGACATATATAAATAACACATTTATATATAGCACCAGGAATGTATACAACCACAAACGCTCATGGCCTTAAGGCCTTACATGTTTCTCTTTACAAATGTGCCTTCATACATTGACACGCAGGCCGGCCACACATGAAAATATAGTTCTTCGCACGGCCTTCAAGGGCCTACAAGCAGCAAGGGCTTCAACCCGCTCAATCCAAGTCAGCCCGTCAGCACCTGCATATGGACATCCACCCCAAGGGTGATAAAAAAAGCAACGGTCATCATTCAGCTGACCAATTATAATGACCCTACCCCTTACCCGGGGCAGTGGTTCCTTCCCTACATGCATCGCAATCACAACATATATATTTATATATCACAACAAGTGCTCTCACGCACAACATTATCACAAATACCAGCCTTCGTGCTAGACGCTCCGTGCACTCAGGCAACGCTTACGGTGTACCGAACCATCCTTAGTACCACAATCGATTAGAGGTTCTTAACTTATTTGCTATGGGCATTAGTATACTACAACACGCATGCTGGAGACATCCTCGCCCATCCCAATCAGAGGTGTTCACATCACGACAACTATTGAGCATTTCAGATCGACCCACCACTGTGGTGTAATAACCCAATATTGGCCCGCAGCCCCCCATTTGCATTGCCACCAATCGATCTCTCACAACGAAGGTACAGGTCAGTCCTTTCCCGTTGCTCAACTCGTCAATAGCGCAGATCTTGACGCGAGTCGGCTTTCCCTTTCCTGTTCAGTACACAGCTCACGCAGTGCCGCTTTCCGGTTCAACACACATATCATGCAGAGCATACAACTCACACAAAACCCACAACACATGGATCTCACACAGAGCTTCCTAGATATTTTGGAAGAATTCACAACTCACATACATCCTCAAAAACTTCGTAAACTACTCGTTTTATACACGGAGTCTTCTCTGGTTTGCAATATAAATATCACCAATCATGACCAACCATCTGGATGAGCTTCACACAACATGCATATTCCATACTACACATTTTCGGATCTAGATGCAGACTCAACCGGGGATATCAACTATCAACCCACTGGAATCTCTTACGCTTTCCACCTCTTGGTGGAGGATTCCAGGCTCATGCATAAAGTAGGACTTCACTTGTCCAAGAAGGAGATCGTTACCCTTGATGATCGCTTTGGAGCCATGGAAAACTAGCCGGAGGAAATCACCGCAACGGCCTTTCCTCCAAAAATCTGAACTCGGCTCTCGATTCGGAACGCTGAAGCTCCTTTGACAGCCGAATTCCTTCTCCTCCTTCCTTCCTTGCTCTCCCCTCTCTCTATCTCTTGAGTAAGAGAATGGCCAAGGATAAATGAGAGTTAATCCTTCAAATCTCGGCCTTATAACAGCAGGAAGACCTTCAGACCATTGGATCTAAGTTGAAGGAGAACGGCCACAAATCCCCCTGAACTCAATTTCCTGGGCTGCGGTGGTAACCCTGAGGGGCGTGGGGCAAGCGGAAGTCAAGTTTGAGGGCCTGCATGGAGTGTCCTGTTCCCTAGTTTCGGCACTTCAACTAGTGCGAGCTGTTAACCAGGGAGGTGTAGCTCTAGTAGCGTTGTTAGAGGTTAGCCTTTCCAGGCTGTCTCTTGGAGAAGTGCCCGTGGTGGCGGAGTTTGGAGATGTATTTCCTGAGGAGCTACCGAGAGCACCTCCTCGGCGGGAGATTGATTTCTCCATCGAGTTAGTGCCCGAGGCTAGACCAGTGTCACGTCCACCCTTTAGGATGGCACCAAAGGAGTTGGCCGAGCTCAAGGTTCAGTTGCAGGAGCTTTTGGAGCAAGGCTATATCAGACCCAGCTCTTCACCGTGGAGTGCGCCGGTGTTATTCGTAAAGAAGGACGGTAGTATGCATTTGTGCATAGACTACCGAGAGTTGAACAAATTGACGGTCAAGAATAAGTATCCGATTCCGCGGATAGACGACCTTTTCGACCAATTGGTGGGGTCGGTGGTGTACTCCAAATTGGACTTGAAGTCCGGATACTATCAGTTGCGGATTCGAGACGAAGACATACTCAAGACCGCGTTTGGTACGAGGTATGGTCATTTTGAGTTCTCGGTGATGTCGTTCGGGTTGACGAACGCGCCGTCCGTGTTCATGGACTTGATGAACCGAGTGTTTCACGAATACTTGGACTGGTTCGTAGTCGTCTTTATCGATGACATATTGGTGTATTCCAAGTCGGAAGCGGAGCACGAGTCGCACTTGTGGATAGTGTTGCAAGTGTTGAGAGAGAACCAGCTTTATGCGAAGTTCTCGAAATGCGAGTCTTGGTTGGAGAAGGTGGCGTTTTTGGGCCATGTAATCAGTGGGGATGGGTGGCAGTGGATCCAACGAAAGTAGAAGCCATCAGAGAGTGGCCAGTTTTGAGGACCGTGGCGAAAGTCCGGAGTTTTCTTGGACTAGCCGGGTACTACCGAAGGTTTGTGGAAAACTTTTCGCGGATAGCTCTACCCCTCACTTTACTAACTCGCAAAGATCAGAAGTTTATATGGAGTCAAGAGTGCAATCAGGCGTTTGAAACCCTGAAGGAGAGGCTAATGACGGCGCCGATCCTAAGTCTACCAAAGGGGACCGAAGGATTCCAGATTTTCAGCGACGCATCCGGATGCGGTTTAGGGTGCGAGTCTAGCGTGGCTCGGCTAAACTGGATTGAGATGCAGAGTGACTTATGCGACCGTATTCGGGAAGCGACCCGTGTAGATGCGGAGTTCCAACCTTTCGTGGAGGAAGCTCTAAAGGCCGAGGGTAACGTCTGGGAGATGGTTGATGGGATTCTGAGGAAGGGCGGAAGGATTTGTGTACTGCAGTTCGGCAAGCTCCGCGAGGAGTTGATGTTTGAGGCCCACTTCACTAAGTACTCCATTCACCGGGTAGTACAAAGATGTACTTGGATTTGAAGAAGTCCTATTGGTGGCTTGGGATGAAGCGGGACGTAGCTTTGTTTGTGAGTCGGTGCCAAACTTGTGCCTTGGTGAAGGCAGAGTGTCAGAAGCCGGGCGGGTTCTTGAAGTCTCTTCCAATCCCCGAATGGAAATTTGATGACATCTTCATGGAATTTTGTGCATGGGTTGCCTAGATCGCAGCAGGGCAATGATGCCATTTGGGTGATTGTGGACCGCTTGACCAAAGTGGCACATTTCATCCCAAACCGGAAGAAGGACGGTGTGGAAAAGTTGGTGGAGTTGTACGTCCGCAACATTGTACGGCTTCATGGGATTACAAAGAGTATAGTCAGCGACCGGGATGGACGTTTCACGTCTAAGGATTGGCGGTTGGTGCAGAAGAGCTTGGGCACAAAACTCAAGTTCAGTACGGCCTTTCATCCTCAAACCGATGGGCAAACCGAGAGAACGAACCGTACTATGGAGGATATGCTAAGGATGTGTACTCTCGACTTCGGCAAGAAGTGGGAGGATCACCTCTTCATGGTGGAGTTTGCTTATAACAATTGTTACCAAGCTAGTCTCAAGATGGAGCCATACGAAGCTTTGTATGGGAGGCGGTGTCGAACACCGATGTCTTGGACAGAGGCGGGAGACACCAAACTTTTGGGAAAAGAGGTGGTAGTCGATGCTAGTGATCTCGTGCGAACCATTCAAGAGCGCATGAAGGTAGCTCGAGATCGGCAAGCTAAGTATTTCAACGCTCGCCACAGGCATGTGGAGTTCGCGGTGGGCGACTGGGTTTATCTTAAGATCAAGCCATTCAAAGGCGTTTCACGGATTCGCCGACTCAAGAAGTTGAGTCCGAGATTTTTGGGACCATTCAAGGTCGTCGAGCGAGTGGGAGAGGCAGCGTACCGGTTAGCGTTGTCCACGGAGATAAGTGGATTACACGACGTATTTCACGTCTCCGTCTTGAGGAAAGCTTTGTTAGAAGCCAGCGTGGTGATTGAGCCGACGGCGGTGCCGGTAGAGGAAGACTTGAGGACGCGAGTTCGTCCAATCGGGATAGAAGATTCAGAGGTTCAGCAATTGCGGAACAAGGAGGTTAGACTCGTACAGGTCCGTTGGGACAACTGTGGCCGCGAGGAGCTCTCATGGGAGCGAGAGCAAGACATGCTGGAGGAGTACCCCGAGCTTTTCTCCTCAGGTACCGTTTAGTTTTGTTTACTTTCCATGTTCTAAATTTCGGGACGAAATTATTTTTAAGGGGGGGAGAGATGTAACACTCCAAAATTTGGAAGAGGAACCGATGGCGTTATTTTTTGGCCAAAGTGGGTTCTGGGTAGGCTGACACGGCCTGTGACACGGGCGTGTCACAGGGCGTGTCGTGCTCGGGTTCGACGTTTTTCTGTCGACGATCGTTGAGTGAGAACACGGGCTTTGACACGGGCGTGTCAGGTGCGATACGGGCGTGTCACCTGATACACGGGCGTGTCTCAGGGCGTGTCAAGCACTCAACGATTTCGTGGCGTTGGGGGGGGGCACGGGCCGTGACACGGGACTTGACACGGGCGTGTCAGCCGTGACACAGGCGTGTTCGAAGACGTGTCAAGGGACGTGTCCTTCTCGGGTAGTTTGGAGGAGTTTGGTACACGGGCTTGACACGGCTAGTGACACAGCTGTGTCGGGTCTGACACGGGCGTGTCAGAGGCCGTGTTCCAGGCCGTGTCCTGGTTGGGAATTTTGGGATGACGGCGAATGGTTGACACGGCCCTGCACACGGCCGTGTTGCAACCCGTATTCGGCCCAGATTTTTTATTTTGGGTTCTGATCGTGGCCGTTCATTCTTTTCTTGGGAAGATCCAACGGTGGGGAGCCTCCCTGGGCAGTTTAAGGCCGGGAATAGGGTTCCAAACCCTCATTCCCCACTTTCTTTTATCTCTCTAAGTTCTAGAGAGAAGGGAGAGCAAGGAGGCCAAGTTCCGGCCGCTGGCGAAGCTTCGGAGGTCCGTTTCGCGAGCGGAGTTCAGATCCGCGAAGGTGGGAGCGTTGCGGTGGTTTTCAACCGAGCAAATCTTCTCCATGGCTAGGAAGAGGGGACGGAAGGTAACGACACTTCTCCTCTCGGTTTTTTGGATTTAGGATGCATGAATAGCATCCCCTTCCTTTCATTTTTTGAGCACCGGATCTCTCGAATGAGAGGGATTCGTGTAGCCTAGGTTCAAGAGGAACCTCCGGGTTGAGTATGTTCATCCCGACATTCTTGCATTAGAGATCCGCTCCGTTAGCGGATTAGGCATTGTGGGTGAAGCCGTGGTCGCGACTGTTAGTCCGACCCGATGATGTTGCATAGCGAGCTTTGAGGATTCGGTAGAAATCCGTTGCGGCAAGACGTCGTTGTGTGTATGCATTTTCCCCCTTTTATTTGAGTGAGTACTCGTAGTCGGAACCGGACAAGGTTAGCTCCGCTTTGTGCGGTAGATGGTTTCCTTGGAGCACGGGAAAGATACGGTGTGAATGGTGATTGGGGTGGGGAAACCTTTGTGTGTGCTGTGCAAAGGCGTGGCTATGTCTCCGTGGTCGGCTGGCTATCCCGTGACGCGCAAGTCATGTGGGGAAAGTGTCCCGGCGAGACTAGCTCCTTGTGTGAGACTAACGAGAATGTCGAACGGAGGGCAAGCCTGGGCAATGTATCCATGAGCGGGTGGGGTCCAGCAAGGCTTCTTAGAATCGGTTAGTGTGAGACGGAACCCTGACGTGTGAAGTCAGAATGTGCGGGCAAACCCGGGGTTTATGACCCTTGTGCGGGCGGGGCCTTTGCAAGGTTCCGTGTGACGGCGTGTATGCCGTTAGGGACATGGTAGTTCCTTTTTGTTTGCGGCTTTAAGCCAATGGGGAAACGGAAGTACCCAGTGTTTGATGTTGTGCTAGATGCATATGAGCTAGGGTGCCTTGGGTGAAACCCGGGTTGCATTCATGTTGCATAGTAGGCCCCTTTCACTTTGTACAAAACATAGAAAACATGTATGCTGTATGAGACATCCAAGCCTGTTTTACCACTTTAATATATATGCTCTTTTGGTATACGAAGTGCTAACTTGCAGGTGGAGTGGTACCCCGGGGTTCGTTAGGGACAGCCGAGAGGAGATGTGTTTGTTACACAGTAGAGGTCAGCCTTTGCTGACCCACGTTACTTCAAATCCTTACAGGGCAAGGATCGCAAGCAGGAGCTAGCGCGCCGGGCGAAAAGCCCTAAGCCTCATGAAGTGTTGCTGTGCTTGGATTTTCCTTTTGTGTTTGCTACTCTTGTTATGTTTATGTCCGGCTTGCATGCCGAGGTAGCCTAGGAGTGCTTGGCACATTTTTATTTGGACTATTATTGTGTAAGGCCTTAAGGCCATCTGATACTCTACTGCGAGTGGATAACTTTTGTCTGTTAGCGTTCTGTTTCCGCTGTGTTTGTCTGGAGTTTTGAGATTGGGTAGTTTTCATATCATCTTTTAATACTAAAGTTGTGACGTCCGTATGTTGTGGGGCCCCGGCCGGACCCATATTATATGGTCATTACAGGGGAGGTGTTACATGATGGGTGGCCGGGAAACATGGATGGAAATAGCTCCAGGTTCGGCCAATCCCATCCCTTGGCTGGAGGAAGAAGATGACCAGGATCCCTCTGATCTGCTTTAAGATTCGTGTTGCATCATTTTATATTTAGTTTTGATTTTTGTATTTTCTGTCCTGTTTACTAGGCTGTATTAAATTAAATATTAAAAATACATAGGGTCATCTAAAGAAAAAGTGACCAACATGAAAATTGTATCCCGTGAGTCTAGTTTAATTTAAAATTTATTTCAACTAATTTAGGTAAGTGGTTTGACCACATCACTCATTTTGGTGAGGTCTATACCTAGGCTATACCAGAGATTAGTTTGAGTTCCCCCATCAATCCAACCATCCAAATGACTTGAAATTTTGGATGGGGGTCACTATTATCTTTACCTAAAACATATCCAAAAATGGGAGTTTTTGGATAACATTTTTCTATAGTGTTTGTAATTATTTCATAAACCATGATTAAATTAATTAAGGATCCTAATGACCTCCAATTTCTCCCAAATTTTGGTGAGAGGTTCTTGGGGTCATTATGGACCTCTGTATAAATTTTCATCTTATTTGGTGATGGTTTGGTTTGGTTTTTAACAAACCCTAGCTTTGCCTTAAGAAGGGTAATTAGGTCATAGTACTCCTTGTGGGTTTAAGTGGTCAAGTCACTTAACAGAGGCTGGGACTTTGACCACTAGTTTTATATGACTTTAGACACCCTCCCATGGATGATGGTGCGGGTTGGGGTAGAATTGCCCTAGGATCCAAACTCAAACCCTAGGGATGGGCTTTGGAGTTTTGTGAAGGGCATGAGGTCAAATGCCCTTGAATGATTTTGAAACTTGGTGGAGAGGACCCTAAGGTAGCTAAGGTCCTCTGGTATAAACCTTATTGAATTTAGTGAGGGTTAAACCCCTCAAAGCCCTAACCCTAGTTTAGGTCACAAACCTTAAAATGGTAAGTTGGATAGTCAATGTGTTGTGAAAAGTTGTAAAACTTGGGTGGTGTAGTCATAAGGTTAGTAAGAGATTTTGGTAATTTTATTGGGAGATTTGGATGCACATTTTTAGTATCTCCTTTGCAATACATGAATTAGCCTCTATTACATATTTGTATATTATAACCTCACTGTTCACTGGAATGTTATGAAATTGAGGCAGATGAAGTTTTATACTATTATACCCATACTTGAATTTTGTTATAATTTTTAGATGTATATTACTAGCACTTACTTCACAAGTTTATAAATATGGGTATATGTTCAATAATAAATTCAGACCTCCACACTTGTTGAAAAAATTGTGAAACTTGATCAGTAGTGATTCTAGTTCAACATGCTCATTTGGAAATTTTATTACAATTTTTAGATGAATAATTTCTGTACTTAGTGCAATAATTTATCAATTTGGATTATTGTTCAAAATTACGTTTAAGAGTTCTTTGCTCACTGGAAAATTAGGAAACTTGACCTGGAGTGTTTATAGGTCATTATATTCATGCTTGAATTTTCTTAAAATTTTTGGAAGTGTATTTGCAGCACTTGTTACTTTAAATTGATATAAATTGGCTATGTTCAAAATTATGATTAGAGGCCTAAATCTTGCTGAAAAATTAGGAGACTTGGAATTTATTATTATATAGTCATCTTGTATTTGTCATAAATTTGTGGAGCATTATTTATGCCTAAAAAGGTACTTCATGTTCAAATTAGGAGTTTTGGATTTCTTAGAAAATTAAATAAATTATCAAATAAATTATCAAATAAATTAGAAAATTATGAATTTCTGGATTTAGCCTAATCATGTCATGATAGAATCCCAGTAAATAAGTGAAGGCTTTTTGATGAAGATTTGGAGTACCTCCTATCATGTACATCATATAGTATAGGATGGTATGCATATAACAAACTACTGAAATTGTGTTAGAATATGAATTGGGCTATGAGTTAGAGTTAGTGGATTTTCTGGTTATGATAAGGTATAATGAGTTCATCATCGGGAGTTTTAATGAGGAATAAAGATGAGTTGATTAGTGTAGGTGATGCTCGGGGTCGACGAAACATCGTCTTCCCTGTAGAGAGAGGAAGAGTCTTAATACGCTAGTGTTAGATCCAAAGTAATATAAAAGGGATCAGGTAATGGGTAATAACCAATAAAAGTAAGTGCCTTGTGAAAGGGAATGATGGGCTTCAGCTACCATCATAGTTCCTAGTGCCCTTTGAGAACCCTTCACCGGGTATACCGGGGGCAGTCCTGGGCTAACCTAAACCATAGGAATAATAAATGTTAAAGAGTAACTAGTATAACTAGGGGTTCACTTTCACACACACCGGTGTCTCGGGAATATAGGGTGACTAGGATGTTCGGGCGGTAGGCTCGGTGGTTGTGGAAAAGGGCAGGGTAGCCCGGTGAGCCAATGACTCGGTAGATATTTGTGACGGGCAGGATAGCTCGAGGAGCTTTGGCTCAGTTATTGGCTGTGACGGATAGGATAGTCAGGGGAGCTTTGGCTCGGTGGATAATACATTAATATTGCATGTGCATAAGATATAAGGTGGTGGGTTTTCGGTATTGGAGATTCGTCGCACCGACACCAGTACGTTGACTCGGCGGGTGTGGTTTTACACTTAGCCAAATAAAGTCCGGTGCGCCAGCCAGCAAGAGTATGTAGGAGCTCTGCTTAGTGCACCAGCATTGAGGCGTACGATAGGTCTGACTGGTAGTGCTGATACCGATTTAGAGGTGGGCGAGGCCCAACCCACCGCTTCCGTTTGCCACTACGGAGGTATCCTGGGAGGTTAGGCTCCAAAAAGGGGGAACTAAAGGTCTGTGTGCACAAAGTCGGGTGGGTGAGTTGCACTTGCATGATCACATCATAGCATATTTGCATGTCATAGAATCATCATTGCATCAACTCCTGACACTTATTGTATAAAGTGGTATGGGCTGCTTTATACAATAGGCCTTGCAAAACGACCCCTTGGATTATAAGTTCGTGTGAGCGTGCTTATAAGTTAAGGTTTATATTCTGTATATAGATATTGCTTGCTTGTAAAACGACACCCCATCGTATAAATTGGTATGAGACTTTTTATACGATGGGAGCCTTGCAGAAGATCCTTTAGCTTATGTGTTTTCATATAAGTTAAGGTTACATATTTCATGTTCTGTCTTTCATGCTTTTATTACTGCTGCTTATTCTCATAGTACTACTAGATTAGTTCCGTCGCCACCTGCTTACATTTGTTACTCTCCACCTTCATAGCTTCCCTTTCCTTCTCCCCGCTCGGTGCCTAGGAGCTATGAGGGAGGGGTGGGGGATGATAGGACTTAATCTTTTAGACTAACGGTTTTCGAACCACATCATTTTAGGGGACCGTGGAGCCCAACATGGAGGAGCAGCCCCGGAGGTCGACACGCTTGGAGATGGGGCAGTCTGGTACCGGAGTTCAGACAGTTGGGACTATGAGTCCCAACCGCTAGTTGTTTATTAGTTTTGCTTCGCTTGAGAGACTCTTGTAGTGAGGATTTGATGTATTGGGCATGAGCCATGTTTTCAATACGTTATTATTCTGTGGACTCTCCCTTCATGGAGATATTTACTATGATATGCGATTTTTTATGGACTTGTGTTTACTCTACTTTGCTACTTTTCTGTGATCGAATTGGCCGACAGGATTTGCGTTTTTGTAGTGGCAGCCTTCTCGGGTGTGAAGGTGTCACCGCAAAGCAGCGGTTCTAGGCCTAAAACCCCGGGGTTTGAAAAAAAAAGGGTCTTACACCATCTCAGGACAACAGGTTCTTCTTTCCCCAAAAATTATTTCTGAACTGTTTGAGTTAGTAAATGGAGAGAACAGTCTCAAACAGGATAGTTCTGAATATAGCAGTATGCTAGTTAGGATGGGTCATCCTGAGGGAATACCATCCAAGCTGCTTAAGAAGAACTTGTTTATAGAATAAAAGTTCTTAGCAGATGTTGTTGGCAAGGACCTACTGGGCAAGCACTCTGCCCATGATAATATTAACATGCAGCAGTTTTCAATAATGTCTGCTTTGGTTAATAAGAAATCAGTCAACTGGGCTGAGTTAATTTTTGATTTAATTAAGAGGAAGAACTCCAAGAAGGAAGTTTGTTTTGGGAGGATTCTGGGAATCTTCCTTCAGTCCAAGGCTCCAGAACTAATGGTCTCTCATACCATATTTATTAATGCCAGTAAGAGGTTGGACTTCTCTTTGTTTAGTAAGTGGGAAAGGACTATCCCTAGGCCTTTCAGTGCCTCTTCCACCTCCAGGACTTCTGAGGATACAAGAGCTGCTACAGCTTCTCCTCCACCCCCAGATGATGTTCCTTCCTTTTCTCCTCCATCCACCCAAATTCCTCCTCTTCAAAATCTATCATCCCTACCTTCTTTCAATCTTCTTTCATCCCCTAGTCATTCTCCATCCCCTCCAGATGAGCCAATGCTAGATTGTCATCCAAATCCTCCTTCATCTCCTGTTGCTCCTCATCTGAGGAGCTCTCCCTCCTCCACCCTTTTATCAACCTCAAATGTTGATCTGCCATCTCATCTTGCATCTCCTCAACTTATTGCTTCTCCCCTCATCCCTCCATCCATACCCACTCAAATTCCATCTGAGCCTCTCCAACAAGATGCTCCCTCCTCTTTTCCTGAGTTCCACCATACAGAACTCTCTCAAGCTTTCTCAGTATGTTCAAATTGTGGACATCAAACCTCTTACTCCTCTTCTGATCCTGCACCCCTCTATCTAAATTTCTCAGCAATTGCTCAAGACCTTCTAAAATTTATTTCTCCCTCCTTAGAGAAACTAATAGCAAATGCTATAGATCCTCTCTCTGCCTCCATCAACACTCTCTCCTCTAGAGTTACTGCCCTCTCCTCTGTCCCTTCTTCTGGGGGCCTGGCTACAGATTCCTCTGCAGCCAGGCATGGGGAAATATTCAATGAAGAAGCTCCAGTGCTTTTTCCAGCAGCAGCAGCAGCAGTTTTAGTTCCAACATTGACCCTTCCAGCAACAACAGAAGAGATAGAGGTTGTTGATATTGAGATATCAGATGCAAATCTCACAGAGTTTTTGGATACTGATTTTGAGACAGTTGATCTAGTTTCTTCTTTGGGTGTTCTTTCTGAAGAAAGAAGTATTTCTTCAGCAATTGAGCTAAAGTCAATTCTAAATTCTTTTGATCTCTTATATATAAATATTCTTTTACTTGTTTCTCCCAAGTACTGCTCAGATATCATTTGCTGTACAGCTTCAGTTAGTACAGAAACTATTCAGGCTATTCAGGGAAGCTTTGTTACTAACATAGTTGTGGAACCTGTTGGCCCAACTTATGTTATGGATGACAGTCCTATGCCAAGTCTAGATGACTTGATTGCTCAGGACATTGCTCAAGACAATGCTCAAGATAAAGGTCAATCCAGGCTTATTAAACAGCTTGATGACATTTATGATCATCCCCTATATCTGATGATGATGAGGATGAAAATGATTCTGATTCCTGCTCCAAGAAAAAGAAAGCATCAAAGAAGAGAAAAGCATCTCCCAAGGCTGCTCAATTACCTAATCCCTCAAATGATATACCATACTATATTCTGAATAATATCCAACCTTACCAAGGTATGCCTCATTGGATGAAGCTATCCAGAAATCAAGCTAGAGTACAGAAAAAGAAGAAGTCTAGATTCTCTCCTGTGAAGAAATTCAGGAAAGATCCACCTCCTCCTCCTCCTTCTCCTCCTGCAAGAGCCTTAGGGAATGTCTCTCAAAGTTCAAATATCTCTCAGCCATCAAGATCAGTAGCTCCTCAGCCTCAAAAGCCAGCCCCCTCTCAAGCCCAAAAGCCAACCTCTTCTCAGTCTCAGAGGCCTGCCTTCTCTCACAAAGCTAAAGGCAAGTTTAGTGAGGCTCCTCCTCCAAAGTCACTTTACTCCAATCAAAAGCAACAAAATCCTGTTTCAACTAATTTCCAAGCTCAGTCCACTCAATTCAGGAATCTCTCTCAGAAGACATCTCAGGATGCTAATCCAGAAAGACCTCCCTCTCCTCCTGCTGATCCAGAGCTGGATCCCAATTTTAGAATGGCTAGGCTAAATGAACTAATTGGATTATCTCAGATGAAGAAAGCCAGAGCAGAAGGCCAAGATTCCTCTCAGTTTACTACTATGTTATCTTACAGAGAAAAGGAACTTGAAAGACTGTAGGTCAGCAAGAAAGCGTTCAATCCAGCAAAATATATGACACTTCATCGTGAAGTAGTTGTACCTAGAACTGCTACTCAGAAAACACTTGGTGAGCAAGACTTGAAGATGTCAAAAATGGAAGCAGAAGATCCAAACAAGGAAGATTATCTTTGCTAAACCTTCCTCTGCTCCTCCTCCTGCTAATCCTTAAGTCATTTTCTGAATTTTTTATTCTTACTATTTTATTACTCTATCTGGACTATATGTGCTTTACGTTGCAATATTATATCTGCTGATAATTTAAATTCCATCAGATATCTATGACCTTGTATTTTCAGTTTTATTCTTTGTTGAGTGACCTCACTCAAATAGGGGGAGATTGTTGGAACCCTTGTTTGGATTTGGGCTAGGTCAACTCTTAGGATGTTGACCCACATGTATAGTCAGGGTCAAGGTCTAGGTCTAAGTTAGTCTCTATAGGTCAAACTTCACAAGACTAGCATTGGATTTCACTCAAGAACTCAGACTTAGAAGAAATCTGTGAAATACATGATGAGTTTGACTTTCGTCGAACTCAGTTCGACGATCGTTGATCCCCAATCGACGATCTCAGAGTTTAGTCTCTGAACTGAGCTCGACGATCTATGAGCTCAGGTCGATGATTTCACATCAGTTCACAGTATTCTCAGATCGAAGATAGCTGAACTCAGCTCGACAATCTCCCAGCTCAGATCGACGATCATATTCTGTGTCCGACTACTTATTTTCAGCAGCTGTCTTGAAGATTTAATTCCTATTTTATTGATTCTATTTTTGTCAAATAATCTCTGGTAGTTAATGCTGATATTTTCAAGGCATATAACCGTTTCTTTACATCATTAACTATGGTATTCACAGAGTTATTATTTTGACTTATTTGCCAAGACAGTTGGGAAGACAATTAAATGCCAGAAATTGTAGGCGTTTCTCTCCTCGATTTCTGCAATAATTTAAGGAATGTCTTTGAATTTCAAATAAGACAGTTTTTATTCTATTCTTCAAGGACAAAAGGGACAGACATTCAGACTGATCAAGAGATAGAGGAATATATATACAGAGAAATACACAGAGAGAACATTCCCGTTACAGCTAAAAAAATTCTCTCATGAAGATTTCTCACAGCTTTCAGAATTTTCAGTGCTCTCAGGAAAACAGAAGAAGAACAACAAACCTCTATCTTGAGTCTTCTTCAGTTTTCATCTTCAGAAATCTACTGAGACAATTAATCAACATCAATCTACAGATTCTGAAGAGCAAGAACTTTAGTCCTCTGAAGACCTACACCCTAGACAAAGCTTCCATCTTCCTGAACCTACTCAATATCTCAGGGGGAGCTTTGACATCATCAAAATCCACTTAGTCTTCTCATTTACTTTGATAAAGAGAAGACTACCATCAACTTTTATTTTATCTTTCCTATACATGGTTATTACTCTCTTCAAAAGTAAACTCATTGGTGATAGGGCACCTGATAAAAACCTATTAGTTTTTAGGCACCTGATCAAAAGTCTAAAGGGTCTCTAGATCTACCTGATGAAGATCTTGTGGTGATAGGGCACCTGATCAAAAACCTAAGTGGATTCCTACCAGGGTGGTAGAAGAGTGAATGTACCCAGATTTGAGGAACCACTATAATTTTCTTGTGTCGTCTGGTTGCTCATCTTTCTTTATTTTCTGCTGTGCTGTGTTTGCTTGTGATTTTATTTTCTTCTCTTACTTATAAGTAACACTTATCTTAATTCCGCTATAAAAATTTATTAAAAAGTTTTAATACTCTATTCATCCCCCTCTAGAGTAAATCAGATCTATCCCCTCACTTTCAGGGGGAATATTAGCTGCATATTTAATTTTACTAAATATAGGCCCTCTAATTAAAAACACGCCTCCCCACTATTGGAGGTGGTTACATTGAGTGGTTACCCACGCACCGGACGATCACAATCATAGCAAAATGATCGAACATCAGGGAAAATGCCCAAGGAGAGCAAGAGAGGCGGTCGACCCTCCTTCGAGGAGGTGTCTGACCCCAGCGAGGACGGTGAGCCGCCGACGAGGAGCCAGATGGGGGTGCGGTCGGCCGGCCGGAGAGGGCCGACCGACCATACTCAGGCGACGCACCGGGGTCGGCCCTGCCGACCACTACCGGATGCAGGCTTGGCGCTGGCTGCTGAGGGCGATCCAGGCGCCGGCCGCCGAGCGCAGCTCCGGCTCCGGGCGTCGACCGCGACGTGCGGCGACGACCTACCACGCGACGTGATGTTACGGGCCGGGCCTGATAGCGGATCCAGCCTGCCCCAGGGTCGGGCGACGGGGCTTCTCCCTGCTCCCGAGCGAGCTTTTCCCCCCTCCCGTAACAGGGTCGCGGCACACACACTCCAACCCTTCTCCGCACGTGTTCTCGGTGCGGCGGGTTGTTGAGGCGAGGGCTTGATCCCCTGAACTCCTTGATAAGAGGCACTTATGTTACGGGTCGGGCCTGACAGCGGGTCCAGCCTTCCCCAGGGCCGGGCGGCAGGTCTTCTCCCTGCTCCCGAGTGGACTTTTCCCCCCTCCCGTAACAGGGCCTCGACCCACACACCCCAACCCTTCTCCGGGCCCAGTATAAGCCACGTATGGTTGTTGAGGCGGGGGCTTGATCCCCCGACCTCCTTGATAAGAGGACTTAAACATGTCCTCCATCACCAACTGATCCACGGATCAGTTGGTGATGAGGGAAAACGTTAAGTGTCTCTTATCAAGGAGGTCGGGGGATCAAACCCCCGCCTCAACAACTTGCCGCACCGAGAACACATGCGAAGAAGGGTTGGAGTGTGTGGGCCACGAACCTATTTTGGGAGGGGGAAAAGCCCGCTCGGGAGCAGGGAGAAGCCCTGCCGCCCGGCCCTGGGGCATGCTGAACCCGCTGCCAGGCCCGACCCGTAACATAAAAGTGCGCACTTTTATGTTTAAGTCCTTTTAATGTTCGCGGATCAGTCGGTGATGGAGGACATGTTTAAGTCCTCTTATCAAGGAGATCGGGGGATCAAGCCCCCGCTTCAACAACCCGTCGCGACTTATACTGGGCCCGGAGAAGGGTTGGGGTGTGTGGGCCGCGACCCTGTTACGGGAGGGGGAAAAGCCCGCTCGGGAGCAGGGAGAAGCCCTGCAGCCCGACCCTGGGCAGGCTAGACCCGCTGCCAGGCCCGGCCTGTAACACGCGACTGGCCGGAGTCGGCCCGAGAGGGGAGCGGCCGGCCGACCGCCCGAGAGGGGAGCGCCACGCCACTTCCCGCGGAGGCCGGGAGGGATGGCTCCTGCCGCAGGTGGCCGGCGGGATTGCCGCGAGGCGCGACCACGTCGTTCGGTCGGTGGTGAGGGAAAGGAAGGCCCCGCCGATTGGCCTTGGGCGGGATTCCGCTCTCGGATCGCGCGCGATTGGCCACGCGATCGTGTGGTGGTTCCCACTAGAATTCCATTTAGGATGATGAGATCATGCGAGAGTGAGCTATCCACACCCCTTCACTTATAAAATTACTTGTCCCCATCATATATATTTATATATATATTGCTTGTTGATATTTTGAATGGGTTGAGATCCTACAGATTGTGATTTGAAATGTATAAAAAAATAATTATTTTTTATTTTTTGGATGGTGTGTTAATAACTTGATGGCGTGAAAATAAAACTCTACAAGATGTTATTATAATGGATCCGGATCCTCTCCATTTCAAATGAAATGAAGAGTTCAAATGAAATGGAGGGGATCCATTTCATGTTTTAATAGACAAGATAAGTTCAAATAATATCTAGGGGACAAAAATTTTTTGAATAAAAAAAATTAAAAGGATAGAAAATGTTGAACACGTTGAATTAAAAAGCAATCTATCATAATCATGAACTGCATTCCCTTCATTTCGTCAGAAATGGAGAGAATCCTGATCTTATTATAATATGACGGTTGACCGCGCCAAGCAGGGTGCCATTGCTCTTTTTATATCCATGTCCAATAATTCAAGTGTTCAAATATGAGAAATAAAAGTTTTGCAAAAAAATGCCCCTAAAAATTAAAATAAAAGTGCATTTTGTAAATTGATTCATTCAAATAAAATTGTAATATTATTTGTAATAAATATAAGTTATGACCCTACATTTTATTTTTAACCATCACCAGAATTGTGATTTTTCAAACAGATACAATATTTTCAATTTTGAAACTGATTGCAAACAAAGATTACCCCAATACTTTTCTCAATTTTGAAAATATTTAGACTTCCTTTTGAATTATTTACTTTTAAAATGGCAACCAGTACCCCCAAATAGAAGAGGGATCGCATTTCTTTCAGTCTTATTCCCTGATGTCCTATTTGTAACAGTGCAGGTCATTACATTGCCCATTATTTATCTTAAAATTGCCATCATTTCCAACTAATTGTTATCTTAATGCTAAATAAGCTGAAAGAGTCTAAGGGCCTGCTTGTGAAAGCGGTGGTTGTCATGAAAGAAGCGGTTGCAGATGAAAATCTATTTGAATGGTCTCCAATTACAGAGTTGTTCGGAACAATTTTTTGAGCTGTTTAGCAAAACAATGATGGGATTTCAAAATTAAAATGGTACAACAAACTTATCACGTGTTTCTATAGATTCAAAAGGAGCTTTTTACAAAGTTGAAGCTAATTCTTCCACTGTTTTCTTGTTGCTTTTATAAAAAAAATATTGTACTGTTATGAGATTCATTTCTAAAGTGTTGGTCTTTTGCGGCTCTTCTTTGAACTCATATTAATTATTTACTCCCGTATCTTAATGCATTTGCTAAGGAACAAGTCAGGCAGAAAGAAAAGTGGGTAAAATGGAGGTAAGAACTCATGCTCCCGGCAAGATTGAGCATTCTGTTGTTCATGGTTCCGCTGCCGTTGCCACCCATCACTCTCTACACCCATGTCAGAATCGCGAAGACAAGTGGCTTGCCTTCATCTTAAGTCCACCGCCAGCATGGAGGCCAACTCTGTTCACCGCCACAGAGAAAGAATGCTGAGAAAACAAGAAAAAAACAATCAATGGATGACTACATTGACAGTTATTAGCCGGTGGAGGAGAAATAGAAGGCCGGAGCCGCAATCGATCCAGATCTCTCGGGTCTCTACTATCCCCTTCGATGGATAACAGAGTATGGAGAATAGATCGGAGAACAATTTCTTAATCAAGGGAGAACACATATGTAGTCATTTTCGTTGAAGAAAATGTAAAGCCCAAGCGGGCGGAGGCGAACACGGAAAACAAGAACAAACAACAAAACAAAAAAACAAACGGAGAAACAAAACAGAAGGGTTGCGATCAGAGAGCGGGAAATCAAACGGCATAGTCACCATGTTGGCATTTCGCATGAACGTAAGGCTACACACCTTCTCAAACAGGGCCTAAGTTGTTGCCTAACCGTCTCTAATGACAGTTGCATATTTCAACTAGAACCACATGAACATTTCTACATTTGTAGATGCAATAAATTTGAACTTTGCAAGGAATTTAAGTTGGCCAAAAATGAATTAGGCCCTATTGGAAAGCTGGCGGTGGATGGAGCGGTTTGAGATGGTGACAAAAATAATTCTAGACTTGGCTCGCTAGAATAGTAATTGCGCCTTTTCTAATCCTTCGGTTAGAATAGTAATTGCGCCTTTTTATAGTGGAGAAAAAACACCCTGAAATGGAGCTGCCTTGGGGTGCATTTTAGAGGTGCATTTGAGGGACCGGCGCAACTCCCCTTTCCACCGGAGCTGCGGAAAATGGATGCGCCTCAAACAACACGTATGACTCCGGTAGCATTCCGCCTCTGGTGGGAAAGAAGAAAATCTCCGGCGGGGCTTCAATATCCACAGGAGAAGACCTCCATTCACCACCAAAATGAAGCCCCACCACTGGGCCAAAATGAAGCTCAATTGCAAGCATGCCTCTCAGTTCCCAAAATCGAACTCAAGCAGCTCAAGAACAGCCTTTATCTACTTATTTGATGTAATTGCCGATAAAGAAAAAGGATAACTGATTGCAGTATTGAAATTTTGATCAAGTAAAATGAAATAAATCCAGGCCTGCTAAACTGAATATTTCTTTACAAACCAACCTGAGCCAGATTTTGGACGCGCCTACAAAGTAATATCCGAGGCTTCGGCCATTGGCTTCTTGCTGGCCGAACTCAAACTTTTTTATTTGTGCAGTTAACACCAACTGAAAGTAGCAGAAAAAATGTTTGAATGAATGTAGGTGAAGCATCAAAATACTTTTATTGATGTTGCTGCTGCATAGCTTCAGCGATCGCGGAGCGATAGGAAAGCTGGTGCTCATACAGAGAGCGGAATATCTGATACTTGGCATCATGATACTTCTTTACTCTCGGATCCTGGGACGGATTGATTGTCTGCAAATGCCAAAATTTGAATCATTTTAAAGACAGATCCAACACAATATTGTTGTTACTTGCTGGCAGAAACAATCATATGAAATGGTGTTTAGAAGAGCAATATTCTAATGCAAGGATTTGGTAACACTATTTTTGCTTAAGCTTGCACCTCAAACACAACATGGATGATATAAGCTTTTGGCACAGCAAAATAAAAAAACCTCAAAAGATGACCAGAAAATGATTTTCCTTTCATAATACTAGAGAATACATATTATTAATTGGTTTTACATCGGATTCATAGGTTTTAATATGTTTCTAGAACACGAGTATAAAAGGATTTTAAAAGCGAGATTATCATATCAGATCAGTGAAAATGTAGCCTTCAGCACTTAATAGCGGCCCTCCATAAACGATTGATGGGTTTTGGGTTGGATGAATCAGTTCTAGCATGCTCAAAGCCAACTCTAGCTTACGTAATTAAATAATAATAATATGTTGAAGGGCATAGAACTTGCAAGTGAGAGGACTGTCGATCTTGGGCATCGGATCGGGGGAGTAAATGCCCAGATTTATTCTTGGAGCATCAAATGTTGATGTATTTTTGGAGAGAAATCAGCAGTAGTTTTTCAAAAATTGGTTGGGGAGTTGCCCCGTACCCCGCAGGGGCTTTGCCCCTTGACCCTGCTCGCTGATCGGCCATGGGAGCAGCTCCTTGGAACCCCGCCAGAAACGCCTGTGATTGTGTTGTTTTTTTTCCCGTTTTCAGGAATTGTTTCTCCTTAACAGTAACCGTCCCTCTGAATGGTTTGTGAAAAAAAATGTCTTAGATTTTGAATCTGACATTGAGAGACGAGCTTGTCTACTGCATAAGTGGAGTTGTTTTAGCATGTGTCCAATGCATGTAAATCTGAATATTTAGAATGATTCTAAATGTTCAGATTTAGCCATTTTTATCAAGTGTTAATGATTTTATTTTGTGCACATCTGAGATGTATTTGGATTGTGAATGTTGTAATTTTGTGAATGTGCACAATGGTTAAGTGTTAATCATGATTAAGTGTTAATCAATCATCTTAAAATCCCTTATCCAATATTAAATATTTGGATGCCTTCCGATGAATGACACTCTTCCTGCCTCAATCGATGAAGTTTGGGCTTGCCAAAGCAATGTGATTTAATCTAGCTTGGTAAGGATGCAAGTGGATAATTGTGATATCCCACTGTCGATATCGGGTCCAACTTAATAAGGTGACCTCAAATGTTGAGTGTCAAGAAACATAGGGTTGGCATGCGCTATTTGATGGATGCGAATAAAGAGTTATTCACCAACCATACAAGAATTGCATGATGATGCAGTTGACAATCGTTGTCTACCTAAATAGTCACACTATGGGTGATCAGCCAAAGCTGACTTACGGTGTTGATGAAATACAGATCAATCGGAAGGCTGACTTATGGTGTGGGTGACCAACATAAGTGGAGTTGTTGGTGAAATACAGATCAAAATGGTTGTAGGAGAGCTCGTGTTTCAAATCAAGAAATGAGAGCTTCAAAAATTATAGGTCTATAAAAATCTGTAAAGGAAGTTCGAAATGGGAAAAATCTGTTTAGAGAAGATCTGTAATGGGAGAAAGGTACAGAAATGGGAGAAATGTACATAAATGGGAGGAGGGCTGCTACTTTACCGGAAAGGAGGTCGCCGACGGAATAGGGCGTCAAAAACGGGAAGTGCCGGTGGATGCTTGTTGACCGTCGGAGATCGAGAGCGACGAAGGTAACGTTCCAGTGGAGGGGTGGCTGTCAGAGATCTAAAGAGTGGAATAAACGCCGGTGGCTGTGGTATATCAGAGGCAGATGGACGAATCGGGATCGCGTGGGCGGAAAGCTTTCGCGAACCTGAGAAAAAAATGGTTGATGAGGGCAATGGCGCAGTCCAACTAGAGAAAAAAATCACTGGTGAGAGAATAATTATAAACAACTGATTTAATAAAACTCTGTTTCCAGCTTATGATACCCAAACACAACTTATACTTAAAACTATGTTTTTGAGCTGCCGCACCGAAACCCATAAACTGCCACAAACGCTACCTTATTTTCATCAATTGCTTATCATCTTCACAAATTTGCATGCTTTTGCTACTGCCACGACTCCCACTTTGGTTCACAGGCACTATTCAGATTGTGTACTGAAATGGACGAGGGCATGCAACCCCTCAAAGCCAATCTTACCAAAGGTCCTGTCCTTCAACCATCTATCTATTCTCAAGTTGGTTGTTGTTATGCGCTCAATGTTAAATGATTCAATTGAGTATCTCAAGGAACGTTTAGTGGCTCATAGATTTACTCAATGACCGAGAATAAATTATAAGGAAACCTTCCCTCTGGTTGCGAAGTTGAAGATAGACTATGCCTTGATCTCCCTTGTTCACAAGAGTTGGAAGTTATATTAACTTGATATCAAGAATTCCTTCCTTAACACTTATCTAGATGTGACTATCTAAACGCATGAGCCGTTTGTGTATTATAATCCAAGCGACTTTTGTTTATATTTTATTTTTAAATTACATGGCCTTAAGCTGTCTCCTCGAGGGAGGCTATTGGTTTCAAGCACAGTTCATATGACATCTCCCTCTTTATCAAACATTCTTATAAGAACAATATAATTCTTCTAATTTATGTTGTTGATATCATTATCAGCAGAGATAATGTTACAGAGATCTCCAAGGTAAGACTTCACTTGGCCAAACAATTCAGACCAAAAATCTTGTTCCTCATTACAACTGCCTAAGAATTTAGGTAGCTTCTCATCCCTCTTCCTTCCAACTCCCTTAAATATGTGGGTCACCTGGGTCACAGACCCGCTGATTTTCCTATGGAAGTTAATTTAAAGCTCTGCTATTGTGCTTCTTCCTCGAATTCCCTATGACCAAATCCAAAAGCATTATTAAAGATTATTTCAAAAGTTAATATACATAACTGTCACTTGACCTTACATCTTATTTGCTGTAGGTTTGGTAAGCAAATTCATGCAACAAATTATTATGTATATAAAGCAACCTTCAAATCATAGACATATTTATCAACCATCATCCACTGTCTCTTGTGGCTTATATGATGTTGAGTATGTCGAATATGTTGACAACCGTTGATCAAAAAGTAAATTATGAACCTTTATGTAGGCAATCTAATAATATGGAAATAAAAAAAATGAAACAAGTTAATGCTCTCTTTACGTTAAGCCAAAAGTCACCCAATAGCCCTTGCGTTTTATAGGTCACTTTGCTCAAAAGCCTATTAGATGACCTTGGTTTTTCATTCTACTCCTACAAGACTCCATCATTATAATCAAGTCACGATTCATATCACTGCAAATCCTGCCTTCCATGAACAGTCTAAGCAAATAAAAAACGATTGGCATTTATCAGAGATAAGGCCAAGCTTTGAGAGATAAAACTTTTATATATTCCAGTAGCATCCAAGATTGTTGAATCCTCACCAAACCCTTACCACACCTACTATATCTTCAATTTATTTTCAATCTTGGCTCATACAAGTGGTTTTACTATCACAATAGATCCTGATTGGACCACCTCCTTCCACACTCAAGTTCTTCATAATCGACTGAATCCATATCCCTTCACATATCCCAAGCGTCATTACCCGGGACTTCGCCTTAGCATTGGATCTGGCTACGACATGTTGTTTCATGCTTCTCCAGGTAACCAGATTACCTCCAACAATGGAGCAAAATCCATATGTAGATCGTCGATCATCAATAGAACTTGCTCAGTCTGCATCAATATAAGCTTCTACCGTTAATATCTTGCTGGGTGTAAACAGTATGTCTTTGTTTAGAGAGGATTTGAGATACCTCGAGACTCTGTATGCAACAACAAGATGATTGGATCTCAGTGATTGCATGTATTGGCTGAGAACAACCACAACATAAGATATGACGGGACGAGTATGAGAGAGATGGATAAGTTTCCCAATAAGTTACTGGAAACCTGGTATGTCATTAACCATTTCTCCACCACCTCTACCAAGCTTGTGATTGGCTTCAATTGGGGTGTCAGCGGGCCTACACCCAATCATTCCAGTTGTTTCCAATAGATCCAAAATGTACTTCCTTTGAGATATAAAGATCCTATATCTGGATCTGGCCACCTCGATGGCATGAAAATATTTGAGAGCCCCAAGGTCCTTCACTTCGAACTCCTTTGCAAACTTAGATTTTAAGTTCTAAATCTCCTCTGTGTCATCATAGTTATCACCATATCGTCAACATAGACAATAAGGACAGTCACCTTCCCGCGTCGGTGTTTCACGAATAAGGTATGATCCACGTTTTTCTGCATGTACCCGAAGGACATCATTATCCGATGGAATCTCCCGAACCAAGCCCGAGGCGACTGCTTCAAGCCATACAAAGCCTTCTTCAGTCTGCAAACTTTCCCTGCTGACCCTTTTGGAAGAACACCAGGAGGCAGGGACATGTAGACTTCCTCCTCGAGATCACAGTGAAGAAAAACATTCTTCACATCCAACTGGCTAAAACTCCACCCTTTGCACACGACACATGAAAGCAGTATTCAGATGAATTCATTTTTAGCAACCAGAGAAAATGTCTCCTGATAGTCGATGCAAGCTATTTAAGTATATCATCTAGCAACCAACCTAGCTTTGTGTCATTCAACCAGTCCTTGGGAGTTCTACTTCACAGAGAAGACCCATTTATAACTCAACGATTTTTCATTAAGGTAGGTGAACAAGATCCCAAGTATGATTTTTGCCAAGGGCCATCATTTACTCCAACATAGCTGTCTTCCATTCACTGCTCTCAAGAGCTTCCTGTCAAAAACAAAGAATAGATATGGAAGACGATGAGGTGACAAATGCTCTATGTGAAGGAGACAAAGAGTTATAGGTCACAAAATGGGAAAGAGGATGTTGAGTAGAAATGCAATTACCTCTGTCAGTACCGGAAGATGGATCAAGTTGTTGGTACCCTAGTTTGGATTTGAGTTTAGTCTTCTCAATTAGTTTCTTGACCCAAGATTTATCTATGGTCAAAGGTTAGTTGTTTAGTTAGATTGCTCTAGTTGTAGAGTTGTCACTTATCCAGATGAAAATTTGGTTAAGTTGTATTTGGTTCGACTATGGTCGAACGCCGCTCGACTATCGTCTATCAACTGTTCGACGATCGTCTATCAGTTGGTCGACTATCGTCAGTCTGCAGATCGTCTATCTCTGAGTTAGTTCAACTCTCGTTAGCTCGACGTTCTGTGGTATCTGCCTCGTCGATCGTCGAACCCCGCTCGACTTCTTTTGACCAGACAGATTTCATGATAGTTCAACTATCTGCTTGGATAGTTCAACTATCTGATAGCTCGACTATCTGATAGCTCGACTATCTGCTTGATAGGTCGACTATCTGCTTGATAGGTCGACTATCTGTTTTGCGTGATAGTTCGACTATCTGTCTTGATAGTTCAACTATCTGATAGCTCGACTATCTGTTTGATAGGTCGACTATCTGTTCTGCTTGATAGTTCGACTATCTGCCTTGATAGCTCAACTATCTGATAGCTCGACTATCTGTTATGATAGGTCGATTATCTACTGTGGTAGCTCGACTATCTGCTTTGATAGTTCGACTATCTGTGTCGTTCGACTATCTGTTCTGATAGGTCGACGATCTCTGTGGTTCGGTCGACGATCTTCGAGGATCGTTCGACGTTCTTCTGTCTGCCTTTAGTAATTTTGTACTCCTTCTGTTCTTTGATTTATTTCCTGTTTATTTAGCATATTTTATTAAAGATTATTTCATTGATTTTGTGCATACATCTCAAGGCAATTTTTGCCTCATCCTTTGTGCATAAGTCAAGCTTTATCTGACAAAGTCCTTTGTCTTATTAGTTGAAATATCTTTTTGCTTTATTCTGCCATGCTGTCCTTTATAGCCGTTAGACACAAAAGTCTTCTCTGGCCGTAAAGAGTTTAGTCTGATGTGACTTTCTTTAGTACTCATTTTATCAGATTGGATTTGCAGCTTCTTAGAAAGCGTTATCCCTTTATAACATGTCTGTCTGCAGGATATGTTTTGTTTTGTGCTACTTGCAGCCCATATCGAAGATCTCAGAAGAAGACAAAATTCAAACAAAGATTAGAGCCGTTACAAAGGCCCATATATAAAGAGTTTTCTTTTGAAAGAACAAATATACGTACACACACAGAAGAGAGATCAACACAGATATTCATATACATATTCAATTCAACAAGAGATACAGCTCTCAGACATTGTTACATTCAACTGAGAAGTTCTACCTTCTTCAACTCTCTCTTCTTCAATCCTGAGTACATCCTGCTGCCAGGAACATTCACTCAGAGTCTCAAGAAGAAGAAGAAGAATGAAGAAAAGCTGTTGAAGAAGAACAATCATTACAAATCAAGAGTCTTCTTCAAGCTACTCCTTCAAGAACTTCAAGACAGCTCTCTGTCACAAGTTCAGAAGAGTTCCTGCACCCTGAAGCAAGACTTCTTCCTGGATATCACTAAGCCAGGGGGAGCCTTGATTCTTTAGAGCTTTCTAGCTATGTGCAATCCACTTGCTTCTCTAATATTGTTTTAACAATAGAGAAGTCCTTCTAACCCCCTCTCAACCTCCCTCTGATACCAATTGAAAGTGAGGATAGATACAACTCTAGAGGGGGGGTGAATAGAGTATTCAAAAATTATGACACCCTACTCAACTCTCTTAGAGTTAATTTGCGGAATAAGTTTATAGATATTTGAAATCCTAGAGCCTAACACAAAGTGAAGTGCACTAGAGAAAGCTAACTGTAATTACAGTTAGCTTTCTCTAGTGCACTTCACTTTGTGTTAGGCTCTAGGATTTCAAATATCTATAAACTTATTCCGCAAATTAACTCTAAGGGAGTTGAGTAGGGTGTCATAATTTTTGAATACTCTATTCACCCCCCCCCCCCTCTAGAGTTGTATCTATCCTCACTTTCACAAGTGGTGGCCCAGGAAGTATGGGTAATTCCTGTGGGTTCTTTCCCCGTCATCGACGAGAGTAAACCTGCAATGGAGGAGGTATAGGAGGAAGAGGCAACACCGGATGACTAGGGATAAGAGAGCACACCTGCAATGGAGGCAAGGGAACAGAAGCAGGGGGAATAGGCAAGGGAACAGAAGCAGGAGAACTTTCTTCCCTAGTACTAGTCTCCCCCTGAAGAGAGGTCTCATAGTAAGTTTCTGATTCCCAAAATGTGACATTCATAGTGCAAATGTCTACTTGGTGATGAGATGAAAGTGCTTATAGCCTTTTTGGGTGGGTGAGTAGCCAATCAAGACACATGACAGAGTGCGGGGGTTAAGTTTGGTTTTCGGATGGATGTGCACAAAACACACACACACCTAAAGATGCGAGGTGAGAGAGAAGTGTGATGAACCCTGAGTGTGGCTAGAGGGGTCTGAAACCCAAGAACACGAGTAGGCATGCGATTGATGAGGTAGGCAACAATGAGGATTGCATCACCCCAATAATATTTCAGGAGATTCATTCGAAGGAGACATATGGCAACCTCGAGGAGGTGCCGATTCTTACGCTACGCAACCCCATTTTGAGTAGGAGTGAAAGCACGAGAAGTCTGATGTATGATGCCAAGATCACCCAAGTATTTCTCAAAATGGGAGTTAATATACTCACAGTCATTGTCACTATCAAGACCTTGATGACAACACTAAACTGAGTAGTAACCATCCTATGGAATTGGTGAAAAAGGGAAAACACATACTTTTATGCTTCATCAAATAGACACAAGTACAACGAGAGCAACAATCAATAAAGGAAACAAATCAGGATCAACCAGAAATAGACGCAGTAGTACTAGGACCCCTAACATCAGTATAAATAAGGGCAAGGGAACAGAACTACGCCGAGACATAAGTGGAAAAGAATTACGATGATGTTTACCAAGTTCACAGACATCACAATGAAAACCATTAAACCGAGAGTAGCCATAGTAGGAAGCAAAAAATTCATAGTAGAGATGGGGGGATGGCCAAGAAGACAATGCCAGTCATCTACATCAGAGAGCCGGTCAACATGATGAGCCTTTGGAGAGTGGACGAGGTTGGATCAAGGTGAGGTGGAAGGGTCGAACACATATATCCCATTGCACAATCTACTAGAGCCAATCACCGTCCCTGTCTTCAGGTCCTGAAAAACACAAGAGGTAGGAAAAAATGTTACTGAGCAATTCATAGAGTTAGTCAAATGACTAATAGACAGAAGATTTCAAGTGAATACAGGAACATGAAGAACATATGAGAGACTAAGAAAGGAGTAAGGAATAAATCCCTTCCCAACAATGGAGGAGAGAGATCCATTAGCAATGCTAACTTTGTCCCGGCCATACAAGGGAGTGTAGGACACAAAACCCGTGGCTGACCAAGTCATGTGATCAGTAGCTCCAATGTCAATGATCCACTGTAAGGACAGAAGTGTGGAAGCATAATGAGCACTTGGAGGGCCTTGGTGAGTATAGAAAGAGGACGATGAACTTGACTGCTCAGTCGGTGGACCATGCATCGAGTGACAAAAAGGCAGGATTCCTTCAACAACGTCTGAATCCAGAAAGTGAGGAACAGAGGTGTTCTCCATAGCATCAGACACGCGTGCAGATCTGGACAGAGATGATCTATGTTGGGATCGGCCACCACGAGGTGCAAGGCCGCCTCGGGGACAAGGGAAGTCATGGAGCTTGAAGTAGCACTCAGAGACCTAGAAAACCTCAAATAGAAATCGAGGCGAAGCCACATGGGAACACAAAGGGTATCATAAGATAAGAGTCCCTCATAGAAAGAGGGAAAGGAACCATAACTCCAATAGTGATTGAAGGAACCAAAGAGGAAACGCCGGACAGGGGAAATCAAGAGCCCATGACACTGACGCCCCTAAAGGACGGGAGAACCCCCCGTTGGAAGGAGAATCCCCCCCCCCCCCCCGGAAGACTGTTGTTGGAGGTGAAGCCCTCTGGAGAAGCGGAAGAGAGGCGGACTGCAGGAACGAACTGATGGAACCGAAGAGGAGCGGGCTGTTGGGAGAAAGAACCCGCGGGAGAACCAGGCAAAGCCCGCTGGAACGGAGGACGGAGGATGAGGGATCGGCGCACGGAAGCGGAGCCCTCTGCGAGCGGGATCGGCGAAGCCCTCTGCGAGCGGGATCTGTATCGCCGGCAGAAGTGAGGTCGCGAGCGGGGGACGGATCGGGAGACACCCTAGCCCTTTGATACCATGTTGAGTGGAGAGAATTAAGAATATTATTTAGCACACTCCTGCATATATAGGAGTAGGAAGAAAAGGTAAAGAGGGAAGGTGGACAAAATATGGACAAAATATGAAAAATAACGCAACATAACAAAAAATATGGAATCACCAACAAAAAGTTATGTGCAAGAGGATAAAGATTTTATCTTGAGGGGGACTTGCTAATAATATTATCCTACAACAAGAATCACATGCAACATTATGCACTTAATATAGATCTTGTGCTCCTCCACCTAAAACTAATTTATTTTAATTTGGATCCATAGTTTCTAATAAAAATATTAGTCTATTATTACCGAAAACTATTCATTTATTACAAAAAACTATACACATTTTATCATTTTTTCTATTTATTTCACTGTCCATAAGCGATGTCCTTGTTTTTAACAGTCAGCCCAATCTAAGACATTTTTTCCCTGGAGCTCCGCTTCCATGACACTAACATAGGTATTAATTTACCTGGCCAACAGCATTCAGCACACTCATTGCATCACGAAGGCTGGAATATCTTCTAGCAGCAACGGCTCCTAAAATGGCAGAACCCAGAAGCACGGATTCGTTCTCCCTAGGAAGAACAACTGGGCAACCTACAATATGTACAGACTATAATATTATCTTCAACTTCATTTATTAAAAGTAAAGCGAAAGGTGGATGAGTAAACTTACCAATAATATTTGCATGCTCTTGAATATATAATAGATTTTTGGCTAATCCTCCACATGCAAGGAGTGTGTTTATCTGCAGATGAACAGACTTTGAAATTATACATAGGAGGATATAGTAATTAATGTCAACTTCAATCTATACAAAAATAGCTTATTGGGTCCTGCTGGTTCATTAAAGAAGTGAAAAGATGAATAGACATATTGTACCTGTTAGTAAACAAGCCATATCCCTTTTACATTTTGTTCATAAATTAAGGTTTGTGATATCATATGGGAATTTTATCGACAGACAAATTATTTAAATGTAATATGTTCAAAAATAATTGTGTATATATTATGGGGCCATCCATACTCGCGGTAGGATAACGGAAACACGACATTGAGCACAATGATAAAATGGAGTGATCAAATTATCTCTCAAATTTATGCTTCCACATATTTTTATTTTGAATCATCTTTTAATTTCCCGCACTTATTTAAACCATATATTCGCGTAATTTAAGCTATGTCTACTTCACTATAGAAGGAGGGGAGAATGAACAAAGCATTACTTTTGGACTTAACTAATATCTTTTCTCTTTTTCCTCTCTTCTCCATCCACTACTCCACCACCCGGCTAAGTCGAGACCCCTACTCCACCAGCCAGCTAAGTCGAGACCCCTACACCAGCCGGCTAAGTCGAGGCCCCCCAACCGTGGGTAGCACTTTCGTCACCTCCCTTCCAAATCTCCAGCACACTTCTCTTTCATCGTCAATAGGGGAACACCAGGGAAATCATGGTAAGATGCCCTTTGCTTTGAGCTTTGATCCGACTCTCTCGTGACTAGAGACCCGATTCTACTTGCGGGCTTGCAACAAATAGGTATCATAGCCTCCTACTGGCATTGATGAGAACCACAATGAGTAAGGGGGCACCTGAGAGATGTTGCGGAAGACTCGATGGTGATGATATGATCTGTTCCTAGAAGGATCAAAAGCAATTGCAAGCTGTAGAAATACATTGAAAAAAAAGAAGAAAACATTTTTTTTTTACTAATTTCTCAATCTTCGTAAATAAATACAGGTATTTACACACTTAAATAGGAAGAGAGAGCGGAGTAAAAATCTCATTCTAAGACGTGACACTAAACCTAAAGAGATATAAAGCTCAAGATGTGTCTTATTTTGGACTATTACATATTTTCTTCAACACTCCCCTGCAAGCTGGAGCATACAGATCGTAAGCATCAAGTTTGGACAAAAACTGATAGTATAACGGTCGTGGTAAGGCCCCGGTAAGAATATCAGCAACTTGCCAAGCAGCAGGAACATGTTTTAATTCCAACTTATTTAATTGAACCTTCTCCCGAATGAAGTGATAATCAACTTCAATGTGTTTGGTTCTTTCATGGAATAAAGGATTTTTGGAAATGTGTATAGGAGCTTAACTGTCGCAAAATAGAGTAGCCGGTGAGGAAAGTTTAAATCCTAAAACACCTAGGAGATTTTCTAGTCAGGTAAGCTCAGACACAACAATGACCATTCAACGAGACTCAGCATCAGCAGATCAGCAAGCAACCATAGACTGCTTCTTGCAGCGCCAAGTAATAAGGTGTCCTCCGAAGTACATAAATCACTTGCGGAGCGTCGATCATCAAGAGAGCCAACATAGTCAGCATCAGAGATAGAGAAAAAGAAGGTTTGTACACAAGCTCTTGTCCAAGAGAAGTCTTCAAATATCTGAGGATCCGCTCAATGACCTGGAGGTGAGAGGTCCGTGGAGCATGCATGAACAGTAAGATATCAGGTCTTGTAACGGTAAGATAAATCAGCTTTCCTACAAGACGACGATAATACTCCGGGTTTTGAAGTAACATATCAGAGTTAGATTCATGAACACAGAGCTTGTAGTTGACCTCTATAGGAGCGTCAGCAGGCTTGCATCTAGAATATCCAGCATCATGAAGAAGGTCAAGACAATACTTCCGTTGAGACAGGACGAGACCATCAGGACGTTTCGCTACCTCAATACCAAGGAAGTGCCGACGATTTCCCAGATTTTTAGTTTGAAAGACCGAGTATAAGTGTCGTTTAATCATTTGTATTCCTTTGAAGTCATCACCAATTATCAGAATATCATCAACGTTAACTACGAGAATCATTGTACCTGTCGATCGATGGCGAGTAAAGAAAGAGAAATCAACCGAACTTTGGGTGAATCCAACATCATAGACAATCTTACTGAACTTGGCAAACCATGCGCGAGGAGACTGTTTGAGACCATAAATAGATTTATTGAGGGGACACACACGAGACTCCACCGTGGTCTCAAACCCGGGAGGTTGGTGCATATAGAGACTCTAGAAGGTCTCCATTGAGAAAGACATTCTTGGCATCCAATTGATGTAAGGGACACTTTCGAAGAACAACTAAGGAGATCGGGACACAAACAGTATTCAACTTAGCGATTGGTCTCATCATAATCGAGGCATTGTTGTTGAGTAAACTCGTGAGCTACAAGATGAGCCTTTAGGAGTTAACTGTCCCGTCTGAAGCATGTTTGATCGCAAATACCCACTTACATCTCAAATAAGTCTGTCCTGAAGGAAGAGGGACAAGATCCTAAGTATTATTAGCCCATAGGACAGACATTTCCTCATCCATGACCGCACGCCACTACGGATGTAGGAGAGCCCACTACAAAGAGTTAGGTATAGAAATGAAGGATAAAGAAGCTGCAAATTTAAGAAGTGTCGAGGAAAGGCGATGCAAGGATACATAATTCGCCAAGAGATGAGCTGTAGAGACTAGTGTCAGATCTTCAGGCCGTGAGGTATCACTAGTAAAGGATAAATATTATAGGACATCAAATCTAGGAGCACGACGAGTGTACAAACAAAGCGGTGGTTTGGAGAAGGTGTGGTGGAAGATGAGGCGTAATAGGGACAGTATGACGTGGTAGTAGAGGTGTAGGAGGAGATGGATGGGGAGAGTGAAACGGTTGATCTTCGATGAAAGTTACATCCGCAAAACGAAAACCATGCTATTGTTAGGAGAGTAGCATGCATGCCCTTTCAGAGTGTGGGAGTAACCAACGAACATATATTTAGTAGCACAAGGAGCAAACTTGTCAGTGGAAGGACCAAGATAATGGACATAATAAGTACATCCAAAAACGCAAGGTCTGACGGAAAGGAAGGGGGTGGAAGGAAAAAGAAAAGAAAAAGGAGTCGCAAAGTTGAGAATGGAAGAAGGCATGCGATTGATTAGATGGCAGGCTGTAGAGACTGCGAAGATCCAGTAAAGTGTGAGCACCTGCATTTGAAACATCAGTGAGCGTGCAACCTCAAGAAGGTGTCGATTTTTCCGCTCGGCCAAACTTTTTTGTTGGGGTGTATAAGCGCATGAAGTTTGAGGATTATCCCAAGCTCAACACAAAGATTAGTAAAAGCAAGGCTTGTATATTTACGCGAACTGTCGGTGTGAAATATCTTAAGAGAACTAGAAAATTGAGTATGAGTTTCAGTAATAAAAGCACAAAAGATAGAAGTTACTTCAGAACTATCACGAAGTAAATAAAACCAGGTCATGCAAAAGTAATTATCAATAAATGTAATAAAGTAGTGATAACCATAAACACTAGATGTTTTATATGATCCACAAATATCACAAGTAAAGTCATTAAGAGAGATATCATAAAGATTTTTCTTGAGGATCTGGGGGGGGGAGCATGCCCAAGAAGTCGATGTCAATCAACAAAAATGACAGATGAAAAAACTGTGGGTGGAACATCCAAAGATATAGAGCCTATTAGACAATTTCCCTTTACCAATGATTCTCTGGGTCTGTTGATCCTACACAACAAAAGAGGAGGGAGAGAAGATTACACAACAATCAAAGTCCTGAGTAAGACGACTACCAAAAAGAAGGTTAAAAGGTGATTTCAGAATATGAAGGACCGAACAAAGAGAGAGAGTTAGAGTGAGGGGCAGATCAACAGAACCAAAAACCAGGGTGGTGTCACAATTAGCCACAGTGATGAACTTGAGATACGCAGATTGTAAGTACTGAGGTGGTTTCTGCATAGTAAAATGATGTGTTGCACCCGATTCAACAGTCTAAGTGGAGTTGTGGGAGAGATCGGAGATACAGTCATTGGAGATCGACGCAACATAGCCAGATGAACGACTGATCATTCCCTGAAGTTGCTGAAACTGGGTGCGTGAGACATCAATATCATCATGGGTGGTGGAGGCAGTATCGACCGCAATGGATGCATATTATTGTGGAGGCATACTATGTTTGTGATAGCATGTTGCCTCAAGGTGACCATCCCGACCACAATGAGAACACTTAGGGAGGGGTCTTCTGTTAGGTCCCCTTACCCGAGAATCTGTGCGACCACCACAAGCCGAGGGGGGGGGGCAGGGGGTGAAATACTACTAGAGGAGGGCCGGAAAGAAAGTCCTAGGAGCATCAGGCGGTGGTGTAACCTTTAATAACATGGAGCACACATCCGAAAGTGAGGGGATTGTAAAGGAAGAGAGAATTTGAGGCCAGAAACTATGGAGATGCAGTGGAACAGGAGCCATCATCATAGCAATCCCGACTGCTTCTTTTTGTGCTTATTGTGTTGCAAGATCCGTTGTTGGAAGCTGATGTTGAATCCATGCCTCAACAAGAGTATTAGAGCACGCAACAAAGGAGGTAAAGTCTCCTACCACTCCAGAGTCAAGAGTTTAAAGATCTATGATGATGTCAAATAGGCGATGGAGGATGTCCTTACCAGAATAGAGGGAGTGAAGTTCCTCCCACATGACCTTGGCCGTCTCAAAGTACATGGTTGATGGGCTAAAACCCGAACAGGCAAGCGTACCTATCGAATCGTAGTATCAAGGTCGTATTTAAAACTCGGGGCAGACAAGTACTATTACTCACAACGACTTTATTATCCTACCGAACGATTAATGAGTTTTGAAAATTAAAATAAACTAAACTTAAAGAGAAATAAACTATTACGAGAAAAGAGTGCTCGATCGACGATTCACTTTGAAATAAAATAACGGAATAAATTAGTTTAGCATTTGTAAATCTATTAAGACCGTGACAGATCCGATATTAGAAAGTAATCTCGCTAGAGCATTAAATCCCCTAACTTATAGACGTTTTGACCGAAATATCTTTACAAGTCAAAATGGCCTAAAGTCGCATTATCGAAGTGACCCGCACTATTGGATTTGACTCCAATCCGGAGAATTTACGTCATCCTATCTCTAGGGTTGCGTTCAACTCCTTCCTTCCTTGAGTGATCTTTCATATTCACGAGCCTCTCGGCTACTCAAATATGAGATCGGATGCCTACTACCGTATACCGGAATACGGAGTCGACACGATAAAAATCAAGGAAGGATCAAAAATAAAAAAAATACAAATGCAAACATGAAATGAAAGATATTATTTTATCGCAAAGCTTATCGCGATCGGGCACAAAATAAAGCTAGCTACGCATAATAGAGGAAGAAAACAAAAGAAATGAAAATTGCATTATCATTAAACTAGGAATAAGAGTATATAAAAAGATGAAAAATACTACACTATTGCTTGGAGAAATGAAATAAAACAACAAGAAAATAAATACTTGAAATGGAAGCTTGCTCTCTAACTCTCTACATTAGCATTCTAACAACTACAACAAAAACTCTCTCCAAAAACTACTTAACATAAACAAGAGGCAAGGGGTTTTTTATATAGGAGAGGGAGGAATGTTCTAGATGGCAATGAAGAGGGGGAAGATGAGAGGGTGGCCGGCCACATGCTAGGAGAAGGTTCATGCATACAATAAATAAAGGGGAAAGAGAAAGGGCAAAGTGCATGCATTTCATTTTGGAAAATAAAAAGAAATAAAATAAATAATCAAGAGGGAATGAATGGGATTTAATTAAGGATGAAAGAGGGAGAAGGGGGGTGAATGAGAATAAAAGAGGGGAGAAAGAAATAAAAGAGGAGAGAGGGGAGGTGGCAAGGTGCATGCATGCATGTGGAAATAATGAGGAGGAGAGAGGTGGCCGGCCACATGGGATAAAATGGGCTACATGTATGGGCTTTATGAGGGGCTCGGGTAGGGGGTTTGTTTGGTGGGCTCGGGTCGACTTCTTGGCTACTTGGGCTGCTCCAAGTAGGGCTCAGGTAGGGGCTTGTGGGCTGCATGGGGGATGCTTTTGCATGTGTTTGGTTGCTCCAATGAAGGGTCGGGTTGCACCATGGAAGGGTCGGGCCAAAGACTCTTAAACCTACAAAATATAACAAAAAAACATTAGACACTTAAACAAAACACATAACATATCATGACATAAAATTAAACAAAACTAAACATAAAACATAATAATTCATACTATTAATTAGTTATAAAAATTAAACAAAATAAACATAACATTAGTTAATTTTTATAACATGACATTAATGAAAATAAAACATAACATATCATAGATTATAATAACATAACATAACATAATATTGGTTAAACTAAACTTAACAAAGATAACATAGTGCATAAATATTTATATTTAAAATAAAACACAAGTTAAACATAGAACATAAACATCATAAAATTAAACATAAAAATGCATAACACAAATAATTAAACTAGGAGTTTATACTTTATGAAAAGACATTAAAACATGAAATAACAAGCATGAAATATAAATAAACTTAGACTTTTAGACTACTAAATTACCCCAAAAACGATGACTAAAGCTAGTCATCAAACACCCCCATGCTTAGACTTTTGCTATTCCAGAGCAAAAGGAAGAGAAATATTTATAAGACATTATATAATTTGCAATTAAACTAAAAATTTATTTACATCAAAATCTAGCCAAAATTAAAATTAAAATGAAAAGAGAGAAGTACTTAGCCAAGAATTCTCAAATAAATTAACTAGTATTCAAAATTGAGTAAAGTGCAAACAAGGTTAGATTGAAATTATAAAAACCATAACTTGAAAGAAACTAAAGGAAAAATTGCAACCTACTACTTATGCTCTCCCAATATTTTAATTTAAAGACTAAGACAATAATATTGGTTAAGGGGTTTTGGGAGGGAATAAACATGAAAAGGTCTTTGATTGGAGGTGGTCATCATTATTTTTTTACACCCCACACAAATTTTTTTGAATAATATATATGTAATACCAGAAAATGATAGACTAACATCTTATCACTTCCCCCGACATATATGAACTTTTAATTCCTCTCTTCAATTTTGGGTTGCATATGTGTACCAGAGAATAAGGAACTAACATCTCCTTATTCCCATGACATATGATCTAACAATAAAAAGAAAAAAAAAGTGGAAAATTGGGTAGGGATAAGGGGTTAAATAAGATTTTAGAAAATAAACTAAAATACTAGAGAGCAACTACTAGTAGATTGAGATTTCCTAAGAATCAAAAAGCATGAGGTAATAATCATTAGAATCCAAATTATTTAGCAAAATTACTACAAAATTGAAACCATTTAAAATAAAAGAGAAAAAGTGCTAAATAAATTACTCTAAACAAAATAAAATCATAAGATGATCTTTAAAACTAAATCACTAAATATTAAATTTAACTAAATATGATGAAATAAAAGATTAGCAAATAAAAAATAATGCTTATAAACAAACTCAAACTAAATTTCTGAAAATAACAAAAAGCTAATCATGAGGTTTATTATTTTTTTGATTTTTTTGACATTTTTTCATTTTTTTTTTGTTTTGCAATTTAATTTTTTTTGAATTTTTGATTTTTCTAATTTTTTGGATTTTGCATTTTCTAGCTAAAGAAAAAGTAGTACTAAAGAAATTTAATAAAAATATACAAATTTTTTTTTTTTTTTGTAGAAATTTAAAACAAATTTTTTGAAAAGAAAGAAGAAATAAAACAACTAAACCCTCCGTCATGCTTAAATTTTGCATTGTCCTCAATGAAAAATAAAAACAAGAAAGAAAAAAGAAAGAAGAAAGGGGAGGGGGGATGCAATAAAGAAAATAAATCAAAAGAAAACGACTTCCCCGGATTCATAAGGCTGAATGCAGATGTCGCTCCCCCATGCTTGAGCTGGACATCGGCTCAGGCCTAAGGAAGAGAGGAAAGGATGGAGCCAAATGAACCGTCGGGGGTTTTATTCCTGCAAAACAAAAAAAGCAAACAAAAAAGAAAAAAGAAAAAAAAGGATAAGCAAGGGGTGCCTCCAAAGAGCGCTCTTTGTTTAACGTCGTCTGAGCCCGACGTTATTTGTTAGCTAAAAGGGAAAATAAAAACTAAAGTGAAGAGGTAACTCCCTAAGTATGCACTTAGGAGAGTAAATCAAAAAAAAGAAAAATTGAAGAATCGCACCGACATGCGGTGGAAACTTCAAGAGAATGACGCCCAAGAAAGAACGGACTGAGTTATAGAAGAACTCCGTCGTATGAAAAATGGAAAAGAATGAGTCGTCAAAAGAAGAAGAATAAAAGGAAGAAGAAATTGAAAGAGGAATAAAAGAAGCAGAAAAAGAATTTTCATCAAAGGAAATTTCACAAGGAGAAGAAGAGTCTTGTGAAATTTCGGGAAAAGAAGGGGTAGAGAGAACTAAAGGAGAATCATCTAAAAGAAAAGAAGAAGAAGAAAAAGGTTCGCTAAAAGTATAAAAATTTGGAACAGTTAAATTTGAAAGCATAATGGAATCACAAACGTCTTCAGAAGGAGGAATAGGAGACGTCATGTCATCCTCAACGGGTAAGAAGCACACCGGAATATCCATAAGGGTGTCTTCCAAAGGAGGAAGGAAACAATCCAGGATATCCGAATAGTTATCCTCCTCGAGAGGAATAAGACAAGTCGGGATATCCGGTGACTCATTACATGAAGAAATTGGAGGAGACGAAGAAGAAGACGAAGAAAAAGAAGCGGCCTCGCGAGAAAGATAATCCATAATGGTCTTGAAATGCGAATTAATATTATTAATAGAAATTTGCAATTCAAGATACCCATTATCGATAGAATTAAAATTAAAATTTGGGGTCGCGGCGCTTTGCGGGGCAAAATCATAAGAAAAATACGGGTTTCCCGCCTCCCAAGTAGGATAAAAATTAGAGTAAGGGTCAAATTGGCCATTTTGACCTTCCCCAGAAAAATTAAAATCAAAAGAGGGAGGGGTTCCCGAAAGACATTCAGAATAAAAGTGGTCGGGCGACCCGCAAAAAACGCAAAAATATGACGATTCCATAAAAAAAACTGTTACCAAAAAGAAAAAGAAAAATTAATAATTTTTTTTTTTTTTTTAGATATATATATATATAATTTTGAAAAATAGATTTTTTTTAGTAGATTGGCTCTCGAACTTCCCAAGGGCTACCCGGTGAAGGGTTCGCAAGGTACTAGGTAAAATGGTGACGCTTAAAGCCCCTTACCCTTTTCGCGAGATTTTAGGTTGGGTAGAAATTAGATGATGTGGGTGGATTATATAATAATAATAATAATAATAGTTTTTTTTGTTTTTTTTTAGTAGAAGTAATAAATTCGAGGCTTTTGTAATATTGCCAAAAAAAATCCCCTGGCAACGGTGCCAAAAACTTGATGGGCTAAAACCCGAACATGCAAGCGTACCTGTCGAATCGTAGTATCAAGGTCGTATTTAAAACTCGGGGCAGACAAGTACTATTACTCACAACGACTCTATTATCCTACCGAACGATTAATGAGTTTTGAAAATTAAAATAAACTAAACTTAAAGAGAAATAAACTATTACGAGAAAAGAGTACTCGATCGACGATTCACTTTGAAATAAAATAACGGAATAAATTAGTTTAGCATTTGTAAATCTATTAAGACCGTGACGGATCCGATATTAGGAAGTAATCTCGCTAGAGCATTAAATCCCCTAACTTATAGACGTTTTGACCGAAATATCTTTACAAGTCAAAATGGCCTAAAGTAGCATTATCGAAGTGACCCGCACTATTGGATTTGACTCCAATCCGGAGGATTTACGTCATCCTATCTCTAGGGTTGCGTTCAACTCCTTCCTTCCTTGAGTGATCTTTCATATTCACGAGCCTCTCGGCTACTCAAATATGAGATCGGATGCCTACTACCGTATACCGGAATACGGAGTCGACACGATAAAAATCAAGGAAGGATCAAAAATAGAAAAAATACAAATGCAAACATGAAATGAAAAATATTATTTTATCGCAAAGCTTATCGCGATCGGACACAAAATAAAGTTAGCTACGCATAATAGAGGAAGAAAATAAAAGAAATGAAAATTGCATTATCATTAAACTAGGAATAAGAGTACATAAAAAGATGAAAAATACTACACTATTGCTTGGAGAAATGAAATAAAACAACAAGAAAATAAATACTTGAAATGGAAGCTTGCTCTCTAACTCTCTACATTAGCATTCTAACAACTACAACAAAAACTCTCTCCAAAAACTACTTAACATAAACAAGAGGCAAGGGGTCTTTTATATAGGAGAGGGAGGAATGTTCTAGATGGCAATGAAGAGGGGGAAGATGAGAGGGTGGCCGGCCACATGCTAGGAGAAGGTTCATGCATACAATAAATAAAGGGGAGAGAGAAAGGGCAAAGTGCATGCATTTCATTTTGGAAAATAAAAAGAAATAAAATAAATAATCAAGGGGGAATGGATGGGATTTAATTAAGGATGAAAGAGGGAGAAGGGGGGTGAATGAGAATAAAAGAGGGGAGAAAGAAATAAAAGAGAAGAGAGGGGAGGTGGCAAGGTGCATGCATGCATGTGGAAATAATGAGGAGGAGAGAGGTGGCCGGCCACATGGGATAAAATGGGCTACATGTATGGGCTTTATGAGGGGCTCGGGTAGGGGGGTTTATTTGGTGGGCTCGGGTCGACTTCTTGGTTACTTGGGCTGCTCCAAGTAGGGCTCAGGTAGGGGCTTGTGGGCTGCATGGGGGCTGCTTTTGCATGTGTTGGGTTGCTCCAATGAAGGGCCGGGTTGCACCATGGGAAGGGTCGGGCCAAAGACTCTTAAACCTACAAAATATAACAAACAAAACATTAGACACTTACACAAAACACATAACATATCATGACATAAAATTAAACAAAACTAAACATAAAACATAATAATTCATACTATTAATTAGTTATAAAAATTAAACAAAATAAACATAACATTAGTTAATTTTTATAAAATGACATTAATGAAAATAAAACATAACATATCATAGATTATAATAACATAACATAACTTAATATTGGTTAAACTAAACTTAACAAACATAACATAGTGCATAAATATTTATATTTAAAATAAAACACAAGTTAAACATAGAACATAAACATCATAAAATTAAACATAAAAATGCATAACACAAATAATTAAACTAGGAGTTTATACTTTATGAAAAGACATTAAAACATGAAATAACAAGTATGAAATATAAATAAACTTAGACTTTTAGGCTACTAAATTACCCCAAAAACGATGACTAAAGCTAGTCATCAATGGTCATCTGATACGGTTCACTGCCCATAGAATTGAGGATCCACAATTGAACATGTTCGTCATCATGAAGCCATTACTCGGTGGGAGCGGTAGGGGTTGTCATTGTCAGATAATGAAGGGGCTTTTGGTCAACAGAACATGGAGAACAGAGAGCACCCACTCAACAAAGTTCTTCCCACTAAAAGGGAAAGTGGTTATCTAAAGCTCATCATGAACTTCGGGAAGAGGGGCTGCAACACGAGCGGGAAGGCATGAGGCATCGTTCACGGCCATTGCGACAAAGGTTACTGCAGGGAGGACACTGCGGTCAAAAAAAAAGACCCACGGTTAGACTTCTGCGGGAAGGCCACTGGTTAGAAAGAAGACCCCATGGTTAGACTTATGCGGTCACCCTGGGAGCAGGAAGTTTAGCGGTCACGCGGTCGAGAACTGGGAATACGGCTAGCCAGGTGACCAAGTGGCAAAGAGTGGAAGGACCGTGGAGTAGACGGCGGAAGTCGGTGGTAACTAGCAGCGAACAGGCAAGCAGTGACCGAGTAATGCGAACAAACGACATGGAAAAGAAGGGATCTCGCAGGAAGAAGCCTTGGTGTCTACCTGCTACGAGTAGGAGGCCTGACGGGCAGAGAACCATGAGGTCAGACACTCGCAGGAAAGAGCAGCGGTGGCAAAGAACGATAAGCGGTGGCTAGACAAGAGCTGAAGAAGCGCGTCTAGACAAGAGAGACGTTGGGCAAGTGCAAGCAGCGACAGTTAGGTGGGGCCCAAAGGAAAACTATAAAAAGGAGAAGGGGGGAGGGGGAACGACAAGTTGGGCAGGAACAGCAGAGTTGCGGTTAGAAAATTAGCTAACCGCCTAGGAGGGGCAGGAACGGCAGAGCCGCGGTTAGAAAATAAGTTAACCTCCCAGATAGACTGGAGGCACGAGTGAGCAAGTCCCCCAAAAAATTTGATAGGATTGATTATCCTCTGATAGCATGTAGAAATACACGAAAAAGGAGAAAAATAAAGAATTTTTTATTAATTTCTCAACCTTGGTAAATACATACAGGTATTTGAACACTTAAATAAGAAGAGGGAGAGAGAGGAGTAGAAATCTCACTCTAAGATGTGAGACTAAACCTAAAGAGATATAAGACACAAGATGACCCTTATTTGGGCTTTACAAATTTTCTTCAACACAAGCAATGGCTAATATTCAAGTAAAACACAATTGAAATGATACCAAGCAAGTTGAGTCAACAATTAAATGTTCCCACAACACAAAACATTAAGAGGTGATCAGTTCTAAGAGATAATCATATCTGAATAGACGATCTTCACTGCAAGAGGGATGGTTCCCTTCTCATGTCAGTTGCTATAACAGAGGGTAAGAAACAAAAAAGTAAAGAGTTTGATCAGGTAAAAAGACATATTCATCACATGAATTAACCTCTATTTATACTATTATGCCACAATTGTATTACAAAAATACCCCTGGCCGTTTATTTTCAAAGCTGTTGAATTCCCACCCAATTTTCCTGAATGTCAACCGTTCAGGCTTCACCCGGGAGGCAGCGTGATTCATTCAAAATGTATCAATGCCTTCCCCATCACTGGTTCCTTGTCCTTAAGGAACACATTAGGGTAACGCCTTTGCAATAGCCATAAGTCCTCCCAAGTCGCATCAACAGTTGTTCCATTAAACCATTGAACCTACCTAAAACCTCCACTAGCTCAACAATCAAGTTGCCCTCCATTGTAGGTGTGGTTGGGAGTGTCACCTCCATGTTCCTGAAATTGAGAGATGTGGAATGTATGGTGCATTTTTTGCATTTTATGGTAAATCCAAGCGATATGCCACTACCCCTATCTTCTCTACTATCTGGAATGGACCAACAAACTTAGGGAAAGTTTGTGAAATCCATGAACACGGAGGTTGACCTGCTTGTAGGACTGTATCCTGATGTAAGCCCAGGAACCAATCTCAAGAGTCTTTTCTCTCCTCTTCTTGTTTGCAATGACCCGCATGTGATTTTGAGCTTGATGTAAGTTGTGTTTTAGAATAGAAATAATTCTCTCCCGAGCTTCTAAGGATCGATACACCTCTCTCGCAATTGCAGAGCCCTCAATGTACGGAGAATGCAAGATGGCTTCATGTCCATGCACAGCCTTGTAGAGAGTCATTTTGATGGAACTTTGAAATGTTGTATTATACCATCATTCTGCCACCGGTAGCCATTTTGCCTAAGTCTTAGGCCTTTCAAAGCACATACACCTCAAATAACTTTTTACCCATCGGTTTACATCATCTGTCTGGCCATCCGTTTGAGGATGGTAGGTGTTGTAGAATGAAAAGCCTTGATTCTCCATGAGGAGATCAAACACACACACACACACACCCACACACACATATATATATATATCTCAAATACAATATGACTTATACAGGCTATTTACAGAACAAATAACATAAAATAACAATAATCTCAATACTCTCCCTCAAGCTAGAGCAAAGATGTTAATCATGCCCAGCTTGGAAATAGTCAAATCTGAACGAGTAAGACCAACAACTTTAGTGAAGACGTCAACAAGTTGTTCGGCCGAGGAGACGAAAGATGGAAGGATAGTTCTAGGACGGGCGTGGTCACGCAGAAAATGAACATCCATCTCGATGTGCTTGGTGCGCTCACGTAGTACCGAGTCCTGAGTAAGTAGGAGAGCTGACTTATTATCACAGCAGAGAGTCGAGCCAGTAGCAAGAGATAGGCCAAGTTCAGTCAGCAGTGATCGAAGCCAGACCAACTCAGTGACTCCGAGAGCCATAGCGCGGTACTCTGACTCAGCAGAAGAGCGGGATACTATAGTTTGTTTCTTGCTCCGCCACGAAACAAGGTGATCACCATGGAATACGCAAAGACCTGTCGTTGACCGTCGATCATTCAAAGAGCCAGCAAAATCTGCCTCAGTGAAGCATGAGAGACTGGAGGCACTATCAGGACGATAGAACAACCCAAGACCAGGGGCGCTTAAGAGAGAGAATCACACGTCGAGCAGCTTCTAGGTGAGATGTCCTGGTAGAATGCATAAACTGACTCAAAACACCCACGGAGAAGCTGATGTCGGGCCTAGTATTGGTCAAGTATATCAAGAGGCCAACCAGACGCTGGTACTGAGAGGGATTCTGGTAGAGGATCGCCAGATTCAACATGAAGGCGATGGTTGGTATCCATAGGAATACTTGCACGGCGACACCCAAGTAGGCTCGTGTCCCGAAGAAGGTTTAAGGTGTACTTGCGCTGCGATATCGAGATGCCCTGTCGCGAGCGAGCTACTTAAATCCTGAGAAAATAACGAAGAGGTCCAAGTTCTTTCACCTCGAAAGCTGAGTGAAGTGTAACTTTCACTTCAGAGATGCCAGGAGGGTCATCCCCCGTGAGAATATGTTGTCCACGTAGACCAAGACAATAACCCGACGGCCCTCGGGAGTCGCACGGATGAAGAGAGTGTGGTCCGCACGACACTAAGTGAAACCTGACTGAAGAATAATCGAGCTGAACCGTTCAAACCAGTCCCGCGGGGATTGCTTTAAGCCGTACAGAGACTTGAGCAGGCAGAAAACTCTCCCTGAATACTCCCCATGAAGAGCAAACCCAGGGGGAGGTGTCATATAGACTTCCTCCTGTAAATCACCATGCAGAAAAGCATTTTTGACATCGAGCTGGTAAAGCATCCATACCCGAGAAGACGCAAGCGAGAGCAAAAGACGAACACTGGTCAACTTAGTCAAGGGAGCAAAGGTGACACCAAACTCATCCGGAGTCTGAGTAAATCCCTTGGCCACCAAACGAGCCTTATAACAATCAATGGTACCATCAGCAGAGTACTTCACTGTATAGACCCATTTGCACCCAACTGTACGTTTCCCGGGAGGAAGAGGAACCAAAAACCATGTCCCAGTACGACGGAGAGCAGACATCTCCTCCTCCATAGCCCGAACCCACCGCGGGTAACGGAGAGCCTCAGCAGTCGAAGCGGGCAGGCGAACAAAATCAGTAGTAGCCACAAAAGCCTGGTAAGAGGGTGAGAAATACTGATAGGAAACAACACTAGTCAGTGGATACTCAGTAACAGAGGAACAAACACAAGTACGTTTACCCTTGCAAAGAGCAATAGGTAAGTCAACAGAAGAAGTAAAGGAGAGAGGCTCAAGAGAGTTACCTGCGTCCGGAAGAGACAGTAGATTCGGGACTGGAAGAGAAGTGAGTGTAACGGGTGGAGGGGAGGCTGGCGGCGAGAGTATGTCAGCAGGACAAGCGGAGCAGCAGGGGGGGCAGCAGCTGGTGGTGAGGAAAAGACCGGGAGAGGTTGAACAACAGTAGGAAGTGAAGGGGGTGTCAAATGTGCAGGATAAAAAGGAACCTACTCATGGAATTGTCACATCCATAGAATAAATGATACGACGCAACTAGGGGTCATAGCAGCGATAACCCTTAGTGGTAGTCGAGTAGCCGAGGAAGAGGCAGCGGATGGACTTGTCGTCGAGTTTGGTCCTAGAAGGACGTCGATCCTGGACAAAGCACACACAACCAAAGACCTGGAGAGGGATGGGGAAGGCGGAGACTGAAGGGGGTAACACTACCGAGGGGACGAGAATGAGTCTTATTAATAAGGAAAGTTGCGGTAAGAAGAACAACACTCCAATAGGGCTTAGGAACATTCATTCCCCGAAGAAGGCAACGAACAGAGTCTAAGAGGTGGTGGTTTTTGCATTCGGCCACCCCATTCTACTCGGGGATACCTGGGCACGAAAATTGGTGTAGAGTACCCTCATTGCGGAGAAAGTGATCAAAAGGACGAGAAGTGTACTCACCTCTGAAAGAGAGATCTATCCTAGAGATTAGAGCAAACACACAACAAGAATAATAAAGAAAAGAAACAAAGGCAAACCAGACAACACAAGAATTTTATAGTGGTTCCCCTAAACTTGGGTACATCCACTCTTCTACCACCCTAAGTAGGAATCCACTGCAGGATGAGTTGATCAGGTGTCTTGGGCACCAATGAGCTTTTGATAAGGTACTCAAAAACCAAACTGGATTTTTTGAACAGGTGTCTTGCCACCACTGAGTTTTGATAAGGTCTCAGAAACCAAGCAGAACTTTTGAAGGGAGTTCAAGAACCCTTTTACAGGAGGGAGGGGAGAGTGGATGTTGTCTTCTCTGTTCAACAATCTAAGAGAAGCACAAGTGGATTTTGATGGTGTTGTCAAAGCTCCCTCTGAGATTTGCAATTTGTTCAGGAAGGAGAGCTTTGCATAGGGTGATAAGTCTTCAATGTATGACTGCTCCAACAAATGATGATTTCAGCAAAGGCTGAAATGTGAGTTGTCTTGGAGTGTGAATGATGAAGCCTTGATGAAGTTGATCTTCCAGTAAGCCTTCAGACTGATGTAGAGTAGTTGTCTCTTCAGGCTTCCTGGAACAGTAGATCTGAGAAGAGCACTGGCTGTACAGGTGATGTTGAGTTCTTCCTGGAACTCTGATTCCTGTATCTCTTTCTCCTCTCCTCCTTCTTCTTATTCTCTATATTGTTCCTCTGAAACTTTGTGTATATATTCTGATAGGAGGCCAATGGTCATTTGAATTCTTGCATTTATTACTGCTGCCTCTTAATTACTCCAACGGCTATAATCTCCATAACTGCATTCTTGTAACTGTCCTGTAATAAAGCTGTGTTGGAATATGAACAACTCACTTTGATTGGACCAAGAATATCCTGAAAATCTGCCTGGGAACTTGTGTTCAGAGAGATGACATAAATCGTCGATCTCAACAAGATGACCGTCGATCTGAGCTCAACTATCGTCGATCTGAGCTCAGAGATGTTGGAGCTGGTCTGGGACAGAAAACGTCGATCTGAGCTCAGAGATGTTGGAGCTGGTCTGGAACAGAAAACGTCGATCTGAGCTCGGAGATTGTCGAACGGAGTTCGACGCCTCGTGGACCTGAGCTCAGAGATCGTCGATCTCAGCTCGACGCCTGAACTCATCTCGTCGATCTGAGCTCGACGCCAAGGTTGAATTCTGAATTCTTCTCTTGACTGATTTCTCTTGCCTGAATTGTTCAATCTCTGAGAGCCTCTGACTTAGCACATCCTATGACCCTTAGCTATACATTGATGGGTCAAACTAATAGTCCTAAAGACATAGTGATCCTGACCCAAATCCAAACTAGGGTGTTCCAACAACTTCTATTGTTGGAGCGAAGGATATGAACAGAAGTACCATACTGGGTCTGTATCATACGTGAAAAATGAGAGTAGACGGATTGGACCTCAGATTTATGTTTTAGAAGATAAACTCATAAGCAAAGAGAATAGTTTTCAATAAAACTTACAAATTACGAGAAACCATCAAATGACACTACAGGGGCAGGGCCCCAAACATCAGAATGCACCAAATCAAAACAAGAAGTAGCACGACTAACAGAAGGAACATACGTGTTGTGTGTGTTTTGAGAGCTCACATACATCACAGCGAAAAGGAAAACAAAAACACATCAGGACAAACAGACAACATCCGCTGAGGGCTAGCATGATCGAGACGTACATGCCAAAGCAAACTCGACGACATAATAGGGGAAGCAGGAGAGGTAGGCGAGCAGGTGTCAGTGGTGGTGGTAGCTGCAGTGGGAGAAGGTAGCTCCAGGCAGTAAATCCCACTCCTCTCATATCCTGTACCAATAGTCCTCTCGGTTCTCAGGTCCTGAAAAACACAACGATCAAAGAAGAAAGTTACTAAGCAGTTCAAAGAGCGAGTAATACTACTAACAGATAATAGGTTGAGGTTCAATTGAGGAACAAGAAGAACAGAGTCAAGGGAGAAAGAAGACGAGAGAGGGACGGTTCCCCGGCTGAGGACAGGTGTAACCAAGCCATCAGCGAGGCGCAAATCCCGGGAAGAGCAGGGGACAACCTGAAGCAAGCGGGAAACGTACCAGTCATGTGGTCAGTTGCACAAGAATCAATCACCCAAGGTGACGAATCCTGGTCAACCGTGGTCGCGAAGCAAGCAAACGGAGTACTTGGGGAAGAAGAGACAGTGGAAGAGGAGGCAGTAGTGGAAGGCAAAGACTGCTGGAACTGCTGAAACTGGGCCATCATGTGACAGAAGTCAGAGGAGTCGGCACCCAAAGTGCGCTCGACAGGCTCAGAAGACTCAGCTGATGCAACGGTGTATCTAGGAACAGTATCGTGCAGCAAGCCCTAAAACAGTGGCACAGAACAGTCGACGGCACAGAAGCAGCGACACAGAGGCATCGACACGGGAACAGCGACACAAAGGAGCGACACAAAGCAGCGACAGCAGAGCAGCAGCACGAGAACAGCTGCACAGAACAGTCGACGACACTGAAGCAGCGGCACAGAGGCAGCGGCATGGGAACAACGACACAAAACATCGGCACAAAGCAGCGATAACAGAGCAACAATACGGGAACAGCGATCAGCGGCATCAGGATCGACAGTGGGAGCGACAACAGGATCGAGCACCAACGAGAAAGGACGAAGCACCTACGGGCCGAAAGACCGGAGATCGGAGAAACGGGAACCACGAAAACCTTAGGCGTAATCCTCTGATACCATTTTGTAGAATGAAAATCCTTGATTCTCCTTGAGGAGATCAAACATATATAAATATATATATATATATATATCAAATAGAATATGACCTATATAGGCTATTTACAGACCAAATAACATAAAATAACAATAATCCCAATAGTAGGTTGCAGACATCTTCAGATTTGTTGAAGCCGGGAAAATCCCTACATCAAAATTCGAATCAAGACAACCTAAAGTTATCGACTCAGCGATTGGGCTCCACGGCTAACGGGCTAAGACACGGAAACTGCCGAACAAGAATCAGGACCCAAGGCGCTGCGACAGTGAGGTCCCACCAAGTACCCAGAAGTTTAGAAGAAGAAACCCCTCCACGACCAAAGATGGCCGAGCAGGGTACGGGAAAGACTAGCTGGTAACTAAGTCGCAGCGGCTAAGAAAGATAGACGCAAAGTTGCGACCGAGTCTCTCTGAAAAAGGAATCTAAAGGCTCAGCTGATGTCCAAGAAAAAGAGGTCTCGAGATCTTTACGAGATTGCAAAGTCGGTCTCCTCGTACCCCTGGGGTCCTATTTATAGGCAAATCCAAAGGGAGGGGGCGAGTCTTATTTATAGCCCATCTCCCGGCGACTAAGCAACTTCCCAGGGGGAGCTCGCCTGGCAGGTCGAGTAACATGCCTAGTCGCCTACCTGGCGAGTATGCGAGGGAGCTCGCCATACTCGCCCAGGTCTTTTGCTGTCTTGCGCGTTGACTCTGAATTTCGTCTTGAATTGCTGACTTTGACTCTGCTGACCTGGCTCTGGAGGGGTCCACCCTCGACGAATATGGGTTGTACACAATCTCCGCTCTTTCCGAGCGACGTAGGAGCTCGAAAAGAAACATCTAACACTTATTCGACGAGCTTCTTGGCTGAGTATCTGAGTTACTCGCTTCTGCTGGATGCTTGCTGAACTCTATAAATAGGGAGCTGATCTTTGAGGCATGCATTTTGAACTCGCACGCGATGTCGAACTCTGCTGAGGAAGCTTACCAAGCGAGCCTTGCCGCACTGATGGACTCCTCGAGTCTTCCAAGATAAAAAGGTCACGAGAAGGCGAGATCGCCGCTGATCTCCCTCCCCTAAAGAAGAAGTTGAAGAAGAAACTGAAGAAATCGTTTGCATCCAAAACTGACAACCCGCCCTCACCTGCCGAGAATGCCTCCTCGGTTGTCAATCACGAGCCTTCCACCAGCACCCAGCAGCTCCTAGACGACCTCAGGCAGAGCGACATCCCCGAGCTCTCTGTTCCCGACTTCTCTCTGCTCTCCCCTCCGACTACTCCTCCTGCCCCGGAACTCAGCGGGTGTTAAGCACAGCTGCAGACAGATCTCGCTGCCTCACAAGGTCGCCACCTTGTCGCTTTCTGCAAAAGTCGTTGATCGATCCGTATCTCTCTTTACTGACCTGTTCCTTGTATTCGCAGCTCCCACGCCGAATACCGCAGGCGAGGTTCTCGATGTCGCTCCTTTGCGCGCTACTCGGCTAGTCTCCCTCGAAGCTCGGCCTCCGTCTCGAATCACGGACACCATCCGAATCCACACCGGCTCCAAGAAGGGGCCATAAACACAAGTCTCTGCGGCGAAGAAGAAGGATCTTCCGACAACTAAGACCTCATAACCCGGGAAGGGCAAAGTCCCTCCTTCGACCACTTCAACGCTAACGGTGGCGAGCATCCCACCGCCGCCGCCGCCTCATCCGGCCAGCCCGCGACAATCGAGGAGCACACCACTGCCGCCGCCTCCTCCTTTGCCGCCAAGCAATGAAGCTCACCCCAAACTCTGCCAAAAAACCGCGACTCCTCGGATCCCGCCAGAGAGCTCGGCCCGAGATCCAAAAAGAAGGCGCCCAAACTACTTCTCGCCGAGGACTGGAAACCGAGACCTCGGAGGTCACAGGTAGGGCCAGCCCGCCGAGCGTCGTGGCGGCTCGTCATCGGGCCCGCAAGAATCAACTTGTCGTATTCCTTCCCCTCGGCGATCTCGGTCCCCTCGGCAAGGTAGATCGCGCTGATGCTGAACTGATCTGATTGTTACTGCTGACTTCTATCTGACTTGGCGACTTCTCTCTGCTTTGACAGGTCTCCCTGCTACTCCTGGAGCGGCTTTCATCGGCGATCTTGGGCTCTCTAGGAAAGAATATCGCCATGCCGCCGCCCGAGCCTACATCGAGTTGGAGGCTAAGTTCGACCAACTCTCCATTTGCGAGACTCATCGCTGAATCTTGGCACTAGAGGCGAGGATGGCAAAGATGGAAGAGCTGCGGGAAAGCCTGGCGGCTTACGAAGCTCGCTTCCACATGATCCAAGAGTTGGAGCGGCACCAAGCGATGGCTGACCATCGCGTCCAGCACTATGGTGAGGAGTTGGCCGGCATGCGCACGAGCATAAGGTCCGCTGGGCGACTTGCGAGGATGGAAGAACAGCTGCGGTGAGGCGACGATGCGATGGCGGTGTCTAGCGAGCACTTTCGCCGAGCACGCGAGATGGGGTGGGTTGGGCGACATCCACCTCTTCACGATCAGAGACCTCCTAGGACTTAGGAATTTTTCTTTCATTCATTTAACTGTGCTCGCCACTTGGCGACATTTGTAAGTAACTTTATTCTTTATTAGTAATAAGGCGAATTTGTATCTCGCGTTGATTCTGTTGTGTTTTGTTTGATGTCTTTGCTGCGACGTTATTTCTCTTTTGTCTTATACTCGATTTGTCTTCGCGACTTCGCGAATTGTTCTGTGCAGGTTCTAGCGATACGACGAGATTATGGATATGGTTGCGCGAGATTGGACTAGTAGTTAGGGTCGAACTCTTGGCGGACACACGACTTTAGGTAGATACACGCGTGAGGTTGATATCCCCCCGGCAACTGCCTATAAATAGAGGGGGTAGTTGAGCCTTTAGTACGTTGTTGCGAATCCTGACCCTCTGCTCGCGAGTATTTGCTCTTGCTCGTGTCTTCTTTCTTGTCCTCGCTCTACTCGCTCTTCTTTCTGGCTCACGCTACTCGCTCAAAATGGTCAGCAATGATGCCAACGCCCGCCGGCAAGCCCATGCGATCAATTTCACAGAAGCCGTCTTCAAGAAGTCTGTTGCGACCGAGCAAGATCTTGAGGATTTCCTCTAGAGGCACTTGCCGGAGGAATACTCGGTCAGGCTCCCCGCCCGGACTGAGTGACTAAACACCTTCCTCGAAGGTGCATCGATCGAGTCCTCTCTCCCTGGCTCGCTCACTTCCCAGGTCGGTCTTGGCGGCGCTTCCTCATCCGACAGTGTCACACGACGAGGCGAGATTGCCGTGACATCGGGGCGATGAGCGAACCCTGCGAGGATGCTCCTCTCTTTCCTCCTCGCGAACTCTTCGAACGTCGCCACAGTCACGAACTCGCCTCCTCACGCAGAGTTACCAACTCCTGCCGAGCTGCCGGCTATCTCCGCTTGCTCGCCTGCATACACCATCTCGCCTACCAGCAGAACTTTCCTCCTTGGCTGCGATCCACGCTCACCGCATCAAAGTGTTGAAGCCGGGAAAATCCCTACTCCAAAATTTGGATCAAGGCAGCCTAAGGTTACCGGCTCAGCGATTGGGCTCGACGGCTAACGTGCTAAGACACGAAAACTGTCGAACAACAAATAGGACCCCAGACGCTGCGACAGGGAGGTCTCACCACGTACCCGGAAGCTTAGAAGAAGCAACCCCTCCACGACCAAAGATGGTCGAGCAGGGTACGAGAAAGACTAGCTGGTACCTAAGTCGCGACGACTAAGAAAGATAGTCGCAAGGTCGCGATCGAGTCTCTCTGAAAAAGGAATCAAAAGGCTCAGCTGATGTCCAAGAATAAGAGGTCTCGAGATCTTTATGAGATTCTGAAGTCTGTCTCCTCGTACCCCTGGAGTCCTATTTATAGGCAAATCCAAAGGGAGAGGATGGGTCTTATTTATAGCCCACCTCCAGACGACTAGGCGACTTCCCTGGGGGAGCTCGTCATACTCGCTCAGGCCTTCTGATGCCTTGCACGTTGACTCTGACTTCCGTCTTGACTTGCTAACTTTGACTCTCGCTGACCTGGCTCTGGAGGGGTCCACCCTTGACGAATATGGGTCGTACAAGATGTACTTGTATAACTCGAAACAAGTCCATCCAAAACTAACTAATGAACACAGCATTTCGATCACTAAATAAGGACTATGACAACCCAAAAAAAATTGAGCAACTTTTTTAGTTGTATATGCATGTGTGATAGCTACAAAATGAGTTTGTTTGCTCAATCTGACAATAAACACTAGGATAGTATTCATCTCATCACTCTTTGGTAGACAATCAATGTAATAGTTATCCTGTAATAGCCAAAGTTTTAAGATAAATAAAAAAAATTTATAATAATTAAAAATAGTGGCAAAATTGTAATAAGAGTTTACTTTTTTTTTGTTCCACTTATGTCCAAGGATTCTCCCGCATCCCGCTTCTGTGTCGGCTCCCGCATCCCACTCCAATGTCGGTGCCGCCTCCCGCGCCTCTTCTTCTTCCTCTTGTCGGCGACTCCAATCCCTCCAAGAGCCAACGCCATCCGTGCTTCTTCTTTCTTTCCCCAAGGCTGACAGAAGAGACATACTTCCTCCCTGAGGCCGGCAGTCCCTCCTCCTATAGCCGGCAGCCCCTCCTCCTATAGCCGGCAGCAGAGCCTCTTTCTCTTTCTCCTCCAAGTGTAGGTAGCCCCTCCATCCCTCTTATGCTGCGATTTGGCCGGTGGGTCGCAAGAGGATCGCCTAGGGTTTGCTCGTTTCCTCCTCTACTTGGATTTTTGAGCCCAGATTTGGTCTCCTTGGGTAAGGAACTCCTCCAATCTCCTATGTTTAGAATTTTCTGAAAATATGGTGTTATCTTTTGTGCTCCAATCAGTGTATTCACATTGATCCAACTTATGACCAACGTGTAATCGACTAATCCCGGATTATTTGTGTTTCCCGGTGCCGCTCGTCGGATTTAGTAGTGGGAACTCTCCAAAACCCTCTCCAATTTGGGGTGTGTCTAGCCAGGGCACCGCCAATTTCCGATTTTGCAGGGTATTTTCCTCTCCCCTCACTCTTGAGGGAGGTAAATTTGTCAACCTTTCATGTATAGGCTTTATAAAGTGGATTGTATGTGTTAGCTTAGTTTCCTCGTTATGTCATGTATGTCGTTCCCGAGCAGGTTAATTAAGGTCCTTAAGTATTGCTCGGGCCGCTAAGCTGTCGTCATCTGTTTCGGCTTCACCTTAAGGCAAGTGGAGAATTTCTTCTCTCTTGCAAACATTGAATTTAAATTTCTCATACATGTACCTTAATTAATAACGGTATTTGACAACCCATGAATTGCAACCCTTTAGCATGTTATGTTATGATAGAAATCTCTAAACAATTATAAATCATTTAAGTCAAAAGTGTCATAAGCAATTTTGAAAGGTAGTTTAATTGGTGCATCTCCTTTTTTGCATGGTCACGACACGCAGGGAAATTTTTCTAAGAACACTTGTACTTTAACTTGAGTGTGAACCAAGTGCACCCACTATAAACACCTACACATTTCATCGATTGCAGCTTATGTAATTACAAGAACAATTATGCTATAATCCGGAGTAGGCTAATAATTTCAGATAGTTCTGCTTGATTCAGTTACTTGTCTGTTTCACTAGCATTGCTTCAAGATAAACTGGTAGACAAATATTTTTGTTTTCCTCTGCTAGTACTTTAATTTATAACTTGTTCACTGTTTATTTCTATGTTCTGAGACATTTTCCTTCTTCTTTTGGATTTTTCCTTAGCGTCTGTGACTCCGCCGCCAGCTTTCTGAGCCGATCTGCGTCAAGTTTTTGGATTTCTGAAGGTTTATTTTGCTGTTATTTTGTTAGGTTTTATGTATTTGTTTCTTATACTGTCGGATTTGATTATCGTGTATTAGTTATAGTAACTCATTTTCTTTTGTGACATGGACAACTACTAGGCTGTATTTTTGTACTGAAATTCAATTTTAACATGTCCATTTCTTTAGTTTATGTAACAACACAACCTTTAAAAAAAGGGATTTAATTAAATTGTTTAAAACTGAGTGACAAACTTGTAATTAGGATTAGATTCCCCCCATTTAACTCGCTGGTCTAGGGAAAGCCCCGACTCCCGCGAATTGAAGTCGCAAGCCCGTCGCCAGTCTCCGTAAAGCTCCCGCACGCGCCGATCCCGTTTCCTGCTCTAGCCGCGACTCCTGCACCCATGCCGCCTCCCGATTCCGGCGCCTCCTCTGGTTTCTTCCCGAGCTGACGCTTCCTCTTTCTAAGACTGGCGCCTCTTCTCTTCCTTCTTTGGCCGACTACCTCTTCTCCTTCTTTGTTCAGCTAGAGGTCGGCAACCCTTCTCCTTCATCTTATAGGGCCGGCAGTCCCTTTCCTCTTCCCCTCTAGGCCGGTAACCGCCTAACCTCCCTCCGACAACTCATTTTCTCTGATTTATTCTTCATTTTGGTCGTGGATTTGCGAGAGGGACATCTAGGCTTTCCTCCCCTCTCCTCCTTGGGCTCAGATTTGATTCCTTTTGGTAAGAATCTTCCTCCATTCACCCATATTTAGATTTTATTGCATCTTTTACAATTATTTGTCTCCAAAAATTATGTTAATCCTGTGTTTCATGATTTTTACTCCTTATAATTGTTTAACTGTCGTTGTGTTCGTGTTTTTCAGCGTCGTTCGACAACGCTACAAGTGTGATCTCTTCAAGTCCTCTCCAAATAAGGGTTTGCCCAAGCCCAAGTACCGCCAAGTCTCCATCTTCGCCGGGTAATCTCTTCTCCCCACACTGTTGAGGGAGGTAAATCTCTAACCCCTTTCTTGTTTGAGTATTGCGATAAATAATTGTCCGTGCTAGCATTGTGTTTCTTATTAGGTTATTGTCAATTTCATTATTTGTACTTGAACAAGTTCAAATAGGGTTCCTGTTTTTGCTCGGTGCAAATCTGGTGTTATCTTTTGCGCTCCAATCAGTGTATTCGCGTTGATCCAACTCATGAACAACGTGTAATCGACTAATCTCGGATTATTTGTGTTTTTCGGTGCCGCTCGTCGGATCTAGTAGTGGGATCTCTCCAAAACCCTCTCCAATTTGGGGTGTGTCTAGCCAGGACGCCGCCAATTTCCGATTTTTGCGGGGTATTTTCCTCTCCCCTCACTCTTGAGGGAGGTAAATTCGTCAAACCTTCATGTTTAGGCTTTATAAAGTGGATTGTATGTATTAGCTTAGTTTCCTCGTTATGTCATGTATGTCGTTCCTGAGCAGGTTAATTAAGGTCCCTAAGTATTGCTTGGGCTGCTAAGCTGTCGTCATCTGTTTCGGCTTCACCTTAAGGCAAGTGGAGAATTTACTCTCTCTTGCAAACATTGAATTTAAATTTCTCATACATGTACCTTAATTAATAACGGTACCTGACAACCCATAAATTGCAACCCTTTAGCATGTCATGTTATGATAGAAATCTCTAAACAATTATAAATCATTTAATTCATAAGTGTCATAAGAAATTTTGAAAGGTAGTGTTTAATTGATGCATCTCCTTTTTTACATGGTCACGGTACGCAGGGAAATTTTTCTAAGAAGACTTGTACTTTAACTTGAGTGTGAACCAAGTGCACCCACTATAAACACCTACACATTTCATCGATTACAGCTTATGTCATTACAAGAACGATTATGCTATAATCCGAAGTAGGCTAATAATTTCAGATAGCTCTGCTTGATTCAGTTACTTGTCTGTTTCACTAGCATTGCTTCAGGATAAACTGGTACACTAATATTTTTGTTTTCCTCTGCTCGTACTTTAATTTATAACTTGTTCACTGTTTATTTCTATGTTTTGATGCACTTTCCTTCTTGTTTTGGATTTTTCCTCACCGTCTGTGACTGCTCCGCCTGATTCCTGAACCGATCTGCGTCAAGTTTTTGGATTTCTGGAGGTTTATTTTGCTGTCATTTTGTTAGGTTTTATGTATTTGTTTCTTATACTGTCGGATTTGATTAACGTGTATTAGTTATAGTCACTCATTTTCTTTTGTGACATGGACAACTGTTAGGCTGTATTTTTGTACTGAAATTCAATTTTAATAACATGCCCATTTCTTTGGTTTATGTAACAACACAGCCTTTAAGAAAGAGCATTGTTAATAGCACACCTTATCTCGCTATTAGCACACCTGCGATAGTAGCACTCCACCCATTTTTACTCCGGCTATTAGCACACCACCCCAAAAAAAAAAATCTTAGACATGAATTTGGAAATTAATAACACCTTATTTGAGAACACCACAACATAATCAAAACATTAAAAATGATCAAATGAAGCTCCATCATTTGAAAATTTAAGAAGGTCACTCAAACATGAACATATGCATACTACATCAAGCTATAAGCCTAATAGCAAATAAACTCTAGATGGGCGTTAACGAAAAGAGGAACTTGACCAAGATCCAAGCACAACCACACCTTAGAAAAGCCAGATGGAAGAGAACTTGCAAAGATCCAAAGAAAGTTAATGGAGGTTCCCTCATATACAAAATCAGAAAATACATGAAAAATGGTCTAATGGTGGCAGGAAATACAAGGAAAAATCGGGAAAAAAAAAGCATACCGAAATAAGTGTATCATTCTTTAACGTCCATCTAGAGTTTATTTGCTATTAGGCTTATGACTTGATTTAGTATGCATATGTTCATGTTTGGGTGGCCTTCTTAAATTTTCAAATGATGGAGCTTCATTTGATCATTTTTAACGTTTTGATTATGTTGTGGTGTTCTCAAATAAAGTGTTATTAATTTCCAAATTCATGTCTAAGATTTTTTTTTTTGGGGTGGTGTGCTAATAGCCGGAGTAAAAATGGGTGGAGTGCTACTATCGCAGGTGTGCTAATAGCGAGATAAGGTGTGTTATTAACAATGCTCTTAAGAAAAGGGATTTAATTAAATTGTTTAAAACTGAGTGGAAAACTTGTAATAAGGATTAGGTTTCCCCCCTCTTTAACTCGCTGGTCTAGGGCAAGCCCCGTCTCCCGCGAATTGAAGTCGCAAGCCCGTCGCCAGTTTCCGTAAAGCTCCCACACGCGCCGATCCCGTCTCCGGCTCTAGCCGCGACTCCCGCACCCATACCGCCTCCCGATTCCGGCGCCTCCTCTGGTTTCTTCCCTAGCTGATGCTTCCTCTTTCTGAGACCGGCGCCTCTTCTCTTCCTTTTTTAGCCGACTACCTCTTCTCCTTCTTTGTTCAGCTAGGGGCCGGCAGCCCTTCCCCTTCATCTTACAGGGCCGGCAGTCCCTTTCCTCTTCCCCTCTAGGCCGGTAACCGCCTCATCTTCCTCCGGCAACTCATTTTCTCTGATTTATTCTTCATTTTGGTCGTGGATTTGCGAGAGGGACATCTAGGCCTTCCTCCCCTCTCCTCCTTGGGCTCGGATTTGATTCCTTTTGGTAAGAATCTTCCTCCATTCACCCATATTTAGATTTTATTGCATCTTTTACAATTATTTGTTTCCAAAAATTGTGTTAATCTTATGTTTCAGGATTTTTTCCCTTATAATTGTTAAACTGTGTTGTGTTCGCGTTTTTCGGCGCCGTTCGACAACGCTACCAGTGTGATCTCTTCAAGTCCCCTCCAAATTAGGGTTTGCCCAAGCCCAAGCACCGCCAAGTCTCCATCTTCGTAGGGTAATATCTTCTCCCCTCACTGTTGAGGGAGGTAAATCTCTAACCCCTTTCTTGTTTGAGTATTGCGATAAATAATTGTTCGTGCTAACATTGTATTTCTTATTAGGTTATTGTAAATTTCATTATTTGTACTTGAACAGGTTCAAATAGGGTTCCTGTTTTTGCTAGTGTTGCTTAGCCGTCACCGTCAGATCCAGCCTTCTTCAGGAAAGTAGAGATCATTCTCTCTTGCAAATATTGAACTTAATTGTCTTGTTTGATCTTAAGTTTATATGAATTCACCCTTGATTGTTTGTTTCGTCAAATAAATTTAGACCTCGAATCCTTAAATAGACTTGTTATTAGTTTGAGGTCCACGCGATTTGAATAACACGAGTTGTGAATGTAAATGATGATATATGGATAATTGAGAGACGAGTTAGTGAATGATAGTTAATTGGATATTCAATTAAATGATTTGCATCTCATTTGATGAATAACATGAAGAATAGTAGAGCGTTAATCACGAGCAACATTGTCACGATAATAATTATAACGAATTTGGGTTAGCAAGTATATGATTCGTGTTTTGATATATCATGCTCGTAACACACTTTTTTTACTTGGAAAATACTTGTGTCAAAAGATGATTTAACCTAAGTACTTGATATCTCCGACTCAATACATTTTAACTTACCTCAGCTATATACTCGAAAAATCTTCTTGATAATGAAAAATTAATCCCTCAAACCCGCAATATTCAAAAATCACTGTTTGGTTTCTTCTGAGTCGTCGAATCTGGTTTCTTATGTCTGTCTGGTTGCAAGACCTGAGTAAAACTTATTCTGGATCTGATCCTTCACTTTAAGTGTTTTCGTTTCTATTAAAATCTCTAAAGTATGGATCATGTAACTCATAATATCATAAGCAAACATTGAAATGTATTAGGGTCACTTGGGTTGCAGTCTTCACGGTGCCAGTTGGGACCCACTAAGCTTCCTTGAGCCGGGCCTGGGCCGTGACAACGGCCACGACAAGTAAGAAGTTTTTCTGATAAGACTTGCCTTTGGACTCGGTGTGAATCATGGGCACCCACAAGAAACCACCTACACTATTCAATGATTACAACTTATGATATTGTATGGTCAAACATATATTAATCTCCGGAGTACTCTCTTGATTCAAGTTATTTCTGTTGACTCATTTACTCGTCTGTTTTGTTAGCATCGCTTCATGAAAATTGGTACTTGTACATTTATGTTTCTATTGTTCTGCACTTTACTTTGCTCACCTGATTATTTCAATGTTCTGAGGCTTTTCCTTTTTGTTTTGTAATTGTCTTAGCGTTCGTGTTGCGCCGCCAGGTTCCAGAGTCTGTTTTGCGCCAAGCTTCTGTTTTCAGAGATTGATCTTCCCACTGTGTCAGGTTCTATATTTATGTTTCATTTCTTTTACTATCAAATGTTTCTTTTATGTAATAAATATGATCAGTAAATCATGGACAACTGTCAGGATAAATATTATATATACTAGAACTTAGCATCATTACCATGTTCATCCTCTTTTAAATCATAATTACATGAAATCTGTAGCAGTTCCCTGAAAAACATGAATTTTAAAAAATGCATGTGCATTTAAATTTATCATTGTTTTAAACTCTAAAAGCTTCCGTATAAAAATCAAATTTTTTTTTCTCCAAATTAACTATTTTAAAACTAATTATCAGTATTCTCTACATCCGCCTTAGCAGACATGATTTTTTTTCTGTCCATGCCTGTGACATCGCGGCCCGCCTGAAGCGCACTCTGACTTTTATTGAGACGGGTCGTGACAATTGGTATCAGAGTGCGGTTAGTTTCAAAAGATGAAATATTTTATAATTATCACTTATTTTGAAACTTATTTTATAAATATATAAGCATGCATCATTCCTTCACTCAGCTTGTCATTATCTGCTGTTCGAGACTGAAACACGCACACACTCACTCATAAACATGAGTAGTATGCACACGAATGTTAAGGGGTTATGAGAAAACTTAACATTTTTGTGCATATGAATTTTCACTAAGATATACACCGCTTGCGAATATTAAATTGTATGAGTGGTTTAATATTTTCAAGTGCGTTAGCATTAGAATCATAATATGCATGACATGTTAAGTGATATGCGCGCTTAACATGTCACGTGTATCCATTCATTTGTATTCATATCATAAATCATTGCATAAGTGTTAAGTTAAGAACAACAATAATGATTGTACATGCGTGATTTTACTAACTGCTTGACATCGCACATGATTTCAATGTTGCGCTTGCATGATTATTATCTAGAGTTGTCCAATGAAAATGTTGTAATTATTTATTGGAACTCTAGTTCAAATTTGGGTAAGGATCACTATTAGGATTGCTTAGATTGACTCACATTGTATAGTCATGGGTCATAGGTTTACTTCCAGGTTTGCCTCAGAAGAGTTCAAGAGAATTGTTGAAATAATTCCAGTCATCCAGATTTATCAAAGGCAGAAAATCAGTTCGATGAAAGTCGAACTCCGGTCGACGAACTCAGAGTTCCATCTCTGAGCTGAGCTCGACGAACTCCGAGCTCAGGTCGACGATCGCTGAACTCAAGACAGATTCTCAGCTCGACGAAATGGAAGCTGAGCTCGACGATCTGCGAGCCCAAATCGATGAATTCTGTGCAGTTTTCAGGAAGATGTTTTACAGTTGGCAGAATTAATTAAGGCGATTATATCTCTCATATTTAATGGAAATAGCCGTTCAAAGACAACATTAATATGGGCCGTTTCAGAAGTTAATTCTGAATTAATTCCCAAGGTATCTTCTACTCTCTCAGGAATGCATCAGCCATTGTCAAGATAAATGAATTCAAATGTTTGAATTTGATACGCGAGAACAATAGGAAGACGAAAAGTTGAACAGAAAAATAGAGAAGGCTTTCCTTATACAGACAAGAAGAAACTATGCATCAATTAAGATATTCACAGAGTTCTTCATCTGCTCCAACCTTTCAAGAGACATCAAATCAATATCAGTCTAAAAAAGCTTGTTGGAGATCAACATTCATCTGAAGGCCTTCACCCTGAAGCAAAGCTTCCATCATTCCTGAACAATAATCATCTCAGGGGGAGCTTTGACAACATCAAACAATCCACTAAAGTCTTCTTAGTTGTTTGAGAAAGAGAAGACAACATCACCTTCTTCACCCTACTGTATACATGGTTTTAACTCCCTTCAAAAGTTAACCACCTGGTTCTTAAGTCTCATTATCAAAAGACTTAGTTTGGTTTTTGGGCACCTGATCAAAAGCTCAAAGGGTCGCTATATCTCCCTGCAAATAGATATTGTGATGACAGGGCACCTGATGCTGACAAAGCACCTGATCAAAAACCTGTAGTGGATTCCTACCAGAGTGGTAGAAGAGTGGATGTACCCAGTTTTGGGGAACCACTATAATCCTTATGTCTTCTGTGTTGATTGTCCTCTTTTCTTTATTTTTTTGTGTTGTGCTTACTCTTTTATATAACATATATATTTAATTAGAGTAAATAAGATCTATCCCATAATCTTTCAATTGGTATCAGAGGGTGTGTTTCTTTGGTTTCACAGACTTACATTTGAACCAAGATCCTTTGATAGATCTTTTTCTCTCTAGACTCTTGCTTACAGCATGACACAAAATGAAGAATTTTCAAGCACCAGACCTCCTATGTGCAATCTAGATAAGCTTGCACTATGGAAGACAAGGATTAGACTTTTTATGAACTCTATTGATTGTAACATCCATAGTTTAGACGCATTTTAAATTAGTGACAAAGCGCGACAAATTGTTAAGTTTAAATAGGAGTATATGTGAATTAGCACTTTGGGGTGCCAATAGCAGATTCCCCCCCCCCTCTCTTAATTCGGTTATTAAGAAAAAACCGTTATGCATGATAATAAAAACCCGCACACCCTCATCTCACGGGAAAAGCCGCAAACCGCACGAAGCCATAGCCCGCACGCCTTTTTCATTTCGGGAGAAAACCCGCACGGGAAACAGCCGCAGCTGACTGCTTTCCGCACGAGCCGACGACGACTCCCGGTGCTTTCCGCCGCCCGATCCTCCTCCAGGAATCAAATCCAACTTCTCCTTCCTCTACGGGCGCCGGTGGGTGTTCCTTTTCCATCCTTGGTCGTGGAAGTGTCGGATTCAACCCTAACCGGTGGAAGTTGAAATCGTTCGTTTCTGGTGAGTCTATTTCTCCCTTATCTCCATTCCTTCGTGGAAATCCTTCGATTTAGAAACTAATATAACCTAGGTTTTCATTGTAACAACCCCTTTTTATTATAAATAATAATAGTAATAATAATAATTTAAACCTAACCTAACCCTCCTTTCCTACCTAACCCGAGAAGCAGCCCACCCCCCCCCCCCGATATATTTCTCTCCCGCTAGGTTATTTCCCGATCCCGACTCATCCTGTTCCCGCAGAAGCGGCTCGCTCCTGCTCCCTGCGACTCTCCCGATCCCGTCGCCTGGTGTCGACTTCGCCGTCTCCTCCTGCTCCAGGCGCCGCCGACTCCTCCGGCTTCTCCTCTTGCCTTGGCCGGCGGTATCGCCTCCTCCTCTTGCTTCTCCAGCCATGGACGACGACTGCATCTTCCCCCGCTTCTTCTTCCAGGGGCCAGCGACCCTTCTTCCTCCAAAGGGGGTGGGGGGCTGGCAGCAACTTCATCATCCCTCCAGAGCCGGAGGCTCTTCTTCCTTCTTCGATTGGGCCGATTTTGCAAAAAGAGCGCCAAGGGTTTTCTCCCCTCTCTTCTTTGGGCCCGGTTTTGATTCCTATTGGTAAGAATCTCCTCTTGTTCATCTCTTTTTTGTTTCCCTAATTTTCATGGGAATTATTTGCCTCCAAATAATTTTGTAAAACTTGTTTTTCAGATTTTGCCCCCCTTTGTTATAGTCTAACTCTTCTATGCGTGTTTTTCCGGCGCCGCTCCGTGATTCAAGTGATGGAATCCCTCTCCGAATTAGGGTTTTCCCTAGCCTAAGCGTCGCCAAACCTCTGTTTCTGCATGGTAGTCTCTTCTCCCCTCACTCATGAGGGAGGTAAATCACTTAACCACATCTGATTCAATTTTGTAGCAAATATTTGTCGGTGTTAGCGTAGTGGTAATTTGTTATAGCGTTCTCGTCGTTCTTGAACAGGTTCGCTTGAGGAGTGTCAACTTTGCTCGTGTCAGTTGACCGCCTCCGTCAGCTTCAGCTTCTCTAAGGCAAGTGGAGATCTCTATCTCTTGCAATCATTGAATTTTAATTGCCTTGTCTGATCTTATGTTTGTAATTCGCTCTTGTTTGCTTGTTTCGTCCAATAATTTAGACCTCGAATCCCTAATTAAACTTGTTTCAGTTTGAGGTTCACGCGATAGGAATAACACGAGTGGTGAATGTAAATGATGATATTTGAACAATTGAGAGACGTGTTAGTGAACGATAGTTAATTGGATATGTAAATTGATGGATTCTGTTTCTTTTGAGGAATAATTTGAAGAATAGTAGAGCGTTAATCTCGAGCATCATTGTCGCGATAATAACTATAATGGATTCTGGTTAGCAAGTATATGATTGATGTTTGATGTACCATGCTCGTAACACACTTTTTTATGTAGGAAAATACTTGAGTCCAAGGATGATTTAACCTGGATGAATCCTTGACTTCTCCGATCCAATACACTTCAACTTACCTCTGCTTTTTACTCGAAAAACTTTCTGGTTATTATGGCCTTAACCCCTCGAACTCGCAAGAGTCAAAACTAACTGTTTGATTCCTGCTGTGTCGTCGAATCCGGTTTCTGATGTATGTCTGGTTTCTGATGTATGTCTGGTTTCTGATGTCTATCTGATTTCTGATGTCTGTCTGATTGTAAGACCCGAGTAAAACTTATTTCAAATTTGATCTTTCTCGTTGACGTGAATCTGTTTCACGATCTGAAGTTTCCTCTCATAAGATTGTCATAAAATAAAATGATAAATAATCTAGTATGAAACTTGAAAACAAATCCGTAATTGTAAGCAAATCTTTGAACTGTAGCGTCTAGCTGGGCATCTGTCTGCTTCCATGGTCACGGCAAGCAGGATTATTTTTCCGATAAGACTTGCACTCAGATCTGATCGTGAGCCATGTGCGCCCGCTATAGTACCTACACCCTTCATCGATCACAACATACAACATATTAAATGAATAATGTTAGGCTACACTTCGGAGTAGTATAATACATTCTTGTTCTGTTTTGCTCTTTTATTTGTTTATCTGTTTTGGTAGCATCGCTTCATGAGAAGTTGGTACACTCATGTTTTTCTGCTTCAGTTACTGTTCTATACGTTACTCTTCTAACCATGTTTATCTCAATATTCTGAGGCTTTTCCTTTCTGTTTTGGAAGTGTCTTAGTGTTCGTGCAGCGCCGTCAGGTACTCGTGCTCAATCTGCTTCAAGTTTCAGGTTCTATGTTTATATTTCTTTTACTGTCAATTAATTCATTTATGTAGTAATTGCAATCAGTCATTTTCTCTGGTATCATGGACAACTGCTAGGCTATTAAAACGTACTAGAATCTGAAATTAACGCATGTGCACCCTCTGTTGAATCATAACTGCATGAAAACTATAGTAGTAGCCTGTAAAACATGAATTTTACAAAGTACATGTGCATTCAAAACTCTTTTCGCTGATGAATTTAAAAACTTCCGCATAAAAATCAAGCTATTTTTACTCAATAGTAACTATTTTCAGTATTCTCTGCATCCGCCTTAGCAGACATAGATTTCCTTCCGCCCATGTCTGTGGCATCACGGCCCGCCCGAAGCGCACTCTGACTTCTGTCAAGACGGGTCGTGATAGTTGGTATCAGAGGGAGGTTAGAGATGTTAGAGAAGTTAGAGAGATTGAGCATATATAGATAAAGTATTTTGTATTTTATCAAATACTTTGAAACTTTTTTAAAAATATATATATATATATACATGCATCATTTCTTCACTCAGTTTGTCATTATCTGTTGTTCGCGGCTGAAACACGCACACACTCACTCATAAGCATGAGTAGTATGCACACGAATGTTAAGGGGTTATGGGCAAACTTAACATTTTTGTGCATATGAATTTTCATTAGGATATACACCTCTTGCGAATATTAAATTGTATGGACGGTTTAATATTTTCAAATGCGCTGACATTAGAGTTTTAATATGCATGGCATGTTAAGTGATATGAGCCTTAACATGCCATGTGTATCCATTCATTTGCATGCATATCATAAATCATTCCACAAGCGTTAAGCCAAGAACAACAATAATGATTGTACACACATGGATTTTCTACCTGCTTAACATCGTGCATGATCTCTTTGTTGCACTTGCATGACTATTACCTAGAGTTGTCCAATGAAAATGCTGTAATTATTAAATAATTTATGTACTTGACAGTAGGAAATGCGTTAGAATTTCTAATTTTTAGCCCCTTATATTTGTATTTTGGTCCTTCCTGTTTCGCTTGTTTGTAAATTTTATCCGACCATCCTTTATGTTCTTTTAGATAGCGCTTCTCAGTTTCAGCAAGAAATGAAATTCTTCTTGTTAATTGCTCTGCTGAATTACTTCAGCTTTTCTGGTGATTTTCCAACTCCAGATGACTCGCTTCCGTCGATATTCAATCGTCATTCTGTTTCTTTTGCTCTTTGGTGTCCTATCTTCGCTTCTTGAGAGATCTTTTCGCTCCCGGTCCCGGATTCTCGTTTTATGCCGCTTAATTTCGAGCTAATTGAAGCAATTCCTGTGCTCCCTTGTATCTGTCTGAATCCTCTAAGTTTGAAGAGTTCTCCAGTGAACTCGAATCTGTTATGCGTTGCAAGTATACGCAACATTTCTCTGAATTTTGATAAGCCTTCGCGCTTATTCTCCTCTCTATTTCCCTATATTCATAGAATCATAGTTAACTTCCATGGCTTGATTTGAAACCTTATTGGAATGAATATTATATGAATCTTCGTTGTTCTTGAACCCATTCAGAGAATTCTCAGGGAAGTTTCGGGACGAAACTTCCTAAGTAGGGGAGAATGTACCAACCTTTTTTATTATAAATAATAATAGTAATAATAATAATTTAAACCAAACCTAACCCTCCTTTCCTACCTAACCCGAGAAGCAGCCCACCCACCCCCGATATATTACTCTCCTGCTAGGTTATTTCACGATCCCGGCTCATCTTGTTCCCGCAGAAGCGGCTCGCTCCTGCTCCCTGTGACTCTCCCGATCCTGTCGCCTGGTGTCGACTTCGCCGTCTCCTCCTGCTCCAGGCGCCGCCGACTCCTCCGGCTTCTCCTCTTGCCTTGGCCGGCGGTATCGCCTCCTCCTCTTGCTTCTCCAGCCATGGACGACGACTGCATCTTCCCCTGCTTCTTCTTCCAGGGGCCAGCGACCCTTCTTCCTCCAAAGGGGGTGGGGGGCTGGCAGCAACTTCATCATCCCTCCAGAGCCGGAGGCTCTTCTTCCTTCTTCGATTGGGCCGGTTTTGCAAAAAGAGCGCCTAGGGTTTTCTCCCCTCTCTTCTTTGGGCCCGGTTTTGATTCCTATTGGTAAGAATCTCCTCTTGTTCATCTCTTTTTTGTTTCCCTAATTTTCATGGGAATTATTTGCCTCCAAATAATTTTGTAAAACTTGTTTTTCAGATTTTGCCCCCCTTTGTTATAGTCTAACTCTTCTATGCGTGTTTTTCCGGCGCCGCTCCGTGACTCAAGTGATGGAATCCCTCTCCGAATTAGGGTTTTCCCTAGCCTAAGCGTCGTCAAACCTCTGTTTCTGCATGGTAGTCTCTTCTCCCCTCACTCATGAGGGAGGTAAATCACTTAACCACATCTGATTCAATTTTGTAGCAAATATTTGTCGGTGTTAGCATAGTGGTAATTTGTTATAGCGTTCTCGTCGTTCTTGAACAGGTTCGCTTGAGGAGTGTCAACTTTGCTCGTGTCAGTTGACCGCCTCCGTCAGCTTCAGCTTCTCTAAGGCAAGTGGAGATCTCTATCTCTTGCAATCATTGAATTTTAATTGCCTTGTCTGATCTTATGTTTGTAATTCGCTCTTGTTTGCTTGTTTCGTCCAATAATTTAGACCTCGAATCCCTAATTAAACTTGTTTCAGTTTGAGGTTCACGCGATAGGAATAACACGAGTGGTGAATGTAAATGATGATATTTGAACAATTGAGAAACGTGTTAGTGAACGATAGTTAATTGGATATGTAAATTGATGGATTCTGTTTCTTTTGAGGAATAATTTGAAGAATAGTAGAGCGTTAATCTCGAGCATCATTGTCGCGATAATAACTATAATGGATTCTGATTAGCAAGTATATGATTGATGTTTGATGTACCATGCTCGTAACACACCTTTTTATGTAGGAAAATACTTGAGTCCAAGGATGATTTAACCTGGATAAATCCTTGACTTCTCCGATCCAATACACTTCAACTTACCTCTGCTTTTTACTCGAAAAACTTTCCGGTTATTATGGCCTTAACCCCTCGAACTCGCAAGAGTCAAAACTAACTGTTTGATTCCTGCTGTGTATGTTTGGTTCTTATGTATGTCTGGTTTCTGATGTCTATCTGATTTCTGATGTCTGTCTGATTGTAAGACCCGAGTAAAACGTATTTCCAATCTGATCTTTCTCGTTGACGTGAATCTGTTTCACGATCTGAAGTTTCCTCTCATAAGGTTGTCATAAAATAAAATGATAAACAATCTAGTATGAAACTTGAAAACAGATCCGTAATTGTAAGCAAATCTTTGAACCGTAGCGTCTAACTAGGCATCTGTCTGCTGTCATGGTCACGACAAGCAGGATTACTTTTCCGATAAGACTTGCACTCAGATCTGATCGTGAGCCATGTGCGCCCGCTATAGTACCTACACCCTTCATCGATCACAGTTTACAACATATTAAATGAATAATGTTAGTCTACGCTTCGGAGTAGTATAATATATTCTTGCTCTGTTTAGCTCTTTTGTTTGTTTGTCTGTTTTGGTAGCATCGCTTCATGAGAAGCTGGTACACTCATGTTTTTCTGCTTCAGTTACTGTTCTATACTTTACTCTGCTCACCCTGTTTATCTCAATGTTCTGAGGCTTTTCTTTTTTGTTTTGGAATTGTCTTAGTGTTCGTGCAGCGCCGTCAGGTACTCGTGTTCAATCTGTTACAAGTTTTAGGTTCTATGTTTATATTTCTTTTACTGTCAATTAATTCTTTTATGTAGTAATTGCAATCAATCATTTTCTCTGATATCATGGACAACTGCTAGGCTATTAAATATTTATGTACTACAATCTGAAATTAATGCATGTGCACCCTCTGTTGAATCATAACTGCATGAAAACTATAGTAGTACCCTGTAAAACATGAATTTTACAAAGTACATGTGCATTCAAAACTCTTTTCGCTGATGAATTTAAAAGCTTCCGCATAAAAATCAAGCTATTTTTACTCAATAGTAACTATTTTCAGTATTCTCTGCATCCACCTTAGCATGCATGGATTCCCTTCCGCCCATGTCTGTGGCATCACGGCCCGCCCGAAGCGCACTCTGACTTTTGTCGAGACGGGTCGTGTCATTCATTTTGATTGCCCTAATTAGGTTTTGGAATACGAAATCCTCCGCGAAATTGGAGTTGGGCGCACAGAGAGCCTCAATTACTCCCTCGTAAAGGTAAAACACTAAGTTAGCCTCTTGATTTTTGGTTACCCTAGTTATTAGAATTTTTCCAAAATAAAACCCTAAGGGGAAAATGGGTAATATAGAGTTATCTTGATTGCAGGATTTTGGTGGCCGCGGGGCAAGGTTCTGAAAGTCCCTAGTAGTCGGTTTTCCTGCGAAAAAGTAAATGTCGCCGCGCCGAGTGTACGAGCGCTGCAACACCACTGTAAGGAAACTTAATTTCTGCTAATTAGACATAATAAAAATTGTATTTGTATACGCACGTATAGGTTTTGTGCATGTATCATGACCATGCATAGAAAGGTGTGGTGATAGGAAAACGGTCGCGGAAAATATGTAGCATGATACCCTTCTCCAAGACCAAAGTAGTCAGATCATGAACAGTAATGTTAGGTTCGAAACCTTTACCCGTATACGTAAGCTTGGAGTTTGTCCAACCAAGGGCATGAATGTCCCTTCTAGTCGACCACGAGAAAGTCAAGGGTCGCTCAGTAGTCCACTAAAAGAGATATCCCAAGTAGAGTAGCATCAGAACAAAAAGGTCAGTGAGCACACAAGTCTTTTCGTGCTCGGTAGAGGCGCACTACCTTTCTCATAAGGCATATGGTATCTTGTGAGCAGTACAGTCTTGGGAGTTGACTTCCCTTTGGGACAGTTAGTAAATTCGAGACCGTGTCCGCGCGACACTAGAACAATTGAGTTCGTCAGATGGTCTCGGGTCGCCAGTTTCAGTTGCGCGTTAGGAGCTACTCTGCCTAGAGCTTTCCCAGTAGATATGCAGGCTAGAAGCCACCTAGAACTCAAATATAGACCTGACGTGAGACAACACACTAGTTAGTGAACGCCGGGACTTGGATTAGTGAATTGAAGGTCACGAACATAGAACAAGTAGATGTATTGACTAGGAAGTATTGCGAAGGCATGCACAATATATAACATAAATGTTTTAAATCCACAAAACTGTTTCTAAAGGCATGCATTCATCATATGAGAAAGTGATTTTAGTGTCACTGGGAGTTATTTTCTTTACTCTACCCCTCATGGGCAATGTTTTTCAGGTGACCCAGGTGGGAAACTACGCCTAGGATGAGCGTTGGTGGCGTCAGTTTGTAGTGTTTTCCCTTTCAGTTTTTCTTACTTTCAGCATACACTTGTAGATGTGGGCAATGTATCTTGTTAATGTTTTAATATGCCTTGTATCAGACTTATTATGATATTACAGATTATCAGTCATTTCAATTCTATTCATGTTTAGTGGCTCTGTGAATCCAGATTTGAGGTATGTGGTTACCCTTAGTTTACTTTCTTAGCTTACGTTGTAAGTTTTAAATTCTTAGTAGATGTTTCTTTTTACCTGTTGCATACTAGTTTTAATAATGTTTCCTAGTCTTCTATACATCGCTGACCCGGCCGGATGGCTGATTTCTGAAATACTGGGAAGGGGTGTTACATTGATGAAGCTATTTACAATTCCATTTCGCCAAGTCCTTATCAACCAGTGGAAACATCAAGCATCAATGCTGTTCAATCACCTCAATGGACAGAAGCCCAGAAAAGGCTAAAGATTGTTGATGATCAAACAATGAACATTCTTGCACAATCAATGTCTGATGACATTTTTCGGAAAATTGCTGAATCTTCATCAGCAAAAGATATGTGGCACTCCCTCACAGCAATGGTTGTTGGATCAGCTAAAGAAAGAAACTTTGAAGCTGAAACTTGAAGTGACTCTGAAGCTTCATCCTGTACAACTGAAGATGAAGAAGAGTCAAGAGCAAAAGAGTTTTGTCTGATGACAATAAATGCATCTTGCAACAACTCTGATGAAGAATCAGACTCTGAATCAGAATGTGAATCAGAATAGGATCAGGTAATCTCTTCTTTTGATTTTTCTTCAGATCAATTTTAAGAAGATTTTAAAATCCTATGTAAAGATTTAATTCAATCTGAGAAGGAAATAAAACTTTTCAGAGAGAAAGTAAATAATTTATCTTCTGCAAACATAAAACTCAAAGAAGATTTAAAAAATACTTCTGAACAAATAGTCTCATTAGAATCAGTTAAAGGCAAAGAAAAGTTAATAGATTTAGACAAAATAACTGAAGTTTTACCAAATCAAACTAAAAATATTCAGAGAATTTGTGTTCAATATAATTCGTTGAACCAAGCTCGACGAAAACAACAGTATTCGTCGAACTCAGATCGACGAACTATGAATAGAGATTTTGTTTTTAACTGTTCAGGAATTTATGCTCGACGAAATAAATGCACTTCGTCGAACCGAGATCGACGATCATGGAACATAGAAAACAATTATTATCATTCTGCAAACAGAGGTCGACGAACTCAATACCAATCGTCGAACTCAGATCGACAAAATTATTTTTCGTGGAACCCAAAATTTCAGAGCAGAAATTTTAACTTATTTCAAAATCATAATCAAACTCAACATCTAATAAATCCTTTTACTGAGTGGATAATCCCTCCTATGAAATATCATCCACTTGGATACAAAGATCAACCTGAATATTATTTTATATCTAATTATTATGAAAGAGAACCAGGACCCAAGGTAATCTGGGTCCAGAACTCCTAACATCTCTTTTCAGGAAAAGACCTATCTTACCACAAAGGAACAGTGGTATTATATAATAATCAAAAGCTATAGTCTCAGTCAATACAGAGGATACATGAGTGGTTGTATAGGGAGAAATTGTTTAGAAGGCCACAACAGCAGGGGGAGATTGTTTATTTTTAAAGAGATTTTGCTTACGAGATTGCAGCAGTAGATTTGTTTTATTTATTTTATTTCTCAAAGCAGTACTGATGCGGAGCAAAGATGTGTACTAGCAGCGGAGGACGAGTTTTGGGCCCGTACGGGGCTGATTGAGGACTTTCCATATATGGCGTGCCCGGATCGACGATCCGACTCCGTGGTTGCGTCCGGCTCGTCGTTTAGATTCAGTTTCATATATAACATTATGTATTTTGGATTTTATTTCATGAAGTTATGGGGTCGGAACCGCCGGCCAATCATAGCCGTCGATTCCGGTTGCCCTAATCCTATTTTCTTATAAATAGATCTATTAGGGCTGCAGGAAAGGGGATTGCTGAAGTTGGAGAGATCATCTTCCCTACTTCCGGTGGTCCTTCCGCGGTGCCGACGCCGTGGAACCCTAGGTGACGACTCCTAGGCCGCAAAACTCCTCCCCAAGGTACACCCTACCCCCACCATCGTTTTCCACCTCTCCTCCTCCATTTCCAGCCACCGAAATTCCCAAAAATCCCATTCCCAAACGCTTTTTACTGTTCACGGAACTGTTCACCCGAAAACACTATTCACGTGACTGTTCATCCGACGGAACTGTTCACCCGCACTATTCATCAGCAGTTCCTGTACGCAATTACTGTTCACCCAGCCCTCCACTTCTTCTCCCCCTTCGTGGAACCAATTCCAAACAACCCTAATTCTCTAGATCCATTCAGATCTGAGAATTTCGCTCCCGATCCGTTATTTCCACCGTACAAACCTTCCATTTTTGCCCGGATCCGCTCCCAAATTGCGGATCTACTCACCCCCGGTCCGGATCTACTTATTCGTGGCCGGATCCGCCGTTTTACCCTCCGTTACCACCACTTTCCGCCGAGGGCAGCCACCGTCACTGTCGCCACGCCACCGGTTCCGCCTCCGATCGCCCGTCTTTACATCCGGCCCTCAAATTCTCCAGTGCCTCGGTTCAGCCCTCTACGTTGTGAGCATGTGGTATTGTATTCTGACTTGACATTTTTCATTTGGTTGTTTATCTATATTGTGCTGCGATTACGGTTGTGTGGTAGTTATTTCCTTTTATGCTATTAATTGTTTGTGGATTTATTCGCCGTGCGCTTGCTTAGGCCCTCCGAGCGGAGGAAGCCGTTGCCAAATTGCAGAAATAATTATTTGTCCTTTTATTTTAATTATCTGCGTGGTGTTATTAATAACATTGCTTATATTAATTGTCGTCGTCGACCGACGGTCACATTGCATGTAGCATTACATTAGTGTGTCAGCCCTGCACCTGCACATAGAGTTGTAGTTTCCGAGCACCACTAGCCTACCCTACATCAAGTACATATGCTGAAAAAATTTATAATTCAGGCAGATTGTTTTTGCTTTGTATTTTATTTGTTTTTGTGTAAATAGTGTCTTCACCCAAATAGGGGGAGATTGTTGGAACCCTAGTTCAGATTTGGGCAAGGATCACTATTAGGATTGCTTAGATTGACCCATATTGTATAGTCATGGGTGATAAGTTTGCTTCTAGGTTTGCCTCAAAAGAGTTCAAGAGAATTGCTGAAAGAATTCCATTCATCCAGATTTGTCAAAGGCAGAAAATCAGTTCGACGAAAGTCGAACTCAGCTCGACGAAAGTCGAACTCAGCTCGACGAAAGTCGAACTCAGCTCGACGAAAGTCGAACTCAGCTCGACGAAAGTCGAACTCCGGTCGACGAACTCAAAGTTCCTTCTCTGAGCTGAGCTCGACGAACTCCGAGCTCAGGTCGACGATCGTTGAACTCAAGACAGATTCTCAGCTCGACGAAATGGAAGCTGAGCTCGACGATCTGCGAGCCCAGATCGACGAATTCTATGCACTTTTCTGGCAGATGTTTTACATTTGGCAGAATTAATTAAGGCGATTATATTTTTCATATTTAATGGAAATAGCCGTTCAAAGGCAACATTAATGTGGGCCGTTTCAGAAGTTAATTCTGAATTAATTCCCAAGGCATCTTCTACTCTCTCGGGAATGCTTCGGCCATTGTCAAGATAAATGAATTCAAATGTTTGAATTCGATACGCGAGAACAACAGGAAGACGAAAAGTTGAACAGAAAAATAGAGAAGGCTTTCCTTTTACAGACAAGAAGAAACTATGCATCAATTAAAATATTCACAGAGTTCTTCATCTGCTCCAGGCTTTCAAGAGACATCAAATCAATATCAGTCTAAAAAACTTGCTGGAGATCAACATTCATCTAAAGGCCTACACCCTGAAGCAAAGCTTCCATCATTCCTGAACAATAATCATCTCAGGGGGAGCTTTGACAACATCAAGCAATTCACTAAAGTCTTCTCAGTTGTTTGAGAAAGAGAAGACAACATCACCTTCTTCACCCCACTGTACACAGGGTTTTAACTCCCTTCAAAAGTTAACCATCTGGTTCTTAAGTCTCCATATCAAAGGACTTAGTTTGGTTTTTGGGCACCTGATCAAAAGTTCAAAGGGTTTTTATATCTCCCTGCAAATAGATATTGTGGTTAGAATTCTTGCATCAATTAAGATCTATCCCCAATTTTGGGGAACCACTATAATCTTTGCTCTCTTTTCTTTATAACATATATATTTAATTAGAGTAAATAAGATCTATCCCCTAATCTTTCATTATTACATAATTTATGAACTTGACAGTGGGAAATGTGTTAGAATTCCTACTTTCAAGTCTCCGGTATTCGTATTAAGTCTTCCTGTTCTGCCCGAATATCAATCTTATCCGGTCCTCCTGTATCTCTTTCTAGATAGCTCCTAAGTGTCAGCGAGAAATGAGAGTCTTCTTGTAAATGGTTTGGCTGAATTACTTCAGCGTGATTTTGTGTTCTTCCATCCCTAGGGAGACTCGCTTCCGTCTATACTCAATCGTCATCCTGTTTTTTACCTCTTTGGTGTCATGTCTTTCCTTCGTGCAAGATCTTTTCGCTCTCGGATTCTCGTGTTTTGCCGCTCAATTTCGAGCTAATCGAAGACATTCCTGTGTTTCCTAAGGCCAATCTTTTGTATCTGGCCGAACACGCAAAATCTAAAGAGTTCACTTGAGAACTTGTATCTGTTATGTGTTGCAAGTATCCACAACTTTTCTCTTGATTTTGATAAGCCTTCGCGCTTGTTCTCTTGTTTGTTTCTCTACATTCATAGTCGAATTTCATGCCTTGAATTGAATGTCTTGTTGGGATGTGTGATATCTGAATCTTCGCCATAAAAGACCCCATTCAGAAAATTCTCAAAAAGTTTTGGGATGAAACTTCTTAAGTAGGGGAGAATGTAACAACCTGACTTTTAAAAAAAATATTTAATTATATTGTTTAAAACTGAGTGACAAACTTGTAATTAGGATTAGTTTTTCCCCCTCTTTAACTCGCCGGTCGAGGGCAAGCCCCATCTCCCGCGAATTGAAGCCGCAAACCCGTCGCCAGTTTCCGTAAAGCTCCCGCACGCGCCGATCCCGTCTCCTTCTCCAGCCGCGACTCCCGCTTCCTTGCCTCCTCCTGATTTTGGTGCCTCCTCTGGTTTCTTCCCCAGCTGACGCTTCCTCTTTCTGAGACCGGCACCTCTTCTCTTCTTGCTTTGGCCGACTGCCTCTTCTCCTTCTTTGTTCAACTAGGGGTCGGAAGCTCTTCCCTTCATCCTATAAGGCCGACAGTCCCTTTCCTTTTCCCCTCTAGGCCAGTTACCGCCTCCTCTTCCTCGAGCAACTCATTTTCTCTGATTTCTTCTATCGTGGATTTGCGAGAGGGTCATCTAGGGTTCCCCCCCCCCTCTCCTCCTTGGGCTCGGATTTGGTTCATTTTGGTAAGAATCTTCCTCCATTCACCCATATTCAGATTTTATTGCATCTTTTATAATTATTTGTCTCCAAAAATTGTGTTAATCTTGTGTTTCATGATTTTTGCCCCTTATAATTGTCTAGTTGTTGTTGTGTTCGTGTTTTTCGGCGTCGTTCGACGACGCTACCAGCGTGATCTCTTCAAGTCCTCTCTGAATTAGGGTTTGCCCAAGCCCAAGTGTCGTCAAGTCTCCAACTTCGCGTGGTAATCTCTTCTCCCCTCACTGTTGAGGGAGGTAAATCTCTAACCCCTTTCTTGTTTGAGTATTGCGATAAATAATTATCTGTGCTAGCATCGTATTTATTATTAGGTCATTGACAATTTCAGTGTTTGTACTTGATAAGATTCAAATAGAGTTCCTGTTTTTGCTACCGCCACATAGCCGCCTCCGTCAGATTCAAACTCCTCTCTTGTAAACATTGAACTTAATTGTCTTGTCTGATCTTATGTTTATATGAATTCACCCTTGATCGCCTGTTTTGTCAAATAAATTTAAACCTTGAATCCCTAAATAGACTTGTTATTAGTTTAAGGTTCACGCGATTGGAATAACACGAGTTGTAGAATGTAAATGATAATATATAAATGATTGGAAGACGAGTTAGTCAATGATAGTTAATTGGATATTCAATTAGATGATTTGCATCTTATTTGATGAATAACTTAAAGAATCGTAGAGCGTTAATCACGAGCAACATTGTCACGATAATAATTATAACGAATTCGAGTTAACAAGTATATAATTGATGTTTTGATATATTATGCTCGTAACACACTTTTTTTATTTGGAAAATACTTGTGTCAAAAGATGATTTAACATAGATGAGTATTTGATATCTCCCACCCGATACATTTTAACTTACCTCTGCTATATACTCAAAAAATCTTCCTGATAATGAAAAATTAACCTCTCGAACCCGCAATATTCAAAACTCACTGTTTGGTTTCTTCTGTGTCGTCAAATCTGGTTTCTTATGTCTGTATGGTTGCAAGACCTGAGTACAACTTATTCTTGATCTGATCTTTCGCTTTAAGTATTTTCGTTTCTGTTAAAATCTCTAAAGTATGAATCATGTAACTCATAATATCATAAGCAAACATTGAAATATGTTGGGGTCACTTAAAAAGGATGACAACAAACTTCTGGATAGGAGTCAAATCTTATAGCGGGATTCACTTCGATAAAGTGAGTATTAAGTTATCGATTAGAACGAGAGTTCGGTCAATATTCTTAATCTCAGTTGGGCGTACTCCTCGAGAGAGGTGCGTTCATATGTTGGGAATCTCCACGGTCAAGGATCAGATTAGACATTTATAAAATATCTTTTATATTTCATTCAAAGTGCGTTTTGTTCCAGAAAAGATTTCTGATTTCACATTTTAATTTAAATATTATTTCTTTAAATTTTCTTCCAATAAAATAATAGTTGTTTTCTCGAATTAGAAGTACTCGACAGACCCGAGTTTTAATACAACCTTGATATTTCTATTTCCTATGTTATATTTTGATAGGTACACTTGCCTTAATCGAGTATAGATTGGAGAATACAATTTTTTCTATCAAGTTTTTGGCCAGTTGCAGCCTTCACGGTGTCAGTTGGGGGCCTGGGACGTGGCAACGACCACGACAAGTATGAAGTTTTTCTGATAAGACTAGACTTTGGAATCAGTGTGAATCATGCGCACCCACAAGAAACCAACTACACTCTTCAATGATTACAACTTATGATATTGTATGATCAAACATATATTATTCTCTGGAGTACTCTCTTGATTCTAGTTATTTCTGTTTACTCGTCTGTTTTGGTAGCATCGCTTCATAAAAACTAGTACTTGTATAGTTCTCTTTCTACTGTTCTGCATTTTACTTTGCTCACCTGATTATGTCAATGTTCTGAGGCTTTTATTTTTTGTTTTGAAATTACCTTAGCGTTCGTGTTGCGTTGCCAGGTTCCTGAGCCCGTTTTGCGTCAAGCTTCTGTTTTCAGAAATTGATCTTCCCGCCGTGTCAGGTTCTATGTTTATGTTTCATTTCTTTTACTGTCGGACGTTTCTTTTATGTAATAAATATGATCAGTAAATCATGAACAACTGGTATGATAAATATTATATGTACTAGAACTTAGTATCATTTGCATGTTCATCCTCTTTTGAATCATAATTGCATGAAATCTGTAGCAGTTCTCTGAAAAACATGAATTTTACAAAATACATGTGCATTTAAAATTCTCACTGTTTTAAACTCTAAAAGCTTTCGTATAAAAATCAAATTTTTTTCTCCAAATTAACCATTTTAAAACTAATTATCAGTATTCTCTGCATCTGCCTTAGCAAACATGGTTTTCTTTACGCTCATGCCTGTGACATCACGGCCCGCCCGAAGCGCACTCTGACTTTTGTTGAGACGGATCGTGACAGTTTATTGCAAAAATATTTTTTTGTATTAACATTGTGTGGCAAGAGGTTTTATTAAAATACATGTGCATTCAAATTTTTCGCTGATATCTTTAAAACTTCCGCACAAAACAAATTAGTTTCTCCAAATTATTTACTTTAAATTCAATAACACAAAATCCGCTCCCGACTAACGGACATGAAATTCTTTTCGCTCATGCATGTGGCATCACGACCCGTCCGTAGCGCACTCTGATATTTGTTATTAGATGGGTCGTGACATATCCCATCACTCTTTGGTAGACAATCAATGAAATCCAATGAGATGTCTTGCCAAATACGCTTAGCCACCGACAACAGTTGTATCAAGCCCATTGGTTTCTGGTGATCAGATTTGCACCACTGACAACACTACTGAATTTAGACAGATTTCCAGCTTCATCCTCTTCCAATAAAACATCTTCTACAGCCTCTGATAGGCCGAATTAACAGTGGAATGCCCCTATATCCGCATCATGATATAATTGTAGGAGCTTGGTTTTCAATAATTCATCTTGCCCGATCACCAATTTCCCTATTCTCTTGAGTAGCCCATACATCCATAAATATTTGGGTTTACTCAATTTGTTTGATTCTTTTTCAATAATGATCTTTTGGAGGTGAGTATACCTGGCCCACAAATTTTTGATGTAAGATATCTGAGAGTAACTAACACATTCAATTCCCACATCGAATGTTCATGCTGCCTGAATAGAGCATTCACACATACAATTCTTTTCCCCTTTTATATTGAATTTGGAAATCATACCCCATAAGATACGATAGGATCTTTGTTGAGCCGAGGTTTCTATTTTTTGATCCAACAAGAATCTAAGGTTCTGGTGATCCGTTTGTACAATAAAAGGACATCCAATTAGATAATGCCGCCAATGTTGGACAGTCGTCACAATTGCGAGTTGTTTTCCATAAACCAAGAGGAATGCATTTTTCTTTCCCAAAGCCTTGCTGAAATATGTAATGGGATGCCCTTCCAATAATAAGATGACTCATCCTTTAGTTGATGTGTTAATCTCCAGGATGAATGTCTTGTGGAAGTTTGGAAGTCGTAGCACAGGCGGTTCAGAGACAGCATTCTTCAACAGATCAAATGATGTAGTCGCTGCCTCAGTCCATTTGAAAGATTTTTGTTCAGGAATTCGGTTGGGGGTTTAGCCATGAGCCCATACCCTGAAATAAATCGTCTGAAGTATCCCGTTAAGCCCAAAAACCATGTCCTTGATTTTAAGGGGATCAATGGCAAATCCATTGTTGGATATGAGGTGTTCCAAGAAGTTTAAGTGCTGCAAACCAAAACTACATTTGCCTTCTTTGAGGAACAATTGATGTAATCTCAAGATCTTGAAAGTAAAGGTGGGGTGGTTGATGTGTTCACTCCATGAATTACTGAAGCCAGGATATCATCAAAAAAAACACCAACAAAAACTTCCTCAACTAATTTTCAAACAACTTGTTCATTAAACTTTGGAAGGTGGAGGGGCATTTGTCAAACCGAAGGGCATCAATAAGAACTCATAATGTCATTGGTGTGTTCAAAATGCAGTTTTATGGATGTCCTCAGTCGCCATTTTCACTTGGTGATAGTTGGCTCTTAAGTCCAATTTAGAAAAGAGAAATAACTCCAACAAACTCCCTGCAATTCATCAATAAGCTCTTCAATGATTGGTATCGGGAATTTATCCTTCACCGTGTACTTGTTTAACTTCCTATAGTCAATACATGGCATGCGTGTGCCCGTACTCTTAACCACCTCTTTATCTCAGTTCTGCGGGGAGGGGGGTAGTTAAATGTTGACATTCACATTCACCTCCTTAAGAATGATATGATGTTCACGATTGCAAAGAGGGGATGGGGGATGGGGGGGGGCCGCCGGGTTCCACTCCAGTATGAGGGGGAAAAAAGGGGGGAGGGGGAGGGGGAGAGAAAAAAGAGGGGGAGGAGAAGGAAATGGGGGAGGGAGAAATAGAGAAGAGCGAAATGAAGAAAAGGTGTGGGTCGGAGAGCGGGTTTGGGTGCACCTGCGCAATCTCCTCAATTGGTTGATGACAAACTTTGAGAATATTTCTGAATGAGTTAGGTTTCGAGACATAGCTAATACATTTAATTAATTGAATTTACTAATACTGTTATTCATGTTGATTAGCATAATGTTTTTTGGTTGAAGTAAATAAATTGAAACAAAAACTTTCTGGGTGTGGAATTAAAATATATATATATGATCAAGTCATTAACTATAATGATTTTATTGTTGTGATGAGGCATGATTGATTCCTCTCATTGTTGCCACAAGATAACCTCACTAGATTTCATTCAGTTTGATTAGCTCTAAGCTTCCATGAAGGTCTACATATTTACCTGTTGGAACCAAACTACTAATTCCTTATGAACTTGAGATTTTCTGCCCACAAATTGATTAATTTCTTTTGGTTTTTAATTTAAAGATTAATGTTAGAAGAAAGGTGATTGAGAATTGATTGCATGCATATGGCTTCTTCTTAAAGGTCTGGGCAGCAATCAATCTATGTGATAATGAATGGAGAACGAGAATTCACGGCAATAATCCATTTTTAAACTCGTATTACATTTCTTCTACTGTTTTCTGAACAAACCATTCTCATTTTGTCGCAGAGGCTAGATTGCGTTTATTGGGCTCAAAGTGAATTGTTGAAGGCTGCTTCATGTTAATTGTTGTATAATGTAACATGGACATGATCCAGATGTCGGCTAAGTGAAGATCTCACTGATCTTTTTGATGATTTTGTGTTTCTTCCAGATATAATTGGGAGTTCGGCTGTTACATAAAGTACTTTGATGCAGTAACCAAATAACCTTCTAACAATTCGGAGTTCAACTTTAAAGCTCAGCAAATTTGATTTCTGTGTTGCCATCATTGCTAGGAAAATTCACGTCCTACTCAAAAATGTGCTTTTTTCTCCAAAAATCCAACTTATTGTCGAAGATTCTAATATTGAAGCGACGATGGGCCGATGCTTCGCTTCGCTTCGATTGCAACATCGAATTCATCTGCCTCCTTCCTGTCCCGCGTCGATCTCAGGAAATTGTACAGATCAGCAAACGCCGATCTCCCTGCGATCTCGGAGCCGTTTAGAAAGCCCTGGAAGAGACATGAATTGGTGATGCTCCAACTTAGGAGGAGGGATCTGGAAGGATTTACATGCCGGCGGCGGAGGCGGAAAACAAGAGCGGCAGAGGGCGAAAACAACGAGCTTCGCTTCGTTTCGATTACCTTCAAAGCTTTTGTCCAGACTTCCATAGTATAACAATAATGACTTTATTATGTTATGTGATCAAGAATGTAGAGACGTCAATAGAAAAGTTGCAAATCAAAACACACACAAAAATTCAATCAAAACGCTTTCCATGACACCAGAAATTTCCATCCAATAATAAAATCATAATCATAAAATCACTCCCGTTCAAATGTTGGGAATTAAATTTATCAAAATTTCATGCTTTTCAACATTATTTATAGTTTAAATTTTAATTACGAACATCACTGTTAAGCTATTTTCTGTAGAATGGAGCACCATGACTCATGCCAACAACATTCCGATAATACTAAAAGAGGAGAATTAAAAATCTCCGGCGTCTTCATGAAAGAACGTCCATTGCAGAAGCTTGGACTGGTGTTGAAAACCTATGGGGAGCGGGGTCGAAGCAGCGGAACTTGACCAGGAAGATGCACGAAGGGATGAAAAAGGTTCAGTAAAAGTACCGCACTTAGCCTGAAAACATCAAGCTGCTGCATACTTTCATTGTTTTACACAAACACATACTAGCGACTCTTTATTCTGCTTCAATCCCTATTGAGAGCTGGAAAATTCATCCATTAATTTAAAGGAAAAGTATGAACCAACTACCATTACCCCTGTCATTTGATATTATGCAGTCCATCTCCAACAGAGCTTCATTTATATGTTTCAGAACATTCAAATGACTTTTAGAAGCTCACGAAACCTCAATTTTCTCCATAAGCTTAATTTCATAGGCTTCTAGCAATTCCAAGGCTGCCAAAAACAAACAAATTCAGTAAAAATGATGAACTTTTTTTCCTTCTTCTGTGAAGGGGCACGGCGATAGGATGATTGTTGACGCCAAACGTCGCATATACGGAGCTCCAGCGCGCTGAGATTCAGGTCGTGGAGGAGAGGGGGAGGGTTATCTCCGTGGAAGACTCGCCGCCGTGGAAGACTCGTCGTCGTGGAAGACTCGCCGACTAAGAGTGAAATACGTCGCTAGTTTTCACGGGGAAGAAGACCTACCGCGATTTTGTCAAAAATCCGACTCGCCGAGTAAGAGTAGAAGACATCGCTAGTTATCACGGGGAAGAAGATCCTCTGCCGTCGCCTCCAAGGTGCTCGACTCCCTCATCTCCTCCTTCTTTCCGATGGACATCCTCGCCTTCTTCAACGCCGTTTCCGGAGCCGCAACAGCTCTCTAGCCGATTAAATGGCTGGATTCTACAGGCGACGACGATGGCGGGGGAGAAAAAGGGCGAGGGAGAGAGAGCCTGCAAAAAAGAATGAGAGGGATCAGGATTTTTTTTACGGGAAGATTTTTTAAAGATATAACTGCAGGGGTAAAATGGGAAACAGGAAAAATAAGTAAAATTCAGTCATACAAAAGTGAGGCCCGACCGGGGGGGGGGGGGAACCGAACAAGTTCCTGAATTTCTGAAGTAGCTCAGCTGGCAAGACTTGGAACGTGTCGGAACATCAAAATATTCTAAAGGAATGCTCTTCTCGATGTTACACATGGTCATCATTGTAAGTTGACCCTATGTGGACAACAATTTGTGCATCCTCCTTTGTTTCATCCATGTCCCCATTAAATTCTTAGAACCCTACAACAAAATTTTCTAACCCTAGCTTGTGAACTCCATCTTGAGGTTTTTAAATCCCAATGGGCAACCCCTAGTGTAATCAACCATTGCACTCCCAAAACCACTTCACAACCACCCAGGGGAAGGACTAACATCACTTATCCGAACATTACTCCCTGCATGCACCATCAAAAATCACTAATCATGTGAGAACTTAAAATGCTTTTGTCATTTGTAATTGCCACATTGAAGACTGGAATTGGGACTAATTGGCATTGTAATCTGTTGGCCATATTGAGATCTAAAAAGTTAAGAGTTCTACCAAAGTCAATCAAAATGCTTATAAGTTGACCAGGGTGAGATGCCCTCATGCGCATAATATGAAAATGATTGTCCAAAACCTGAGTGGATTGACGATCCTCCTATTCAGCCACCAACACGAGGTCTTTCTCTCCATTGGACATGTCTGTAGTTACTTCCACCTCCTCTGTAAGCAACTCAAGAGAATATGATTTTCGTCTTTCTAAGCATTTGTGACCGGGCGTATATTTGTTGTCACACCAAAAACATAGCGACTTGCTCTTTTTCTCATCCATTTTTGTCAAAGTTAGTCGTCGTCCCACCTTTGGTTGCAACATTGTATTGTGATGATTTCCCAATGGTGAGGGAGGAAGGGAAATTTTAAACAAGGTTTCATGGATGTTGATGGTTTGTCTCCCTTATAATTGAGATCAAGAGATGATGCCAGGAATTGTTTCAGTCCCAAGGCATCTCTATGTTCTTGCAATCGAGGCACGAGAAGACATCCTATTTCAATCCCAAGGCATCCGTATTCAATTCATCCTTGAGACTGGCCTACAAAAACTAATAGTATGATCCTTAGGAATGTGCACCGAATGCAGTAAAAGATCAAACTCATCAAAATATGTTTGAACCGAATTCTTTTGCCGCAAGATTTTGAACTCACTCATTGGGTCGTCGAACAAGATAGATCCAAACAAGATTATGCTGAGCTTGGCAATACTCCTCCAAGCTAGGCCAATTCTGAGAATGCGGGATTTCATTTAAGTTCGATGTCAATACAATGCTTTGCCTTCCATATGGACAGAGGCGATCCTCACCATGAGGTCATCTGGAGGGACATCAATATCGAAAAGATGATCCGATTTGTAAATCCACTCTAATAAGGTGTCTCCACAGAAACGAGAAAATTCAAGGCACGCGAATCTGTTAGCCAAATGATTATGATGATAATGTGAATTTCAAAAATCTGGAGAAAATGAAATTCCACTGATTCCACCGATTTCTAATTCTTCGGGCTCGCAAACATGGTCTGAACCTTCTCCGGAGTGCAATTATGTTGATCATTTAGTGTTTGTATTGATCGATCCATAGCCTCTTGATTAAGCTTCAAAATGTCAGGATCTGATTGTAGATCTTTCAAACGAGTCGCCTTCGATGTCGACATGTCTGCAAAAACTAGATTGATGCTCTGATACCAATGATATGATCCGTTCCTAGAAGGATCAAAAGTAATTGCAAGTGAATAATCTTCAAGTAAAACACAATTCAAATGATACCAAGGAAGTCGACTCAACAATCAAGAATTCCCACAACACAAGACATTAAAAGTTCATCAATCCTAAGATAATCATCTCTGAACAGATGATCTTCACGACGAGAGGGAGAGTTCTCTTCTCAGCTGCTATAACAAAGGGAAAGAAAGAAAAAACTAAGTATAATATGGGTTTTACCAGGGAGGCAGCGCGATTCATTCAGAATATATTAGGTGACCTAAGTGGCAATCATCTAGATTCATGCCTGAATCAACGGGAAATCGATTTCTAGGCTTTTGTGCTCACCGAACCTAGAGCCTGCATCGGCACCTCCTTGATGGCGAGCGGACCTGGACCTGAATGCCTCTGAGTGGGGGGGGGGGAATCAAGTGTAACATCACATGCACTATCACAAGTGATAAGGATGGCGCGGTTTGGAGAGACTGGAAAGAGCAGTATGGTATTATGACGGGGGCGAATGGAACCCACAATGGCTCGTCAAGATGGATCAAGGCTTCTGTGAGGATTGAATATGGATTTCTCCACCTTTGGCACATGAAGGATTCACGCATTTGATGTTAGAACCATTGAATCCAACCTAATGTCAATCGGTTGTGGGTTAGAATGCCAAAGATCTATATTAAGTGTATAACGTTGCATGAGTTTTCGATGTGAGATTATATTTTCAATGCGCCTCTGCAAGTGCAGAGTATTTAGCCTTTACCACTTTGACTTTTTAAAAATTGGATGATGTGGGAATGGGGCGTTATGCCTATCCTACTCTAACACCATATTAGAACCTATACACCTAACCCTATGTAAATAGAGTGGTTCTGGATCAATATTAAGGTCGAATACAATATTAACAGATAGGGAGACACTAGTAAGGAAGTGTGGGACCATGTCATGACTTGTTAGAGAGTGGTAAGCTCAACTTAGTTCCACATCACCTTATGGGTGTTGTATCATGATATTTAAAAGAAGGGCTCTGCCTCCACATAGTGAGGCGTGTGAGAATAAAATAATTACTCCTCCAGAATCATTACAAAATTACATGTGGAATCCCCTCTTTAGATAGAGTATAGGAGGAGAAAAGTACAACTGAAGATGGGGGACTAAATACATCAAATAATAATTGTACAATGACCACTTTGGGCTTTTTACAAATGGGTTACCATAGGTTTTAACACTTCCCCTCAAGTTGGAGGACATATATCAATCATTACTAGAAAAGCACGAATATCTGAAATGATGAAAAAATTGGTTTTGTAAAATGTTGGTCAACTCTTTATCTGATGTAACGAACGGAATGCATATTTGTTTTTAATAAATTCCTCTATAATGAAGTGACAATCAACTTCAATATGTTTAATTGTTTCATGGAACAATAAATTTTTAGATAGGTAGATGACATCGTTATTATCACAAAACATCGGTAGAGGATGACTGTAGGATTCACCAAAGTCATTTAGAAGTGTTCTCAACCACTTTAACTCACAAACAGTCTAAGTCATACTTATGTATTTAGCTTATGCACTAGATCTAGACACCACTGCTTCTTTCTTGCTTTCAAGGTGATACTTTTTCCTCCAACATATATGCAGAATCCAGAAGTGAATTTTTGATCTCCCTTATCATATTTATAGCAAGCATCAGAATATACTTCAATGCATAAATGATTGTTTCTTCGAAATAGTAGTCCTTTCCCGGAGACCTTTAATATATTCTAATATTATCAGGGCAGCTTCCAGATGACAATCAATGGTAAATTGACTGACCATTCCAACAATATAGGAGATGGCCGGTCTGATAATAATAAGATAAATGAGTTTACCGACCAGATGTATAAAGAGTAATATCTTGTAGAAGATGAGATGTCTCATTCTGCAATCTGTCTGCGGCCATATACAAGATTTTGAACACATTTTATGTCAAGGAGACCAGTTTTGTTAAATAGATTTAGGGCATACTTGCATTGGAAGAGACCAACAAAGTTATTGCGTCTCACAATTTTGATTCCCAAGAAGAATACAGGGGGACCCATATCGTTTGTAACAAAGTGTTCTCGAAAAAGAGGAGTCATCTTCAGTACAAAGAATGTCATCTACATAGACAACAACCTTAGTTATTAAAGGTGCAAGGCGCAAAGGGGTCTTGGAGCCTAGGCGCATGACTCAAGGCGCGCGTTTAGCGAAGGCAAGAAGACGCAACCACATTCTTTCTAAAAAAACATCAAACATCTAGTCATCTTCTTGATCATATTTTTTTATCTATTCTACTCATTAATCATTCATTATTATCATTTATATCTCTTAAAAAATAAAATTAATGTGCTCACTTGCATCATATATAAGTTTGAACACTCAATTATATTTCACAAATACTAAATCATGCAAAAACTACTGAGTTCATACATTATTTATTTATTTCTTTTGGGAAAGAAAAGTTTGCAATAGAAATCACACCCCAGATGTGTCTTTTATGTTCCAAAGACGCAAAAAGGCACACGAAGTTGTAAGCCTCTAAGCTTGTTGAGCCTGGAGCCTTAGGCGTAACTTTAACAACATAGGCAACAAAAACAAGTCATTTGTCGGTCTTTCGTATAAAGAGAGAGTGATCCACATTGCTTTTAGAGAAGCCAATGCTAGAGACAACTTGACAAAACTTGTCAAACCATGCTTAAGGGCTTTGTTTAAGACCATAAATGGACTTACGAAGCTTGCACACCTGAGACTCCTCTTGAGAAATAGCCATGTGGTTGCTCCATAAAGACTTATGCGAGTCATCATATATGAAGGAATTTTTTACATCAAGTTGGAACATTTGCAATTTTTGGTTAATGATGGAGAAGAGTGCTCGGATATTACTGATACAAGAAAACAAAAAAGTGTTAAAGAAATCGACATAATATATTTGCGTGAACCTCATGGAAACCAAACGAGCCTTATAGCTCCATGGTCCTGCTAAGAAGTGTAGAAAGCAATGGGCAAACCTTGTAGATACTTCTTCATTAATTAAATACAAGAGAGAAATCAAATATATAGGAGAAGAGAAGGAAGAATCTTATACAATAGATGTGGGACTAAAAGAGAAGGAGGAAATGGGCCTTTACATCATTTTTCCTTATATCTTCTAACACTCCCCAGCAAGCCGGAGCATGCAAGTCGTAGACACCAAGCTTGGACAAGAACTGGTAATACAATTTGCGAGGTGAAGCCTTGGTAAGGATGTCAGCAACTTGCCCAGACGCAGGAACATGTTCAAGCTTTAGCACCTTTGATTGAACATTTTCCCGAACAAAGTGACAATCAACCTCAATATGTTTAGTCCGCTCATGGAACACAGGATTCTTCGCAATATGTATTGCAGCTTGACTGTCACAAAACAACGTCGATGGTGAAGACAATTTAACTCTCAAATCCATTAGAAGACTTTCCAACCAGGTTAGTTCAGATGTAACGACTGTCATCGCACGGTACTCAGCTTCAGCAGACGAGCAAGCAACCACCGTCTGCTTCTTACTCCGCCATGTGATAAGATTTCCTCCAAAGTAAGTACAAAAACGAGTAGTTGAACGTCGATAATCCAACGAGTCCGCATTAGAGTGTGCAATAAGAGAAAGGGAGGAAGATGACTTATACACAAGTCCTTGCCCAGGAGCAGTCTTCAAATATCTGAGAATCTGTTCTACTGCCTGAAGGTGAGAAACCCGTGGGGTATGCATGAACCGACTAACCACTCCAACCGCAAATGATATATCTGGTCTCGTAACAGTTAGGTATATCAGTTTTCCCACAAGACGACGATAGTATTCGGGATTTGGAAGTAGAGAGTCAGTCTCAGATCCCTGAGCACAGACTTATGGTTGACTTCCATCGGGGTTTCCGCTGGTTTGCAACCCGAGAGACCAGCATCTTGCAGAAGGTCAGTGCAATACTTACGCTGGGATAAGACAAGGCCATCAGATCGTCGTGCTACCTCTAGTCCAAGAAAATATCGAAGATTTCACAGATCTTTGATTTGAAAGATAGAATTTAAATGTTTCTTAACATGTTGTATCCCAGCGGAGTCATCACCAGCGGAGTCCCCGTTGATTGGTGACGAGTGAAGAGAGAGGAATCTGTAGAAGCATTATTTGAAGCCAACCTCACAAACAGCCTTGCTGAATTTGCCAAACCACGCCCGTAGAGACTGTTTGAGACCATAAGTGGATTTGCGAAGTAAACAAACACTAGAATCCCCCGTGGTCTCAAACCCGAGCGGTTGTTGCATATAGACAGTTTCAAGAAGGTCGCCATTCAAAAAGACAATTTTGACATCCAGCTGGTGGAGGGGCCAGTGACGATGAACAGCTAAAGAGAGCAAGACCCGAACCATATTTAATTTCGCGACTGGGGAGAATGTTTCCTCATAATCAAGCCCGTATTGTTGAGTAAAATCCCGTGCCAAAAGCCGAGCCTTTAAGCGATCAACTGTCCCATCCGCGACATGTTTGATTGTAAAGATCCACTTGCAGCTAACACAGCTGTGGCTAGGAGGAGGAGACACAAAATCCCAAGTATGGTTACCCCACAGAGCAGTCATTTTTTCCATCCATGGCGGCACGCTACGCCGGATGTTGGAGAGCTTCCTGCACAGAGTTAGGTATAGAGATAGAGGAGAGAGGGAGAGCAAAGGTAAGAAGAGGTGGAGAGAGCCAACGTAGAGAGACATAATTGGTCAAGGGATGGGCCGTCGAGGAGGAGGCCGGATCAACAGGCCGCGAGATCACATCGGTAGAGGGAAGTCGTTGCTGGGCAGCTGGACGAGGAGGAGGACGAGTGTAAACTTCAATGATAGGAGGTTTGGAAGGGACGGGTTTGGAGGGTACTGATGGTGTAGGAATCGGAAGCAGAGAAGTAGGCAGAAGTGATGGAAGCGGAGACGTTACGGGAATGATGGGTTGAGGTTGCGGAGGAGGAAGAAGGGGATCAGAAGGACTTGCGTGATATGGTTGATCTTCATGAAAGGAGACATCAGTAGACACAACCACCTTTCCAGTGATAAGATTAAAGCAGACATACCCCTTCTGAGTGCGTGAGTACCCAACATACATAATTTTGATAAAACGAGGGGCTAGCTTGTCATTGGAAGGACAGATGGTGGACATAACATGTACACCCAAAAACACGAGGTGTGAGAGAGAAGAAATTCATGGATGGGTAAAGGAGAGTAATGGGTGCCACGAAGTTGAGGACAGACGAAGACATGCGGTTGATGAGGTGGCAAGCAGTAGAGACTGCAAAGTTCCAATAGAGGGGAGGAACCTGCATTTGGATCATAAGAGATCTATCCACATCAAGGAGGTGGCGATTCTTCCTTTCCGACATGCCATTTTGTTGAGGAGTGTAGGCACACGAAGTCTGATGTATAATACTGAACTCAGCGCATAGATTGGAGAAGTTGCGACCAGTATATTCTCGAGCATTGTCTGTACGAAGAGTTTTGACACAGGTAGAGAACTAAGTGCGAGTTTCGGTAAGAAATGTACGGAACATAGTTGGGAGTTCGGTGCGATCAAGAAGTAAATACAACCAGGTTACCCGTGAGTAATCATCGATGATAAAGGTAATAAAGTATTGATACCCAAAAATACTAGGGACTTTATAGGGGCCCCAAATATCAGAGTGAACTAAGGATAAAAGAGCATCGCTTCGGGTACAGGAAGGAGAAAAGGAGAAACGGTGTTTTTAGCCGAAAATACATGATTCACAAAAGAACTCATGCAGGGAGATAGTAGGAAGAGCTTTCTTGAGAATTGGAAGAGGGGCATGTCCAAAACGACGATGTCAATCAGTGGTGGAGACAGTAGTGAGAGCAGTGGGAGGAATATCAAGAAGATATAGCCTGTTAGACAGCCGCCCTCTACCAAGTATATTCTGCGTCAGTCGATCCTGCACAAAAAGAAAGAGCGTGAGAAAGTAAGACAACAATCAAGGTCTTGCGTAAGACGGCTAACAAAAAGGAGATTAAAAGGAGAACCTGGAACATGAAAAACCGAGGATAAGGAGAGAGGAGTAAGAGGCAGATGAGCAGCGCCAGAAACCGGGATCCTGTCACCATCAATATTGTCAGGATCGCGAGCCGGATCGTAGGATCGCACGATCCTACGATCCAGAATCTACATTTCGATCTGGATCTTATTCAGGATCACAATCTGGCCGCACCCACGCTGGATCGCGATCTGGATCGTGGAATCGTTAGGATCGCGATTCCTAAACGATTCCACGATCCTATTTGTGTAGATAAAAGTCGCGGATCGAAATTGCAGCTCATTTCCTCCCGGCTCCCGTCCCGCACACCTTCCTAAACCCTAGCCCGACGCCGACAGCTTCTCCTCTCCCGCACAGCTGCACTGGGCCATTTTCTCTCCCGCACAGCATAACAAGGACGTCGACGGCTTCTCCTCTCCCTGCACTGGGTCCCTGCACTGGGCCATTTCCTCTCCCGCATAGCATAACAAGGTCGGCTTCTTCTTCTTCTACTACTTCTTCATAATCTTCTCGGCTTCCGTCCCGCACACCTTCCTAAACCCTAGCCCGACGCCGACGGCTTCTCTTCCTCTTCTTCTACTACTTCTTCTTCTTCTTCTTTTCTCGACTCCCGTCCCGCACACCTTCCTAAACCCTAGCCCGACGCCGACGACTTCTCTTGGATGATTTTTGCTCCAGAAATCATCCAGATTTCTGGATGATTCCTGCTCCAGAAATCATCCAGATTTCTCGATGATTTCTGCTCCAGAAATCATCCAAATTCTGGATGGTTTCTGTGGATGCCTTTAGGGTTTAATGTGGATGATTTTTGTGGATGATTTTAGGGTTTAATGTGGATGATTTCTGTAGATGATGTCTGATCCATAAAGGATGATTTCTGGATAATTTCTGCACCCAAAAATCATCCAGATTTTTGGATGATTTCTGGATAATTTCTGCACCCAAAAATCATCCAGATTTCTGGATGATTTCTGGACCAGAACGAAGATGAGAGGACAAAATTGGCTTTTATAGTTTCCTCCAACGGATGATTCCAAACGAAGATGAGAGGACAAAGATAGATATTCAGATGGATGATTTCAAACACGCAAGAGGCTTATTTGGCTTAGACTCGGGAAAAGCAACTACAAGTAAAAGAGCTCCAGGTAAAATATTTTAGTTTATTAATCATTTTACATATTAAATAATTAATATCATTTTAATCAAGTACAAGTTTACAACATTGTATTTTATAGCTGATTGGTGGGATTCCTATGGTGACAATTGTCCGGAATTGAAAAAATTTACTATTCGCGTTCTAAGTTTGACATGTAGCTCTTCTGAATGTGAACGCAATTGGAGCGCATTTGAGATGGTGAGCTCCAAATAAAGAAATTGTTTGAATAATGAATAATAATTCTTGTATTTGTATTCTTACTGTTTTTAATTGTCATGATATTTAATAGGTGCACTCCAAAAAAAAATTTGTTTGCATCAAAAAAAAATGAACGATCTGGTTTTTGTGATGTACAACATGAGGTTAATGGAACGACAAGATAGAAGGGATATACAATTGAAGGAAAAGTTTTATAATTTCGAGGATATCCCTTCAGATGACGAATGGATCACGGAGAGGGAAGATCCAGTTCTTCCACGTAAGGGCAACTGGTTGGGGATCCTTCGCAGTACACATGAAACTTGTAGTGATGACAGTGTTGAAAAGAACGATGAAGAATCTGTTAAAGAAGTAAATGAAGAAGGTAAGTTTTATAATTAATGAAGAATATTTGTAAAATTCAAGTTTTCACTATTAGTATCAAGTGTAAATAGCTCGTTTAATTAAATTCTTTTATTATAGGTGGAGTCGAAGATCTGACCCTAAGGCGCGGTGATCTCGAAGTTACTGAGTATATTAATGAAGGTGACTGAGATGACGATGATGATGCCAGTGGTGGTGATGAGGAAGATGCGATTATTGCTGATGAAGATATGGTTGATGTGTCTGTTAATGATCTGTACTGATGATTTTCTGATAGACCATGGACCTCTTAGATTTGTTATTTTGTGTTAGACTTTTTTTTTATTTCTTATTTGATATTTTGGAAGACTTCTATTTGATGTGGCTGATAATGATTTTTGTTTTTTTGTTATATTTTATATTTCAAAATTAACGATCTGCTAACATTGTTATCGTTATAACTATAAACTCAAATAGAAAATTTGTCATGCAAGCTTGCAACATTCCATGATTCCATCCTATTCAAGTAGCTAATGATGCTTCATCATTTGCTTCTGAGGTTAGATTATTGGACAATGTGATAATTTTTCTTTATGATTGTCTCTCAGATTTATGTTTTCTCATTTGTAGGTTCATCTTCATAACTTGATTACTGAAGATAATTTGAAAAAGATGGGACAGTTAGGACAAAAATGTTTACTCATCATGGCTTTACAGTTGCTAAAGTAGAGTCAGAACTCAGAAGTTTCACTAGTACTCAGGTACATTTATAATTATAAATGTTTCTTTATTCATGTTATTATTTTGCCTAAGCCTTAGAGTCAACCAATGAAAATTATTAATTATATAATTTTTTTAATAAATTATTTGTGTAATTGTATGATTTCAAATTCATTTTCATCATATAAGACTGGATTTATGAATGTAGTAGGATCTTACGATCCTCGATCCGATCCTACGATCCAATCCAACCCCTGAAACGATCCCACCTAGGATCTCGATCCTGACAACCTTGGTCACCATTGGCCACAGTGAAGTGTTGGGGGTAAGCAATATCTAAGTATTATGGCGGCGGCTGCCGAGAGAGATGATTTGTAGCACCCGAGTCCACAATCCAGTGAGAGTTGTGTGAGAGGCACGATATCCCTTCCTGGAAGATCGAGGCCACGAAGCCAGAGGAGCGACGAACTACCTCTTGAAGCTGATGGAGTTGAGCACGCAACGCAGCAATATCATCAGCAGTGGTGGAGGTAGAAGCCATAATCTTGATCAGCGACTAGCCACGGAAACAGGGCGGCAAGAAGGCACGCGGCTTGCCGGACAGATCCAGCGGTTACTGCAGAAGAAGCACTGAGAACAGCCAAAATAAGCAATCGCGAGAAAACAAGCAGCGACGAGAAAAAGTCGCAGCGGCGAGAACAAACCGCGCGAGAAGGGGCAACCACGCGAGAAGAGGCAGCGGCGTGAGAAGAAGCAGTGGCGAGAACAAGCCGCAGCTGCGAGAACAAGCCGCTCGAGAAGGGAGAAACCGCAACCAGAAGAAAACGGAGCGGAGAAGGGAAGCCGCCCGGTCTCGGTGTCAACACACCAGCGGTCAAGAGCCCACGACCAAGGGGCAGAGCCCGCGACCAAGGGGCGGAGCCCGCAGCGGGTAGAGAAGTCGTAACGGCTAAGAGAATGTCGTGCGGGAAGTCGCAGCAGGTAGGGAAAGCAGCAGCAGAAAGGTAAGCCGCAATGACTAATCAAGGGAAAAAGCCGTGCGAGAAGTCTGCATCGGTCACGGTGAGCACACCAGCGGCAAAGGACGATGCCACGACCTAGATGCGGAGCTCGCAGCAGGTAAGGAACAACTCACGGCGAGAAGAGAAGGGAAGTCGCGGTGACTAAGTGAAGTCGCGGCGACTAAGTGAAGTCGCGGCGAGCAGGGAGCAAAGAAGCGAGAATAGAACAGAGAGGGAGGCCGCAGCAGAGAGAAGAAGCCGGCAATCCGGCAATCCGGAAGAACAGACCGCGCGGATACAGAGACCGTAGTGAGCAGCAAGACGGCAGAGAAGAAAACCGGCAAAGCGGCAAAGAGAGGAAGGCTATAAAATAGCGGAGTCGAAGAGGTGGATCCACGGAAGAAGGAACAAGCCGAGCAGCGAGGAAAGGGAGAGGCGAGAAGGCGGGTAGAGAAACAAACCGCAGCGAGTAGAGGGAGAGGGCCCCACCTTCCTGAGAGATTTATAAAAAGGGGGGAGAGGTGGAAGCCACGAGAGAAAGAGAGAGGCGGATAGAAAACTAAGCCGCGGTACGAAAAAGAGAGGTCGCCAGACTAAGTGGTTAAGCAGAGAAACAAGCTGCCCGATTAACCAGAGGAGCGGGCAGTTAAAGAGGAAATGATCCACGGAAGGAAGGACCAAGCCGCTCGGTTAAACAGAGGACCGAGCGGTTAGGGAAGCAGAGAACCAAGCGATTAGGCATGGGCCAGACCGGTTCCCTCTAATACCATGTAGAAAGCAATGGACAAACCTTGTAGATACTTCTTCATTAATTAAATACAAGAGAGAATACAAATATATAGGAGAAGAGAAGAAGGAAGAATCATATACAATAGATGTGAGACTAAAGGAGGAGGAAAGGGGCCTATAAATGGGTCTTTACATCATTTTTCCTTATGTATTCTAACAAGGAGAAACTTGATGACAATGACTCAGTGACAACCGACAGCTTCACCTATAGAATAGGTAGGAACAAGAGTCCAAGTATCCCGCGATACCAAATAAGAGATTTCCTTATCCATGGACGCTCAAATACCATGTGAGAAAAAAATATTATTATTCCCAAACCATTATAGAATTACATAGACTCCCCCTCTTTATAAAGAGTACATGAAGAAGAGAAGAAGAAACTTTTTAAGGACAAAATTGTGTGATTCATGATCCAGAGTGGACAATAACTCTCTGTGTGAAGCAGGCCGTTACACAGTTGACTTTGAATTTTTAGGGCGGTGAGATGTCCATTGAAATCCACCACAACTCCTGCTCAGTTTGTCAAACAAAACCCAAGTGGACATGATTATATGAGGACATATTCTCAAAAGGTAACGATGCCAATATATTAACTTGAATATCAAGTCATACCGTAGAATCAAACAGCAGGCTATGAGCTTCCAAAAAGAAGTTAACAGTACTAACTATTTGTTTTCAAATAATTCTATGACCAATGAAGATAACACTTATTTATTAATTTTTTAAAACTTGTGTCATGACAAACATAAACAAATTTATGATTCATTTAGAAATTGCATCGGAGTGCAGCTTGGCTTCTGAAGGTGAAATCAGCCCCTCTTCCGCAATTCTTGTTCGTCGAAACATCTGCAAACCATATATCATGGAACTATTGGGTACAGAATTTAAAATTATAATTGTGGGATCAGATGTAAAATAGTGCGATTCAAATGAACTCAACAGCAATCCTGGCCAATCAAAAGGTGAGAAAACCTTTCCTTGAGAAGCTAAAGAACTTACTAAGTAAGCCGTAGTCATGCTGGCAGTCCATTACATTTATTGTTATGAGAAAGAGAAATAAGAGTCTAGCATCACAGATAATTTTAAAAACATAAATTTAATGAGATGAGAATGCCATGTCGAGAATTCAATATGATTAATATCATACATGGAAAATATTCATATGAAACTATAAATTTAACACGATTTGTTGGCACAGACAAAGTTAGGAAAAAATTACTACCTCATGCCCATGTGAATTGCATTGCTGACCCCACAATGTGACGTGTACCATAGGTCAATCTTCCAATTCATAGCCTTATGTGACCCTGAGGCTCATATTGCGTGGCAAGATTACATGTATAGAAGGGCTAACTGCCTCTCACTTTTGTCTAGTGTTAGACCGCAAACCATACCTCTTGATTTTGCATCAGCGAATGGTGATCTAATAAGTTCAGTCCAAGCGTTGTCTTTGTCCCTTTGACATGATAAAATAAATGGACCGTAAGTAACCCTCATATATAGCCAATGGCCAAGCTGCAAAGAATGACATCCTAACCAATTAAAGTACAATATGTTAGATCAAGGGAGATATAGTTATCCAGGGGCCCTAATGAATGTTTGGAATTTTTTATCACCCTTCTAGCTCACACACAAAAAAATAGAGTTGCCCTTTTTAATAACACACGAGAGATTAACTTCTCTTTTGTAACATCAGAAGCTCTAGCTATTTTACAATGCTAAACTTTCAGGGTCTGATAAGAGTTAGTGTAGGTATTGCCGCCGTTAATTGAGGTAATCATATTTGTTATTCCGAAGTTTGCACATTAATTAACAAACAAAATATTCTAGTTACCAAGGAATTTTATGAAGTTAGTTGAGGTGCAAGTTTAAGTTTCACAAGAGCATTATTTTGCATAGAATAATAAGATTCCAGAGTAGAACGACACTTTTGCAATCTAAAAAACCTAATTGCTATGTGAGAGTTATTTTCCTCTAGCTGAATCAAGCAACGCAATTGCTTAGTCTTCATTACACATTACCCTCCAGGCCTTTGTGAAACTACCGATCTTGATTGAAGCTCAGAATCATACCCTTGTTTCGTTCACTAGATCGATGATTATAGGTCTCTGGATCATTATGTCATCTTCCTTGCCCTAGCAATCTGTCGGAACCCTATTCTGAATAGAACGTGTGGAGAGTTCGATTTGTGGTAAAAAGCTCTATCGGTAACCATTCTTGTTCCTGAATAAACAATAAGCCAACAGAATATTCACATTTCTGCAACCCACAAGGCTCCCAGTGATTTGTCAAACTTCTGTTTAAGGCATACACTCCTTCTCAGTCGAGAATCCTTCCTTGTCTCGTTTCTTTTGGTTTACGACTTCTTAAAGGACTTATTTCTTATTGAAGTTATCTCCTCGTTCGAAATTTCAGAAAAACATCCCGCGATAGAGGGATTTTGGTGTGGATCAAGGAAGTAGGGGACTAGTCCTTATGTTGTTAATTGTTATCACAGAGAGTGAACTTTTCATAACTTCATTTCAACCTCGCCGATGAATTTCCTAATCAAGCCGTCATGTTGCGTTTACGGATGTTGCAATGTAGAAGTAACGAATTCTCTTCCTCTTGATTAGAAATTTCACAAATCACCCTGATAGTATTTAATTTAAGTACATGAGATTTTACGTATAGGTAACTATAGAGAGCTCTTCCTCTCCAAATGCAGGAGAGAGAAAATAATCCAGAATTTTATTCAGGATATTCGTAAATACAGGAGTACATACACTTATACAGAGAGAGAGAGAGTCTTCTACATCTACAACGTGGGACTAAATAGAATATACATGGGCTCCTCCTAATGGGCTTTTTCATTACATCTTAACACTCCCCCGCAAGCTGGAGCGTACAAGTCGTAGGCACCAAGCTTGGATAAGAACTGATGATATAATGTCTGAGAGAGAGCTTTCGTGAATATATCAGCAACTTGTCCTGACGCAGCGACATGCCCTAACTCCAACTTCTTCGATTGAACTTTTTCCCGAATGAAGTGGCAGTCAACTTCAATATGCTTTGTTCGCTCATGGAATATGAGATTCTTGACAATATGTATAGTTTCTTGACTGTCACAGAAAAGAGTGGTCGGAGAGGAGAGTTTGAGGCCCAAATCACTGAGAAGACCCTTAAGCCAGGTGATCTCATTCTTGAGACAACCACTATTTTCTCATAGCACGGTACTCGGCCTCAGCATAGGAGAGAGCAACAACAGCTTGCAACTGTTTCTTGGTACGTCAGGTAATAAGATGTCCACCAAGGTAAGTGCAAAAACCAGTCGTGGAACGTCTATCATCAAGGAAACCTGCGTAGTCAGCATCAGAATACGCAACAAGAGAGAGAGGGGGCGGTTTGTAAACAAGTCCTTGTCCTGGAGAAGTCTTCATGTTCCCATTTGCACCTAACACAAGACTAGCCAGGAGAGAGAGGAACTAGGTCCTAAGTCTGGTTAGCCCAGAGGGCTGTCATTTCTTCGTCCATGGCCGCACGCCACCCCGGGTGTAGGAGAGCTTCCTGCAAAGAGTGAGGAATAGAAATGGTGGACAAAGAGATGGAAAATTTTAGAAGAGGCGGAGTCCGGTCCATTCAGAGGTGATGTAGGGAGATATAATTTGCAACACATTACCTATTGGATGAGTCGTAGATGGTGTTGCTAATCATCAAGCTGCGGGATAGCATCGGTAGAAGGGAGCTGTTGTAGGACATTTGTCGAGAATGGACGATGAGTAGGTTCTCTAGACACGGAGAAGTAAAGTAGGAGGTGGTGGAGGTAATGCTGGTTCATTCACTAGGAGTGGAGGAGGAGGAGGTGTGTGTGGCAAATTCGTGACGGGAACAACCAGACAAGTAGTGGAAGGTGGAGGCAGTGTGGAGGAGGTGGAGTAGAAGGGTTGTGTCTCAAGAAAGGTGACATCGTCCTTGCAGAGACGAGCACTTTTTCGTCCGCAGGAGAGTATCAGGCATATCCTTTCTGAGTGCGGGAGTAGCCAACAAACATACATTTTGTGGCTCGAGGGTTCCAGCAAGTTTGTCATGCGGTGGTCCAAGAGAGTGGACATAGCAGGTACAGCCAAAGACACGGGGAGTGGGGGATAATGAAGACTTGGAAGGAAACAAGTTTCCCAGGCCTAACATATGGGTCTTCAGAAGCGAAGTCAAGTACGGAGGAGTGCATGCAATTGATGAGATGGCAAGCAGTAGAGAAAGGAAAGTTCCAATATTTGGTGGGCACATGCATTTGCAACATAAGTAATCGAGTGACATCAAGAAGATGTCGATTCTTCCGCTCAGCCACATTGTTTTGCTGGGGAGCTGTGATATAAGCACACTCTTTCGAGATCTGATGGACAATCCCACCTCGAACTCGGTGCATAAATTTGTGAAGGTGTTTTTCAGCTAGAATATTCACGAGCATTATCGGTGCGAATTATCTTCAAGTTAACAGAGAATTGTGTACGCGTCTCAGTAATAAAGGTACGAAAGACAGATGTCATGGGTCCGTTCAGTACAACACGATCTCGCCCTCTAGTAGATAAAGCTTTTGTCATGTAACAAACAGACGCGGATAATCAGCAATAAAGGTAATAAAATATCGATAACCAAAAACACTAGGGATTTTATAGCGCCATCAGATATCAGAATGTACTAAAGAGAACAGGGTTTGAGTAGTACTTTGATTATATGTAGGTGAAAAGGAAACACGACGCTGCTTGCCAAGGATACATGATTCACAGGAAAACTCATGCAAGGAGACACCAGGAAGAGCCTTCTTAATTTGAGAATCGGGAGAGGAGCATGGTCAAGACATGAAATAGATATAACGATGCCAATCAACGGTTCTATTACAAGGGGACTGCAGAGAGGATAGTAGGGGAAACATCCAAGAGATAAAGCCCATTCGATAGGTCCACCGTCCTTTGCCAATGATATTTCGTGTTCGACGATCCTGCACATTTGTACAAAAGACGAAGGAGAGAAGATTATGCAGCAATCCAGATCCTGAGCAGAAAGGTTTAGCCTACTAACAGAGAGTACATTGAAGAGTGATCCCATTTTCTGAACATGAAAGACCGAGGACAGTTCCTCCTCCAGGAGAGAGTAGGAGTGAGGCGCATTTCCCTTCCTTCAGGCTTTTCTTCTTCTTCAGCAGCTCTAGAGGTCCCACCGGAGTTGTCTTCTTGCCCGCCATTGCCCTTATGCCACAGTGATGACTGGTAGGCTTGGCCTTCTTCTTGATTTCGGATAATCATAGTGCATGTATTGATACTGTTTAGAACATGAAGGAGCTGTCCGAGGACAAGAAGAGGTTAGGAAAGATGGGCCGCGGTAAGAAAAAACACTAACCGCCTAGAGCAAAACCTCTCAAGGTTTTTATACCATATAGAGAGAAATGCAAGTTCAAGAAAATAACCCAGAATTTTATTATATTCATAAATACAAGAGTACATACACTTATAGAGAGAGAAAGAGAGGGAGAGCCTTCTACATCTACAATGTGGAACTAAATATACATGGGCTCCTCCTAATGACTTTTTCATGTTGCCTTTACAACTTAACAGTAGCAAATACATGTTAATCTCATACATGTTGCATTATATTGTAATTCAAGTATGATTTCTGTTACGCCCCCGCTACGCTTTGCGGGTCGTCAATATGTTCGGAGGAGCAAGACATAGAGCTTTCGTGCTAAACAACGGGGCTGAACCTACCAGTCCAGTTCAGCCCCCACTCAATGAACCGCCGGCCTGGGGCTGAACCAGGCGGGTTCAGCCCCCTTGGGAAGGGCCGGCCGGCCCCTCCATGCCCGGATATATTTATATCCGGGCAGCCCCCCTTTGGGGGATTATGCAAAGTATTATCAGGTTAGCTTCTTCCTCCCTATTTTATTCCTCAAACCCTAATTCTGCGAGCTCCTTTAGCCTCCTATATCTCAATGAGTCTTAGTTGCTTTCCCTCCTAGTTTTAGGCAACGCTCCTAACATTTGCAATTCTTGTATCAGAGGTGTTCGTCTTTATTCTCCGAAATGGTGACCACTCGCACTCAAGAAGATTCCTCGCGGATTGAAACCCTAGAGGAGAGCGTTGTCGACAGTGGGTTCACAAACCGATTCGATGATTAATGCGGCTTTGGAAGGGCGGCTGGATGCTCGGATGGAGGAGTTGAAGACGCTGTTGAAAGGATTTAAATTTTTAAGGCAATTAACCGGCGAGCGAAGATTCGGCCGGATCAATGGGGCCATCTAAATAAAATCCGGCGGCTACGGGCGTGCGGCCTGCGGAGGGCGTCGGCGTGCGGCTTGCGGAAACAGAACGGGCGCGCGTATCGGGCGGGCTAAATCGCACCTGGCACGGCATGGCCGGGGACGGGCGGAGTTGGCTCGACGGCTTTCGGTATTCCCGGAGGGTCGGCGGCGGCGTACGGGGGTGCGGCGGGCTCGTTTCCGCTGGGATCTACAGCAGTGGGGCTCGGCGAGCCTGGTTTCGGCCAAGGACAGTGGCGCCGGGGCGGTGACGACCCGTTTGGGTTCCGGCGGCCACCGGACACGATGGGACAGCAAAGAGGGGGGCTCCTCCCTCCTCCCCGCGGGTTTGGGCCTCCTGGGGTGGGCGGTTTTGGCCCAGGATGGGGCGGCCAGCCGCAACCTCCGCCTTGGGGAGCGGGTCAGCATCATGGCTACGGCGGTTTCGAGCAAGGGGAACCCGCAAGACGGGAAGGAGGTCAGGGAACACAACGCTTGACTCCCGGATTAACTCGTATGTACTTTCCAGAGTTCGAGGGCGGTGACGCCTTGGAATGGATTCAAAAGGCGGAACTTTTTTTTCCAGTACCAGGAGGTGCCTGACGGACAGTGGGTGCAGTTGGCGTCCTTTCACTTGAAGGACGACGCATTTCAGTGGACGCAGTGGTTCCTGCGGGGACGGGAGTACGTGCCTTGGGGGGAGTTTGTGGATGGATTTACGGCCAGATTTGGTCCACTGGAGTACGACAACTTTGAGGCCCTCCTTCAGAAGCTTCGTCAAAAAGGATCAGTGCTGGAGTACCGCACTGAGTTCGAGAAGTTGGCAAATAGGGTTCAGTGGCCGGAGCGGACACTCTACAGCTGTTTCATCTCGGGTCTCAAGGAGCACATTCGTGACGAAGTGCAGGCACTCATGCCTCGTTCCTTGAACCACGCCATTACTTTGGCACGTATCCAGGAGGAGAAGTTCAACAGACAGCGGGCCCGCATCACGAGTCGGACAGCCTTGGCCCCGACCACAGCGGCACGACGGGAGCAGCACACGGGTACCAAACCAACGGTGACTCGGTTGTCTTGGAGTGAGTTGGCCGCTCGGAAGGAGAAGGGTCTGTGCTTTAATTGCGACGAGAAGTTTGTGCCAGGTCATAAATGCCAAAAGCTGCAGGTTTTCATGTTGCATCAGGATGAGGACGGGCCGGCTCCGGACGAGGAATTGGGGGAGGAATTGGAGGAGACCGAGTTTGGAGTTTCTCTACATGCTCTCGAGGGTTGCGCTCCCCCGCTTACAATGCGGTTGGCGGGCCGGATTGCCCAAGAGAGGGTTACTATTCTGGTGGACAGTGGGAGCACCCACAATTTCATACATCCTGACGTAGCACGGCGCGTGGGACACGTGGTTGACAAGGGGGCTGCCTTTCACGTTATGGTGGCGGATGGCAGCAAGCTGCAGTGCGAGGGGGTGCTGAAGGGAGTGGAAATGCGGATACACGGTTATGTGGGACGGACTGACGTCTACTTGTTGCCTATTCGGGGTTCCGATATGGTGCTGGGAGTTCAGTGGTTGCGCCAAAAAGAAGTTACAGCGGGTGACTTTTGTTTCAAATAATTGACCAATGAAGCACATGACTATGGAGTTCGTGCACGGGGAAAAACAGTTTTGCCTAAAGGGTATCAAATTTATGTCCTCTCCTGTGAAGGAGGTTTCTCTTCGCAGCTTGCAGCGGTCTGAGCGAGGATGGGCAGATCATGGCCGTCCTTCGGGAGGTCCAGATTCTTGTTCGGCGAACATCTGCACACATATTCATGAACTATTGGGTACCGGTTCAGAATTTACAGTTATAATTCTGGGACTGATGTAAAATATGCTGACGTTTTTCAGGAGAACCACACATCCTTTGCCACCGCCAAAAGGTTTCGGGATCACCGTATCCTTGAGAAGCTCAAGGCGGGACTTACTAAGTAAGCCTAGTCGAATGTTGGCGTCATTACCGCTACCCACATTTATTGTTATGAGAAGGCGGAGATCGAACGCAGTCTGCATCCGGGAGATGCTGGAGGCCGGCATTTTAAAAACATAAATTTAATGAGATGAGAATTCCATGTAATTCAATATGATTAATATCATACATGGAAAATATTCATATGAAACTATAAACTTAACACTGTTGGCACAGACAAAGTTAGGAAAAAATTACTACCTCATGCCCATGTGAATTGCATTGCTCCACAATGTGACGTGTACCATAGGCAATTCCCTGGACCGTGGCAAGGTATAGAAGGGCTAACTGCCTCTCACTTTTGTCTAGTGTTAGACCGCAAACCATACCTCTTGATTTTGCATCAGCGAATGGTGATCTAATAAGTTCAGTCCAAGACATGATAAAATAAATTAAGTAAATATATAGCCAATGGCCAAGCTGCAAAGAATGACATCCTAACCAATTAAAGTACAATATGTTAGATCAAGGGAGATATAGTTATCCACTAATGAATGTTTGGAATTTTTTATCACCCTTCTAGCTAAAAATAGAGTTGCCCTTTTTAATAACACACGAGAGATTAACTTCTCTTTTGTAACATCAGAAGCTCTAGCTATTTTACAATGCTAAACTTTCAGGGTCTGATAAGAGTTAGTGTAGGTATTGCCGCCGTTAATTGAGGTAATCATATTTGTTATTCCGAAGTTTGCACATTAATTAACAAACAAAATATTCTAGTTACCAAGGAATTTTATGAAGTTAGTTGAGGTGCAAGTTTAGGTTTCACAAGAGCATTATTTTGCATAGAATAATAAGATTCCAGAGTAGAACGACACTTTTGCAATCTAAAAAACCTAATTGCTATGTGAGAGTTATTTTCCTCTAGCTGAATCAAGCAACGCAATTGCTTAGTTACACCCCTCCAGGCCTTTGTGAAACTACCGATCTTGATTGAAGCTCAGTACCCTTGTTTCGTTCACTAGATCGATGATTATAGGTCTCTGGATCGTCATCTTCCTTGCCCTAGCAATCTGTCGGAACCCTATTCTGAATAGAACGTGTAAAGAGTTCGATTTGTGGTGCTCTATCGGTAACCATTCTTGTTCCTGTAAGCCAACATTCACATTTCTGCCACAACAGTGATTTGTCTGACTTCTGTTTAAGGCATACACTCCTTCTCAGTCGAGAATCCTTCCTTGTCTCGTTTCTTTTGGTTTACGACTTCTTAAAGGACTTATTTCTTATTGAAGTTAGAAATTTCAGAAAAACATCCCGCGATAGAGGGATTTTGGTGTGGATCAAGGAAGTAGGGGACTAGTGCTTATGTTGTTAATTGGAGAGTGAACTTTTCATAACTTCATTTCAACCTATGAATCAAGCCGTCATGTTGCGTTTACGGATGTTGCAATGTAGAAGTAACGAATTCTCTTCCTCTTGATTAGAAATTTCACAAATCAATAGTATTTAATTTAAGTACATGAGATTTTACGTATAGGTAACTATAGAGAGAAATGCAGGAGAGAGAAAATAATCCAGAATTTTATTATATTCGTAAATACAGGAGTACATACACTTATACAGAGAGAGAGAGAGAGAGTCTTCTACATCTACAACGTGGGACTAAATAGAATATACATGGACTCCTCCTAATGGGCTTTTTCATTACATCTTAACACTCCCCTGCAAGCTGGAGCGTACAAGTCGTAGGTACCAAGCTTGGATAAGAACTGATGATATAATGTCTGAGAGAGAGCTTTCGTGAATATATCAGCAACTTGTCCTGACGCAGCGACATGCCCTAACTACAACTTCTTCGATTGAACTTTTTCCCGAATGAAGTGGCAGTCAACTTCAATATGCTTTGTTCGCTCATGGAATATGAGATTCTTGACAATATGTATAGTTTCTTGACTGTCACAGAAAAGAGTGGTCGGAGAGGAGAGTTTGAGGCCCAAATCACTGAGAAGACCCTTAAGCCAGGTGATCTCAGAGACAACCGCTGTCATAGCACGGTACTCGGCCTCAGCATAGGAGAGAGCAACAACAAACTGTTTCTTGGTACGTCAGGTAATAAGATGTCCACCAAGGTAAGTGCAAAAACCAGTCGTGGAACGTCTATCATCAAGGAAACCTGCGTAGTCAGCATCAGAATACGCAACAAGAGAGAGAGGGGGCGGTTTGTAAACAAGTCCTTGTCCTGGAGAAGTCTTCATGTTCCCATTTGCACCAAACACAAGACTGGCCAGGAGAGAGAGGAACTAGGTCCTAAGTCTGGTTAGCCCAGAGGGCTGTCATTTCTTCGTCCATGGCCGCACGCCACCCCGGGTGTAGGAGAGCTTCCTGCAAAGAGTGAGGAATAGAAATGGTGGACAGAGAGATGGAAAATTTTAGAAGAGACGGAGAGAGGTGATGTAGGGAGATATAATTTGCTATTGGATGAGTCGTAGATGGTGTTGCTAATCATCAAGCCGCGGGATAGCATCGGTAGAAGGGAGCTGTTGTAGGACATTTGTCGAGAATGGACGATGAGTATAGACACGGAGAAGTAAAGTAGGAGGTGGTGGAGGTAATGCTGGCACTAGGAGTGGAGGAGGAAGAGGTGTGTGTGGCAAATTCGTGACGGGGACAACCAGACAAGTAGTGGAAGGTGGAGGCAGTGTGGAGGAGGTGGAGTAGAAGGGTTGTGTCTCAAGAAAGGTGGCATCGGCAGAGACGAGCACTTTTTCGTCCGCAGGAGAGTATCAGGCATATCCTTTCTGAGTGCGGGAGTAGCCAACAAACATACATTTTGTGGCTCGAGGGGCAAGTTTGTCATGCGGTGGTCCAAGAGAGTGGACATAGCAGGTACAGTCAAAGACACGGGGAGTGGGGGATAATGAAGACTTGGAAGGAAACAAGAGGCCTAACGGAGAAGCGAAGTCAAGTACGGAGGAGTGCATGCAATTGATGAGATGGCAAGCAGTAGAGACAAGAAAGTTCCAATATTTGGTGGGCACATGCATTTGCAACATAAGTAATCGAGTGACATCAAGAAGATGTCGATTCTTCCGCTCAGCCACATTGTTTTGCTGGGGGATATAAGCACACGAGATCTGATGGACAATCCCAAACTCGGTGCATAAATTTGTGAAGGTACGGCTAGAATATTCACGAGCATTATCGGTGTGAATTATCTTCAAGTTAACAGAGAATTGTGTACGCGTCTCAGTAATAAAGGCACGAAAGACAGATGTCAGTTCAGTACGATCTCGTAGTAGATAAAGTCATGTCAGACGCGGATAATTAGCAATAAAGTTAATAAAATATCGATAACCAAAAACACTAGGGATTTTATAGCGCCACCAGATATCAGAATGTACTAAAGAGAACAGAGTAGTACTTTGATTATATGTAGGTGAAAAGGAAACACGACGTTGCTTGCCAAGGATACATGATTCACAGGAAAACTCATGCAAGGAGACACCGGGAAGAGCCTTCTTGAGAATCGGGAGAGGAGCATGGTCAAGACGACGATGCCAATCAACGGAGGGGACTGCAGAGAGGATAGTAGGGGAAACATCCAAGAGATAAAGCCCATTCGATAACCGTCCTTTGCCAATGATATTTCGTGTTCGACGATCCTGCACAACAAAAGACGAAGGAGAGAAGATTATGCAGCAATCCAGATCATGAGCTAGCCTACTAACAGAGAGTAGATTGAAGAGTGATCCCAGAACATGAAAGACCGAGGACAAGGAGAGAGTAGGAGTGAGGCGCAGGTCAGCAGCTCTAGACACCGGAGTTGTGCCCGCCATTGGCCACAGTGATGAACTTGGAATAATCATAGTGCATGTATTGATACTGTTTAGAACATGAAGGACCGAGGACAAGAAGAGGTTAGGGAAGATGGGCCACGGTAAGAAAAAACACTAACCGCCTAGAGCAAAACCTCTCTTTTTATACCATATAGAGAGAAATGCAAGTTCAAGAAAATAACCCAGAATTTTATTATATTCATAAATACAGGAGTACATACACTTATATAGAGAGAAAGAGAGGGAGAGCCTTCTACATCTACAATGTGAAACTAAATATACATGGGCTCCTCCTAATGACTTTTTCATTACATCTTAACAGTAGCAAATACATGTTAATCTCATACATGTTGCATTATATTGTAATTCAAGTATGATTTCCATATGCGATAATGAACATTATGAAATGTTTAAGTGAATGCTTATGTAGAAACTCCTTTTTCATGAGTAAGTTGGAAAACATGAAAAATCATTAATTGCATTGATGTGTATTGAAAAGGAAACTGTGATATAAATTATAAATGTAAACATGGACTAAACAATTATTCCCCGAACTAGTAGACTTATGGGGGTGACAAAGTTAGTTGAGCATGCAGACTATTAGGTTTGTAGACGTTAGGGGGCATGGAAGGTGCTCTCTTATGATTGATGGACACACTATCATACTTATAAGACACGATAGACCATATAAGCCTCTAATAAGGGCCGACAACCCATTCTTCCACATACATAAACAGTTAGATGTGAGGGTCCGTGCTGGGAACGCATCAAAACACCTTTAGGATATCGTTAAGGGATCAAATCACAAGATGTACCTAGTAAACTATGAAACTTAAAATCAAGAAGAACAAGAACTTGAACACTCCCACCATAATAAGAACTTAGAATTCATGAATTTTGATACCTCAATGAGATAAAAAGGAAGAAAATGCAACTTATGTTATTAGTCTACTTCTTGTTTAAGCATGTATTGTTACCAAGTCTAGAAACCCTGATCCCTAATATCATATGTTGCATCTACAGATCTTCATCTATGCTTACTTATGTTATTTTAGTGACTCTTGGGGAAAGAGTCTCTCTTACACACCAGTAGGCTGATCCCGTCTTGGAATCTTTTTTTATCGGGAACACAGGTCGGGAAATTCTCTCATGTCGAGCTTACAAGGATTTTTTAAGTAGCTTTAGTATGTCTTTTATTTCAAAACATTGTACTTGTTTTGGATTGACTCTTTAGTACTTATGGACAATGTTATATTAGACATTGTTTTAGATTCAAATATTCAAATTTGATTTCATTAACTTTTAGTGGGCTCTAAGTTTTATTATTGGTGTATTCATTTAACCCTAGTTCCATTCTATCATTTTTGCTGTTTAGTTTAATTAATTTGACTGTCTATCTTAGTTTACTAATTCTATAATGTTGATTCATATCATAAATGTCAGTCGGGCTTTTGAAATATTGTTGAGCTAGCTAGGGGTGTTACATCTTTCATAGGATGTCAAATTTGAGCTTAACCAAGCCATCTAATATATCTTCACTTTGCTCACTCTACCTCATTCCCCTCACTTATGGGACATCCACAACCCATCGACCCTCCTTCCGCTTCATCCTACCCTATTGTATCCTGCTCACTCATTGTTGCTTCTCTGTCACGTCATCTATCCTTCCTGTATCAAGTAGTCATATTTTTGATCAATTTCAACAATCATCCATCATTTCAGCACTTGATCCCCGATCACTACACAACATTCTATCTAGTTATGCCTTGTCTGTCCAACTCGATTAGTTGCCTCTAATGGTCTCCTTTGTACGTACTTGAACCATCTTAGTCGAGCTTCTCGCATATTCTCTGCAAGTGGTTTCACTCTTGTCTTATCCTTGATACATCCATTTCTATTTTTATCCGGTCTCGTATATCCACGCATCATCACTGAATTTATATACATCTTTAATTATATCAATATAGGATACATTTACACCTTTCTTTCTAAAACACTCCATAAGATCTCTCTATCAGAAGCCTTCTCAAGGTCGATTGTTGTATATGCAAATCTTGCTTTCTTTCCCGATAGTTGTCGATGAGTCTCCTTAAAAGATGTATAGCTTCCATGGTCGACGGCTCTAACATGAATTCAAATTGATTCTCCAAGATGCTAGTCTCTTGTCCTACTATTCTTTACATTACTCGTTCTCTCATAGTTTTATGGTATGAATCATTTATTTAATTCTTTTGTAATTGACACAATTTTGTATCTCTATTGTTCTTACACAAAGATATTAAGATATTTTTTCTCCATTGATTCAACATCCACTTTATCTTCAGCATCTTATTTAAAAAATATGCAAGTAAAAAAAAATTTCTTTCCTTAGACATTTGCATACTTCAATGAGTATATCGTCTAGTCAAACCGTCTTTTTACTTTTCATCTTATTTAGAACATCATTTACCTCCGATACAAGAATTTTACGATAAAACGTTATATTCATATACTCCTCCGATTTACATAACTCTACAAAGCTTAGTTCATTGTCTTTTGTTCATTGTAGAGTTGATAAAAATATCTTTTTCATCGCTCTTTAATACCACATCATTTGTCAAAACTATACATGTTTCGTCCTTTATGCATTTAACATGACTTAAATCTATTATCTTCATCTCTCTAGTTTGAGCAATTTTATATATGTTATGCTCTTTTTATTTATATTACAGAAGAAATAGTATACAATCTTAATGCAAGTTTTTGATGCACACAAAAAAATTGTGATGGATGTTCAAAGAACATGAAAAGAGTTGCATAAAGAGAGCCAAATCCAGGAAAGAAAATAACCTTAATTTTTATTAACAGAACTAACAAATACATTTCAGATTTGTAAAAAAAAGGTAATAAATAGTACTTTATCGCGGTTAAAACATCAAAATACATTATATACCTGTTTCCATGGAAATCTGGAAGCACGTGTATCTCTTCAGTCAATGCAGCAAGAAATGGAACTTTTACCTCCAGTGCTATCGCTTCCAGGATAGCATTCAACAAGTCATACACAGATTTACCTACAGAGTAGAAAACAGAGATACCATCATCAAGTCTGTTGATTTTTTAGATTAAAACGAGCAATTTCACATATTAAACAAAGAAAAAAACAACCGTGTAGAAAATTCCATTTTCTATGATACATTCCTCAAAATTGAAGAGACAAAATTTACCTTGAGAAGCAGCACGATTAGCAAGAAGAGGAGCACAAGCGTGGTTCTCAATTATATGATCTAACAATGCCCCAGTTGCACTTTGTCCCCCTTCCGTGAGCCAGTACTCAGGTATCATTGCTACAAAACCAAGTAAATTGTGCCAGTGCTAATCAAAATATCTGAAATATAATGTAATTAAGAAACTTGTGAAACAAGAGTTCATAAATTTTAATGACAATTTTGAATCTAAACTTTGAAGGAACAGAAATATACCTGACCAAAATGGCCCCCACACCCCTGGAACAAACAATTCATCTTTTGAGACAGCCATATGGCAAGTTGATGTGCCACAAACTAAAACCATGCAGTTGCATATATCTTTCTTATCAGCTGCAGAATATGAACCTTATCCAGTGGGACAGACTCCTTCCATAATTTAATATAAAGAATAAATGTATGTTTTACAAACCAGACTTAGACTCCACTTTAGAAAAGCTGTCCATAACACCAACACCACCAGCATGAGCATCGATTAGGGAAGTTCCAACTGGAGTCCCAGTCAGCAAGCCTAATTCCTGAAAGTGTTTGCCTTTAAACAATATAGAAACAGTATTATAAAAAAAAATAGAACACATAAGAAACTATACAGTACAATATATTGATTGATTTAAAGGTACTGTAACGTCAAAATCAATGTAAATGAAGCAATCTTACATTTGCAGCAACAGGTGTCAAGCCAGTACCCAATGGATGACCTGGAAAAGCAACAGCACGGCCTGCAAGCATAAAACATAAATCAACTGTTCACTCTATCTTTTAAATTTACTTTTTTGAGCAAGTACTACTGGACTTCTGCATGTGAAAGTGTGAAATTACTGAATAATTGGTGAGTTCCCTCTAAACGGAATGAATACAGTATAAAAAAATTTCACACAAAAAACACAGAATAACACAAGCAGATCACAATACAGAAATGATAAAACACAACAAAAGATAAAAAACTAGCTATAGAAAGGTGACACAAAAATTTATAGTGGTTCATCAAATTTGGGTACTCTCTTCCATCTCCATGGGTAATTCACTGTCTTTCATAGGCATGGGTATTGTGATAAGAGGACTTTCCGAATCACTAAGTTATTTTTTTATATCCTTAACAATAGCTTTGTGTGGATTCTTGCTAAAGAATAGATTTCTCTTTCATTACATTCTATGAAAATTAATAAGAAGGTTTTCTTTAGCTTGCAGATTGTATATCTCTGTGAAAATTAATGCAGAGGGTTAGAGACGAATGCACTTAGAACTAAAAAATTAGGGTTGTAGAGAGGGGCGTGGACAGTGGAAAACAAAAAAAAGTTGAGAAATACTCGTTAGTATTTTCAAGTCGAGTATTTATTATCTTTATTATTATTCTTACGAGTATTTATATGTGTGTATGGGTTTTAGTCCCACATCACGAGTTTATGTTCATAGTCCCGTGTAATAGTATAAATAGCCCTTCATGGATGAGTAACATAATCAATCATTTTCTCCCGATCTAATTCAACTTGTTATCAGAGGACTGGAAAAAAAAACCTAGCCCGCTCAGTTCGCTATCTCCCGCCCCTGACCTCATCCGTCGTCGTTCTCCCTTCTCCGCTCGGGATCGACCGTTGTTGTCTTCTCCTGCTCGCCCTATGGGGATGACGAGCGGCCTCATCGCCACCGCCAGTTGCTGAGAAGGCCGTCGTCGCCGTCCTTCCATGATGTGACCAAACCACTCTTCTTCTGCATAACCTCTGGGGCCTCCTCCTGCACTCCTTCCAGCGCCAGATCCGTTGCACCTGCGCCGACGCCGTCTTCTCTGCTGCGACCAAACGCCGACTCCTCTGCTGCGTGGCCCCACCTGTCTCCTCCCGTGCTCGTCTCCTGAAGAGGTCGTCGCTTCTGTTGATGCCTTTGTCTTCCCTGCTGCCGTTGATGTCGACGCTGCCTCGATTCCGCAAGTCTGATGGGTCTAATAATCTCTCTTATGGCAGTTTGCTTTGGTAGCCTCTGAAGTTTTTTTTGGGCCGCATCTCTCTGTTGGCTTGTTGTTCTTTAGTGTTGGTCGAGATGAGTGACTCCTCAATCTCCTCATTGGGTGTGATTCACCCTCAAGTGAATGACCCTCAGCGATCCCACAGCCAATCTGGCTCCCTAAGGATTACCACGGTCTCGTTAGATGAAACAAACTATCTCGAATGGTCACAGGCAGTGCAACATGCCATTCGCAGCCATAAAATGTTTGGTTACATTGATGACACTGTTAAGGAGCCCCTCAAAACTGATCCTTCCTGAAAGCGGTGGGACTCAAAAAACATCCTAGTTGTTTCATGGCTTCTTCACTCTATGTCTCCGAAGGTCTACCGGAGTTACATGCCGATGGACTCCTCCTTTGACATCTGGACCCGTACCCGTGAGACATACTCTCAGATTGGCAGTTCTACACAGGTTTACGAACTTACTCGTCGCATTTTGGAACTGCGGCAAGACACTATGACAGTGTCGTCATTTTTTCAGAGTTCGAGCGCCTATATGAGGAATTAGACTATTTCACGCATTTCACTCCAGTATGCACTGCAAATGCTACTCAGTTGCAACAACGGGAGGACCGTTTTCATCTCCATGTCTTCTTGATGGGGCTAAAAATGGAGTTTGACATGGTGTGGACACATATCCTTCACCGCTCACCTCTCTCATCTCTTCGGGAGGCCTTCAACATGGTCCTTGGTGATGAAGACTGTAGGAAGTCCCTTACTGCTAGCACTCCTCCTGAGCGCTCTGCTCTGACTAGCGTTGGCCATGGTCATGCTCTCAGTCCTAGCTTGCTGGCTCCTAGTTGTGATTATTGTGGTCGCAAATCCCACACTCGGGAGGTGTGCTACAAACTCCACCCACATCTTGCCCCTCGTGGTCGTGGCTATGGTCGAAGGCCAGGACATGAGGGCCATCGCCAGGGTGGCTCCAGAGCTCATGATATTGCTTACTCTACAGACGTCTATGACGAGACCTCCAGTGTTGTTCCCGAGCAGCTTACTACTCATGAATTGGATGCTTCCCGCCGCCTGTTGCACTCTCAGCCTGATCAGCCTCCAGGTTCCCCTGCTTCAATTGCCTCTATTGCTATGTTGAGTACTTATGCAGCCACTGCCTCCTCTTCTGAGTGGGTGATTGATTCTGGTGCCACTCACCACATGATCGGCTCCTGCTCAAATTTTCTCTCTTACACTCCTTTGTTTGGTAAGGACAGTTATTTATGCTAATGGTTTGTTGTCTCTCATTGCTGACAAAGGTCATATTTTATGTTGTCCTTCTATTTTTCTATTGTATGTACTTCATGTTCCCTCTTTTTCTCGCAATTTACTTTCCATCAGTGATATTACTCGATCCCTTAATTGCTCTGTGACATTTTCCTGATTCCTGTGTTTTTCAGAAACTAGGTACGAAGCGGAACATTGGCAGTGGTAGGAACCGCAGTGGACTGTATTACTTGGATCTCCAGCCTTCGTTTTCTCAGGCTCTCTCATGCACTACTGTTACAGCTGATTATGTTTGTCGATGGCACCTACGGCTTGGACATCCGTCCCCTACCTATCTTCAGAAGTTGTTCCTGTTTTTTTTTACATTTTTTACAAACCTTTGTCTGTGATGTCTGTGATGTCTGTGATAGGTCTAAACATATGAGACATAGTTCCTCACATTTATCTTCTCCCAATACCACTCTGTTTGATGTTGTTCATTCTGATATCTGGGGGTCGTCCCCCATTTTATCTATATCTGATTTTCGTTGGTTGTCACCTTTATTGATTGTTTTTCTCCCACAATTTGGGTGTATTTGTTGAAAAAGAAGAGTTAAATCTTCTCTTGTTTTAGGACTTTTCATAAAATAGTTCAAACCCAATTTAAGGGATCTATTAATTTCTTGCGCAATGATAATGGGGGGAATATGACGATCGGGGAACATTTGCCTCATACCTCACTAATCATGGTATCATCCAGCAGACCACGTGTGTCCACACCTCTACCTAAAATGGAGTTGTCGAACGAAAAAACCAGCACCTTTTGCATGTTGCCGATTGTCTTCTGGCTACTATGCACCTTCCCAAATCCTATTAGGGTGATGCTGCTCTTACCGCTGCTCACTTTATCAATTGGCTTCCCTCACGAATTCTTGGCTATGATACTCTCCTAGCTTAGCTGTCTACCATAACTGTGGTTTATACTTCTTATCTACCTCCTCGTGTCTTTGGATGTGTACGTTTTGTACATATTCATTTGCCTCACTGAGACAAACTGGACCCTCGGGCTCATCGGTGTGTGTTACTTGGATACTCTTCTACGACAAAAGAGTATCGGTGTTACCACCACCCCCCCTGGGCGTATGTTTTGCACTATGGATGTTACTTTCCAAGAATGGGAATCCTATTTTTTACCATCGACTCACTCTCTTCGTTAGGGGAAGAGTAGTGGTGATACGGATATTCCTCTTCTTGTTCTTCCTCCTCTTCCACTACAGCTTCCTCCTTCTCAAAAACTGGGTCTTCCTATCCATGTTCCTCTGCCTGATACTCTGATCTCCCATTTTCCTCATGTGTACCACCGACGCACCTCCGGTATACAGGCTATTAAGGTTCCGCCTCTACCAGTGCCCGCTTTTGCCTCAGAGGTGGATGATGCGGATTTGCATATTCCGCTAGCACTGTTGAAAGATAAGGCTGCATGTACTAAACACCTTATTTCTAATCATGTGCCTTACCATCATCTTACCCCGTCCCATCAGGCCTTTGTGGCTTCATTCTCTTTAGTTGTTATTCCTAAGACACGACAGAAAGCATTGGGTATCCCGTCCTGGACTCATTCTATGAAAGAGATGTCAGCCTTGGACAAGAATCATACTTGGGATGTCTCTTCCCTTCCTCCTGACAAGAAAGCTATTGGCTCGAGATGAGTATTTTTGGTCAAATTGAATCAAGAAGGGAAGTTCGAATGGTACAAGACACGGCTAATTGCTTAGGGGTACACTCAGACTCAGGGAGTTGACTACCAGGATGCTTTGAATGTCATGTTAAAAAAGAATGAAATAGCGCAGAGAACCCAAACATGAGAATTCACAATGGTATGTTACGTACTTATTTAAGGCTTCTTGATAATTTCTTTCTTTTAAGTTGAGTTCCCATTTTTATAATAAATTGATGAGCACATGAAACATGCTTGATTGGGTTACAAAATGGGATAAATGTTTCATGTGTAACACCACGGTCTATTGTGGGCATGCTACAGGTCTGCAGACTAGTGACCTCAACCCATCTCCACAAATCTGATTGGCGACAGTCGCTAATTCCAATGGCGGATTGTTGAGGCTGGGGATTGAACCCCGGACCTCCTAGATAAGGGAACTCTAAACAGGTCCTCATCACCAACTGAGCTTATTTAACTCCCCGGTCTATTGCGAGTCCGCTACAGGTCTGCAGACCAGTGACCCAAACCCATCTCCACGGATCTGATTGGATGCAACCGCTAAAATCAGATACATGAAAAAAATTGCTATAAAATGGATCCATAATTGACAGAGCAGGGACGATCTACAAAAATGGTCTAAAACAAAAAAGGGGAAGGAGGAAAGTACTCAAAACCAGAGCTTTAAAATGAAAAATGAGAAGGAGGAAGGTATACCAGGGAGGATCTACAAAAATGGCATGTTGCGTCGAAGATACGACAGGGAGGATCTACAAAAATGGCATGACCTTGCGTCGAAGCGGTTTTGATCGTGGGAGGGATGGTGGGTTAATAGTAAAAAAAGTTATTTATCAAAATTTATTTGCTACCACCCCTCTAAAAAATGCGTGACGCATCTTTCGTCGCCTAAAACGTGGAGAGTTTCCTTGGAGAAATTGAGATTTATTTGCCCTTCCGCAACAACCTTCAGTCGAGGGCTAAAGTATTGTGATTCCCTCTTAAAATTTCGGGTTAGCTTTTATGTTATTACCGTTTAGGAGGGACATATGTGGTTAGAGAAGTTTGTCCTGTTTGTTTCTAAATTGTCCACGATGAGATTGTTGAGGAGGTTGATTGAGGCCGATCCCCTCAGCAGCTTGGTAGGCGGTGGGGGAGAGGTCGTAAGAAAATAAGGGCAATTGAAAATTCATTATTTAATTATGTGTTGTATACACTCTCCATCATCTAACTATTATTAATGAGTGTTATTGTAACCCTAGGAGTGAGGAGGAATTTTAACAGATGGTGTAAGAAATTTTACTCCTTTTGGTAAGACATATCAGATAGTATAATGCATGAATTGTTTCTCGAATAATTAAGAAAATACACGCAATAATATGAAACTGTATATATCGAGATTCATGTATACATGCTGATAAGAAATTATAAATCAAGCATTGCTTCCTAATAATACAAACAGATCATGTCTGAACATAAGTAATGCATCTTTCCTTTCAGTTAAACCTTCATGAATCTATTGAAACTATGCAGTATATGAAATCGGTATTTCTTTAGAAGTACTAAGAAAATACAAATAAACATAAGAATATGTATATGAGACGATTAATTATTATGAGACGATCTAAGACGCAAGGATAAATAGCATGCAAACCAAAGTCTAATAGAAGATAATTAGGAGGCACGATCGATGCTTACTAGCGTGATAGATACAGACACACCATCTTACTCATAGGGCTCAACAAACCTTATGAGCCTCAAGTTGGGGAGATGAAACCTCATATAAAAGAGTAGTATATGTGAGTCTGTGTTTGTAAACATGAAACACTAGAACATCTGTGTTCGTTAGTAGGGACTGAGATCATTAGAATGCGAATAAGAATTTAGGTTATGTTTGTTGGCTCTGTGAATTCAGAAATTTGAGATACCTTTTTTACCATTAGCTTCACACTTTTGCTTCCACTGTAAGTATTGTTTAATTTTTGCTTCCAGTTAATCATGTTTTGTACCAGTTTTATTATTGTTTCTTAGTTTACTTCTTATTACGGGTTCTGGCCAGACAGTTGATTGTAGTTAAACTAGGTTTAGAATCTCATGACCCAAAAAATTTACAGATCCTTAAATTTTCATCTAAATCATTTCTTGGATGTTAGAGTCATTAAACCATTATCCATAAGTCTATGTGTTGGTGATACGAGAAATTTTCCATAGCTAAGTTCAGCACGAAAATTTAGTTGAAGTTTAATTCTTTGGTATAACTTAATCTTTCGGAGTCAAAAGTGATTATTGATAATATCGTGACTTTACCACCCATTATCTATGATTTATCCTAGTGCAAATATTAAATTCTTCGTACTTCATATGACAAATCATAGATCATTTTAGTATGTCACATGAGGTTACTTTCTCATATTAGTATGTGCACTCATACAAGATTGACTTCTATAGAAGAAGAAATACAAGTTAGTGCATGGAGTCAAGACAGTAACCCATGTAAATATGAGCTCCCGCATTTATCGCATTATGTAGATATTCATTTAACAGATCAGAATCCTAAGGGGAAAATTCATTCTTCCTATGGTAATATTCAATCAAATTCAGTAGGATTATTTATTATCGTATCGTATCTTTTTCCTTATTTTGAATCATGTTTCATTCTCTTTTGCACGAGTTCACCACCCTCATTCACAATAAGATCTTTTACTTACCGATCTTAGAACCCTTCTGGTCGTGTCAGCACTAGGAGTTTTGGTTTTGAAAGACTCTCTTATGCCTACTGGCTATAATGATAGTTGTCAACTTAAAGTGTCTGAATCTATAGTAGAAGCATACATTCTTATTAAAACAGAGTTGAATATAATTATGGACATGGTCTAATTTAGCAGAGACCAAAGTTAGGTTGCTTATAAAACCAAATGTGGAATGACTCGGCTAGTTCACTCCTACATCTCGAGATATAAAAGGAGTTTTCAGTGTTGCCTCATCGATTAAGAAAATTATGAGTTTTAGTATAAGTTATGATGTGCTTCTAATTTGATGCATGTACTTTTCAGGAGGTACTACTAGTCTGAGAAACTTCAGATATTTGTCCCTGAGGAGCTACTAATGTCTCTCAATCATGTCATGAAAATATATGCCCGAAAAAAACGCATTGCTAAAATTTTACCCATAACTAAATCTTTTACAGCTTGACTCCCAGAGTATTAGCAAAACCAATAGTTCAACGACATGAGCTTGCTCGAGTTAATATTATTAGGCGTAACAATGTTGCATTTAAGAGTGACTCGTCTTTTGTCATGAAAGATGCGTCAATTATCATAAGTTGTATAAGTTCACAAGCATAAGTAATCACTCCCTAAGATTTATGGATTTAATGACCAGTTCAAAGAGTTTGTACTTACTCTAACTTAAAACTTAGATAAGACTTCCCGCAACTACAACACGGTAAAGAGGACATTTAGTAGTCAACTTTCAATGCGAAGGTTGGGCACTACTAGTCGGTGGATATGCCCTTCGGGGTGTGTAGTGCCCCTACATAGATTGTTCAATAAGATGTTTTGAGAACATATAGATTGGTTTGCACCTTTTATTCCTTGTGCATTCAAAGATAGAAGAACGATTTTGAGTGCTCTTATAAAGTATCATTGTTATGTAAAGTTGTGTAAGTCCCACTCATAGAAGTTGGACTTTTGAGACACGTTGAGATCTAAAGCTGTTATGAAGGCTCGCAATTGTCTTGGATTAACAAATTAGTATGCGAGATCCATTAAGATTTGCATGAAGATAACACCACCTTTGAATTCACTTATCATGAAAGTGAAAAACCTTCAGTTGGATAGTTAAATGCGGGTTAGTATTCATTCAAACAAAAAGAATGTTAGAATTATACTTGCCCTCAAAAATAAAGATGTTTTGGCTTTACAATGATGATTTAGGGAAAGGTTTGCGATACGTTTTTTCGGAAGCATAAGAACGTCATAGTGTTTTCATCCAGGCAGTTGAAAATTCGGGACGAGGATGTTCAAAAGACAACTTTCAACACGAGGTACGGGCATTATGAGTTTGTAGTTATGTTGTTTGGGCTAACTAATGCACTGTCCGTATTTATGGACTTGATGAACAGGGTGTCTCGAGAATTTCTATATCATTTCGTTATTGTCTTCATTGATGATATTCTGGTTTATTCAAGGAGTCAAGAAGAACATGTCGAGTACCTCAGGACAGTTTTGAGCACTTTCAAGGATAATCAGTTGCACGCAAAATTTTCTAAGTATGAGTTCAGGATTTCAAAGGTTGCTTTCTTGGGACACATTATCAGTCAGAGATCTTATAGTGGATCCAAAGAAAATAGAAACAATCTGAGATTGGCCAAGGCCGAACTCAGTCACTGAAGTACGCAGCTTTTTGAGTTTACCAGATTATTACAGAAGATTCATTAAACATTTCTCAAAGATAGCTTTACTGATGACTACGCTCACCTAAAAGGGAAAAACCTTCAGTTGGACAGCTGATTGTGAGTATGCTTTGAGAAGCTGAAGACCAGACTGATGTTCGCACCAATTGGGTGTATACATTCAGGTGCGGATGACTTTCAGATTTATAGCAACACTTCGGGTCAAGGCATGGGCTATGTGTCGTATGCAACATGAAAAGGTCATAACCTTCGCCTTCAGACAATTAAAGGATCACGAGAAGAATTATCAAGTACAAGATGTGAAACTAACAACCGTCATTCATGTACAAAAGATTTGGAGACATTACCTACGAAGCACGTTGTGAGATCCTTACAAATTATAAGTCTTAAATATATCTTTGATCAACGAGAACTTAATATGAGACAATGTAGATGGTTAGAGTTTCTGTCTGATTATGACATAGAGATTCCGTATCACCCCGACAAAGCAAATGCGGTGGCAGATGCTCTTAGTAGGAGAGGTTAGATTTATTCCCTCATCACTCAGCAGGAGGAGTTGATTTGAGCACTAGAGAGACTGGAGATTAGTGTGATATCCCATGGAAGTGGAAGCTCCGCAAATATAAGCTGGATAGAAATCATATATGACATTAAAGACAGAATTAGACATGTTTTACCCTTAGATCCGAAAATGTCAGAGATTTGAGAATTGACTAAGCAAGATCAGAAAGAGAACTTCATAATTCATGAGGGCTTACTACTTTACGACAAAAAGGTTTGCATTATGGACGTTAGTCAACTTCGAGGGAACATACTCTTCGAGGCTCATAATTCCAAATACTCTATACATTCAGGTAGTATGAAAATGTATGTGAATCTTAAGAGATCAATGTGGTGGCTAGGGATGAAGGGTGACATTACAGAGCATGTTGGAAAGTGTAAAACATGCAAGTTAGTCAAAATCGAATGTCAAAGATCATGGGCAAGTTGTAGTCACTACCTATTCCATAGTGGAATTTTGAAAACGACAATGGATTTTGTTCGTGACCTTCCAAGGCCTCGAAGTGGGAATGATTTTTTATGGATCATCGTGAATCATCTATCTAAGGCTGCTCATTTCATTTCTAATAAGAGGGCAAATCAGGGTCCGAGATTGGCTCAATTGTATGTAGATGAGATAATCTGATTGCATGGTGTTTTCGAAGTCTGTCATTTCATATAGAGATGACGTACTTACTTCTAAGGACTAGAAATATGTCTAGGAGCGTGTTGCAACCCTAGTTTGGATTTGGGCAAAGAGTACTATTAGGATGTTTTAGATTGACCAAAAATGTATAGTCAGGGTCATAGGTTTTTCTTCCAAGTCAGACTCAAGAGTCTCCTGAGAAATGTTGCAGAAAGAAATCAAGCAAGAAATCAATTCGACGATAGTCGAACTCAGTTCGACAACTCAGTTCGACGAACGTCGAACTCAGGTCGACGAAACTCAGAGTTCTATCTCTGAGTTGAGCTCGACGATCTCCGAGCTTCGGTCGACGATAGCTAAATCTCAAGACAAAATCTCAACTCGACACAAAGATTATTCAGGTCGACGATCTCTGAGCTGAGGTCGACGAATAGCAGACTGAGGTCGACGAAATCTGTGCAGTATTCAAGCAGAGTTATTTACAGTTGGCAGAATTAATTAAGGCATTTAAATCTCTCATATTTAATGCATATAGCCGTTCAACAGCAGCAGTAAATGTGATCAGTTTCAGAAGTTAATTCTGAGTTAATTCTGAGTTAATTCCCTAGGCTAATTTCGCTCTCGGGAAAAATGTTTCAGCCGTTTTAAAAGATAGAGTTAATTCAAATGTTAATAATACGGCTAAGGGGAAAGAAAGACGGACAAGGAAGACATCACAGTCTTAAGTCTTCAGCCAAGTAAAGAACACAACACAGTTTTCATTCATACAATGTTCTTCATCTGCTCCAGGCTTTCAAGAGACAAGAAATACATATCAGTCTAAAAAGCTTGTTGGAGAACTACATCAAGTTGAAGTCCTACACGCTGAAACAAAACTTCCATTTCCTGAACAACTCTACATCTCAAGGGGAGCATTGACAAGATCTGGAATCCACACAAAGTCTTCTCAAAGTGCTTTTGAGAATAGAGAAGACTAACATCACTTTCTTTCACCCCTACTGTACAGGGTTTTAACTCCCTTCAAAAGTTAGTCTGGTTCACAAGTCACCTTTTAAAAGACTTGAGTTTGGTTTTTGAGCACCTGATCAAAAGCTCAAAGGGTTGCAATATCTCCCTGTAAATAGATATTGTGGTGGCAGTCACCTGATCAAAACGTGTAGTGGATTCCTACCAGGGTGGTAGAAGAGTGGATGTATCCAGTTTTGAGGAACCACTATAATCCTTGTGTCATCTGGATTGCTTGCTTTCTTTCTTTATTTTAGTGTTGTGCTTGCTCTTTTATATAACATATATATTTAACTAGAGTAAGCCAGATCTATCCTATCTTTCAATTGGTATCAAAGGATTGTTTCTTTGGTTGTACAGGCTAACACCTGAACCAAAACGATCTGATAGATCTTATTTTTTTCTAAGAGTTTGTCATGGCACAAAATGAAGAATTTTCTAGCACTAGACCTCCTATGTTCAATCTAGATAAGCTTGCACTATGGAAGGAGAGAATTAGGCTGTTTATGAATTCTATTGATGAAGCCATTTTCAATTCCATTTTGACAGGTCATTATCAACCATTGGAAACAACAAGCATGAATGTTGTTCCATCATCTCAATGGACAGAAACCCAGAAAAGGCTAAAGATGGCTGATGCACAAGCAATGAACATTCTTGCTCAATCAATGTCTGATGACATTTTTCAGTAAATTGTTGAATGCACCTCAGCAAAGGACATCTGGGACTCCCTCACAGTAATGGCTGCTGGATCAGCTAAAAAGAGAAAATATGATGCTGATACTTGGAGTGATTCTGAAGCTTCATCATGTATAACTGAGGATGAAGAAGAAAAAAGAGCAAGAGAATTCTGCTTGATGGAAATCAATGCATCTTTTAGCAGCGATGATGAAGAATCTGAATCTGATGAAGAATCAGAAACAGAATCAGAAGAGGATCGGGTTATCTCTTCCTTTGATTTCTCTTCAGAACATTTTAAAGAAAATTTTAAAATTTTATGCAATGATTTGATTCAATCTGAGAAAGAAATAAAACTTCTCAGAGAAAAAGCAATTAATTTATCTTCTGAAACTATTCAACTCAAAGAAGACTTAACAATTACTTCAAAAAAATTAGCTTCATTAGAATCAGTTAAAGGCAAAGAAAAGATAATAGACTTAGATAAAATAACTGAATTTTTATCAAAACCAACTAAACATTTTCAGAAAATTTGTGTTCAACATAATTCGTCAAACAGAGCTCGACGAAAACAACACTCTTCGTCAAACTCAGGTAGACGAACTCTGAACAAAGATTTTAATTTTAACCGGTCTGGAAATTATGATCGACGAAATCAATATACTTTGTCGAACCGAGCTCGACGATCGTGGAACACAGAAAACAAATGTTATCGTTCTGTGAACAGAGATCGACGATCTCACTACTCTTCGTCGAACTCAGATCGACGAAATTATTTTTCGTCGAACTCAAAATTTCAGAACAGAAATTTTTATCCTTTTGAAAATTATAATCAAACTCAAATATTCAAAAATCCTTTTACCCAGTGGTTCATACCTTCTAGGAAATTTCACCCTCTAGGTTACAAAGATCAACCTGTATGTTCTTTTATATCTAATTATTATGAAAAAGAATCAGAACCCAAGGTAATCTGGGTCCAGAACTCCTAACCTCTCTTCTCAGGAAAAGACATTTTACCACAGAGGAACAGTGGTATTTGATAGTAACCAAAAGCTTGGTCACAGACAGCAATAGCTTTATTAGGGGGAGATTATGTAGGGGGAGATTGGTGCAGAGGATACAGCAGCAGCAGTCTCAATTATTCAGGAATCTGGAAGATGATTTCAGGAAAATTGTTGGAACCACATTTCAGCATATCTGAAATAAGTTCAGTTGAAGATTAGCAAAAGAACAGCTACAGAGCCTATCAGAAGTTTTTCATATTTATATTTCAAAACTTTGTTGTTTATTTTATTTCTCAAAGCACTTATTTTATATTTGCTTTGTATTCTTTTTGTGAAAATAGTATTCTCACCCAAATAGGGGGAGATTGTTGGAACCCTAGTTTGGATTTGGGCAAGGAGTACTATTATGATGTTTTAGATTGACCCAAAATGTATAGTCAGGGTCATAGGTTTTTCTTCCAAGTCTGCCTCAAGAGTCTCCTGAGAAATGTTGCAAAAAGAAATCAAGCAGAAAATCAGTTCGATGATAGTCGAACTCACTTCGACGAACGTCGAACTCAGGTCGACGAAACTCAGAGTTCTATCTCTGAGTTGAGCTCGACGATCTCCGAGCTCCGGTCAACGATAGCTGAATCTCAAGACAAAATCTCAACTCGACGCAAAGATTATTCAGGTCGACGATCTCTGAGCTGAGGTCGACGAATAGCAGACTGAGGTCGACGAAATCTGTGCAGTATTCAAGCAGAGTTATTTACAGTTGGCAGAATTAATTAAGGCATTTAAATCTCTCAGATTTAATGCATATAGCCGTTCAACAGCAGCAGTAAATGTGATCAGTTTCAGAAGTTAATTCGGAGTTAATTCCCTAGGTTTATTTCGCTCTCGGGAAAAATGCTTCAGCCGTTTTAAAAGATAGAGTTAATTCAAATGTTAAAAATACGGCTAAGGGGGAAGAAAGACGGACAAGGAAGACATCACAGTCTTTAGTCTTCAGCCAAGTGAAGAACACAACACAGCTTTCATTTATACAGTGTTCTTCATTTGCTCCAGGCTTTCAAGAGACAAGAAATACATATCAGTCTAAAAAGCTTGCTGGAGAGCTACATCAAGTTGAAGTCCTACACGCTGAAACAAAACTTCCATTTCCTGAACAACTCTACATCTCAAGGGGAGCATTGACAAGATCTGGAATCCACACAAAGTCTTCTCAAAGTGCTTTTGAGAATAGAGAAGACTAACATCACTTTCTTTCACCCCCACTATACAGGGTTTTAACTCCCTTCAAAAGTTAGTCTGGTTCACAAGTCACCTTTTAAAAGACTTGAGTTTGGTTTTTGAGCACCTGATCAAAAGCTCAAAGGGTTGCAATATCTCCCTGTAAATAGATATTGTGGTGGCAGTCACCTGATCAAAACCTGTAGTGGATTCCTACCAGAGTGATAGAAGAGTGGATGTACCCAGTTTTGGAGAACCACTATAATCCTTGTGTCATCTGGATTGCTTGCTTTCTTTCTTTATTTTTGTGTTGTACTTGCTCTTTTATATAACATATATATTTAACTAGAGTAAGTCAGATCTATCTTATCTTTCAATATAGAGATAGTCTGATTGAATGGTGTTTCGAAGTCTGTCATTTCATATAGAGATGACGTATTTACTTCTAAGGACTAGAAATATGTCTAGGAGCGTTTGGGTATTAAGTTAAAGTTCAGCAAAGTCTTCCACCCCCAGAAAGATGGGAAAACAGAGCGCACAAATAGAATCATACAAGATATGCTTCGTATGCACATTCTGGACTTTGGAGACAAGTGGGTGAAATATGTCACCTTAGTAGAGTTTTCTTACAAGAACATTTATTTTGCAATGTCATGTAACTTGTATGTTTGCCATTTGAAAGGACACGTTCAGTGCAGTAAAATTCCACACTATCGGCCACAATGTGCTGAGTCATGATTACACTTAGAGCGACATCAAATCAATTTGAGGGAAAGGCAAAAAGATCAATAGAAAAAAATCACGTAAAACCTATATTTGGACTCTTACACAAAAGTACAAAATGATAACCTCTCCTTATTAGCCACTAAAACCAATATGTCGCTTCAAGATCAAATAGAGAAGTCTAAGGAGCAAGCGGAACTCTTGTTAATGAACTTGTGGCTACTCATTGAATCTATCAAGGTGAGCGCATGTTGATTGCAAAAATGCCATGAAGTGATACTCCTTGAAATGAACAAGATAAAAAAAATTATTTGCAGTGGGTGATCCACTCCAATGGGTCATTCTTACTTTCAACAAGTTGAAAATTCAACTTCATATTAAGAGGTACACCTTCCCCTTATAGTCATTTTCTAACGGTGGCCAACTCGAGTTGTTGTTGTCCAACATGTCCATTTTGTGGTAGCAAACAATTACCGACCAAAATGGGGTTCAATGTAGGTGATGATCCCATCAGTCATCGAGTGAAGTAGTTCAGATGACCTGTGAATCCCGTCAAGCTATGAAAGATTGTTGGACTAGGGTTGAAAAGAGTGTCAAACAATGTGCTGGAGTCGGGGGCACTAAGTTGTTGTTGGAACAATGTGTGAGGGACACCACGAGATGTGTTAGGTTCGGCAATGTAGCTCGTGTCCAATTGATATAGCGTCGAGCTATTGAAGGTTTTTGTTATGTGCAGCGGAGATACAAGGGGGTTTAAACCCTAGATCTTGTGAAAGGAGAAGAAGTTGAGGGAAGAGGCAGAGGAAAACCCTAGAGGGAGAAGAGAGGTTAGAGAGAGAGGAATTTAGAGAGATAGAGAAAACTTTAATTCATTGCTTAATTCCAATTACACAACAAGAGTCTATTATATAAAACACAGATGACACGAGTGTAAATACCTGATACAAATAAAAACACAATATTAAAACCAATAAACAGACTACATGATGCCTCAACTCCTAAAATATTAAAATACTTAATACTCTTGTCTCGATATAATAACACTCATAATACTAGAAAACCAATGGCGTGAGGTATATAACACTCCACCCGTCATTGAAATTGAGCTTGCCCCCAAGCTCGAACTCCAGTAGGATGATCGGCTCCTATGCCTCTTTGATCTCGCGCCAAAATAGCTCCCGAGCGTCTCGCGGTGGTGTTGATTGCGAGGTGTAGCGGCGTCGTCGTCAAAAGGACGAGCGGCTGAAGTAATGGTTCTGGTTGGTCCGGTGAAGCAGCAGGAGGCAGAAATGATAGGAGGGCCGTGGGAACAGCGGGCGGCATAATGAAAGGGTCCGGCGGGCCCGGCGACGAACAATGGCTTCAAGAATGCTGAAGAAACCATGGTCGATAGAATGAACGGGTCCGGCGGGGATGGCAGTGCGCTGCAAAGCAACGACGACACTGCGGCCGAAGGGGCCGACAGAGTACTAGCCGACAGCATAGGCAATGGTGTGGTCGGAGGCGGCATAGCGGAAACCGGCGTGGAGGGTGGGACCAGCAAGGCAGGGGCCGGTGGCGTGGGAGGTGGAACGGCCGGTGGCGGAACTTCAAAGTATCTCGATCGCTCTAATTAATCAAGCTTGGCATCAAATCGAGACATGGAGTCCTGAAATGACACCGACCACTTCAACAGCATCAAGTGAAGGGTGGTCGCATCTGTGTCACTAATCTTGATGTCCATTAAATAATGAGTAGGTTAAATAATTAATTCACTTAAGAATTAATTAGAAATCAAATTTCTTTGGGAAATGGCGTGGGGGATGTCTGAGTTGTTGAGGGGCTGGAGGAGAGGAAGTGAATAATAATAAATATAAAAGGTGGTTGAGGACGGAGGGGCTTCAGGAGAAAAAAAAAATAAAGATGGAGAGGTAGCGTGTAGAAGAGGTGAAAGAGTGGTGGGCCCAGGAAAAAAAGAAATAAACTAGGAAGGTAGGAATGGGCTCGATAGAACCCAGGCGGCTCGAGACAGCAAGCGGCTTCAATGAGGGGAGAAGAATATGTGTGCGAGGAAAATTGTTGAGTGTGGCGGACGCAACTGCTCTGTGGATAGGACGCGTCAAGCAAAGGTGTCGAAGATGGCGTCAAGGTGTTGGTTGCTGCTGCGGCTCTGGGTATGCGGAAGTAGCAGAAGCAGTGACAACAACCGATCTTCGGCAGAGTAGTTAGAAGGATCTGGAATAGTTGGCTTGCGGAAACGACGAAAGAAGAGCAGCACAGGGGTCGGTAGAACCCGTATGGCGCATCTTGGTTGATGTCGGGCTTGTGGTGGGCGGAGAAGATGATGAAGAGGCTGCGGAACAGTCGAGGCGGCGGTTGTGGAGCAGTGGAAGAGTTGAGCCGAGGAAAGAGCGCTCTGATACCAAGTTGTTATGTGCAGCGGAGATATAAGGGGGTTTAAACCCTAGAGCTTGTGAAAGAAGAAGTTGAGGGAAGAGGAAGAGGAAAACCCTAGAGGGAGAAGAGAGGTTAGAGAGAGAGAGGAATTTAGAGAGAGACAAAACTTTCATTCATTGCTTAATCCCAATTACAAGACAAGGGTCTATTATATAGAACAAAGATGGCACGGGTGTAAATACCCGATACAAATAAAAATACAAAACATTAAAACCAATAAACAGACTACATGACGCCTCGACTCCTAAAATATTAAAATACTTAATACTCTCGACTCGATGTAATAACACTTCTAATACTAGATAACCAACAGTGTGAGGTACATAACAGTTTTCAAAGGGTGGCATAGTATAAACAATAGGGTGGTCCAGCCAGACATGGACAATAGCGATGGTCGTGTTGTGTCGCACTTCATTGGCTTCTGAATCGGCTAAGATCCTGTTCTTCATCTACTTTAGTTTCTTAAATTGGTACTCTAAAGTTTATATGATGATTGGCTTGATGCATAAAATTATAGTGGAGGTTGTCCTAAGGCAGTGGAGGATTGGATCAAACGAAATGGATCACACCTTATCTTTTATGATGCACGACGAGTCCAACCCGTGTTGAGGCCGCACGTACCAACGTCGTCTACATGTAGTGGAGGTGTGACTGCATGTTCTATTATCTTCTATATAATTATGTGTTGTGTTATTTTAATGGTATAGTTTTAATTTTGTATGTATCCAAATGTTGCAAGCCAATATGGGGAACAACTTTGTGAACCTACTTGACCAGCCGGTTGGGCCCTTGGTTTGTATGCAAGAATTAATTCTAAATTTCCTATCTCTCCCCTTTCCCTCTTCCAATCTCTCTCTAAGCCCAGCGGAAGGCCGCGTGCGACCTAGCAGCTCCAACTGTCAGCGCTTGTCCGCATTTTGCGGATCCACATTAAATTTCGCTCCTCCTCGTCGCCAACCATAGCACCTCCCGGCCCAAGGAAGGGAGATATTACTCCTCCTACGCATCCTCCTCCTTTGATACCTTTCACGAGATCTCAATCGGAAGCCCATAACATCTTGGTATCAGAGCTAAACGTCGGCGACCCCCACCCTGACACTTCTTCTGCCCCAGTCCGCCCTGTCTGCCCCGCGGAGACAATCAGTGACATGGCACCTCCGCCGGCCTGCTATCGAATCATCCAGCTGCTTGACACGCCCCTCTTCCTGATGGTTGAAGGCGGTTCATCCCTGTCCCAGTTGACAGAACTCTTCCAAACCATGCTCACGACCCAGAACTCCAAAATGGAGGCCCTCAACGCCCATTTAAATGCCCTACAGGGTGCGCCATCTCCTCCGCCTATGAACACGGATGATTGTCCCTTGACAAGCCGGGTGGACTCCATAGATCCTCACGCGGACTACCCCGCCTTCTCCCATTCTATCCAGATGGATTTTCCTATATACGAAGGCCGCGAAGATACTCTGTCTTGGATTTCCGGTTGTGACATTTTCTTTGCCAATCAATGCACGTCGGATGACGAACGTGTAAACATCACCTCCTTCCACCTACTTGGCCCGACGCAATTGTGGTTCAAAAAACTTATGCTGAAACACCCCAATTCCTCGCGAGAGAATTTTAGTGTGGCCTGCACCTTGCAGTTTGGTCCTGCTCTACCGGGAAACCCGTTGGGAGACCTAGTGACCCTCAAACAAGTCGGCATCATCAACACCTATTTGGAACAATTTCAGATTTTGTTATCAAGGGCGACGTCCATTTTACTAGAGCAACAAGCTCCCCTCTTCACCGTCGTTCTTCATGAGAGGTTGCGTTGGGATGTGGAATTACAGACGTTGTGTGATCTCATCGTAGCTATGAGCCTCGCCTAGGCTTGTGATCGGCGACTGCTCTTAGATCGTCTGCCCATGGGACGATGTGATTATCAGGCAGCCCATCCTCCTATTGGTTCAACTAACAAGGCTCCAATCGGTGAAGAGCCGCCCCGGCCTACTTTATGCCGCCGTTGTCCCGCCCTGAAATGGCCACCTGCCGCGAAAAAGACATGTGCGTCAATTGTGAAAGATAGGGTAAGCTCTGAATAACTCTAGAGGGGGGGTGAATAGAGTTTTTGAAAACTTTCCCTTTTGCTGAAATAAAAGGTAAGTGTACAAGTGCAGCAAGTGAACTAGAGAAAAGTAACTAAGCTACACAACAAACATTATATCACAGCACAAGCACAAGAGAAGATCACAGACACACAGACAACACAAGAATTTTATAGTGGTTCCCCAAACTTGGGTACATCCACTCTTCTACCACCCTAGGTAGGAATCTACTACAGGTTTTGATCAGGTGACTGCCACCAATGAGCTTTTGATCAAGTGCTCAAAAACCAACCCAAGTCTTTTGGAAGGAGACTTGCAACCAGAATAATTTTGAAGGGAATTAAAACCCTGTACAGAGGTGGGATGAGAGTTTGATGAAAGTCTTCTTTTCTCAAAACACAGTGAGAAGACTATGTGGATTCTGAGTTGTTGATGGCAAAGCTCCCCCTAAGATCTTGAATGATTCAGGAGAGAAAGCTTTGTAAAAGGGTGAGTAGGCCTTCAGCTTTTCAGAGATCCTTGACTGATTTGAATGTTGCTGTCACTTGAGATCCCTGAAAACAAAGAGGGAGAGAAAGAAAGACTCTTGATGGTGATGGTTGTTCTTTTTTCTTCTCTTGAGAGCAGTCAATTTTCTGAGAGATGTTTTTCACTGCACTTTTGATGTTTTCTTTGCTGTGACTCTGGTTGATGATCAATCTCTGCTCTTGTCTCCTGTAGTTTTCTTAGCAGGGAGATGTGTATATGATAACTGCAACTTCGTCGAATTCAAAAAGAAAACTCTGCAATAAATGTTCAGCCGAAATCTTGGGAACGAAAAACGGCAAGAATGCTGTCAATTATTCTATTCTATGTCTGTCCCGAGATATAAGCAATTAATTCCATGGAGGATATTAGCAATCAATGCTGTCAGTAACGGCTCTATTCGGAGAATATAAGTGCATTGATTTACACGGGAATTAATAGCATATAATAGATATAAAATGATGAGACAGAAAGAGAAAGAATAAATAACAAAATGTCTTACAGTTTTCGTCGACCTGAGATCAGCTTTCGTCAAACTGAGATCAGCTTTCGTCGGCCTGAGCTCTGTGAATCAACTGTTGTGCATAAATTGACTAATTCTGCGCTCTATGTTCGTCGACCTGAGACTGTGAAGTTAGTGGACCTAAGAACTTGGTCAATCTGTCAGCGTTGAGTGAATAGCACATCTGGCGTTGAGTGTTCTTTGTCTCTGAGTCAGCCTTGGCTTTGAGTGAATTATGGCGCTGAGTGTTGAAGAGTTAGTCGATCTGAGAACGGAGTTCGTCGAGCTCAGCTCAGATATTTTAGCTCTGAGTTAGTCGAGCTGAGCACGACTACGTCGACCTGAGATCGACGAATGTAGATTTCTTTTTCTAATTCTTGATTTCTCTAAGTCTTGAGTTTTTGGCAGTGTTGTAGGTTGGTCCTTTGATCTGTTGACTCTAAGAACATGGCCTACACTCTAGAAACACATAAAATTTGACCCTTCTATACAATATGGATCACAACCAAGGTTGTCAGGATCGCGATCCAGATCATAGAATCTTACGATTCTACGACCCAGATTTTGTAAATCGATCCTGATTTTGTAAAGCGATCCTCGATCCGACCATACTATCAAATTCGATCCTACCTCGAAATGATCTCATCTAGGATCTCGATCCTGACAACCTTGATCACAACCTAAGAAGAGAACCTAGCCCAAATCACCTAGGGGTTCCAACAATCTCCCCCTATTTGGGTGAGGTTACTTCAACCAAAAACAGATAAAGATCACAAGACAAAATGAGGTAAACATAGCATGAAAACTGAGATAACTGATAGAATAAATAAGCTATCAGTACCTTTATAAAGCTATGTACCCAGATTGTTCACAGAAAGCACAGAAAATAAACAATTTAAATGTTCTTGTGAGAATCAGAAGGCTTAGCAAATTTGATTATCCTGTTTGGATCATGAGCTTGCTTCATAGTCATGGTCATATCAGCATCACCAATAGTCTTTTGTGAGATAGTTCTTGGAACCACTGCTTCAGAATGTACACTCATGTATTCATCAGCATTGAATAATTTTCCTACTTGATATCTTTCAAACTCTTTCTTCCTGTAGCTAGACATAGTAGAGAACTGAGAAGAGTCTTGACCTTTTTCTTTGGCTTTGCCTATTTTGTGAGAGAGCCACAGATTCCTTGAATCTAGTCATTCTTGTAGTTGGACTAGTTTCAGGATCATAAGCTGGAATTGGAGGTTCTTCGGGGTCATTAGCTTTGTCAGGAGATGGGGGAGGGGAAAAAGTTGGCTGAGGGATAGGCTGTTGAGCTGACTGATGTCTGGAATAAGACTGATGTCTCTGTTTATGCTGACTGTCTCCATAAGAGTGAGAAGGTCTTCCCTGTCTCTGATAAGTTTTAGTGAGAGTAGGTTTAGTGAATCCTTCTGAGCTCTGAGATAAGGTTCTTGAGGCACTTGTAGCTGGAGGAGGAAGAGGAGGATCCCTTTTGAATTTCTCAGGTGGAGGAGAGTATCTTCTGCTTTTCTTTCTTTTCTTTTGTTCATTCTTGGATAGCCACATCCAAGCTGGCATCCCCTTATAAGGAGTTATGTTTTGCAGAATGTAGTATGGAATATCATTTGTAGACTTAGGTTTTGGAGCAGGTGGAGGAGGTGCTTTCCTTTTCTTGGAGATTAGCTTCCTCTTTGGAGCATCATCAGAATCATCATCATCATCATTATCATCATCATCATAAGACAAAAGATTGTCATACATTTCATCAATCTGACTGATCAGATCCTTGGGAATTTCTTTGCTAGCTTGAGTGGGAACAACTTCAGCTTCAGCTGCTTCAGCTTCTATAGCAATGTCCTGATTTACTAGATCATCTAAACTAGGAATAGGACTATTATCCATGATATAAGTTGGCCCAGGAGGGCTAGATCTTTGTTCATATAAAGCTACTGGAGGAGCTATCAGACTTTTCTTTATAATGACTAACACTTCTGAACTTGCAGGGGAGGTGTAGCATACTATTGCTCTGGATGATTGAGTGGGAGAGGAGAGGCAGAACTGAATATAAGATCCAAAAAATTTCAGCAGAGTATGTAGATTTACTTTAGATTTAATGAAGTAGACCCTTCCAGGCAGAACTTCTGGCAAGCTGGTCTCTTGAGCATTGGATACTATAATATCTGTACATTGATTATCTACATATGCTACTGAGTCAGTTATCTCTATATCAGCTGATTCCATATCAGTATCAAGAAAATGTAGAAAATCTGGTTCCATATCAACATTTGTTCCTGCTGCTGCTGCTGGTGCTGCTGTTGCTACTTCATATACCATATCAGTATCAAGAAAATATAGAGAATCTGGTTCCATATCAACATTTGTTCCTGCTGCTGCTGCTAGTGTTGTTGTTGCTACTTCATCATTAAGTATCTCCCCCTGCCTGGTTTCAGTATGTACTGAAGCCAGGCCCCCAGATGAAGTGAGGGTAGAGATGAGGGTAGAGATTTGAGCAGAAAGAGATGATATGAAGATAGACAGAGGGGAAATAGCCTCTGCAATGATGGTTTGGAGGATAGGCTTGAGGAGCTCAAGAAGTGGTTGGATGATAGAGGGATTCAAAGATGTGGAGTCAGATGTTTGGGCAGGAGGTGGTTGAGAAGGGATAGAGGTAGTGAAGATAGTTGCTGGAGGAGATGGTTGGTTGGAAGTGTCTGCAAGGGGGTCCTGTTGAGGAGATTGGTGAGAGGAATGAGTGGTCAGAGAAAATGAAAGTAAATTAAAAGAAGGGATTGAGGAGGGAGTTGAGAGGGGGATATCATCAAGATGAGATGGAAAAGGAGATTGGGGAGGAGTAGGGATGGATGTATCAGCCCTAGGAGAGGGAGAATTGGATGGAATATGTGTAGGGGAAGAAGGAATTGGAGATGCTGGAGGTGTAGGGTATGTATTAGAATAGAAATGGAGGCTGGGGTTTGTTGAACTTGAGGCTGAGATGGAGCGTGAGAATCAGGAGGAGGTGGAGGGGTGGATGGAATCTCTGCAGAGGGGTGAGGAGTGGCTGATGTAGCCCTTGTACTTTCAGAAGATTTAGATGAAGAGGACTTGCCCTTAGATGGCTTTATAATAGTCCTCTCCCATCTGCCAAAGAGGGCAGATGAGAGCTTCTTAGATGCATTGATGCATGTTGTCTGAGATAGCAGTAGTGCATTGGCCTTGGCTTTCAGGAACAAGCCCAAGATTCTGCCATAGCAAACCTCCTTTTTGATGTTCTTTCTCCTGATTAGGTCAAACAGAATTTGTGGCCAGTTCACACTTCTCTTACTGAACAGGGCAGCCATAACCAGGAACTGTTGCCTGGAGATATAGACATGTGTTGTATGCTTGGCAAACAGCACCTTCCCAACGACATCCACAAGAAATTTATATGCCGGGGAGAAATTTTTCTTATACAGTTTGTTAGGGTTTTCTCCGAAGTGACCCATAACAGCCAGCATATCTTTATATTCCTTATCATCTAGTTCTAGATCATCTTCTCCAGTTTTCAAATTGAAAAGTTCAGAGAGAATGGAGGGAGAAAGAATCACCTGAGTACCACTGATAGTCCCAGTCATTTCAGTCTCTGTTGAAGAAGAAGAGCCAACCCATTCCTTGATTTCCGTCATAGAAATCCTGATTCTATCAGACATGAACTGCTTCAGATTTTGTTCCTCAAATAGCTGTAGAATATCTATGAAAATTTGATCTGACTGTTGGAAAGAGTCAAAATCAATATCGAAACCATGATCGAACTTTATGTCGGTTGATCCAGTAGCGGTCATTTGTGGCGTTAAGATCGAATGAGAGAGAGAAAGAGCACACCTGCAAGAGAAAACACAAGATCAAGTGCAGGAGGGGAATTCTGAAAGCGCGGGATTGAGGTCGAAGATAAGCAAGATATAGTATTTTCTGGAATATGAAACGACAATCTCAATCCGACGAAAACTCAAGATTCTTCGATCTCAGGTCGACGAAAATTACGTAAAGGACAAAGTTCGTCGAACTAAGAACGAAGAGAGGGAAAGTTTTCGTCGTTCGCAGAAAACTTGTAGAGATATAATTCGTCGTCCTCTGATCGACGAATGAACTATACTTAGAGATTTCGTCGATCTTAGGTCGACGAAAATTCTCAAGAATAGTTATCAGTTCGTCGATCTCAGGTCGACGAACAGAGACAATTCTTTGACTACAGACAGAGCATTAGATTAAATCCTGACCATTTATCATACCAAGCTGATTGACAAAGAACAGATGCTTGGATGAGTCCAATGGCTTAGTGAATATGTCTGCTCTTTGCAAATCAGTAGAGATAAATTCAAGTTTAATCTTATGTTTGTCAACATAATCTCTAATGAAATGATGTCTAATGTCTATATGCTTGGTTCTAGAATGCAATACTGGATTTTGTGCAATTGAAATGGCACGTGTATTATCACATAGTATAGTTGAATTATTTAAGTTGACATCATAATCTAGTATTTGGTTTTGTATCACAAAATCTGTGAACAGCAACTGCCTGCAGCCATATACTCAGCTTCAGCAGTGGAAGTTGAAACAGATGTTTGTTTTCTACAGAACCAAGATACAAGTCTGTCACCAAGGAACTGACAAGTTCCTGAGGTGCTTTTCCTGTCTACTCTGCATCCAGCATAATCAGCATCAAAAAATCCAGTTAACACAAATGCTGATTCTGTTGGATACCAGAGGCCTAGATCTGGACAACCTTTTATATATCTTAAAATCCTTTTTAAGAAAATAAGGTGAGATTCTTTAGGGTTCACCTGGAACCTAGCACAAAGATATGTGGCAAACATAATGTCTGGCGTGCTTGCTGTTAAATACAGTAGGGATCCAACAATGGCCCTATACTTGGTCTGATCAACTGATTTTCCAGATTCATCAGCATCTATAACAGCATTGGCAGCCATGGGAGTCTTCATGATAGAAGCATCATTCATCCCAAACTTCTTAATAAGCTCTTTAGCATATTTAGACTGAGAGATGAAGATTCCTTCAGGGATTTGTTTCACTTGGAGACCAAGGAAATATGATAACTCACTCATGCTATTCATCTCAAACCTTGAGTGCATTAGATCAGAAAATCTTTTGCACAGATTTGGATCAGTAGAGCCAAAGATTATGTCATCTACATATATTTGTACTAATAGAATTTTATCATGATGCAGTTTTGTAAAAAGGGTTCTATCAACCATGTCTCTTGAAAAACCATGCTCTAAAAGAAAGATGGCTAAGGTCTCATACCAAGCTCTTGGAGCTTGCTTTAAATCATAGAGAGTCTTATGCAATTTAAAAACATAGGAGGGGTGAGTTGAAGAGATAAAACATGGTGGTTGTTCCACATATACTTCTTCTTTTAGTTCCCCATTGAGAAAAGCACTTTTGGCATCCATTTGATATACCTTGAATTTCTTGTGAGCAGCATAGGCCAAGAAAATTCTGATGGCTTCAAGTCTTGCAACAGGTGCAAAGGTTTGATCATAATCAATTCCTTCCTCTTGCATGTATCCCTGAGCAACAAGTCTTGCCTTGTTCCTCACAATCACACCTTGGGCATCAAGTTTGTTTCTGAATACTCACTTAGTCCCAATTACTGGATAGCCCTTAGGCCTTGGAACTAAGTCCCAAACTTTACACCTCTCAAACTGATTGAGTTTCTCTTGCATTGCAATAATCCAGTTTGGATCTTGCTCTGCATCAGATATAGATTGAGGCTCAATTTGAGAGAGAAAGCAGGCAAGCATCACATCAGGGTTGAGTTGATGCCTTGTCTGCACTCCTGCTAATATGTCTCCAATTACTTGAGATCTAGGGTGATCCCTAAGTGTGACAAAATCATTAAGAGAAGTTGGTTCAGCAACAGTTATTTGATTAAATTCCTCTTGTGGAATTGTGTCAACTGTTGTAGAAGACTGAGTTGCTTCCACAATCTCTTCTTCACTTTCAGCTTCTGATATAACTTGTGGAGAGGGATGTGATTCAACCTTTGAGGCAAGGTTTAGATCATCCAAGCTCTCACACAAATTCTGTACCTGCAAACTGTTGATAGAGATATCTCTCTCCTTGTAGAACATGTTAGATTCATCAAATGTCACATGCATAGATTCTTCAATTTTTAGTGTTGATTTATTAAACACCATATATGTCTTACTGACTTGGGAATATCCTAGAAAAATTCTCATTGCAGCCTTAGCTTCAAACTTTCTAAGATGTTTCTTGTCATTGTTGTGAATATAAAATATACATCCAAATACTTTAAAATATGTGATTATAGGTTTCTTCCCTTTGAGTAGTTCATAGGGAGTCTTAAGCTTTAGTTTATGTATTAGGCTTCTATTCAGAACATATTTTGCTGTGCTTACTGCTTCTGCCCAATAGGATAGAGGCATGTAAACATCTGCAAGCAATGTACCTGCAACTTCAATAAGTGTTCTATTCTTTCCTTTCAACTACCTCATTTTGTTGAGGAGTTCTGGGAGCTGAGAAGCAGTGTCTTATACCTTCTTTCCTACAGAACTCTAGCATAAGAAGAGATTCAAACTCAGTGACATGATAACTTCTGATCAATGCAACTTGAGTAGAATACTCAATCTGTATGTTCTTGAGAATATCTGTAAGAACTTGAAAAATATCTGACTTAGCTCTCAAAAAGAAAACTCATGTGAATCTGGAGAAGTCATCTACAATAACTAATGTATAAGACTTTCCTCCTAGACTTTATACAGCAATAGGACCAAAAAGGTCCATATGGAGCAAATACAAAATTCTAGGTGAATCACTCTTATTAATGGATTTGAACTAGATTTAGTTTGATTGCCTAATTGACAAGCCCTGCATAGGCCTTCCTTCCTGTAGGGACCAGAAGGTAAACCTCTAACAAGATTGTCCTTAGATAACCTAGCTATATTTTTATGATTTACATGTCCTAGTCTTTTGTGTCATAAAGTAGTTTGAATGCTAACAGAATTGAATAAACAGATTTCAGATTTAGCTGATTCAAACTTTACTAAGTAGATGTTGCCTTGTCTAGTTCCTGTTAAAACAGTTGTGTTGTTTAAAGAAATTACACATAAAGAGTTAGTAATGCTTACTTGATAACCTGTATCACATAGTTGGCTTACTGATATTAGGTTATGCTTTAGACCATTTACATAAGTCACCTTTGTGAATGTGACAGCACCACAGTTGAAGTCACCGTAGCTTTTTATCAGTCCAAAGTCTGAGTCCCCAAAGATTACTTTAGGTCCAGTCTTGGTTTTATAGTTGATTAGGCATTCTTTGCAACCTGTCATATGTTTAGAGCAACCACTGTCCAGGTACCACTTGTTTTGAGTGACAGGATTCTCTTCTACCTGCAAAGAGGATTAGCATTTTTTGACCCAGGTTACCTTGGGTCCTTGTTGTTTAACATAGCCAAAACTAAAAATAAAAGAACATTCAGGTTGATCCTTATAACCTAAAGGATGATACCTTCCAGGAGGTATGACCCACTGACTAAAGGGATTAAAGGATTTATTAGTTTTTACATTACTCTGGTTATGAACTAGATCTGACAAATTTGGGTATGTTCGTCGACCTGAGCTCGACGATTGGGGTTGAGTTCTTTGATCTCTGCTCAAAGAATGGAAGTATCCATTCTCAGAGCCCCAAAAACGTCGATCTCTGGTCGACGAACCATACTGGTTTCGTCGATCCCAGTTCGAAGAATAGATTACATTATTATTTGCGTTCAGAGTTCGTCGTTCTGAGTTCGACGAACTATGCCCATTTCGTCGTTCTGAGTTCGACGAAATTTGCTGAACATAATTATATTGTGTGTTTTTCTTTTTCTGACTTGTTTTCTTAAGGTCTAGTTGTTTAAGCACTTCATTGACTTTCTCTACTTGTTCAGTATTTTTCTTACCATTTTCAGAAATAAAACTTATGGATTTTGATAGTTGATTTTTTTGAATAAGGATTGGTTCACTAGATGAGGCTCCTAATTCTAGTTTGTTATTACTAGATCTTGTATTGACTGTGGTAGTTATGTCTATCAGTTGTAAACTTCTACCATTTAAGGTTTCTTCTAGTTCCTTAGTCTTACTTAATTCAGATTTTAGGAACATTATTTGTTGATTAGCTAGGTTTAATTCTTCAGTTAATTTTTCATTATCAGCAATGATTTTTTCTTGTTCTAATAGTTTTTCCCTGAGAAGTTTGATTTCCTTCTCAGATCCTATTAGGTCTAAACACAATAGTTTAAATTCAGATTTGAATTCTTTAGACTGAAAATCATATGAAGCAATTACCTGATCCTCTTCACAGAGGAATTCTTCATCTTCTGATTCATCTGAGTTTGATCTACTGCTTCCAGCATCTATTGCCATAAGGCAAACTTCTCTTGCCTTCTTTTCTTCTGTATCATCTTCACTGGAACTGGATGAGGATGTTTTATCTTCAGTATCACTCCAGGTTTCAGCCACAAAGCCCTTCTCCTTTTTGTATTTGCTGGAAGAGGCCTTGTTGTGCTGATGTCTTCTTGACTCCTTCTCATGCCTTCTTTCTCTCTTTTGAGCTTCTGGACATTCTGAGATGAAATGTCCTGTTTTCCTGCACCCAAAACAGACAACTTCTTTAGAATGGGTCTTATCATACCTGGGTTTATCTTCATTCCTTGAAGGCTTCCTCCTGAAGTCCTTTCTTGTCATGTTATAGAATCTCTTAGCAAAGAGACTCATAATTTCTTCATTGGCAGATAGGCTGGGAGATTCTTCTGCAACTTTGAGTGCTAAGTTTTGTTCCTTCCTGGTAGGTGTTGAAGCTTTTGATTCAACTGCAGCTTCTCTTGACTTGACCAGTTGCTCATAGGATTTGAGCTTTCCAAGTAGAGATTCTGTTGAGATTTCAGTCATGCTTCTGGCTTCTTTGATGGGCCAGATTCTGGAATCTCATGTGTTAGGGAAGCACATTGGGATCTTATCATTGACTTCAGTTAAAGTGATTTCTTTATCCAATGTTCTGAGCTCACTGATGATGGAGCTCAGCCTGTTGTACATTACTTCTACAGATTCTGCTTCATCTTTTCTGAAGTTCTCATATTGGGATATGAGGTTTGATCTTCTGTCCTTCCTCTCATCAGCAGAGTTTGCTACCATTTGGTTGAGGGAATCCCAAATAGCTTTGGCAGATGTACATTCAGCAACCTTCTGAAATATATCATCTGACATAGTTTGGGCCAGTATGTTCATAGCTCTGGCATCAACAATCTTTTCCTTCTTATGTGCATCAGCTTGGTCTGGAGGAGGCACTGTACTAAGATTTAATAGAGTTGAGGTAAAGGCTACTGGAGCTGGTGGTCCTGTCAAGATAGAATAAAAAATATCCTCATCAATAGAGTTCATGTACAGCTTGATTCTTGCCTTCCAGATTCCAAACTTTTGCAAGTTGTAAACTGGAGGTCTGGTGCTGGCATAATCCTTGTTTTGTGTCATGATATCAGAAACTAAAATATAATCAGAAAGACTACTAAAGTTTATTCAGAGTTTATCCTGAGGATTTTGGTTAACCTCCTCTGATACCAATTGAAAGATAGGGTAAGCTCTGAATAACTCTAGAGGGGGGGTGAATAGAGTTTTTGAAAACTTTTCCCTTTTGCTGAAATAAAAGGCAATTGTACAAGTGCAGCAAGTGAACTAGAGAAAAGTAACTAAGCTACACAGCAAACATTATATCACAGCACAAGCACAAGAGAAAATCACAGACACACAGACAACACAACAATTTTATAGTGGTTCTCAAAACTTGGATACATCCACTCTTCTACCACCCTATGTAGGAATCCACTACAGGTTTTGATCAGGTGACTTCCACCAATGAGCTTTTGATCAGGTGCTCAAAAACCAACCCAAGTCTTTTGGAAGGAGACTTGCAACCAGAATAATTTTGAAGGGAATTAAAACCCTGTACAGAGGTGGGATGAGAGTTTGATGAAAGTCTTCTTTTCTCAAAACACAGTGAGAAGACTATGTGGATTCTGAGTTGTTGATGACAAAGCTCCCCTAAGATCTTGAATGGTTCAGGAGAGAAAGTTTTGTAAAATGGTGAGTAGGCCTTCAGCTTTTCAGAGATCCTTGACTGATTTGAATGTTGTTGTCACTTGAGATCCCTGAAAACAAAGAGGGAGAGAAAGAAAGACTCTTGATGGTGATGGTTGTTCTTTCTTCTTCTCTTGAGAGCAGTCAATTTTCTGAGAGATGTTTTTCACTGCACTTTTGATGTTTTCTTTGTTGTGACTCTGGTTGATGATCAATCTCTGCTCTTGTCTTCTGTAGTTTTCTTGGCAGGGAGATGTGTATATGATAACTGCAACTTCGTCGAATTCAAAAAGAAAACTCTGCAATAAATGTTCAGCCGAAATCTTTGGAACGAAAAACGGCAAGAATGTTGTCAATTATTTTATTCTATGTCTGTCCCGAGATATAAGCAATTAATTCCATGGAGGATATTAGCAATCAATGCTGCCAGTAACGGCTCTATTAAAAGAATATAAGTGCATTGATTTACACGGGAATTAATAGCCTATAATAGATATAAAATGATGAGACAGAAAGAGAAAGAATAAATAACAAAATGTCTTACACTTTTCGTCGACCTTGAGATCAGCTTTTGTCGAACTGAGATCAGCTTTCGTCGACCTGAGCTCTGTAAATCAACTGTTGTGCATAAATTGACTAATTCTGCGCTCTATGTTCGTCGACCTGAGACTGTGAAGTTAGTCGACCTAAGAACTTGGTCAATCTGTCGGCGTTGAGTGAATAGCATATCTGGCGTTGAGTGTTCTTTGTCTCTGAGTCAGCCTTAGCTTTGAGTGAATTATGGCGCTGAGTGTTGAAGAGTTAGTCGATCTAAGAACGGAGTTCGTCGAGCTCAGCTCAGAGATTTTAGCTCTGAGTTAGTCGAGCTGAGCACGACTATCGTCGACCTGAGATCGACGAATGTAGATTTCTTTTTCTAATTTTTGATTTCTCTAAGTCTTGAGTCTTTGGCAGTGTTGTAGGCTGATCTTTTTATCTGTTGACTCTAAGAACATAGCCTAGACTCTAGAAACACATAAAATTTGACCCTTCTATACAATATGGGCCACAACCTAAGAAGAGAACCTAGCCCAAATCACCTAGGGGTTCCAACAAATTGTGATGAGACTTTCACGCTGGGGCATCGATGCAAAAGCTTACTTTGGCTCAAAGTAGATGATCCTTCCGACAATGATGCAGATGGCAGAGACGAACCGGGAATACCGCAACTCTCCCTCCATCCTATTATGGGATCCCAAGAGGGCCAAATGATTTAGATGTTTGTATTGATCGGTGGGACTCAACTAATAGCTCCATGGACTTCGATAGCACCCACAGTTTCATTCGCCACGACACGGCTCTTCATCTGGACCTTCCGTTTGCCCCTCGTAACTACGTCAAGGTCTCCGTGGACAATGGCCAACAAATAACGTTCCCCGGAGTATGTCGGAAGGTGGACCTTATGGAGGACGGGTAGACCTCACAGACAGACTTATTAGTGGTGGATCTTCGAGGCTTCGAAGTGATTTTGGGTGTACGTTGGCTTCGCACCCTGGGACCTCTCACATGTGATTTTGGCTATTTGACCATGTCTTGGTATTGGGGTCCCGTCTCGTGCAGTGGCAAGGCCCTCCCCCTTGGCCGCTCCCATCATCCTTTTTGGTGCAGACCGAGTCCCTTTCCACTATTCTTCCAACTAGGTACAACCACCCTTTTGACCCATCAGATCTCCTGCAGTTTTTGCCGACCTATTTAGCCCTCTCATAGGCTCCCACCTCGTTGCCGACAAGATCATCGCATCTGCCTCCATCCGGGGACGTCCTGGATTGTAGTGTGACCGTACCATTACCCCTTCTATCAAAAGGATGAAATTGAATGGCAATGAGAGCTCCACCTCCAACAAGGACTTATCCAGTGCAGTGTGTCCCCATTTTCATCTCCGGTCCTCTTAGTACACAAGAAGGATGCCTCGTGGCAGCTTTGCGTAGACTACCAAGCCCTTAACGCTCATACCATCAAGGTCAAGTTTTGATTCTCGTGGTGGAAGAACTCTTGAATGAACTGCATGGAGCCAAATTTTTTCCTAAATTGAACTTGTCCTCCGGATATCATCAAGTCCGCATGGTCGCCGCGAACGTGGAGAATGCCAGTTTTCATACCCACCATGGCCATTTTGAATTCTTAGTCATGTCATTCGGGCTTACGAACACTCATTACACTTTTCAGGAACTCGAGAACGAGATATTCCAATCCATCCTACGGAAATCTGTCCTAATTTTCATTGACGATATTATAATGTACAGCAAGTCCTAGACGGAGCACATGCGAGATACAACACCTCCATGCGGTCCTCCAATTGGTTCGGTCTCATCAGTTGGTACTCAAGGCCTCTAGGTGCTCCATTGAACAAAGCTTTGTTACCTACTTGGGACATATCATTCACTGTTTGGGGGTTTCCGCTGATCCAGAAAAGTTATAAGGGGTGGCGGTATGGCCCCTTCCACGGTCCCCAACCGATTTTTGCGGCTTCCTTGGCCTCACGGGATACTATCGTTGTTTCATTTGTTCCTATAGCACAGTGGCCAAGCCGTTGGTCGGTCTATTACGCAATAATGTGTTAACTTAGACAGAAGCGGCTACCCAAGCCTTTCGTCTATTGCAAGAAGACTTAATGTCTGAATCGTTCCTCTGTCTTCAAGACTTCTCCATGGAATTCCAGATGGAATGCGATATGTTCGGAACGGGCTACGAATCCGTCCTCCAGCAGGAAGGACACCCATCGCTTATTTCAGTCGTCGGTCTGCCCTCCGCTATCGCAAATTGTCGGCCTACGAACAAGAGTTACGCAATAATGTGTTAACTTAGACAGAAGCGGCTACCCAAGCCTTCTGTCTATTGCAAGAAGACTTAATGTCTGAATCGTTCCTCTATCTTCAAGACTTCTCCATGGAATTCCAGATGGAATGCGATATGTTCGGAACGAGCTACGAATCCGTCCTCCAGCAGGAAGGACACCCATCGCTTATTTCAGCCGTCGGGCTGCCCTCCACTATCGCAAATTATCGGTCTATGGACAAGAGTTGCTCATCCTTGCCAATAACATCCAACACTGGCGTCCATACTTGTGGGGATGCACTTTTATGATCCGTGTTGACCACAATAATCTCAAACACCTGCTCGAGCAACGACTATCTACAGTGCCACAACAAAATTGGGTGAGCAAACTCCTCGGGTTTGACTTTCGAGTGGAGTGCAAAGTGGGAGTTTCAAACAACGCTGCTGACGCCCTTTCTCGGCGGGACATTCAGACCGATCCCTCGCTATTTGCTATCTCCTTTCAAACCGCCGACCTTTCCAAGATCCGCAAAGACATACAACTCTCCCGAAGCTTGTCTAAACTCCTCTACTGGGTGGTCGAGCACCTCATTAATCCATTGTGGACAGTCCACGAAGGTCTTATTCTCTATCAGCAACGGGTTTATGTGGACTCTTCGTCTTCTCTCATTGTCGCTATCCCCGAAGATACTCATGGACACAGTCATGAATGCATTCACCGTACGCTTCAACGCCTCCGTGCTGAATTTTTCTGGAAAGAAATGCGCAAACATGTACATTCCTTCATCCCGGCCTAAGCAGTGTGCCAACGAAACAAAATGGATCATCTCCTCCCCGCGGGCCTCCTACAACCTCTCTCGGTACCTACGTAGATTTGGTCCACATTGTGTATGGACTTTGTAGAAGGGCTTCCCACCGTCCGCGGCAAATTGGTTTTAATGATGGTGGTGGATCGTTTCTCGAAGGGGGCTCATTTTATTGCCATGGCACGCCCACTACTTGCTGAAAATGTGGCCCAGATTTTCTTCTAGGAGATCTTCCGCTTGCACGGGATACCAGAGACTCTTGTATCAGATCGCGACAAGGTGTTTACAAGCAACTTCTGGAAGGAGCTCTTCACACTCAGCGGCACCAAGCGCTCTTTTTCGTCAGCCTATCACCCCCAATCCGAATGTCAGACGGAGATTGTGAATTGGACAGTGGAGATGTGATTTGTGTTGTATCACCGGAGATCATCCGCAGGATTGACCGCGTTAGCTCCCTTGGATTGAGTGTTGTTACAATACTGTCTACCACATGCGCTCCAAACCACCCCCATTCGGTTTGATTTATGTCCGCAAGCCACCCCGACTCTTATCTTATGCGGGTGGAACCTCCCTTGTCGACTTGGTCGACCAAGAATTGGTGGATCGCGATGAATTGTTGTTAGCCGCCTGGAATTGTCTACTTCAAGCTCAACAACGGATGGAAGTCGCTTACAACTAGGTCCATCGCGAGGTAGTTCTCTCCATCGGCGATTGGGTATAACTGCACCGACGGCCTTTCCGCCAACTCTCCACCACGAGAACGACCTCCAACAAGCTCGAGTCGAAATTTTATGGACCCTTTCAAGTCATGAGTCGCATTGGTGATGTCGCCTACCGCCTTGGCCTTCCCTCGGCTGCCCGCATTCACAATGTTTTCATATTTCTCAACTAAAGCCATATGTGGGCTCCCCGCCACCCGCGCCCCTGGTTTACATTTTGATCCAGCTTAAGGACAAGCTGTCTTCCGACAAGGGCAATGATGTTATGATGCGCGACGAGTCCAACCTGCGCTGGGGCCGCAAGTACCAACATCATCTACATGCAGCGGAGACAAGACTACGTGTTCTATTATCTTCTATCTATTTTTGTGTTGTGTTATTTTAAAGGTACAATTTTAATTCCGTATTTGCTCATATGACGTAAGCCCAAATGGGGGCAGCTTTGTGAACCTACTTGACCTACTGGTTGGGCCCACAGTTTGTATGTAAGAATTAATTCTTAATTTCCTTTCACTCTCCTCTTTTCCCTCTTCCTATCTATATCTCTATAAACCCGATGGAAGACCCCGTGTGACCTAGCCGGTCCAGCAGTCGGCGTCTGTCCACACTTCGCGGATCCACGTTCACCGCCGCTCCTCATCGCCAACCATAGCACCTCTCGGCCCAAGGGAGATCCTCCTCCTATGCATCCTCCTTCGAGATCTTTCACAAGATCTCAATCAGAAGCCCACAACACTATCCTCTTTTCTTGATAATCCTTGTGATTTGGTGTGGTGGGAAATCTAAGAGAGAGTGATAGAAGATAGACATTTAATAGAAGAGAGTGGGATAGTGTAGAAGAAAGATAGGAAGAAGTAAGTTGTGACTTCCTGAATCCGACAAGAGCGGTCTGTTAAGGGCGGGGAGTGCTTTGGGGGCAGTGAATCCCAGGAAAAGCAGCTCTTGTCAAGCTTCAAGTATTGAAGACTGCTAGATGAAAAGAGGTACAGGGATGAACCAGATCTCACAATGGAATTAGAGGTAACGTTGTTGAGCTTAAGTAATAAATAAACCCTCAAATTTCAAAGGCGCCTTTTTGGAGCAACTATGGAGTTGTGTTGAAAACTCCAAAGGTTAAGTGTGCTCCGGTGGGAGTAATCCTGGGATGGGTTACCTGTGAAAAATGGAAAAACTGTGTGGTTTAGCTCAGTATGAGTTGGGATGAACTAAAGCGGACAATACTTTTGATATTATGAGGGCTGAGTCATCACATAAATAGGGGCAGACGGATATAGTGAATTCTTCCTATTGTTGGGCTGCATGAGATAGTTACAAGAGAGAGAAAATAGGGTAAATTGTTTTCCCTTTTTTATCTCTCTAAAAATTAAAGGCAAACTCACTCTTTTGCAAAAACGTTTCACATAAAAAAGCTTGCAAAATCATGAAAACAGACAAGATCCAAATTAATACTTCCCGGATCCCATCATAAACAGGTTCTCTATCCCCATTCCTACCCTTCCTTTTTACAGGAAACCCACTTACCTCACTAAGAAGCCCGTTTCTTCACTAAGGCTTGGTTTTGATTCAAGATACGTGAAGAAAATTAAATGAAATTCCAACAATTTATGGGCGATTATGAATCTACAAAAAAAAGTCACTTTCTAAAATTCTCATAAAATATTCTTAAAGGTTAAACCCATAAAAGTATAAGGAAAATCATATCAAAACATGAATCATTGACCTTTTTGGATGCCTGTTTTCCTGATGTGTTGCCAGGTGTTACTATTATATTTGATATAGCATAGCTTTTGTCGTAACATACAAGTACAAGAAAACGCATAGATGACTAATAATCAGAACAGATAAATGTTTGCATTTTACCAATTTTTGCATGATTCCCTTCGACAACATCCCCCAAACCAATTTCTTCCCAAAAATCATCATCCCATCCACAGGCTTCCATACTACCAGAATCTTTCTCATTAGCATACTGCATGTGAGAATGTCCAATGTAAGTCCATTTGCAAACAGTTGTGCACAAGCTTCGAGTATCATCACCTGTTGCTCTTGAATTTTGCAGTATATGATCCACACAAGAAAATTGCTTTATTCAAAGAACATATTCCAGTTCATACATCAAAATCAATTTAACAACACTAGCTAAATTACCTATATGCCAACCAGTCGCTTAAATCCATCCACCTAAAGGCAACGGACCAAGACTCTTTCAAGTTTTCTTTTACCCATAAAAGCTGCATTTTGGATTAAAACCATCAATTAGTAATGATATAAGAGAAAAAATGCATCCTATACATCAAAATCATCTTGTCATTGTTGTGACTCAAGTTATTAATTTACAAGTCATTTTTTTTGTGCTATTCCCATTGGGGATGGTTTGGTCATTTGGTCTTTCTTGATCTTTTAAATGTATGAATTAGGTCTTGTATTGAAGGAATTAATCGTATATTTTGGTTCAACTTGGTATTAGAGTCATCAATCCTCTGATTAACTTAAAAAATTGTTGCATGTTTTCTTACCCTTTCTACGAACCTTTGTTTATGATGTCAATGATATGTAAAAATATGTGCAACATAATTCATCACATTAATCTTCTCCGAGTAGCATTTCATGTGTTGTTATTCGTTCGAATGTTTGGAGGTCTTCCCCTATTTTATTGTTATGGATTTCGTTGATTTGTTACTTTTATTGATTGTTTTTTTCACATCACATGGGTTTATCTTTTAAAAAAAAATCGAGTTTTTTTCCATATTTTCAAGCTTTTCATAAAATGGTGCAGGCCCAATTTGATGGATCTATTCGGGATTCTTCGAAGTGATAATGGGGGGGGGAGTCTGATGATTGTGGTATGTTTTGCTTTTACCTTACCAGTCATGGTAGCACCCACCAGACAAATTGTGTTCACACCTCTACCTCGGCACCTTCTTGACGTTGCTCGCTGTCTCCTAGCCACCATACAGATTCCTAAGTCTTATTGGGGTAATGTTGTGCTCACCAATGCACACCTTATCAACCGGCTTCCTTCAAGTGTTCTTGACTATGTCACACCTCTCGCTCGTCTCTCCATTACGACTGTTATCAATACCTCTCATTTGTCACCCTGTGTGTTCGGATGTGTCTGTTTTGTGCATGTCCATCAACCTCACCGGGACAAACTTGACCCTCGTGCTCAACCTTGTGTCTTCTTTGGTTACTACTCCGCCACGAAAGGGTATCAGTGTTATCACACCCCTTCCAGGCGTATGTTTTGGATTATGAATGCTACCTTCAGGGAGGGGGAATCCTATTTCTGCCTTCAACTCACTTTCCTCGCCATGGGGAGAGTAGTGGTGATAACGATGCTCATTCCACAAAAGTTCCTCTTCCCCTTCTTCCTTCCGCTCCACCACAGTCACCTCTTTTGGTCCCTACGGCTCCTATCCTGGGACCTTTGCCCGATCCTCGGATCTCTCTTTCGATCTCTCCTTTTCCTCAAGTATATCACCATCGTCCCTCAGGTACACGTGCTACTAGAGTTCCACCTCTACAGGTGCCCACTTCAGCCTCAAATTTCGATGATGTTGATTTGCATGTCACTCTTGCATTGTTGAATGGTAAATCTACTTGTACACAACACCCCATTTCTAATCATGTGGATTACCGCCATCTTACCCCAGCCCATCAGGCCTTTGTTTCTTCTCTCTCCTTGGTTGTTATTCCTAAGACATGGCAGGAAGCTTTGGGTATACCAGTATGGACTTAGGATATAAAAGATGAAATGGCTGCCTTGGACAAGACCGTAGGCACCAAGCTTGGACAAGAACTGATAGTAGAGACGTCGTGGTAAGGCCTTGGTGAGGATATCGGCAACTTGCTGAGCAGCAGGAACATGTGTTAACTCTATCTTCTTCAACTGAACCTTCTCCCAGATGAAATGACAGTCAACTTCAATATGTTTTGTCCGTTCATGGAACACCGGATTCTTGGCAATGTGTATAGCAGCTTGACTGTCGCAAAATAAAGTGGCAGGTGATGAGAGCTTGACTCCTAGATCATCAAGGAGACCCTCAAGCCAGGTGAGCTCAGACACAACTGTTGTCATTGATCGGTATTCAGCCTCAGCAGATGAACGAGCAAACACAGACTGTTTCTTACTACGCCATGTAATAAGATGTCCTCCAAAGTAAGTGCAGTATCCACTTGTGGAACGACGGTCATCCACCGAGCCAGCATAATCATCATCAGAGTATGCAATCAGAGATAAGGGAGACGAAGAAGGCTTGTATACAAGTCCTTGTCCAGGAGCAGTCTTCAAGTATCGAAGAATACGCTCAACTGTCTGAAGATGAGAGATACGTGGCTCATGCATGAATCGACTGACAATTCCAATAGCAAATGATATATCTGGTCTCGTAATCATGATATATATCAGCTTTCTCACTAGACGGCGATAAAACTCTGGATTCGGAAGGAGAGAATCAGAGTCTGAGGCATGAGCACACAGTTTGTGATTGATATCCATGGGAGTATCGGCAGGCTTGCATCCAGAATAGCCCGCATCGCTAAGTAAGTCAAGACAACACTTTCGTCGAGATAACACAAGTCCATCAGGTCTCCTAGCCACTTCGATACCAAGAAAATATCGAAGGCTTCCCAGGTCCTTTGTTTGAAACACGGTTCTTAGATGCTGTTTGATTATCTGTATTCCTGAAAGATCATCTCCTGTAATCAGAATATCATCCACATAAACCAAAAGGATTACTGTGCCCGTTGGACGATGTCGAGTGAACAGAGAGAAGTCGGCCGAACTCCGAGTGAACCAACCAGCACTAACGGATTTTGTTAAATTTGTCAAACCAAGCCCGAGGAGACTGTTTGAGACCATAAAGAGACTTCTTCAGACAACAGACAAGAGACTCCCCCGTGGTCTCAAACCCGGGAGGTTGCTGCATATAAACGGTCTCCTGTAAATCGCCATTAAGAAAGGCATTTTTTACATCAAGTTGGTGCAAGGGCCAGTGGCGGTGAACAGCGAGGGAGATCAACACACGAATGGTATTGAGTTTAGCGACTGGAGAGAAAGTCTCATCATAATTTGAGCCTTGTTGCTGAGTGAAGTCGTGAGCTACAAGACAGCTTTCAAACGGTGAACCATCCCATTTTGACCCTGTTTGATGGCAAATACCCACTTACATCCCACACAGGATTGTCCAGGAGGAAGTGGGACCAAATCTCAAGTGTGGTTTGCCCAAAGAGCAGACATTTCCTCGTCCATAGCCGTCTGCCACCCAGGATGTTGGAGAGCCTCCAGTACAAAATTGGGGGTGGAGATAGAGGATAAAGAAAGAGCACTCTGCCAGATTTCCGGAGAGAGGCGGTGAAGAGAGACACAGTTGGCCAGCGGGTGGGCAGTGGAAGCTGTTACCGGATCCACAGGCCGCAAAACATCAATAGAGCAGGGCAGCTCCCGTAGGGTAGTAGACGAGGAAGGACGTCGAGTGTACACACGAATGATAGGTGGTGTAGGTAGTTTAGGTGGGATTGGTGTGGGAAGAATATGTGTAAGGTTTGAATGAACAGGGATAACAGGCCGCTAGAGAGGTGTCGGAAGAGGAGAATCATCTGGTTGAGAGTAATATGACTGATCTTCGAGGAAGGTGACATCAGCAGAAGTAACCACCTTGCGATCTGTGGGAGAAAAACAAACGTAGCCCTTTTGACTTCGAGAATAACCCACAAACATATATTTCGTGGCACGGGGAGCAAGTTTGTCAGTCGACGGGCCAAGGTGATGAACAAAGCACACGCAACCAAAAACGCGAGGGGTGATGGAGAAGGGAGGTTTGGAGGGAAAAAGAAGATTGAAGGGAACCGCAAAATTGAGAATAGAGGAAGGCATGCGGTTAATAAGAGTACAGGCGGAAGAGACCGCAAAATTCCAATACTGTTTGGGAACATTCATCTGAAGCATAAGAGAGCGTGTGACCTCAAGCAAGTGTCGATTCTTGCGTTCAGCAACATCATTCTGTTGGGGGGTATAGATACGGGAGGTTTGATGGATGATCCCAAACTCCGCACAGAGGTGTGCAAAGGCATGACTAGTGTATTCACGGGCGTTATAGGTGCGAAGGGTTTTAATGGTAGTGGAAAACTGGTTGCGAGTTTCAAGAAAAATGGTACGGAAGACACCGGGCAATTCAGAGTGGTCACGAAGGAGATACAGCCAGGTCACCCGAGAGTAGTCAACGACAAATGTGACAAAGTAACGATATCCAAAAACACTCATAATTTTGTAGGGTCCCCAAATATCGGAGTGAACAAGATCAAAGGGAGCAGGACTCCGAGTAGGATGTGGTGAGAACGTAAACCGATGATGTTTACCATAGATACAAGAATCACACGTGAACTCTTGGAGGGACACGTCAGGGAGAGATTTTCTGAGTATGTTTAAAGGGGCATGACCCAGACGCCGATGCCAATCAATAGTGCTAATAGAAGACAACACAGTTGGGGGAGAGGGGTCAAGGATATAGAGACCATTCGACAGATGCCCTTTTTCAATGATAGTTTGCGTCTTGCGATCCTGCACAACACACAAGTTAGAAGAAAAAATAACATCACAATCGAGGTCAGTAGTGAGTCGACCAACAGAGAGAAGGTTGAAGGGAGAGCCCGGAACATGAAGGGCAGAGCGAAGAGTGATGGAGGGAGTAAGGTGAATATCTGTCGCGCTAAACACGGGAATGGTGTCCCCACTTGCAACAGTGATGAACTTGGGATGCCCAATGTTCAAATAGTATGGTGGTTTTCGTGAGGTAATGTGGTGAGAGGTCCCAGAATCAAAAATCCAGGAAGAGCTATGAGCAAGGCATGAGGTACCTCCATCGGAAATAGACACTACAGAGCCAAGAGGACAGCTGATCATACTGCAAGGAACAGGCCGTAGCAGGAACAAGCGGTCACGGTGACAACGCACCAGCGGCAAGAAAGGCCACGACCAGCGGTTAGAAGAGAGAGCCCACAAGGGAAAGAAACACGCCGCACCGGTAAGGAAGCACCCTGCAGCGGCTAGGACCCTGAGTTGTAGAACCAGAAGAAACAGAAGCTAACGAATAAGCCCGAGACCGAGCGGGAAGAAGCAGACCGCAACAAGAAGAACCCCGGTCTGGAAGCAAACCAGACAACTACTAGTAGCGGACAGACACCAGTCCGTGCGGTAAGAGGCAAACTGCAACAAGACCAGAAGAGAAAGTCCGCGCGAGCAGCCAAGCAAGCCGAGAAGCGGAAAACAACACAGCAGTCGGCAAGATAAGAGCGGCACGACAAGGAACTCCTAGCGACAAGAAAGAAGAGTTGGTCGCATCGGCCATGGACAGCACACAGCGACTAGTCGGCAATGAGGTTAGAGAGGAAGTCCGTACGGTCAAGGTGAGTCCACTAGCGGCAAGGAGATGAAGCCGCGACCAAGTGCGGAAAAAAAAGCCACGGAAAAGAGTGGCCGCGGGAAAAGAGGAAGCCGTGCGGTAAGCAAGGAAGCCGCGCGGGAGAAGAGAAGGAAGAAGATCGAGAGCGAAGAGGAGAGATCGCTGCGGGAAGAGAAGGACGACCTACGCGCGAGTAGAAGACTCGGCGGGAAGAATACTCTTGCACGACACGCCCGCACGGTTACAGAAGAGGCCGCGGCGGGTAGTCACAGCGACAAGAGCAGGCGAGAAGGAGAGGGAGGCCGCGACCCGAGTGCGGAAGAACAAACCGCACGGTCACAGTGTAAATACTAGCGGCCAGAGAGAGAGGGAGAAACCGGAGAGGTCGGCTCAAACACAAGGAGAGAGGCCGCAGCGGTTAGAGAAAAAGACCGCGCGGGTAAGGCGAGAAAGAAGCAGACCGCGCGGGTTGAGAGGGAAAGGGGAGAAGATAAGGCCGCGCGGATAGAGAAAAAAATAAGAGAGGGTGGTCCCTACGTGCGAGAGATTATAAAAGAGAGGTAGGAGGGGGAGAGTCGTGGAAGCCATGAGAGATACAAAATAAGGGAAGGGGTTAGAAAGAGCAAGACCGCAGAAGAGAAGCGGTTAGGCCGAGAAAACAGGCCGCCCGGTTAAGCAGAATACTGGGCGGTTAGAAGAAAGGTAGCTGAATCGTTCGCTCTGATACCATGTAGAAAAGTAGATTGAACCTTGTATATACTTCTTGAATACCAAAAAACAAGTAAGAGTACAAATATATAGAAGATGAGGGAGTAAGATCTAGCTATACAAACAATGTGGGACTAAACACTAAATCCTAAATGGGCCAAGTTAATGGGCCAATACAACATTTTTCCTAGTATTCTCTAACACATATAAATGTACGTGCGAGTAAAAAAACATCACTTGATGATTTAAAAATTTAACTTAGCCCTAAGGTAGGAGAAAATAAGATATAAAATAGTAAAGCAAGGGAAGAGACTTAAAGGCTTTGATCTAAGTTAGATGCAATAAAATTGAAGGTACTACGATAATAAATGAACTGATTGAAGATGAATCAAGATTTTGATAATTGATTGGGCAACTGCTATATTTCTTTTATACTATTAGCACTAATTATTTATGTTAGAGTCAATTATTTTCTCTGCATGTTAGTTTAGTCCGGCATTATATGCAAACCTTTGTTGTGCCTCCTGTGTCTATATAAAGAGGGGCATATCATCAATAAAATAAAGAATTACATCTGGTTTCCTCTAGCCCTAACCGAGTAGTATAGACTCATCTCCGCTCCGAATGCTTTTGATCCAAACGCCGCTCAACGCTCGCTCATTGGCACTCCCGTAGGATACCGTCTGCTCGCTCGTCGACCTTTCGCAAGATCGTGATCACCTCTAGTCATACAAGGGTACCCCTCTCGCTTGCTTGCTGATCTTCAAGCAACTAATCATCCGCTCTCCGTTCGTCGAGCTCCAATCATTTAGACTGCAAGATCCAGTGGTTTTGAGCACGAGCTCCAGTCGTTTAAACTGTGAGCTCCAAGTGCTCAAACCGCAAGTTCTCTAAAAACAGTTGTCATGCTCTCCTCTGCTCCCTAGGGGATTCCCTTCTGCTTTTAGAACTCCTTACGAATTTCATAGCAATGATTAAATCATTCGAATTCAAGAACCTGAGCATTCTTCTTGGACGATCTTTGTGGATTCACCGGTGACATGTCTTTGTATTTTGTGTGGATTGATATGTAGATTGAAATACTCGAGGCCACCTCGACCGTCATCGTGTGCTCTCGTCCACTACCTTTCATGTTCAGGAATCTTAGGACTATGTCTAAGTTCATTGATTCCAACTATGTAGATTACAGTGTTTCTTTATCATTCCTTATTCAATCACAACAAAAACATCTCACCAATCATGCAGCGTCGAATACATCTTTTGTCTAAATCAATTAAGATGTTAGTGATGCATTAATTTGTACTTGGTTAGCAAACAGTCTCTCATATTCTTATCTTCCTATTGTTCATCATGATGAGACATGAAAGATGATCAGGATCACCTTGTTGCACCCTACTCCAAAAGTGCTAAGACTTCCTAGATCCACAATTTTTAATCTGATCTATTTGATCGGCCAACTCTCACTACAAAAGCAGCTTATCAAGAAATATGTCCCTTGTTGCTAGATGTACGTAGTTATAATAGGATGTTATTATATTATCAAGAGTATAAGAGTCACACACATTTATTTGTATATGTATCCATTCAGAGCTTCTGCCTAGGAGAGTGATTTTTGACCTTTTATTTCTCGCATACTCGCATCTTTTATGGTATCGTAGAGGTGACAACTTCCCGATCCAATTTCCGCTCACAAAAAATCTTATTGAGTCCTACATCTCCTCTAATTGAGTTCGGCCAAAGGTTATCGAGAACTTTCAGCAAGGCCGTCTGCTCCCAAACACTCGACGACGCGCTCAAAGTCCTTGACGATGCACACAGACTTCCTCCATACATTCATGGAAGTATTCCAAGTCCTCCACGAATCTCGACATACGTTCGACAACGCCTTCCTGGTTCCAGACACTAAAGACATGCTGCCAGACTCTCGTTTTCCTCCAGATCCCATTGTTACAACATGGTCTTATTTTCCAGAAGCTAGGTCATGCTTTCTACTCCAGGCGGATGCTCAGATTAATCTCTAGAGCATCCAAAGGTGCAATAACCCTTTTAAAAGCTTCACTGACCCCCTACGAGCTTCTGACCCCTTTCCATTCAGCTCTCCGTCAACATCCATACAGTATAAGCTCGTTCGAACGTTCCCCTAAGCGTTACGACATGAATCCTGTCAATATGTTTATAGATTCATATGCGCTACATTGATCACTGTGACCAAATCCTTGTAAAGTCTCCCTTAGTCATTACCTTGTTAATACAAAAAAGTTAGGCAAGGGCCAAAAGGAGCATCTCATGAAAGGGGTTAATCAAGTCGCCAAACTTAACAGCACAACTGGGAGAAAATGAATGCCCAATTACTTACCCTACTCTAGCAATCAATTTAGTTGTCTCTTAGCCTTCCTCACATGTCACGGTATCTGGACTAAGGCGAAAAATCTCTACTAGGGCCACATCACTCGGGCGTATGACATTATCGGCAACATCTTAACAATTTGACTCTGTTATCTCTACACAGGTCAGAAAATTCCAAGCCTTTGTAACATATCTTTTGAATCTCTTGCCCTCCTCTTCAGATGTCAAGGTCCAATAAGAACAAAAGGATAAACTCTTAGCAATCATGTTTCTACACACTGTAAAATAAGGTTTAGACTTTGTAAAGTAATAGATTTTATGCGATGCCACCTTCCCCTTCCTTGTGGATGTATACTCAGGATTTTTTATCTCCATTATTATCTAATGGATACTGTTAGATAATATTAGGAAAAAAGATGTAAAAGCTCATTAGTGTGGCTTATTTGTAAGTCCACTTGGCTCTCTTGTTTAGTCCCACATTCTTTGTATAGGATTCTTTCTCTTCCTTCTCTCCTATATATTTGTACTCATACTTGTATTTTGAGAATTAAAAAACATATACAAGATTTGCACCATTTCTCTACATAGTATCAGAGCTTCACGATCTCACCTTGTGGTTAAGAGTTTTCTAACCGCCGGCCTGGATTTGCCGTCCCTTCTCGCACAGGGCGCGGTTAGGCCTCTTCTAACTGCCGCCTCCTAAAAATCGTGTGGCCTCCACCTTCTTTCCCCTCCCTGCTCTCCCCCCCCCCTTATACTCCCCGCTCTCCTGTCAAGCTTGCGGTTAGGATTCTTCTAACCTCCCTCTACTCGCGGTCTGGTCGGCTATAGGCTCTACTCTCTGCTAGCGGGCTTGCTGGGTTGGTTGTCCTCTCGCCGCGGTCTGCTCGCAATCTACTCGTTTGTCGCAGCTTTCTTTGTCTTCTCCGCTGTGATCTGCTTGCTTGTCGTTACAACCTCTGTTCCATATTGATCAGTTGCTGTCTTCTCTGTTCGCCCCGCTATTCTTCCTGCTGCAATTGTCTTCTAACCACTCTCCTAGCGGATTGCTCTTATCGCAGCGGTCTCGCCTTAACTCGTTGTGCCTATAATCGTTGCACTCTCATCTAATCGATGCGGTCTAACCTTAACTGTTGTGATCTTATCTTGCCTGATGTGCCTCTTGTCCGATGTGCCTCTTGTCGCTACGATCTATTTTAGTCGCGGCGGTCTCGCCTTAACCGTTGCACTCTCATCTCGTCGATGTGATCTTCTCTTGTCCGTTGTGCCTCTTGGCGTTGCGATCTAATCTAGTAGCGGCGGTCTTGCCTTAACCGCAGCAATCTTCTCTAGTCGTTGCGGTCTCCTTTTTCTCTGCGGTATTTTCTAACCGCTGAGACCTTGTCTAGCCGCGTGCTCTCCTAGCTGCAGCTCCTCTCTTCAGTCCGCAACCTTTATCCGCCTGTTTTATCCGCCCAGTCTGCTTTCCCATGGATCCCGCTGATGCTTCCACCCTACCAGCTCATGTTGTTACCCCCACGCTTGAACTCTGTGATGAACTCCGGATTACCACCATCTCCCTTAGAGGAAAGCGGAACTTTGTGGAATGGGTGCACTCTGTTCGCAGGGTGTTGCAGAAGAAAGGTCTTCTTCATCATCTGACACGTGCTACTCCTACTACTCCCACAGATGAGTGGATTCGTGATGATGGTCGGGTTCAGTCATGGCTTCTAAACTCAATGGACACCGAACCATACAGGATGGCTATGTATCATGAAACGTCAAAGGCAATGTGGGAGGAGCTCCACTCCCTCTATTCTGGGCAGAACAGTCTCCAGCACTTATTTGACATCATCTCGGACCTTCAAACTCTTGATTTCGGGGCACCAGGCGATATGATCTCCTTGTTGCCAAGGTCAAGACCCTCGTTGAGGCTTGGATACAGCATCAGCCTCCTACCACAAATTTGGTTACCCAGCAGGCCCAGAAAGAAGCAGTCGGGATTGCTATGATGATGGCCCGTGTTCCATCTCATTTTCAAGGTGTTCGGGCTCAGATTCTCTCTTCCTCTATACGTCTCTCTCTGTCAGATGTTTGGTCTATGCTTTTGAAGGTCACACCGCCCCCGGATGCTCTGGTGCCTCTCTCTCCAGCTCTTCTACAGCAACCTACACCTGTTCCAACAGCTCAAGGTTCCTTGGCCTGTGGGGGTCGCAACACGTCTCGGGGACGAGGACGTACTGGACGGTCTTCCTTTAAATGCACATATTGTTGACGGGATGGTCACCTTGAGGTTACCTGGTATAGCAAACATGGTTTGTCTGCACATCTTGCTGTGTCTCTGCTAAAGCTGAGCTTCCTACTTCTCCCGTAATGGACTCTGCCTCCTCCACTCGTGAAGACATCAATGCTCTACACACCCAGCTACAACATCTCCAAGGGGTGATTACTTGCTCATCTGAATCAATTACGTCAATTTCCAATGAAGGTATATCATGTCTCTTACAAGGATCTCACTGGATTGTGGATTCAGGAGCCATACACCATATTACTTCGCAGCGACCTCCTCAATACTTGTTGACTGGCCATCCTAAGTTCATCACCGTGGCCAGTGGTGATACCACCCCGGTGTCTGGTGCTGCTGATATCTCTCTCACACCCACTCTCTCTATGTTTTTGGCCCTTCATGTTCTAGGATCACAATTTAATTTGATCTTTGTCAGCCACCTTACTCAGGATCTTAATTGTTGTGTCACATTCTCACCCTCTACCTTTGTTGTGCAGGATCGGAAAACGCAGAATATCATTGGTAAGGTCGGCTGTCTAACGGGCTCAACCTCCTGAATATTCCACCTTCTGCTCTCTCCATCGTCTCCTCTATCGATTGGCATCGTCGTCTTGGGCATGCCCCCCTCCCGATTCTCAAGAAAGCTCTTCTAGATGTCTCCCTGCATGAGTCTATTTGTGAATCTTGTATCTTTGACAAACAACACCGTACTTCTTTTCATCTTACTTGTACTCGGAGTGATACTCCCCTATCTTTAGTGCATTCTGATATTTGAGGACTACATAAAACCCCTAATATATTTGGTTATCGTTACTTTGTTACTTTTATTGAAGATTACTCTCGGTTGACCTGATTGTACTTACTTCGCGATCGTGCTGAACTGACCCTACATTTCGAGCATTTATTATGGAAACTCGTACTCAGTTCTCCTCACCCTTAAAAATAATTCGTACTGATAATGTTCGCGAATACACTAGCCAGACATTCTCTAATCTATGCACTGAGTTTGGCATTATACATCAAACATCGTGTGTGTATATGCCTCAACAAAATGGGGTTGCCGAGCGAAAGAATCGACATCTTCTTGATGTTGCTCAGTCACTCATGATTCAAATGTAGGTACCCACCCTATACTGGAACTTCGCTGTGTCCGCGGCATGTCACCTCATCAATCGCATGCCCTCCTTCATGCTCGATTTTGTCACTCCGTTCAGTCTTCTATTTCCTTCCAAATCTCTGTTTACCCTCACACCTCGTGTGTTTGGATGTACATGTTATGTCACACAATCTGGGTCCATCCACAGATAAGTTTGCCCATCGAGCCAATAAGTGTATGTTTGCGGGCTACTCTCGGACTCAAAAAAGCTGTGTTATTCTCCCACCACTGACAAAGTAGTAGTCTCTGTCGTTGTCACCTTTCTTGAAGACCAACCATTTCATGCTTCACCTCTAGCTCCTCTTCTCTCTCCTCTCATACCTCGTCCTATCGTTCCTGTCACGTCTTCTCTGCCTCCCCTCCTTCCCACTCCACTCTCCGCACCAGCTCCATCTAAACCACCTCTTCGTGTATACACTCATCGTACTCCTCCCTCTGGAGACCTACAACAGCTACCTTCTACTAGTGTTATCTCGCGGCCTGACGATCCAGCATCAACATCTACCGCTCATCCCCTGACAAATCATGTATCTCTGCATCGCCTATCTCCACCTCTCCTCAAGTTTGCACTCTCTTTATCTTTTATCTCTCTACCTAACTCATTGCAAGAGGCTCTTCTTTACCCAGGGTGGCATGAAGCTATGGAAGAGGAAATGACAGCACTTTGGTCCAACTAGTCATGGGATCTCGTCCCTCTTCCTCCGGAATAATCTTGTGTCAACTGTAAGTGGGTCTTTGCAGTTAAACATGCTCCGGACGGGACATTTGAACGCCTCAAAGCCCACCTTGTGGCCCGAGGATTCACTCAACAACAAGGTCTTGATAATGATGAAACTCTCTCCCCTGTCGCCAAGTTAAACTTTGTTCGGGTCCTGATCTCCTTAGTTATTCATCATAACTGGCCCCTCCATCAGCTGGATATCAAAAATGCATTTATGAATGGCGACCTTCTCAAGACGGTCTACATGCATCAACCTACCGGGTTTGAAACCACGGGGGAGACTCGTGTGTGTCATATCCGAAAATCTATTTATGATCTCAAACAGTTTCTCAGAGTTTGGTTTGACAAATTTAGTAAGGTCGTTCGCGAAGTTGGATTCAAGAGAAGCTCGGCTGACTTCTCTCTTTTCACTCGTCATCAATCAACCGGAATTGTCATTCTCCTGCTTTATGTGGTTGATATTTTGATTACTGGAGATGATTCCACCGGAATACAACAAGTCAAGCAACACTTAAACTTTGTTTTCTAAACAAAAGATCTGGGGACTCTCTGGTACTTCCTTGGACTTGAGGTTGCAAGACGACCTGACGGTCTAATTCTTTCACAATGGAAGTACTTCCTTGACCTCCTTCGAGATGCAGGCTACTCAGGGTGCAAACCCATGGAAATCCTGATGGATGTCAATCACAAGTTATGTGCTCATGGGTATGACTCAGATTCTCTGCTTACGAATCCTGAGGACTATCGACGTCTTGTAGGAAAACTGATACATCTGGCGGTTACAAGACCTGATATCTCATTTGCTGTTAGAGTGGTCAGCCGCTTTATGTATGCTCCTCGGATCTCTCATCTCCAGACAGTAGAACGCATCCTTAGATATTTGAAGATAGCTCCTGGACAAGAGCTTCTATATAAGTCATCCTCCTCTCTATCTCATATTGCATATTCAGATGCGGACTATGCGGGCTCCCTTGACGATTAACGTTCCAATACGGATTTTTGTACTTACTTTGGAGGGAACCTTATCACCTGGCGTAGCAAGAAGCAATCTGTGATTGCTCGTTCTTCTTCTGTAGTCCAGTATCGTGCAATGGCAACCGTTGTATCTGAACCTACTTGGAAGTCATCCTCCTCTCTATCTCATATTGCATATTCAGATGCGGACTATGCGAGCTCCCTTGACGATTGACGTTCCACTACGGATTTTTGTACCTACTTTGGAGGGAATCTTATCACCTGGCGTAGCAAGAAGCAATCTGTGGTTGCTCGTTCTTCTTCTGTAGTCGAGTATCGTTCAATGGCAACCGTTGTATCTGAACCTACCTGGATTGAGAGTCTTCTTAGTGATTTGGGAGTCACTCTATCCTCACCAGCAACTCTGTTTTGTGACAGTCAGGCTGTGATCCATATTGCAAAGAATCTTGTGTTCCATGAACGGACCAAACACATCGAAGTTGACCGCCACTTTGTTCGAGAAAAGGTTCCATTGAAGAAGTTAGAGCTAGAGCAAGTTCCGGCTTATGGGCAAGTTGCTGACGTTCTCACCAAGGCATTATCAAGGCAAATGTACCATCAGTACATGTCCAAGCTTGGTGTCTACGACTTGTATGCTCCAGTTTGCGGGGTAGTGTTAGATAATATTAGGAAAAAAAGATGTAAAAGCCCATTAGTGTGGCACATTTGTAACCTCACTTGGCTCTCTTATTTAGTCTCACATCATTTGTATAGGATTCTTTCTCTTCCTTCTCTCCTATATATTTGTACTCATACTTGTATATTGAGAATTAAGAAATATATACAAGGTTTGCACCATTTCTCTACAGATACAAAAAGCTCAAAACCATTTGAGATTTGGAAAATAGTTGAATTGAACGGTTTGTTTTGCTAAAATAATTTTATGTTTTTTGTTAAAGATCATAGACTGGGGGATCGCAGACCGGGCGATCGTCGGTCAAGCAAATGCTGACCACTCTCCTTTGTCATTAGTCAACCGCACTTAGCAATCACTAATCATTGATCGGGCTTTGCTAAACGCCGAATGGGCCATCACCAATCGTCGACCGAGTGTAAATGTTTAAGCGACTTTTTGAGACAAATTGCCCTTCGACGTTCAGCGATTTCCAATCAACGTTCACGCATGCAGTTATTATACACAGTTTTGTGGAGCGGTTGTTTTGATAATTACCATTATTTTTATGTCCAATGGAGATTTCATTTATTTCATTATACAATGATTTTCTTAATATAATTGTTGTTAATTTATTATGACATTAATGTTTACGGTTTTGTGAGACTCCTTTTAAACGAGATACTTTCATGAGAACTTCCTCTCGGTTGCTTGCTTTTAATTACTTGCGCTCTCTCAACTTTCCTGTTCTCAACATACTAGCGATTTTCTCTATTTTTTGGACGTGTTTTATCAACTTGAAGTTCAAGTGCTTTCTGTTTCTTCATTGCTCTATTACATCGAAGTTTTTGAAATCTAGCTGGGTGTTGTACCTTGGATAAGTGAGCATCGATTAAAAGCACTTTCGGAAGATGGTGCAACTTTTTTAGGGCAGTGACCACGCGCTTTACACATGCTTGATTTCTTAACCTTTTTTAAACATGTTGATTTATTATACATACATATCCTGCTATTTTTAAACAAAAAACTATAATATTTTACAACAACACTCAAGCCTTTATCCCACCATAGTGGAGTTGTCTATATGGATCCTTTGTCGCCATTGTGCCCCTATCTTTAGTCATAATCTCATTAATGTTTAAGTACATCATGTAAAAAACAACAATATTAATAAAAAAAATCATTCTAATTTGTGCATGTAATATAAATTATTTCCAACAAGTGCACCATGAAAGTGTGGGAGAATAGTCTGGCACGGCCAAGGTTGTGCCCACACGAGTAGCTTCGCTCATGCACCCCAAAAGCATTGACTTACAAACGAAGCTTGTGCACGCCCACTTCACTACTCCCACAACAGTCGTGAACAGGAGAACCGCATACACCGACACTTCAGCACTGGCGTGGCCAACATGCACCCAAAAAACAACAGAAAAGCAAAGATCGCTCAAACTATTGTAACAACCACCATAATAATAATAATAATAATAATAAACAAAGACCTAAACTATAATTTCGGTCTAAACCAACCCCCCCCCCCCTCCTTTAATAAGAACTGAGCCCCTCCCGGTTAAAAATCTCGCAACCCGCAAGGAAAATCCCGCAGGCATTTCCCGATCCCGACTCCAAAAGTTCGGTCTCCGCATCCTGCAAATCTGACGGCCCCGGATCCGCCTCCTACACCTCCGGCCGCCCCCGAGACACGTCCCCGTGGCCGGAAAACCCTTCCTCCTGGTCGGGCGTCTATTCCTTTTGTTTCCCCGACGTCTCTGGTGCTCCCCTTGGCCGGCAACTCCCACACAACCCCTCTCTTGGCCGACTGCTTCCAAGAGGGGTCGGCAGAAACTTATTTCTCCCTTCCTCTCCTCCTTCTCCGGCCAGTGAGGGCAAGGACATCATTTCTTCTCCGGCAACCCTAGCTCCTACTCGTTCCGGCCGGTGGTTTTCGTGAGGGATTCCTAGGGTTTCGCTCGAAACCCCTCTTTGTGGATTTTTGAGCCCAAATCTGGACTCCTTGGGTAAGGAATTTCATCAATCCCTCATTTTTAGTTTGACCTAATTTTTTTTTGAGGATTTCCGCCCTCTGATTGGCATAATTTCGTCGATCCCCCTTGGATTTGTCGTAAAGTCAACTAATTCCAGTTCTGTTTGCATTTCCGGTGCCGCTCGTTGGGCTTAGGTGGTGGAATCGCGCCAAGCTTGGGATTTTCGCCTCCAAACGCCGCCAAAACTCCCGATCCCTCGCGGTAGTCTCTTCTCCCCTCACTCTCGAGGGAGGTAAATTCCTAAACTCCTTTCCTTTGTGTGGAGTGATTATCAAATGCATATGATGACATAAAAACGTGTTTTGGAATGCATTTTTCATTTTGAACAGGTGTAGCTAGAGCTTTTAACCTCGCTTGCGCCACTTGGCTGTCGCGAGCATTTTTCGACATCACTTTAAGCCAAGTAGAGAATCCCCTCTCACTTGCAAAACTTTAGATTTAATCTGGTTACCTGTTTTTTTATAAATAATTTCCTTTTTACAAAATTCTGAACTCTAAAAATGTTGACATAACAAAATATGATAGGCAATCACCTAAGTACGAAACTATAAGGCAAATCCGTAGTTGTAAGCGAAATCCTTGAATTGTAGCGTCCAACTGGGCATCTGTCTGCTGGCATGGTCACGGCAAGCAGGATTACTTTTCCGATAAGACTTGCACTCAGATCTGATCGTGAGCCATGTGCGCCCGTTATAGTACGTACACACTTCATCGATCGCGACTTACAACATATTACATATATAAATTTTAGGCTATACTCCGGAGTAGGCTAATATTTCAGATATGTTTGTTGACCTGATTTTTGGTATGTTTGGTAGCTTTGTACAAGATATATCAGTACTTGGTTATGTCTGTTGTTTTTGCTCTCATTTTAAAATAATTAATTTGCTCATGTTTAAATTCTAAGTTATAAGACATTTTCCTTCTGTCTTGAAATTGCCTTAGAATTCGTGACTGCGCCGCCTGCTCCCTGAGCTACTTCTCATTCAGCTTCAGCTTTGCTCAGAGGTTTTTCATTTATAGTTGTCTGCATCAGGTTCTATGATCCCTTTACTGTCTGTTCATCATATAATAGTTATAGTAAGACATTTTCTTTTGTATCATGGACAACTCCTAGGATATTTTTGATGTATTAGATCATTTTATCTATAACATTCCCACTACTGTTATTATTGCATTTACTTCCGTTTCAGCACTGTGTGTAGCATTAAAGTTTACAAGAAAATACATGTGCATTAACTCTCCCTGTTTTAAAAACTTTAAGTGCTTCCGCACATTTATACTCAATAAATTGTTCAAACAAAATTACTATTTCTAAAACTATTTTCAGTATCACCGCATCCGCCTTAGCAGGTATGGTTCCTTTCCGCCCATGCATGTGGCATCACGGCCCGCCCGAAGCGCACTCTCACCTTTGTCGAGACGGGTCGTGACAGTTGGTATCAGAGGGAGTTAGCTCTAAAAAATGCAGTATTTTGAAATTTTCAAGTATTTTAATTTCTATTATGTAAATACATGTACATGCATCATATCTCACTCAGTCTGTCATTATTTGTTGTTCGCGGCTGAGACATCGCACACACTCACTCATAATCATGAGTAGTATGCACACGAATGTTAAGGGGTTATGGGCAAACTTAACATTTTTGTGCATATGAATTTTCACTAGACTATACACCGCTTGCGAATATTAAATTGTATGGGCGGTTTAATATTTTCAAGTCCGTTGACATTAGAATCATAATATGCATGACATGTTAAGTGATATGGGCGCTTAACATGGGATGTGTATCCACTCATAAACATTCGTAGGAATGCATTTTAGACATAATTGCATTACATGCATAACATAACTCATTACACAAATGTTAAGCCAAGAACAATTGATGATGATCGTACACACATGGATTTGTAAATTGCTTGACATTGCATGTGATTTCTTGTCATTGAGCATCATCTAGAGTTGTCCAATGAAAATGTTGTAACTAATATATGATTTATGTATTCGACAGTATCAAAATGCTAGAACCTGTTGTTCCTTAATATCCAATGATTGACGTGATTGTTTCTCTTACTCGTTTCCTTGTGTCCCTGCCTAGATGGCCCCTAAGCGATCTCAGCGCAAGAAGGTTACCCCTCCTGCCGGGGCAGCTCCTGTAGACGCCACTGCCCAGCTGTTGAGGCAGATTCTCGAGCGTCTCACTCGCTTAGAGGAAGATTGTCAAACTCCTGACACAGCTCCTGATTCTGGCAGCGCAGGGACAGCTGGAGTCACTGCTACCGCCGCTCTTGGAACCACCCCTCTTGCACCTGGTTCAGGAACTGGCTTGCTTACTAACACCCTTGTGGTCCCGCTCATGACAGGTTTGGTTGCTCCTCCTGTAGCAATGGCAGATACGATGATGTTCAAGAGGCTGAATCCGCCGTCCTTCAATGGCAGTCGTGATTTCTTCGTCATCTCAGAGTGGCTCTCCCAGATGGAAAAGCACTTCGAGTATGCCGGTGTTCCTGAGGCACACAAGGTTCATCTTGCGGCCTACCAGCTGACCGAGGATGCATACACCTGGTGGCTTCAGCGCCGCAGTCTCCCCAATTCTTCCGTTATGACCTGGGAGCAGTTCAAGAATGCGCTCATGGAAAAGTTTCTTTCGTCCGTGGAGCGAGGCAAGTTAGCTGAGAGGTTCCTGTCTCTTCAGCAGCCTGGCAGAACCGTGACTGAATATGAGATAGAGTTCTCTCGTCTATCTCTCCTTGCCGCAGAGTTCGTGCCCGATGAGTCCAAGAAGATCAGCTGTTTCGTGAAGGGCCTCCGACACGATTTTCGTCAGCATGTGGTAGCCCATGGCGCCACCACCTACGCCGAGACTGTTGGAGCTGCCTTGAAGGTTGAAGCTATTGAGATGGATCGCACTGCCAAGAAAGTTCAGCATGGTACGAGCAATGTCGTTGTACGTGACCACAAGCGCAAGAGTGCTCCACCTCAGGAGCAAGGTCCCAAGTCTCAGGAGGTGTGTGCCTACTGCCACAAAGTTGGTCATACCGTCCTAGTCTGTCGATATCTTCTGAAGAAGCAAATGATGGTTGTGCCCGCCCAACATCCCCAGGTTACGCTTGTCTCTGCCTCCTCCGTCTGTACCTACTGCAAGAAATCGGGCCACTTGGTGATTGATTGTCGCCGCAAGCAGAATACTTGCTTCAGATGTGGGCAGTTTGGACATCAGATTAAAGATTGCCCCGTGAAGGAAAGCCTGATCCCCGCTCAGCCCCGGCAGACTATTCCTGGTGCCCAAGATAAGGGCAAGGCTGTGCTGAACGTCACCACTCAGGGCGAGGCGCTCGCTTCTACCTCCGTCATCTCTGGTATGTTTTATGTGAATTTTTAAATTTCCTGCATCTTTTCATTACCTGCCTTAATGTCAAAAGATCTTGAATGCGTCTGTAATATTCATTTCTAAGGAATTTTAGGGTCAAAAACAAGTGGATGCAAATCTTATTCGATTCTGGGGCATCTCACTATTTTATAGCGCGTCATATCGTGGATCTCCATAGTTGGCCTACTTCGCCACTTGATGTCCCTTTCGAGATTTCTGTGCCCGGTCATTTGCACTTGTCTACTAGAGGCATTCTCAATTGTCTGATACTGCTCGGTGAACTGCAAGTCGTCGCCGATCTCATAGTCCTGGACATGACAGAATTCGACGTAATCTTAGGTATGAACTGGCTGGTCGCGTATCGAGTAAAACTGGACTGTGTGGCAAAGAGGGTCAATCTCAGTATCGATGACAAAGACTACAGCGTTCATGTTCAGACCATCCGCAGTCACCTGCAGGTAATTTCGGATGTGCGCGCCTCTCGACTTCTTAGCCAGGGATGCTTTGCTTGCTTTGTTTATGCTTCACATTCAGATGTTGTCGTACCCCAACTTGAGTATATCCTGATTGCTTCCGAGTTCCCTGACGTGTTTCCCGCCGAGTTGCCTGGAATGCCTCCCGATCGTGAAGTAGAGTTCTCCATCGATGTAGAGCCTGGAACGCGCCCATTATCTAAAGCTTCATACCGTATGGCACCCCTAGAACTAGAGGAGCTTAGATCGTAATTGGATGAGTTGCTTGAGCATGGGTACATCCGTCCCAGCTCTTCTCCTTGGGGAGCCCCCATTCTCTTCGTTAAAAAGAAAGACGGATCCATGAGATTATGCATCGACTACCGGGACCTGAACAAGGTAACCATCAAGAATAAGTACCCCCTCCCGCGTGTGGATGACCTATTTGACCAGCTCAAAGGCAGTACCGTCTTTTCCAAGATAGATCTCAGGTCGGGGTACCACCAACTGAAGATCAAGGAATCCTACATTCCCAGAACAACCTTCCGGACTCGGTATGGACATTTTGAATTCTTGGTAATGTCTTTCGGGTTGACTAACGCCCCTTCTACTTTCATGGATACGATGAACCGTGTCTTCCGCGACTACCTGGATAAATTCATCATTGTTTTCATTGATGATATCTTGGTCTACTCCAAGACTCGTGAGGAGCATGCAACACATCTTAGACTCACTCTCTCCACTCTTCGTCAGCACCAGCTCTATGGTAAATTGGCGAAATGTGAGTTTTGGCTGGATCGTGTTACCTTTCTGAGGCATGTCATTTCAGGCGACGGACTTTTCGTTGATCCTGCCAAGGTCTCCGCTGTTATGAACTAGAAGCAACCTTCTACCCCTACTGAGATTCGCAGTTTCCTTGGTTTGGCGGGCTATTACCGGCATTTCGTCAAGGATTTCTCCTCTCTTGCTGCTCCCCTGACACGACTAACTCAAAAACATGCAAAATTTGAGTGGTCAGAACGGTGTGAGCAGGCCTTTTCTGAATTGAAGCAACGTTTGTGTTCAGCGTCAGTTTTAGCTCTTCCTTCAGAAGGGTTGGACTTTTCAGTTTATACCGATGCTTCCGGAGTGGGCTTGGGTTGTGTCCTGATGCAAGAAGATCGTGTTATTGCTTATGGGTCGAGGCAGTTGAAGATTCATGAACGCAACTACCCCACTCATGATCTGGAGTTCGCTGCAGTAGTGTTTGCTTTGAAGCTTTGGCGTCACTACCTATATGGCGTGAAGTGTCACTTCTTCACTGACCATCAGAGTTTGAAGTACATTTTCGTTCAGAAAGATCTTAATCTTTGTCAGAGGCGATGGCAGGAATTCATAGCATATTATGACCTGCAGCTCACTTATGTGCCCGGGAAGGCCAATTCAGTAGTAGATGCTTTGAGTCGTCAGGCTTCAATTGCCACTTGTGCACCCATGTCAGCTTCTCTCGCAGCCCTGATTGATGACCTCGAACGGATGGACATATCCTTCTCACCTGGAGGTCAAGGAGGAGTCTCTGATCCGTTATGGGTAGAACAGGTGAAGGATCTGCAGCCATCTGACCCCGCACTCCGGCGCATTCGCCGACAGGTCGAACTTGGTACTCTCCCAGATTTCTCTATCTCTGATGATGTTCTACGTTTCTGAAGTCGCCTATGTGTTCCCGATGTCCCTGAGTTGCAGGATAGTATTTGCCGAGAAGCTCACGAGTCCCGCACATCTGGTCATCCTGGCAACAACAAGATGTATCATGTGTTGGGGTTTCTCGTGAGGGTTGGCACAACACTTTGTGCACGCAGCGGAAAGGAAAAGGACGAGAACAGCCCAAGAGAACTGGATCTGGCCATGATCGTTGTATCAAGAAGTAAACAAAATAACTAGGGCAAAATACCTTAGTGGCGTTGAGTCACAACTCAACGAAGATGCTCCAAGTATTGAGTGCTGTCGGTGGCGAGTTGTACGTGGAATAATATCCACGTCTCTGCAGAAATCCACACGAGCAGGAGAAACCCGAACTGCTCGTCGCACGAACAATCGGGAGGAAGACAGCCGCACCTTTGCAACTCCACGGACTGCTAGGTCCGCGCCAGGAGAGGCAAGAACAACGACTATCGCCGGAAATGGGAGGGTCAGCGGAGCAGACACGGCGGCGGAACACTTCCGTCCGGCGATGTGCGGGATGCGGCGGAACGAGCGATCGGCGGAACTCTTTCCGTCGGGTTCTAATCGGCCGCAAGAAAAGCACAAGTCCTCTTTTTTTTATTTTCCAAAACCCTAAGTGTCTATTTATACCAAAGGTATAAATAGACCTAAAGGAATGGCTATCCACAGACCACACAGCATAGGGTCCCTGGAAGAATTCGGCGAGAATCGGCAAAGGCGTTCGGCGAGAATCAAGCGCCAAGTCGTCGAGAATCAGGGACGATTCTCGACGAATGGCCTTTAGTCGTCGAGTCATACTCGACGACTCTCGACGATACTCGTCGATCGGCGAGAATCATCAGGCAGATTCGGCGAGAATCGATGGACAGTCCCGACGACTAAGTCTTTGATTCTCGACGAATCTATCAGATTGATTCTCGACTAAAACCCCATAGTCGTCGAGACATTCTCGACGACATTGTCTTGGTCGTCGAGACATTCTCGACGATTTGCCTTGGTCGTCGAGTCAAACTCGACGACCTTTCGACTATCCATGCCCTATGAACTTTACTGGCAACAATTGCCTGACCCCATACATAATGGTGATTGGTAACCTTTACCAATACGGTCAATCTTCCAACTCCTCCACAGCTCTTATGTGCGACCATGCAGGCTCATATCGCGTTGGCAGTGAGATTACATGTTTGACAACTTCTAGATCACCATGGTAACTCCAACAGTCTCCCACTTGATCTTGGAAGTATCAAATCATAAACCTCACAAACAATGAGCGGCATCTAGCAATGCATCATTGCTCCCCAAGCAATAAGAGTTTATAACTCATAAGCCTTCATGAACAATGTATCAGCGTTGTCTTTGTCCCTTTGTCCCTTACATCCGGAAAGAACTAGAGGCATGGACCGTGTCACCCTCATAATAACTCAATCCAAGTTTCCTGATCTAGAACGGACATCCAAAGAATGGTGAGGGCAATATCACATATTGACTCCACCAAGCATGGCCATGCATTTCTCAGTCCAGTTCCATCAAGGGGCCCATGGATGCAACTCCTGTCATATAGGAGACAAATTCCATATTTGCTCACACACAAACATCCAAATGATTCGTAACGTGCCCAACAACCACCCTTATCATCAACTTTTCTCAAGGAAGACTTTAGATGGCATCAAAGCATGCTCTTCCTCACTTAATGAATACTGTGACTTCAGGTCAAAGGACCACAACACCATTGTCAATAGAGACCTACTTGTGACACGATTAGATAACAATCCACAAAGTAGTCTCTGGTTGGGTCTGTCCAGTACAACTTGTTCACTAACAAGTACCCACGTGATGACTTGATATCACAATATCATGACCTGTGAGAACTGGTCATCAGTCAACGCACGTGCTAGTCTTCATGTATCATCATTACCCTTAGATCCTATGATGATACCACGACCAGGGACTTTTAAGAATGAAGCTTCAAATGAATCATAGGCTCTCACATTCAAGTCACGTACTTGATGTCCTATGGAAGCGAACATTCTAAGGGTATTCATTATGTTAACATTTAACTATCATATAGAAAAACCATAATAACGGAATATGCCATTAATTGTAAAAAGAAAATCTAGGTACACAATTCATCATATGAATAAACAATAAACAGCCAACAGAATATATCTTTACATGCAACCCACAAGGCTCCCACTAGACTTGATCATTCAGGTATCGTATACCCATTGATCTAGTATGACCATCATGCTTTCTCTGCGCGAGAGGCTTTGTCAGTGGATCTGCAATATTCTCCTCAGTCGGCACTCTGCAAATGTTCACATCTCCTCGTTCGACAATCTCACGAATAAGATGGAACCGCCGAAGTATGTGCTTGGAGCGCTGATGGGATCTAGGTTCCTTAGATTGTGCAATTGCACCATTGTTATCACAGTAGAGAACTACGGGACCAACAATACTAGGAACTACATCAAGCTCGCCGATGAATTTCCTAATCCATACAGCCTCCTTCGCTGCATTATCTGCAGCGATATACTCGGCTTCCGTTGTAGAATCAGCAACTGTCTCTTGCTTGGAACTCTTCCAGCTCACAGCTCCTCCATTCAGGCAAAACACAAACCCTGACTGAGACTTTGAATCGTCCCTATCAGTTTGGAAGCTAGCATCCGTGTAACCACTTACAACGAGCTCTTCCTCTCCACCATACACCAAGAACACATCCTTAGTCCTTCTCAAGTACTTCAGGATATTCTTGACTGCAATCCAGTGACACTCACCGGGGTCTGACTGATACCTGCTAGTCATGCTTAAAGCAAAGGAGACATCGGGTCGAGTACATAACATTGCATACATGATTGATCCAATTGCCGAAGCATATGGAATCAACTTCATGCGGTCCTTATCTTCACAAGATTTTGGACACTGGTCCTTAGAGAGATTCACACCATGAGACATGGGCAAAAATCCTTTCTTGGACTCAAGCATGTTGAACCGCTTCAACACCTTATCGATGTATGTACTCTGGGTCAAACCCAGCAACTTCTTCGATCTATCTCTATAGATCTTAATACCAAGTATATAAGTCGCTTCACCCAAGTCCTTCATAGAAAAGCAGTTCCCTAGGTTGTTCTTAACAACTTTCAGGGTAGGAATGTCATTCTCAATCAACAGTATGTCATCTACATACAGTATCAGGAAGACAACAATGCTCCCACTGATTCGCTTGTAAACACAAGGCTCATCTTCATTCTTGATGAAACCAAACTCTTTGATTTTCTCATCAAAACGAAGATTCCAACTTCGAGAGACCTGTTTCAGTCCATATATGGACATATTCAGCTTGCATATCTTAGTGGCTTCATTTGGGGATACAAAACTCTCGGGTTGTGTCATGTACACTTCCTCAAGGAGGTTTCCATTAAGGAAAGCTGTTTTGACATCCATCTGCCAGATCTCGTAGTCATAATACGCAGCAATAGCAAGCAATATCCTTATGGACTTTACCATGCCAACAGGGGAAATGGTTTCATCATAGTCAATACCATGAATTTGTCTAAAACCCTTAGCCACCAGTCGCCCTTTGAATGTCTGTACATTCTCATCCATGTCAGTCTTCTTCTTGAAGACCCACTTGCACCCTATGGGTCGTACCCCTTCAGGTGGTTCCACCAAGTTCCAAACTTGGTTTGCATACATGGAGTCCATTTCGGATTTCATAGCCTCAAGCCATTTGTCGGAGTCCGGTCCATTCATAGCCTCTTAGTAGGTTGCTGGTTCATCATCATGATCCATTAGCAACACATTACCTATTTGAGACACGAGAAATCCATATCTCTCAGGCTCAAATCTTGGTCTACCAGATCTACGCAGGACATGTGTTTCTTGAGTAGGTTCTCTAGCTACAACACCTTGTAGTCCTAATTCAGAATCCAATTCTGGTTCATTCACTATTTGTGGTTCTTGAACTTCTTCAAGTTCTACCTTTTCAGTCTTTCTTGATAAGAACTCTTTCTCCAAGAAGACACCGGTCCTTGCGACAAACATCTTGCCCTCGGACGGTAGGTAAAAGTAATATCCTTTCGTTTCCTTAGGATATCCCACCAGATAACATTTATCTGATTTGGGTTCCAGCTTGTCAGGCATTTGACGTCGCACGTATGCCTCACAGCCCCAAATTTTAATGAACGACATACTACGACGTTTCCCAGTCCATATCTCATATGGTGTCTTCAGAACCGTTTTTGTTGGAGCGCGATTCAGTGTCATAGCAGCAGTCTCTAAAGCAAAACCCCAAAAGGAAACAGGCAAGTCTGCATGACTCATCATCGAACGTACCATGTCTAACAGAGTACGATTTCTTCTCTCAGACACACCATTGTGCTGTGGTGTTCTAGGTGGAGTGAGCTGTGATATAATACCACACTCTTTCAGATGATCACGGAACTCGTGACTCAGGTATTCACCACCTCGATCGGATCGGAGTGCTTTAACCCTTTTGTCCAACTGGTTTTCTACTTCATTCTTGAACTCTTTGAACTTTTCAAAGGTCTCGGATTTGCACTTCATAAGATACACATATCCGTATCTACTGAAATCATCAGTAAATGTAACGAAGTAGAAATACCCACCTCTAGCCATGGAACTCATGGGTCCGCATACATCACTATGTACAACACCCAAGAGATCCTCAGCCCTCTCAGTATAACCAGTGAAAGGAGCTTTTGTCATTTTGTCTAACAAACAAGATTCGCATCGCTCAAATGATTCATAATCAAATGAGTCCAAAAGTCCATCCTTATGGAGCTTGGATATGTGCTTCTCGTTTATATGGCCCAAACGACAATGCCAGAGATACGTAGGGTTTGAGTCATTTGTTCTTAGTCTTTTATTATTTTCTACATTATAGATCATATGGTCTAAGTTCAAAACATAAAGACCATTAAACAGTTGGGCTACAGCATAACAAACATCATTCTTAAATATGGAACAACAGTTGTTCTTAATTATAAAAGAAAATCCAATCATGTCCAGACATGAAATAGATATAATGTTTCTAGTTATGGCCGGAACAAAATAACAATTATCTAGTTCTATTACAAGCTCACTGGGCAAAGAAAGACGGTAAACCCCTACGGCTACAGCAGCAACTCTTGCTCCATTGCCGACACGCAGGTCCACCTCCCCTTTACTCAGCAATCTTCTCCTTTCCAGTTCCTGCACATTTGTACAAATGTGAGAACCACATCCGGTATCCAATACCCAAGATGAAGGAGCAGAAAGGTTTATCTCTATAACATAAATATCTGAAGCGGAAGTCATACCTCCCTTCATTTTCTGCAGACCCTCAATATAAGAAGGACAGTTCCTACTCCAATGACCAGCTTTGCCACAGTGGTGGCATTTCCCTTCCTTCACCGTGCTTTTCTTCTTCTTCAGTGCAGAAGACTTGGGCTCAAGAAGTGACTTAGGTCCCACTTTCGTCTTCTTGAAGCCCTTGGCCTTGCCCTTGCCCTTATGCACCATCAGTATGGGGCTGGTAGGCTTGGCCTTCTTCATATTGATTTCGGCAGTTCTCAACATGCCTAGGAGTTCGGGCAGTGTCTTGTCTATTTCATTCATGTTATAGTTCAAGACAAACTGCTCGTAGCTGTCCGGCAACGATTGCAGGATCAGATCTGTGGCCAACTCTTGACCCAGAGGAAAACCCAGCCTTTCAAGGTTCTCTATATACCCAATCATCTTGAGTACGTGAGTCCCTACTGAGTCTCGAACTCCCATCTTGCACTGAAACAACGCTTTCGTGACGTCGAACCTCTCTTGACGAGCCTGCCCTTGAAACATTTTCTTAAGATGCTCGTCAATCTCCTTGCACCCCATGTTCTCATGTTGCCTTTGGAGCTCAGAGTTCATGGTGGCAAGCATGAGGCATTCGATGTCTAAAGCATCATCGGTATACTTCTTGTAAGCATCTTTATCAGCACGGGAAGAATTCCCGGTCGGCACCTCGGGGGATTCTTCTTCCAAGACATAGAGCTTTCGCTCTTGCCTGAGAACAATTCTCAAGCTCCTGTACCAGTCCATGTAGTTAATCCCATTGAGCTTATCCTTCTCAAGGATGGCTCTCAGAGACAAAGTGGAGTGTGAACCACTTGCCATGGAATTCTACAAGAATTCATGCAGAATAAAATCAGTACCAAAGTTTCAAAATACAATTTATTTTAATTTGAACTCTAATTAAAACTCCCACTATTTTATTCGAACTAATAGCCCTCACTATCAATTCGGAGAGTTCATGCGAGCTACTCTCTTAGTGGACAAGATCCGTATTTCACCAACACAATGAGTCAGCTTTGGCTTTCCTCTCACGATGTAGTTATTTAGGTAGGCAACGCTTGCCAATTGCATCCTCATGCAATTCTTGTATGGTTGGTGAATAACTCTTTATTCGCATCCATCATATGGTGCATGCCAACCCTATGCCTCTAGGCGCTCAACCTTTGAGGTCACCTAGTTAAGTGGGGCCCGATGTCGACAGTGGGATATCACAATTATCCGCTCGCACCCTTACCAAGATAGATTAATGCACCTTGCTTTGGCAAGCCCACACTTCATCGATCGAGGCAGGAAGAGTGTCATCCATCGGAAGGCATCCGAACACTTAATGTTTGATGAAGGGATTTAAATTTTGATAGTATGTTAACAATTAACCATGATCAACATTTGATCAATGTGCACATCTAAATAAAATAAAACATTTCTAGAATCCTCATGCATCCCTTATGTGCACAACAAGACACTATCAACATTTGATAGAGCAAAGGGCTAAATCTGAACATATGGACATTTCCAAATATTCAGGTTTACATGCATTGGACAAAGGGGAAAGGCAACTCAACTTAAAGCAGTAGACAAGCTCATCTCTCTTTGTTGGATTCAAAATCCAAAACAAAATTCGAGGGATGGTTACTGCTAAGGAGACAACAATTTCTACAATTAGAAATTGCTACGAAATCCCAGACGTTCCTGGCGGGGTTCCAAGGGGCAGCGCCCCTGGCGGTGGTCCCGCTGACCGATCAACAATTGATGTTCCAGGAATAAATCTAGACATTTAGAACACTTCTAAATCTCTAGGTTTACACGTGTTGGAATTCCCTAACTTCCAATACAACAATCATGGCCGCAACCTGCCTCTGATACCATTGTTGGGGTTTCTCGTGAGGGTTGGCACAACACTTTGTGCACGCAGCGGAAAGGAAAAGGACGAGAACAGCCCAAGAGAACTGGATCTGGCCATGATCGTTGTATCAAGAAGTAAACAAAATAACTAGGGCAAAATACCTTAGTGGCGTTGAGTCACAACTCAACGAAGATGCTCCAAGTATTGAGTGCTGTCGGTGGCGAGTTGTACGTGGAATAATATCCACGTCTCTGCAGAAATCCACACGAGCAGGAGAAACCCGAACTGCTCGTCGCACGAACAATCGGGAGGAAGACAGCCGCACCTTTGCAACTCCACGGACTGCTAGGTCCGCGCCAGGAGAGGCAAGAACAACGACTATCGCCGGAAATGGGAGGGTCAGCGGAGCAGACACGGCGGCGGAACACTTCCGTCCGGCGATGTGCGGGATACGGCGGAACGAGCGATCGGCGGAACTCTTTCCGTCGGGTTCTAATCGGCCGCAAGAAAAGCACAAGTCCTCTTTTTTTTTATTTTCCAAAACCCTAAGTGTCTATTTATACCAAAGGTATAAATAGACCTAAAGGAATGGCTATCCACAGACCACACAGCATAGGGTCCCTAGAAGAATTCGGCGAGAATCGGCAAAGGCGTTCGGCGAGAATCAAGCGCCAAGTCGTCGAGAATCAGGGACGATTCTCGACGAATGGCCTTTAGTCGTCGAGTCATACTCGATGTCTCTCGACGATACTCGTCGATCGGCGAGAATCATCAGGCAGATTCGGCGAGAATCGATGGACAGTCCCGACGACTAAGTCTTTGATTCTCGACGAATCTATCAGATTGATTCTCGACTAAAACCCCATAGTCGTCGAGACATTCTCGACGACATTGCCTTGGTCGTCGAGACATTCTCGACGATTTGCCTTGGTCGTCGAGTCAAACTCGACGACCTTTCGACTATCCATGCCCTATGAACTTTACTGGCAACAATTGTCTGACCCCATACATAATGGTGATTGGTAACCTTTACCAATACGGTCAATCTTCCAACTCCTCCACAGCTCTTATGTGCGACCCTGCAGGCTCATATCGCGTTGGCAGTGAGATTACATGTTTGACAACTTCTAGATCACCATGGTAACTCCAACATCATGACCTGAAGCAGATCGTGTGGTGGCCTGGCATGAAGAACTATATTGCACGTTTCATCTCTCGATGTCTGACATGCCAGAAGGTGAAAGCTCAGCGTCAGCGTCCTTGTGGACTTTTGCAACCCCTGCCTATCCCCGATTGGAAGTGGGAAGATATCTCTATGGACTTCATCACGGGTCTGCCCCGCACTCCAAGAGGGCATGATGTGATTTGGGTCATAGTAGATCGCCTTACTAAAGTGGCTCACTTCATCCCATACAAGGAGGGTCATTCTACCGAGAAGATGGCCCGGATTTATGTTTCTGAGATTGTTAGGCTTCCATGGGATTCCTCTGCGGATTGTTTCCGATCGTGACTCGAGATTTGTATCGCACTTCTGGAAGGGATTTCAGCAAGCTTTGGGCACTGATCTTAACCTGAGCACCGCTTATCACCCGACGACTGATGGCCAAACTGAGAGGGTCAATCAGATTCAGGAAGACATGCTTCGCTGCTTCGGTGCTATATTCTGGACTACAAGGGAGCTTGGGATGAGCATCTACCCTTGGTTGAATTCGCCTAGAACAACAGCTATCAAGAAAGCCTCAAAATGGCCCCCTTCGAAGCATTGTATGGGCGTCGCTGTAGGACCCCGCTCTACTGGTCAGAAGTCGGTGAAAAAGTGATTTTGGGTCCCGAGTTACTTCAGGAAATGAAAGAAGCTACTAAGAAGACTCGTGTTCAGCTCAGTCGTGTCATTGAGAGACAGAGAAAGAATGCCAATTAGCGTCGCCGTCCGTTGGAGTTTGTCGTAGGTGATCAAGTGTTTCTAAAGGTTTCTCCTACTCTTGGGGTGAAACGGTTCGGTCGTCATCATAAGCTCAGCCTGAGGTTCGTGGGACCGTATGTCATCTCAGAGCGTGTTGGAGGGTCTGCCTATCGTCTAGAGCTACCTGCTTCTTTGGCCGGTGTTCATAACGTCTTTCAAGTTAGTCAGCTTCGAAAATACATCCACGATCCTAATCGTGTTCTTGAAGAAGTTCCAGTGATTCCTGAAGTCAATCTGTCTTATCCGATCAAGTCTTCGAAGATCGTCGAATTTCAAGAACGCAAACTTCACAAGAGAACCATTCAGATGGTAAAGGTACATTGGGTGCATGACAAGTCTGAGGAGTACACTTAGGAACTCGAGTCTAACATGCGAAGCAAGTACCCACAACTCTTCTCTTGATTTTTGGTACGTCTCTAAGTCCTGACTTCCTTGTTATTTCAGTATCTTTCATGGTTAGCTTTCATGCGTTAATCTGCAAACTTCTGTTTGAAGTACATGTCATCTGAAGCTCTGTTGTTTTAGTTCCATCCAGAGAATTCTCATGCAAGTTTCGGGACGAAACTTCCTAAGTAGGGGAGAATGTAACAACCACCATAATAATAATAATAATAATAATAAACAAAGACCTAAACTACAATTTCGGTCTAAACCTACCCCCCCCCCCTCCTTTAATAAGAACCGAGCCCCTCCCGGTTCAAAATCCCGCAACCCGAAAGGAAACTCCCGCAGGCATTTCCCGATCCCGATTCCAAAAGTACGGTCTCCGCATCCTGCGAATCCGACGGCCTCGGATCCGCCTCCTACACCTCCGGCCGCCCCTGAGACACGTCCACGTGGCCGGAAAACCCTTCCTCCTGATCGAGCGCCTATTCCTTTTGTTTCCCCGACGTCTCCGGTGCTCCCCTTGGCCGGCAACTCCCGCGCAACCCCTCTCTTGGCCTACTGCTTCCAAGAGGGGCCGGCAGAAACTTATTTCTCCCTTCCTCTCCTCCTTCTCCGGCCAGTGAGGGCAAGGACATCATTTCTTCTCCGGCAACCCTAGCTCCTACTCGTTCCGGCCGGTGGTTTTCGTGAGGGACTCCTAGGGTTTCGCTCGAAACCCCTCTTCGTGGATTTCGGAGCCCAAATCTGGACTCCTTGGGTAAGGAATTTCATCAATCCCTCATTTTTAGTTTGTCCTATTTTTTTTTTGAGGATTTCCGCCCTCCGATTGGCGTAATTTCGTCGATCCCCCTTGGATTTGTCGTAAAGTCAACTAATTCCAGTTCTGTTTGCATTTCCGGTGCCGCTCGTTGGGCTTAGGTGGTGGAATCGCGCCAAGCTTGGGATTTTCGCCTCCAAACGCCGCCAAAACTCCTGATCCCTCACGGTAGTCTCTTCTCTTCTCACTCTCGAGAGAGGTAAATTCCTAAACTCCTTTCCTTTGTGTGGAGCGATTATCAAACACATGTGATGACATAAAAACGTGTTTTGGAATGCATTTTTCATTTCGAACAGGTGTAGCTAGAGCTTTTAACCTCGCTTACGCCACTTGGCTGTCGCGAGCATTTTTCAACATCACTTTAAGGCAAGTAGAGAACCCCCTCTCACTTGCAAAACTTTAGATTTAATCTGGTTACCTGTTCTTTTACAAATAATTTCTTTTTTACAAAATTCTGAACTCTAAAAATGTTGACATAACAAAATATGATAAGCAATCACCTAAGTACGAAACTATAAGGCAAATCCGTAGTTGTAAGAGATATCCTTGAATTGTAGCGTCCAACTGGGCATCTGTCTGCTGGCATGGTCACGGCAAGCAGGATTACTTTTCCGATAAGACTTGCACTCAGATCTGATCGTGATCCATGTGCGCCCGCTATAGTACATACACACTTCATCGATCGCGACTTACAACATATTACATATATAAATTTTAGGTTATACTCCGGAGTAGGCTAATATTTCAGATATGTCTGTTGACCTGATTTTTGGTATGTTTGGTAGCTTTGTACAAGATATATCAGTACTCGGTTATGTCTGTTATTTTTGCTCTCATTTTAAAATAATTAATTTGCTCATGTTTAAATTCTAAGTTCTAAGTCATTTTCCTTCTGTCTTGAAATTGCCTTATGATTCGTGACTGCGCCGTCTGCTCCCTGAGCTACTTCTCATTCAGCTTCAGCTTTGCTCAGAGGTTTTTCATTTATAGTTGTCTGCATCAGGTTCTATGATCCCTTTACTGTCTGTTCATCATGTAATAGTTATAGTAAGACATTTTCTTTTGTATCATGGACAACTCCTAGGATATTTTTGATGTATTAGATCATTTTATCTATAACATTCCCACTACTGTTATTATTGCATTTACTTCTGTTTCAGCACTGTGTGTAGCATTAAATTTTACAAAAAAATACATGTGCATTAACTCTCCCTGTTTTAAAAACTTTAAGTGCTTCCGCACATTTATACTCAATAAATTGTTCAAACAAAATTACTATTTCTAAAACTATTTTCAGTATCACTGCATCCGTCTTAGCAGGCATGGTTCCTTTCCGCCCATGCCTGTGGCATCACGGCCCGCCCGAAGCGCACTCTCACCTTTGTCGAGACGGGTCGTGACAACTATAAACAGTCATGCACGGCCGTAGCCTCGTGCACGAATGCTAACATGTTCTGAAGTTAAAATAAATAGTATACCATGCAAACAGAGTCATTTGTATCCTATGATAAAGTTGAAGAATATCCAAAATAAAATATTAGAAATACATTATAACTACTAATAAATATCCAAAACAAGTAAAGAAAAATTTATAAAGTAAAGAAAATAGATAAACTATAAAGTAAAGAAAATTTTAAAGTTCAATATTCTTGATTGATAATAAAACATCATCTGCATAAATAAAATGTGTTAAAAGCATCAAAATCACTAGCTAATAAAATGTCAAATATTTTACTATTTTGATTAATATAAAATAATAAATATATAATGTGAATGTTTATACAAACTTATTGTAAAACTAACATCTATGAAAGAGCGTGAAACAATAATTTAATTGATCTAACAGATATAATCAATACATAAAGGTGATTCAATCATATATACCAAATAGCGGATGATTTGTTTTCAAAAACCGTGGCAACTGACATATCGGAAAAAATTGAATACATTAGTCTATTTTACTAAAGGAAGTAATTTAAAATAATATTCCTTTAAAATAATATTCCTCCCACAGGTTAGGGTTAGGTTGAGCAAGGCTCACTTCTTGCTCCTCTCCGTCAATCGAGCCCAGCTCGCATCGTATTCCCACCATTGGGAAGACTAGGTCAAAGAAAGGTCGTGAGGATCTTCTCCATGATTTTTCCATCTCAAGAAAGAGATTTGCTCGCAATCAAAAATGTACTAACTTTATGTTCAATGTGGAGGGGAGTGTCAAGATGATGAACTACGTAGAACCATGATTATGAGCTAGAGCTCGAGCTTACCTAGCTCACTAGAAATACAAGATGGAGGAGTCAAGCTGGAAGTGACAGACTATCGAGAGATACGCCTTTTCAAATATATGCATTCCTGTTTTAATATTTAATCTCAATGGGGAGTATCACATTTCTCCTTGTTACCCTCTATGCTACAAATAGAAGGGTAGGCTCATTAACAAAAACATAACCAAAGGGATTATGCCAAGACTATTTGTAAGGTTGATTAAGGATACGGTTTTATGGTTAGTCAAACTCAGAAAGAAAACTTTCTGTTTTAGAACCAAAAAAGGGTATTAGAAGGAAGTACAATCAATGAATCTGATGATCGAATCCTAGATACATAAATATGTATGACAAACATTTTAGCCCTACAAATGTATTGACCACTTATTCTCCACAAAGACTGTAACAAGCTTTATTAATTTGCTATCCTTGCTTACTTGTTCCCATTCTGATAATCCATGTCTTTTAATTCATTGCAGTTATTATACTGACAATTAACTTGGGATTTTTTTTGTGATCGGAAGAAGAATAACAATATGCTTGTAAAGATATTGTGTCATTGATCATATTATATGTTGTCATTTATAATTTAGCAATGTAGGGTTCATCTCCCTATTTGCACTGCAAATTTACACCTATTCATTTTACTATTTCCTGTATAGTTACCGAGCATCCTTGAGAAATGAGTACATAGATTTGTGTTTCATAAACATGGGCAAATGAATATGGTCATAAGAGTAATATAATTTGATTTAATAGAAAATTTCGGTCTTTTCTTTGATAGTCTATTATGATAGTTGGATCACATTACAAAATTTTGGTAAAAATATTATTCATCCACCATTGAACTTTAGATACTTTGAACCTAATGCGGTGGATTTGCATCATTAACAATTTATTTAATTTTAAATGTTGTGGCAGTTGTAATTAGTCAAGTCTTTCTTATTTCATTATTCCACTATGGGGGATAATTTGGTCCGTGTGTATTCTTCCCTATTCAGATATATGTAAGAGTAGTGGGTTATGTTAAGATAGGAATATTATTTTCATGTTTTTCCTGGTTTCAAGTTGGTATCAGAGCAGTATCGAGAAAACCTAGTCGCGCTCCTCCCATCTCGCCCTTTCGTCTCTCCCGCCTGCGCCCTCCTTATTTCGGCCAGCTCTCTCCGTCGGTTGTTTTGTGCGGCACATAGGTGCTCGAACCGCTCATGTGGTCGCCTGGCGAGAACGACGCCGTCGTCGGCTGCTGAGGAGGACGTCGCCGCCATTCTCTTGTGATGCCGCCTTTCTTTTTTTGTCACCCCTGTCTGATTCTCCGTCATTGCTGCTCCCAGTTTTCACGTTGGTGCCCAATGCTGCTCGACTTCCCCTATATTGTGCTATTATTTCTCTCCCGTCGCCAGTAGTTGTGTTGCTCCCAGTCAAAGGAACCTTGCGTCCTCTTCTCCCTGTCGACCTACTCCAGCAGTCTTCTTCTGCAGTAAGATCGAGCAGCCTCTTCAACCTCTTCTCCTTATCGGCTACAAACAAGTGAAGAAGATCTGGCCGCAGGTTCAAAGGGATGGTTTCACTATCAAATCGATGCATATTATGTGATCCCGTTGTCAGGTATGTTTGTCGCAGTTAGGGGCTCTCTTGGGTGTTGTTTCCTTGGTCACTTCACCGTGTGTGATGATGCTAGTGACCCGCCACGGACTCATCCTTATTTGGCTCCTGATGGTCGTGGACGTGATCATGGTTGTGGTCCCAACCATGGAGGAACTCGCAGGGGGTGTTCTCGAGTGACTGATGTTGCGTATGCAACCAAAGTCTATGATGTTCCTTCATATCCTCCTTCTGGACAGTTCCTCGCCCGGTAATTGGATGTTCTTCGTCGCCTTGTTCATTCCTAATCTGACTCTGCTTCCAATGCCTCCACCTCATTTGCTACTGCGACATCACCCAGTGCGTTCACTGCTACTATCGCTTCCTCTGCATGGATCATTGATTCAGGCGTCACTGATCATATGACTGGATCTTCCTCAAGCTTTGTCTCCTACACACCTTTATCTGGCAAGGATAAGGTTATCTTTGTTAATGGCACCTTGTCCTCCATTGTGGGTAAAGGATATATCTCATGTTCGCCTCTATTTCTCTTTCTTTCGTTCTTCATGTTCCCTCTTTTCCCCGCAATTTACTTTCTATAAGCAACATTATTAAATCTCTTAACTACTCTGTAACTTTCTTTCCTGGCTCCTGTGTTTTTCAGGAACTGGATACGAAGCGGACAATTGGCAATGATAGGAACCATAGTGGTTTGTACTACCTGGATACCAAGCTACCATCTCGTGCTCTCACATCAACTACTGTCATTGTTGCTTATGTCCGACGATGGCATCTGCGCCTCGGACATCCTTCACCCATTTATCATTCCAAACTATTTCAAGCTTTTTTTCTATTTATTAAAAGTTTGTTGTGCGATGTTTGTGCTATGTTGATGAAGGTTCGGCACACCTCTGTGTATATATCTTCTCCTACTGACACTCCTTTTTCCATTATACATTCTGATGCTTGGGGTCCTTCCCCTATGGTTTCATCTGATTTTTGTTGGTTTGTTACCTTTATTGACTGTTTCTTGAGAACCACTTGGGTTTATTTACTAAAGAAAAAATGACATGTTTTCTTGTTCCAAAATATTAAAAAGATGATTTGGACCCAATTTTCATCTTATAAATCATCTTCTCTCCCGTGTTTTAGATTATACTACTCTCATGGCTCGCGTCTCTTCTATGGCGATTGTCCATACCTCTCATCTTCCACCCCGTGTATTTGGGTGTGTATGTTTTGTGCATGTTCATCAACCTCGTAGAGGCAAACTTGACCTTCGGGCTCAACGTTGCGTCTTTATTGGTTATTCCTCCACTACGAAAGGATATCGATGTTGCAACCCACCTTCAAGGCATTTTTTCTATACCAAGGATGTTACTTTTTGGGAGGAGGAACCTTATTATCCAGCTTCGACTCACTCTCTTCTTCAGGGGGAGTTGGGCGACACTTGTGTTCCTCCTACTCTCCCTCTTCCTCTTATTCCTCCTCTAATTCTCGCTCAGTCTTCTACCCCTGTTCTGGCTATTCAAATACCTCTGTCTTCCCCCATCCAAGTTCCTCAGATTCCTCCTTCCATCACTTCTTTTTTGCACGTATACCGCCGTCGTCAACCGGGGAAACAGGTTGCTAGTGTTCCACCTCTGTCGGTGCCCGCTTCAGGCTCGGATTCTAGTGATGACCCTCCTGCTTTGCTGAAAGGTAAAGATGTATGCACTCAACACCCTATTTCCAATCATGATGCTTATTATCATCTTACCTCAGCCCATCAGGCCTTTATTTTTGCATTATCTTTGGTTTCTATTCCCAAGACGTGGTAGGAAGCATTGGAGATACCGGTTTGAACACGGGCTATGAAGGAAGAAATGTCAGCCTTGGAGAAAAAATCATACATGGGACGTCTCCTCTCTTCCCCTCGAAAAGAAAGTCATTGGATCACGATGGGTGTTCTTGGTTAAGCATAATCAGGATGGTAAGATTGAACGATACAATGCTTGGTTAGTTGCTTAAGGACACACTCAAACTCAAGGAGTGGACTATAAGGAGATGTTTGCTCCCGCGACAAAGATGGACTCTATACGGGTTCTTCCATCATGTGTAGCTTGCTTAGGATGGGATCTTAATCAACTGGATGTTAAAAATGTCTTCCTCCATGGTAAGCTTGATGAGGAAGTGTACATGAAATTTCCCCTGGATTTGTAAAACAGGAAGCAGAAGGTCTTGTCTGTCGCTTGAGAAAATCCCTATATGGGCTGAAACAGTCTCCAAGGGCATGGTTTGGCAGATTTCTCAAGGAAATGATCAAATTCGGTTACAAGCAGGGACAATCTGATCACACCATGTTTATCCGCATAAATGACCATAAGATTGTGATCCTTATTGTCTATGTGGATGATATTGTGATTACAGGAAATGACACTGAGGAGATTAGTAACCTTAAGGCCCTTCTATCTGCTGAGTTTGAGTCGAAAGACTTAGGAAGATTACGATACTTCCTAGGTATTTAGGTGACCTGGTCAAATCAAGGTATCTTTATCTCCCAACGGAAGTATACCCTGGATCTTTTAAAAGAAACTGGAATGCTAGGTTGTCCCTGCAAACACTCCTATAGAAGAGAATCACATGATAGATGAGGATGGTGATAGTGATCGCACTGATACTTCAAGCTATCAGAGATTGGTTGGGAGACTCATAAATCTATCTCACACCAGTGACCCGTCCTGACATTACGTACGATGTTAATATCTTGAGTAGATATATGCATGCTCCTAAGATCATACATCAAGAGGCAGTATATCACGTATTGCGATACCTGAAGAAGGCTCCTGGTTGTGGCCTTTTATTTTCTCGGAACAATCATTTGAAGATCGAAGTCTTTACTGATGTTGATTGGGATGTATGTCGTGATGACAGGAAATCCACTATCGGCCACTGTACCTTTGTTGGAGGAAATTTAGTGGCATGGAGTAAGAAGCAGAATGTGGTTGGTAGATCTAGTGTTGAGGATGAATATCGTGCAATGTTTCGAGGTCAATGTGAAGGTCTATAGGTGCATACCATGCTACATGATCTAGGGCTCTGAGAGGATAACCCTATCTCCCTATATTGTGACAATAAGGCTGCGATCAGCATAGTTCATAACCCCGTTCAACATGATAGGACTAAACAAATTGACGTAGAACAACACTTTATCAAAGACCATTTGAATAAAGGAAATGTGGTCACTCCTTTTATTCAGTCCAAAGACCAACTCGACGATGTGTTCACCAATAGTTTGGGATGCGATATTTTTGTTGATGATTTTCAGAAGCTTAGAATGACAGATATCTTTCATTCGACTTGAGGGGAGAGTTGTAATTAGTCAAGTCTTTCTTATTTCATTATCCCACTATGGGGGTAATTTGATCCATGTGTATTCTTCCCTACTCATATATATGTAAGAGTAGTGGGTTATGTTAAGATGGGAATATTATTTTCATGTTTTTCCTGGTTTCAACTGTGGCCCCTAACGAAATAGCAACTAAAATTAAGTTGATGTTGGCTCCATCTCGACAAAAGTACAATGAAGAAATACTATTCCATATGGATGCATCAATTCTACCATAAGCATTTATGTCCCACGATCAAATTTAACCGCCACCTGCACCCTCATATCAGACTCCAAAGAAAGAGATGTGTTATGATCAAAGATCATACCACTGATAAATGGTGACGAAAGAAGTCGAATAATGTGGACTTGTTAACGCAGCTGCTATGTGCGTGCTCAAAGGGGGGGTAGAGAAAGCAACCCATAATCTTTAGGGTTACGATTTAAAGACAATTTCTTGCTTGATTCACTCTAACTAATAAAGATACTTTGAATATAACTCACACAACCACATTTGCAAAATAGTCTAAACAAATGAAGTATTGCACAAGAAATGCCCAACAAATTATTTTAACAAAAATGAGCCTTAATTTTAATTTTAATTAAAATGAGAATCGTCATTTTGAATAACTATAAGAATTATTTAAATAAGAATTCATTCTCTTGGGGGTAATTATTATAAATTTTGGATAAAAATTATTGTTTTGGTGCTTAAAGTTTGAATTTTTAATTTTAAGGAGAAGATCTAGAAGTCCTTCAAACTTCAGATGTTCATAACGTTAAAGATCTTAAATTAGGGTGTACCTTAGGGGCTTGCATTTCAGGAGAGAGAGACCCTCCACAATACTGCAAAACTGGTGAGCTCAAGGAATTAATTTTTTCAGCCTGTTCTACAGCCCTGTGATCCATCCATACTATGATATTTCTCCGTACATCCCCACTCCATGAAATTGAAACTGGGGATCCATCTGCATCAACAGCAACTGCAAACTATTCCTGGATTAACTCATGAATCATCACAAGATTATTTCAAGAAAATTCAAGAATACATATGTAAATAACATCATATTATGGTAACAACCAAGAGAGCAAGTTGCGGCAAATCCTAGACCAACAACTTCCTCAGCTGTAACATCTGCTGAAGAACATGCTGTTTTAACAGCTGCACAAACTGCATGCCAGATGTCAGTAGATGATTGCTGGTTAGAAAAATATAAATCAAAGTTAGTGAGGAGACATTAAATTTTACAACTTCAGAAAAATGAATTTAATATTATTAAGGATTTCTACCTCAATGCAATTTCCTTCCTTCCATATTTGTATCGGACTGCTTGACGAGCCTAGCAGCTTACCATCTTCATCGAAAAGACCTGCAATGAATAATAAAGATGAGCTTAAGATGTGTGGAAGAGCGGAATACGAAGTGCAATTAGAAAAAAAATATAAATACATGTACACAAATTTATAGGTGAGAGGAGTGGCACATTAACTTCAAACCACAATGTGGGACTACAATATAAATAGTTGTATATCTCATAATGGGCCATAAGGATTGGGCATTTATATTAGGCTTTACATACATCTTCTTTACTCCCTCGCAAGCCGCAGCGTACAAACTGTAGGCGTCAAGTTTGGAAACGAATTGTCGATATAGTGGGCAAGGCAAGGCCTTCATAGACATTAAAGATTTGGTCAACTGTGGGAACACGAAGCAGATCAATTTTGCGGTGTTCAATTTTTTCCTAGATGAAGTAACAACTGACTTCAACATGTGTGGTGCGTTCACGAAAAACTGAATTCTCGATGATATGGAGGGAAGCTTTATTATCACAGAAAAGGATTGCATAAGAGGGGAGAGCGGCATCAAGATCAGTAAGAAGACTCTCCAGCCAAGTAAACTCAGAAACGAAAGAGGTTATTGAACGACACTCTGCCTCCGCAGAGGAGTGTGACGCAACCGTTTGCTTCTTGCTCCACCATAGTGAATAGGTGCCCTCCAAAATATGTGGAATAGTTACTCATAGACCAGCGATCATTGAGGGAGTCATCATAGTCTGCATCAGAAAAGACAATCATTGAGAGGGAAGAAGGGGACTTGTACGCAAGCCCTGTCCCGAGGCTTTCTTTAAATACCATGGATTCGCTCAACTACGTGAAGTTGGGATGTCCTTGAGCATCAATGTACCAACTAACCACCCAAAAACGAATGAGATATCTAATCGAATGAAGGTCAGATATATAAGCTTGCCAACCAGGCGATAATAATATTGTCTTATAGAGAAGAGGATCAAAGCCGAACTCATGAGCACGGAGCTTATGGTTGTCATTCATTGGTGTGTCAGCGGGCTTACGACCCAAGTAGTCGGCATCTTGTAGAAGATCGATACAATACTTTCGTGGAGACAAAACAAGTTCATCAATTCGGCGAGCTACCTTAATACCCAGAAAGTAACGGAGGTGCCCGAAATCTTTGATCTGAAAGTATGAGGCAAAATTCTTCTTGATCATGGAGAAATCATTCAAATCATCACACGTAATGATAATATCATCAACACACAAGAAGAATCATTGTGTCTGTGTTAAGGTCCCGCTTTGGTCCTGCCTTGATCGCGCATGTCGCAAACTATCGATCTAGTTTATTTTAAATTTTTTGTATGCGCAATTGATCCTCGGTATCTAAGCCCAAAGAGGGGGCACTTTTATGAACTATGTATATGCATGTGGTGAGTGCCAAAGGGACAAGAAAGAAGTATTTTCATTTTATTTTTGTCTAATCCTCTTTCTAATTTTCTCTCTCTCTCTACCGTTCTTTAACTCCACAGAAAACCCGCCCCATTAAAAACCCAAGCCGCTCATGACCTGCACACCGAACCCGTCGCTACCCATAGCGATACCGCATGATCCCGCCAACGCCGCTCCGCCGATCGACGCCGCCGCCGCCATAGCTCGTTGGACCACTCTCTTTCTCTCTTGAGGAATTCCCTCCTCTTTCTCCGCGCACATGCTCACAATCACGAGCCCGTAACATCTTGGTGTCAGAGGGAACGACTCTCCCCGTCACCGATACTCCAGATCCGGCCAGTTCTAACCCCGTCGTGGCCGCCCACGACAACCCCGTCGTGGCCGCCCACGACAACCCCGTAGGCAGCAGCACCCTCAGCGGCTCCGACCGAGCTCCTTCGCGTCCGCACTGGCCCCGGCAACACCAGCCGGCCCCGAAGTCCGCCGACCCTCCAGCGGTTCCGACCAGCCATCCCCACCTCGACAGCTAGCCGCAAATCCTCCTCCAGTTGCCATTCCCCTTGGATCCTCCTCCAGTTGCCATTCCCCTTGGATCCTCCACCGACGGGTGTTCCCTTCTTGCGGCCTCTACCGGGCTGCTACCACCACCGGCCCGTCCCTTCTCTATCCCTTCTGGCGCCGACCACCCACCAATATTTCTGCACGAAATGGACGACCGGCCCTCCCTCTCGCAAATTTTTGAGTCCATCGCCAAGCTCATCACAGAAAACAACAACGCTCTCATTGTCGCCGTCACCACCCAACTAGCGGCGAACCGCCCGGCCCAACCGGCCACGGGCTCCTCCAGTGAAGCGCCGATTCCGCCAAACCTGCCAGAATTCTTTCCCCCACGGTACGAGAGCAACGGGGTGCCACAATACTTGTGGCTAGACTTTCCAATATTTGACGGCCACGAAGACCCCTTAGCTTGGCTCTCTCGTTGCGAGCAGATTTCACCCACCAGCGCACCCCTTGGGAAGAGTGGCTCAGCATTGGTGCCTTCCACCTGATGGGCCCTACGCAACTTTGGTTTTCCCAACTGCAACGGGAGAAACCACTGCTCTCTTGGGGAGATTTCAAGGTGAACTGCACCCTCCGCTTCGTCCCACCCCTCCACGGCAATCCCTTGGAGGATCTCATTTCCCTCCGGCAGACTGGTCTGATCGATGAGTACGTCGAACAGTTTCAAGTCCACCTGGCCCGCACTACCTTCGTTCTTCCGACACAACAGGTGTCCATCTTCACGACGGGACTCCATGAGCGCCTCCGCATGGACGTAGAATTTCAGGCACCCACGGATCTGACAACTACAATGAGTTTGGCTCGCATTTGCGAGAAGCGTCTGCTTTTGGATCGCCCTCATCTACATCACCAGGACACTGAGGGGTCCAAGCGTCCTCCGCGGCCTCTGTCACCGAACACAGCCAGTCTCCTTGCCCTGGACCACGACGCCGACCGCCCTGCTACCATTCGTCAACAGTCTCCACAGGAGATGAATGACCTCCGCGCCAAGGGCCTCTGTTACAACTGCGACGAGCCATTTTTCCGTAAACATCACTGTAAACGCCTCTTCTGGTTGGAGGTAGACGACTCGGATTCTAAACGGGATGCTGACACTGATACGGGAGATCCGACGTCGACCGTCACTACAGACTAAGCTTGAGTTCAAGCTTTTCGTCGGGTAGGGTGGGGACGTTACGTTCCTGCTTTGGTCCCGCCTTGGTCGCGCATGTCGCAAACTATTTATCTAGTTTATTTTATATTTTTCGTATGCGTAATTGATCCTCCGTATCTAAGCCCAAGGAGGGGGCACTTTTATGAACTATTTATATGTGTGTGGTGTGTGCCAAAGGAACAAGCAAGAAGAAGTATTTTCATTTTATTTTTGTCTAATCCTCTCTCTAGTTCTCTCTCTCAACCGTTCTCTAACTCCACGAAAAACTCGCCCCATCAAAAACCCTAGCCGCTCACGACCTGCACACCGAACCCGCAGCTAATCGCAATACCGTGTGATCCCGCCAGCGCCACTCCGCCGATCGACACCGCACAATGTCGCTGCCACCATAGCTCACCGGACCACTCTCTCCTCTCTTGAGGACTTCCATCCTCTTTCCCCGCGCGCATGCTTCACAATCACAAGTCTGTAAGAGTCTGCTTGACGTAGAAGTGTAAATAAGGAGAAATATGTCAAGCTCTGAGTGAACCCAAAATTCCCAATGGCCTGACTAAATTTGTCAAACCAAGCTCGATGAGACTTCTTTAGGCTCAAATAAAACATATGAATAATACAATAACCTATAAAAATTATATTTGTAATAATAGCGGAGCGACGCATTTTTGACCCGTCAAAAACCGCACTGTTAACTATGCGGTTTTGCAACTAGCGAAATCGCTCCACAATCAAATCGTTCGGTGCAGTTTAAAATCAGTGTGGCCTAGTGCGATTTTGTGATTTTGCGGTTTCAGTTTTTAACTTTCAGCTATACTTAATCTTTATACAAGCAAAGGCAAAAGTTGATATGGTGTAACTTTACATCCCCAAAATACCCTCAAAAAAGTCTTATTTATTTCAAAATTCTTCAATTTTTTGGTCATTTCCACCACCCAGCTGTCTAATCTCCTCCTTCCTTTCTTTATTTCAAATCAACGTACAACTCCTCAGCTCCTCGACTGTTCCCCACTGTCATCCTGCATGCCACCAAAGAGTGACAACAGCTTCCACGACAGACTCCTCCACAAAGCCTCCTCTGCAGCTCCTTCTCGGTGGCTCCTCGACAGCTCCTTCGCAACAGAGCGTTCTTCCACAGAGCTCCTCCTCGATAGTTCCTCGGCGGCTCCTCCTCGACAGCTCCTTCGCAGGAGCTCATCCTCGACAGCTGATGTGCAAATGGCAAGTGCACCGGTTGCTCAAGTAATATAAAACGGGAAGAATTTCCACGAGTATTGATCTCGAAGGAATGCGGGTTAAGGCGCGCGATTCTATCGTAAATTGACAAAGAGATATGGTTTTGGTTTTGAAAATAAAAAGAAAACTAACTAAACTAATGCGGGTCGCAATCACCGCTTCGCAAGGTGGATGAAACTAATACAGGTCGTGATGCACTGCTTCGGTAGGCGGATGGGCGAGAAGGCAAGCGGGATGGAATGGATCACAACGGCGGATTTAGGGTCGAGAGAAACTCTTCGCAATGCATGTCACTAGCAATTGCTAGTGCGGCTACACTCATTATGGCGGGATGGAAATGAGATGGAGACGCTCCTCATTTGCATACACCATAAAGATTTCACATAGACATGAAAACTAACATTATCAAATTAGGGTTTAGCAAAACTCGTTCATACAACCAAACTATCCAAGAGAAATACACTACAACAAGAAGGGGGAGAGATTACAACCAAAGGGCAGAGACTCGTCGAACGTTCACGGCCGGAATTAAGGGTTGCCAATCCTTGTCCAAGCTCGGGCTTCAACTATCGTTCGGGGTGCGGAAGAGTTGTCACCTTCTTCTAATGTACCCGTCTTCGCCGTTAATACTCTTAGGCCATGACCCATCCGGAGAACTCCACACGTACAATGAGAAAACCTTTCAAATGAGCCTTGGAAGCAAGCGAACGAAGGAGGAGGCCAAGAGGATCTCCTAGCCTTGGATTTACAAGAATAATATGGTCGGAGCACCTCCCGATGGTGGGCGGTGATGGAGCGGCGGAAGGGGCGAATCTGGACCTGTAGGCGCGAAAATGGGAGAGCCATCGAAATAGGGTGAATTCCTGCGTGTATATAGTGGAAGGTCAAAAAAAATAGGCACGCACGGTGGAACACACGACCGTGCATGCATCATGCGAAATTTGTTGCGCAGAAAACACCTAGCCTGGAACAGCAGCAGATCGTGCGATTTTGATCACGCACGGGCAAAACAGCCCATGCGAGAGCAAATCGCACAACCCGGGGCAGATCATCATATTTGGGCGCTATAGGCATCGCACGGTCGCGTTGATCGTACGTGAAGAAAACGCACGACCGTGCGATTCCTACAGGAAAGAAAACTACAGCAATGGGGATCTGCCCACCTGCACAGTAACAACACAGTCTGTAGCACACCTCCAGCACACATAAACAATAGAAAAACAACATAAAAACAAGCTTGGGAGCACCATGTGTTTACCCCCAACAACAAGTGCGCAATTGTACACCACAACGGACATAAAATGTGCACTTTGTGAGAAAATGTGAACAAGTGAAATATGAGCAATAACAATCTAAAAGTGAAGTGCAAGTGAGTAAAAACTAGTCAAGATGTGTCCAAAAAACCCTATAAATATCAGACTCATCAGCAGCTCATCCCGCAGGTTCTTTCGCTCCCTCGCTCTTCCCAACCGTTGTCGTCGCACAACGCTCTTGCTCTCTCGTGGATCTCGTCATCTTGGGCATGAAAGATCATTATCTACAACGTTTTTTTACTTTCGCTCCTTGATGTCGCCGCGCCCACTTTTTAGATCTGGATCAATCTATTACTTAATATAATATATAAAGTGTACCCCCTTGGTGTGACACGAAATTCCTGCGTCTGGACCTCGGATTTTGAAGTTCCTCTTGTAAAAAAACTGAACGTGTTTAGTTTTCCCCTTCAGTTTTTTTATTTTTGACCCCCCCCCCCTCATTCATTCCGTCAAATTTGGTTTTGGTTTTTGTTGTGGTTAAAACCGATTGGAACCGAATCGAACCACATAGAACTGGTGATTTTGGATCTTGTTGAACCAAAACTGAAACTGTTGACACGACGGTTCCAAAAATTATGCTGAAACCGGAACCGGTCAAACCAAATAAGATTTTGGTTCTAATTTGAAGAACAGTCACCTTAGCGGTTTGGTTCACGGTTTTAGTAGAACCGGAACCGTGACAACTCTGCATGTGATCTCGTAAACAAGAGGTTGTTGCATATAAACAGTCTCTGTTAAATTGTTATTAAGGAATGCATTTGTGATATTAAAATGACATAACTGGCAATGGCGATGGACGATCAAGGGGATCAATGCTTGCAATGTATTCAGCTTAACGACTAGACAGAATGTTTCTTCATATTTTATGCCATATTGTTGAGTAGAATCACGATCCACAAGACAGGCTTTGAGACACACAATTGTCCCGTCAAGGGTGCCTAATGGTTAAGTCTCATTTGCATCACATACAACATTGTCCATGAGGAAGGGAAACAAGGTCTCACACCTGATTAGTCCAGAGGGAATCCATTTCATCATCCATCGCGGTCTACCATCTCAGATGTTGGAGAGCCTCCTACATAAAAGAGGGGGAATAGAAAACAAAGAGGCCTGCAAACCTGTGACGTTCTGGAGATAAGCGAAGAAAGGAGAAATAGTGAGAGAGTGGACGAGTTATAGAAGGGAGAGTGTCCATGGTGGGAGTTGTGGGCGGGTTAGCCAGAGGAGTAGGTGAGTTTAAATATGTGAGCTCCAGCCATTGGTTAACAGAAGAGAGCATAAGCCAGTGGCGAGCTTGGATAGAGAGATCGGACGAGTCCAGATGATCGATTGGGGAGTAATAGGGACCACGGTCGATTAGAAGGGATCATTGCCTATAAATAAGAAAGGAGAGGGGGGTCAATAGGAGATGAACAGTCATCTATCAGTGGGATCAATCGGTGAGCTCTGTTGTGGGATCAATCGGTGAAGTCACGAGTGAAAGAAAGGGTATCTGACAGGTAGCAAGCACAAGAGAGAGCAAGGTCGGGAGAGGCAGATGGAACAAGAAGGGTCACATACTCAAGCCAAAGGAGAGTATTAGTAGGTGAGCTCAAGCAAGTTTGGCGAACAGGTGTTGGCGGGCAGGAATTGGCAGATGGAACCGGACGAGTAGCGGGCTCAAGACAGAGACGAGCAATAGTTGACGAGCTCACACAAATTCGCGAGCAGGTGACGATGAGCAGGAGAAAAGAGCAGGGGCTTGGGACCTATAAGCATAAGTGGGTAATGTGTAGTGGTAATGCGAGAAAAAACCTCAGACCGTGACAGACCGGGATAATCCGGACACAAAACAATCCCACACGACATGATGTACACACTGGAATCGCGTCACACCCCCGCAGCGGTTCAAAGCCATCTCTGATACCATGTATTGGAGAATGAAGAATCAAAACCCGCAAAATAATATTTATTTTGTTCATTGTACTTGGCCCATGTTAAGGCCTGTAATATCCCATCCTAGTTTATCCACACATCAGCAGTCCGGCCGGGTCCAGCGATAAGTAGTAAATTAAGAAACGGTATTATAACTAGTACATATCAGACATAAATGGAAAGAACTGAAATTTAAACTTACAGCGGAAGTAAAATATGTAACTAAGGGTAAAAGTATACATCATCAAGCTGAATTCATAAAGCCACTAGCAAAGAAAATGAACCAACAACTAAATATCTGAAATACTACAAAATGTCTGATACAAAGCAAACTCTTAAACATTAATAATACAAGTGTCCAATACTAAACAGTATGGTACTAAAAGTAAAACTGGAAGGAAAAATAAATTATAGAAGCAACTCTATTATCACGTTCATCCTAGGCATAGTTTCTCACCTGAGTCCCCTGTAAAAACATGCACAAAAATGGGTCAGCCCAGAGGGAGAGTAAGAAAAAATATTTCTCCTAGTGACACTAAAAATAATTGAACAAATTTGTATGCATGCTTTAAAAATCAATTTTAATACTATAGAAAAACTATAAACTAGTGTATTATGCATGCTTTCTAAAATATTATTGGCAACATAAATATCTATTCTAGTTAAACCAATCATGCGTAACAACTCAAGTCCTGAAAACTGAATGACTAACAAAGTTTCTAAACTTTTGTCTAGACTTGAGCTCTAAATAACTTATGTTTGTCTTTCTCTAAACCTCTAGGCAGAGTAGCTCCTATCGCGCAAATCTAGTCTAATGATCTGAGGGCGATCATCCATGTGGCGTCCTTGTGGCGACCGTACTTGTTGGGGCGACATTTCAAAATCCGCACGGACCATCAAAGCTTGAAGCACTTCTTGGATCAGCGGGTCTCCACTCCGCTCAAGCAAAAGTGGGTCACAAAGCTGTTAGGATATGATTATGAGATCCTTTACTGGCAGGGTAAGGAGAACGTGGATGTTGACGTCTTATCACGCCTACCGGAGAGCACTACTGCCAAGATTTTTGGGGCCCTACTCGACTCGCTAGATGATGTTCAAGAGGAGATCATGCAGGACCCGGCACTGCGGGCCATTGTTGAGTCTCTTTGACAGGGGCAGATCACTACACCAGGCTATCAGCTGCAGAACAACCGATTATATTATTAGGGGCGGGTGGTCATTCCGACCAACTCGGCTTGGAAGACGGTCATGATGCACGAGTTCCATTCGTCGACATCAGATGAACATGCGGGAATTCTCCGCACCCTTCAGCGAGCACGGGCTAATGTTTTCTGGACGGGGTTACGACGCAATATTCAGCAATTCGTGCAGCAGTGCGAGGTATGCCAACGTCAGAAATACGAAGCGACCCAGCTGGCTTACTGACACCACTGGAAATCCACACCAAATTTGGGAAACAGTGTCCATGAATTTCATCGACGGTTTGCTCAAGTCACAGGGCAAAACAGTTATACTGGTCGTGGTCGACAAGCTCTCCAAGTATGGTCATTTATTGGCTTTGAGCCATCCTTACATCGGCGAGTCAGTCACCGATCTCTTTGCTCGAGAGATTGTTCGTCTCCACGGCATTCCGAGCGCCATCATTTCGGATCGAGCTCCGACTTTCGTCGGCAATTTCTGGAGGGAGCTCTTCCGCTTACAGGGGACCAGCCTATGCTTCAGCACGGCGAATCATCCCCAGACGGATGGCCAGACGGAGGTTCTCAATCGGGGAGTGGAAACATACCTCCGTTGCTTTGAAATGGACAAGCCGCGAACGTGGACCAGTTGGCTACACTGGGCCGAATACTGCTACAACACCTCCTACCATTCCGCCAGCAAAATGACCATGTTCGAGGTCGTATGCGTCCGTTCTCCCCCCTCTTTGAGCAGCTATGAGACGGGTAGCACAGCATTGCCCGCTATGGATCGGGCACTCCGCGACCGGGATTGTACTATAGTCACGTTGCGTGAGAATCTTCGTACAGCACAAGAACGCATGAAGACCCAAGCGGACAAGCACCGTAAGAAAAGGGAGTTCGAAGTCGGTGATGAAGTCTTCCTCAAGTTACGCCCCTACCGGCAAGTCTCGGTGGCACGTCGGGCCAACCAGAAATTAGCCCCTCGCTACTATGGGCCCTTTCACATTCTTCGCCGTGTAGGCCCTGTTGCTTATACTTTGTCCCTTCCCGAGGGCTCGCACATTCACCCGACATTTCACGTGTCATTATTGTAACGAAAGATCGGTGATTCCGTACAGGCGAGTCCTTTTCTCCCAGAGGCGACAGTAGCGGGAGAACTCCGCCCACTACCCGAGGAAGTCATAATGCTCAAATGGAAGCGACAGGGAGCTGAGTACCGACCCGAGCTCCTCGTCAAATGGAAAAAATCATCAGAAGCACACAATACATGGGTTGATCTGCTGGAGTTCCGGGAGCTCTACCCGGATTATCACCTTGAGGACAAGCTGATTCTTGATGGAAAGGGGAATGTTACGCCCTAGAACATGACGCAGTTCTTTGGGCGTACATATGCTCGCAGGCGGAAAACGAAGACAGACGACAACGGGGCTGAACCACCCCGGTTCAGCCCCCACTCTCTAAATCGGCGGGTTGGGGGGCTGAACCACCCCGGTTCCGCCCCGTTTGGGAGGGGAAGGTCGGCCCCTCTTGGCCCGGGAATATTTATATACCCGGGCCTCTTCGTGTGGAGGCATTGAAGAGTAAATTCAAGTACTTCTTTCTCCTCCTTCCTAACCCTAATCCCTCTTAGCTTTCTCCTTAGCCTCCACTTCTCTAGTCTTCTCCTAACACAATGATAACCAGATATTAAAGCAACAGAGCAAGGTTCTCATACATCAATGTGAATAGTATGAAACGGCAAATCAGAAGGCTTCGACGGATGATTAGAGGAGGAACGCTTATGTTTAGCAAGTTCACAGACATCACACATTATGCTTTTAAACACATAAGAGGAAAAACTGGGAAACAACGACTGCATAGTAGTAATAGAGGGATGTCTCGGGCGACGATGCCATGTGGACAACAGCGGTAGCTGGTAGGCATGAAGGGTCTTAGGAACATCAGCATCAAATACGTACAGGTCTTAGGAACATCAGCATCAAATACGTACAATCCATCACGCGTCCTGCCAGAGTCAATCACCTTCTTCGTCTCCAGGTCCTAAAAGATATAGCAAGAAGGAAAGAAAGTGATGGAGTAGTTCATGGAATTGGTAATATGACTGGCAGATAAGAGGTTGCGAGTAAAAAAAGGGACGTGAAGGGCAGAGGCCAAGGAAAGAGAAGAGCAATTGATGGATCCTTTTCCAGCAATAGAGGAAAGGGTTTCATCAGCAATGCTTACCTAGTCTCTGCCGGACAAAGGTGAATAGGAAACAAAACTTGATGATGACCAAGTCATATGATTTGTGACACCATAATCAATGATCCAATGAGTGGCAGACGGTACAGTAGCAGAATGAGCACTTGGCGTACCTGAATGGGCAAAAGCCGAGGACGGAGCAGAAGTGGGCTCCGAAGATAATCTCTGCATCATGCGGCGGAGGGTCATCATCTCATCAGTAGAAAAGGCCCCAGGGAGAGACGGAGGTTCAGAAAACTGGCCACTGGAGGTACTATCATCAATGAACTCGGTCAGGTGAGCAAAGTCAGGAGAGCTGAAGTTGGAGCGCCCACGACCACGTCCTCTACGACCCCCACGAGGAACCATGCCACCTCTGGGCAGAGGGAGCTCATGCAATTTAAAGCAAGTATCACGGGTATGCATACTTCGACCACAATAGTCACACATAAGGTGTCCTTTATCTGTGGACCTGGACTGAAAATCCCTAAAACAGGTGCCCCTAGAATTAGAAGATGTAAGAGCAGATCCACGGGTGCGAATCTCAGAAATCCAAGAATGTCGGCGATCATAATCCTGCTAAACAATACTATAAGTCTCGGACAAAGGAACATGAGTTTGGCCGAGGATCTGCACAATGATCTGGTCAAAGTCCCAGTGTAAACCATGGAGAAACTCAAACACCTTGCTTCGTTCTTTATGGGTACGAACAAGAATCGCATCAATGGAGCAAACAAGGTCGGGGGAGGTAAAGTGGTCATACTCCTGATATAGCTGAGTGAACTCCAAATAGTAGGCGGACGGTGGACGATCACCCTGTTGAAGGAGGAAAAAATTTCTTCGTAGTTGAAAGATCTGAGCAGTGTTCCCCTTTTGGGAATATGTAGATTCAACGCGACTCCAAATATCCTCAGCGGTATCCAAGAAGAGGTAATTTCGGGAAATAGTCTCTTGCATGGAGTTAATCAACCATGACATAACCAAAGAGTTCTCTGATTCTCATTGTCCCCAAGTGGACGCGGTCTTTTCTAGCTCCTTAATGCTCCTGTTAACATAGCCAAACAAACGGCGACTCTCAAGGGTCAGGGCAATAGAGCGAGACCAGGATAAGTAATTTGTGACATCAAGACGGGTCGTGGTAATTTAGGATATTGTATGATCATGCCCAACCCGGGTAGATCCAGCGGGTTGTGAGACATCATGTGAATCAATCACATCAGACATAATGAAATCAGAGAACGAGAACAAAGAAAGGCCGAAAAAAATCGGATTAAGTCAAAACAGCCACTGGAAAATTGTCGGAAAGACGACGGTGCCGGAAAAAATAGCGGACACTACCAATAGGACCGCCCGGGATCCTAGAGCAATAGATCCTTGAGCGTTGAAGTCAAAAAAGGCATGGACGAGGAGGAATTTCACTTGTCATGAAAGTAAGCATAAGGTGGGGAAGAACATGAGATCAAGGATAAAGGCCGATCCAGTGGAGCAATCAATTGATCCCCCGAGTATGAGGAAGAAGAGAGAAAAGCAAAACTTTTCTGACAAAAATCGGGCACATCGGACGGTTACCGGAAGAGTAGTGGTCGAACGGGACCGACCGGTCCGTGCGCCGATCGGAAAGGAGGGCGACTTTCAAAAAAGCTACGATGGAGAGACCGAGGATAAGGAAGAAGGGAGGGGAGGGGGTGACGGACGGCGGAGTGCGGCGGATAGAGGAGTTGTAGGGGATCGAGCAGACCACGGAACCCCTAGGGCAACACAGGCTCTGATACAATGTTAACAGTGAAAAATCATTTCATACCTTAATAATAAAAACTCCCTCTACATATAGTAGAGAGTAATACACAAGATAAAATACAATTAAAAAATATTAATTCTAACACATCAGTAGGGGAAGTCGTCCCGGTCTCACTCCCATCAGGTTTCACCAAGAGTTCATTGTTGGCAATTAGCGTATAGCTGCAAGGAGAAAATGAGCAACAAGGATCTTCGGTGATGAGTTGGACCTTCTCCTCTAGTGATGAGGTGGTGACCTCATTACCGAAGAGAACATCCTCCTCAGTACAACTCGGCACAGCTTCGAGATCCAGAAGCTCATCCTGCACAACAAAATAATTGGCAAGATCAAAAGACACGTGTGGTAAAATCAGAAAAAACTGGAGGATGAGCAAGGCTCATGATAGAATTAGCAGAAAGAGTAGAGTTATCCTCCGCAAATGAATCCAAAGGTAGTGACGGTAGTGAAGAAGAAGGAAACTCCAAGATGTCATTGATACGATCAACAACAACACTGATCGGCGCATTCGTTGTGCTCCTAAGATGACCTAGGAGTTTAACGTATATGTCATCAGTGATGGAAGTAGCAGTAGCATAAGAAGACAGTGGAATGGAGATGAGCATTGACTCATCACCCTTCATCATTTGCAATTTCCATTGCTCACAATCCTTCAGAGCATGATCAAGACTCTGACAACACAAGCATCGCTTCCCGGTAGGTTTTGACCATGATGGGGCCAAACCACCCGGCGAAGGTTATGCTCGCAAAGGAGATGTATAATGATAATAAGCAGGCTCAATATAAAGGTCCACCACGCACGGTGGAGGCACCATATGACGAGACATATGAATTATTATTATACAATCCCCTATAACAGTCTTCACTACTATGACTATGAGAGTGGCACCATTTACAAGTTTGATGAAAATACATTTTTGGTGCTACGAAGAATTCAAAAATGAAGCAAGTAGAATATGAACATACTATGCACGAAATGGAAAAAAAATTTAGAGAAAACCTGATTTATAAAACTGTAATATAGATTAGGAAGAAAATAAAATAAAAATGATGTTATTTACCAATGGAAGAACTTTTTTCTCTCGACTCTCTCTCCAGAAACTCACACGACTGTGTTCCCCAGCAACGACATCAAAAACTTGATGCGCAAAACGGCAGGTGCAACGGTCGCTCAAGTAATAAAAAATGGAATGTTATCCCCAAGTATCGATCTCACGTGGAACACAGTAAGGTGGAGTTATCTTTCGAGCAAGGACTTGAGATTGAAGTCCTTGCGAACGGAAGGGTTGTGGGAGGTTTGGTTTGCGTAAACAAAAGAAAAGAAACCTAAATTAATAATGTGGCGTCGGCACCGCTTCGCAAGGTGGGGGATTACACTGGCCGCTATGCACTGCTTCGCTTAGCGGATGGAAGAGTGGGCTCGCAGAGTGGAAGAGTAAGCTTGCGGAATGAAAGAGTTGTTGGGTTTTACTATGCGACACAACACTTGTGCGCAGCGGAATTAGGAACAAGAAAATCAAAAAGAAAATACGGATCTTGCGATGAACATTGATCAAGAAGTAACATAGTCATAAATGAATTATACCTTTGAGGGATTAAATCAATACTCAACCAAGGTGCTCCGAAAAAGTCCAACGAACGGTAACGGCCGGAGTTCCGAGCGTAAAATAGTGTCCACGCCTCTACTGATATCCACAAGAGCACGGAGAACTCTTAGACTCTTATCACACAAGATCTAGGTTGGAATAAGGGATGCCATCAACGTCTCCGCGGTTTCCTAGAACCGTTAAAGGAGAGGCGGCAACGACAATGACGACGCTTAGGTAACACTTTCCAGCGAAGTAATAGAACGTCGAACGGTCGGCGGCGAGAAGCAGCGATCGTGCCCTAGACGAAACATTTCCGTCGGGAAGAAAAGATCGTCTTGCTCGATTAGGTCAAAACGTAATCGCGTATTTCACTCAGTTTACTGTTTACATCATATATATACAGTAGACCGAAACTTCTGATACCTACAGACCACGCCGAACCGGACTTAAATGAATTAAACCGGAGGAAACAGAATTCGTCGAGTATACACATCGATATTCGACGAATCAGAAGTTATTCGTCGAAATAACACAGACATACTCGACGAATCGAGACAGAGCAAACCGTCCAAGTATTAAGGCAATATTCGACGAATCGACGATACTAGAAGAATCGATGATGCTCGACGAATCGACGATATTCGACGAATCGACGAATAAGTCTAATTCGTCGAAACTGTCATTACGATACTCGACGAACCCAAGACAGATTCGTTGAGTCTATCATGACGATATTCGACGAATTCCAACTCATTCGTTGAAACCTTAAGCGATACTCGATGAATATCCCTTAGAGTGTTCCGACCACTTACCTGATGTCTCATATTCATAATATAAGTCCCGGAATGAAAATCATTCACATCCAGAACGTCATAGGCTTGGTCATTCACTCATATCACATATGAGCAAGGCAACCACAAACCTTTCCAACTTCTCCAAAGCTCTTATGTGCGGCCTCATAGGCTTATATTGCGGTGGCAGTGAGACTACATGTTTGATCACTTCCAGATCACCATGGTAATACCGACAATAGTAGGCTCGCGGAATGGAAGGGCAGGCTTGCAGAATGGAAATGGCGGGTGATGGTAGAATCGGCGCACTGCAAGCACAATCTAAACAAAAAGGATTTTAAAAACCTGAAATAAAATTACAAAATATAGTTTAGGAAGGCATACATCATCAAATAAAAAAGAGCACATTCAACAACAACAATCCGAGTGAAGAAAAAGGCAAAAGATACGACCGAATTTGGAGGCTTGTTGCAGATTCTCGATAGGAATCGTTGAGTCGTCAATACGCATCCTAACTTGGTCCCAACTATCGTCTGGGGTAGAGGAGGGTTGTCACTTCCACCCAATTGACCCGTCTTCTCCAATAAACTACAAGGCCACGTTCGATGCGAAGATCTCCTAGATTAGCGATGAAGATGAGCATAGATTCCTCTCCTTGAAGCGTTTGGATGATGTGAAACAGCCTAGGGCAAAGCCCTCATGGAAGGTGGAGGGAGGAGTCAAAGCTCTCCCCTAAGGTTTGCGGCGGAACTGGGCGGAATGAATAAGCGATCCGAAAAATAACAACAATCTGCGCTTAAATAGAACTCGTGAGAAAAATGAACTCGCACGGTCGTGCTTGCGTTCGAACCGTGCGATATTTACGAGAAAAATTCCACAATAAGCCAAGATTCCACTCGTGTGATTTCTCCTCACACACAGTTACAACAACCGTGCGCAAACAAAAACGCAAGGGCAGAGACAGAACTCTGATTTTCCGGCCAAACATCTGCATGTGCGATTTTCTTCTCACACTGTTAAATCTAACCGTGCGTGAAAGGAACGCACGAGCAATAAAAACATAAAATTTTTAGACAAAGCAGGTCGCTCGTGCGATTTGTTCTCGCACGGTTGAAATCAACCATGTATGACCAAATCGCACGAGCAGAGGCAGAACTCAGAATTTCAGCACATTTGTCTCACATGGGCAAACCAGCCCGTGTGCGAAGAAAATCACACGGTCGTGCGATAGACGATCAAGACGATCAAGCCGATAAAAGAAAACGTACAGGAAGAACGCTCGTACGAGAAGGAAAATCGCACGACCGTGCGAAATATACTGATTTCCCAAAAGAGTTTGGGCTCTGCCCCCGCACGTCCAAAACTGCAATAAGAGCAACAAAACACATCGAAGAGCACCATATGCTTACCCCCAACAAAATAGAGCGCAATTGCACACCACAACGGGCAAATTATGCACTTCGTGTACGAATAAAGAACAAGTGAAATATAAGCAATTTATAAGCTAAATATGAAGTGCAAATGCGTGAAAACGAGCTCAGATGAGTCCGAAAAACCCAATATAAATCGGACACGTCAGTCATACAAACTCCTGGGGCTCATTTTAGCTTATGTTCTCGCTCTGAAATCGCCATTTTTCAGGATGAACTCCAGTGCCTGCGGGAGTAAATTGTTCGCACCTCTGGTCCTATGGCTTCTTCCTTCAATGTCATCCTTTGCCTCTTACCCCTTGGCTACTCTTGGATTATGGACTCCGGCGCTACCAATCACGTCTCTCAAAAAAAACCCTCTCGTTACACTGATGCTCATGTTCCAAAATTTATCACAATTGTGAATAGCGCTACCACCCCCATCTATGGATGCGGAGATCTTGTTGTGACTCCTCTTTGTTTGCGCTCTGTTCTTCATGTCCCTGACTTTGCCTATAATCTCCTCTATGTCAGTCGCCTTACTCAAGAGCACGACTGTTCCATTACTTTTACCTCATCTTCTTTTGTGGTGGAGGATCGACGGACGCGACGTGTCATTGGTACCTGTCGACTGTCAAATGGGCTCTACAATTTGGACATTTTTGCTTCCGTGTTATCCTCGGTTACTTTCGTTGACTAACATCGTCGACTTGGACATGCACGTCTCCCTATCCTTCGCAAGGCACTTCCTGATTTTTCGTTTACTGAGTTTCAATGTGAAACTGGTATTTACGACAAGCAACACGGATCTACCTTCCCCCTCATTGCTCTTGGAGCTCCGCACCCTATGACTTGATCCACTCGGATATCTGGGGTCCGTATAAAACTGCAAGTCTATCTAACTACTGATATTTTTTTACTTTTATTGATGACCATTCTCGCGTCACTCGGTTATACTTTTTGTGTGCTCGCTCTGAGGTGTGGCGATGCTTCCACTCCTTTATTGCTGAAACTTGTACTCAGTTTTCATGCACCATTAAAATTCTTCGCACTGATAATGCTCGTGAGTATATCAGTTACGAATTTCAAGACACCTGTAATCTTTTTGGCATTCTCCATCAGACACTTTATGTCTATACGCCACAACAAAATGGTGTCGCTAAGCAAAAGAACCGCCACCTTTTGGAGGTTTGCTCGCTCCATTATGGTTTAGATGAACATTCCAACACAAAACTAGCACTTTGTTGTTTCCACCGCATGTTATTTAATTAGGGTCTGTTTGGGAGGACTTTTTAGCTCCTTTCCTTTTTCTAGAAAACGTCATCACACTTAAACATACTGTTTGGAATGTCTACCGGTGGGAAAAGCTGTCACTGAAAACTCTCTTTTCTCCTCTTTTTGAAAAGTCATGGCCCTCCAACTTTTCAACTTTTCGAAAAGCATTTTCTCATCCGGATACACAGTGGACGTTACGTAAACATTGTACTCCTCTGGATCCAGTTCGACAATACTGCGAAAACCTTAGACTTTCTCCAAATGATCCAGTTCACCTGAAGATCCATTTTTCGCTCAAACGCGCATTTTTCGCTCAACCACGCATTTTCCGCCCGAATGCGCTTTTTTGGCTCGAGAGCGCATTTTCAGCCCGGACCCGCATTTAATTCACTCAGGAGTACATTGTCAGCCCGGGTGCGCAATGTCAGCCCGGACGCGCATTGTTTCGCCCGGGCGCGCGTTTTTCCGCCCGGGCGACCGTTTTTCCGCCCGGCGCGCGTTTTTCCGCCCGGGCGCGCGTTTTTTCCGCCCGGGCGCGCGTTTTTCCGCCCGGGCGCGCGTTTTTCCGCCCGGGCGCGCGTTTTTCCGCCCGGGCGCGCGTTTTTCCGCCCGGGCGCGCGTTTTCCCGCCCGGGCGCGCGTTTTCCCGCCCGGGCGCGCGTTTTCCCGCCCGGGCGCGCGTTTTCCCGCCCGGGCGCGCGTTTTCCCGCCCGGGCGCGCGTTTTCCCGCCCGGGCGCGCGTTTTCCCGCCCGGGCGCGCGTTTTCCCGCCCGGGCGCGCGTTTTCCCGCCCGGGCGCGCGTTTTCCCGCCCGGGCGCGCGTTTTCCCGCCCGGGCGCGCGTTTTCCCGCCCGGGCGCGCGCTTTCCCGCCCGGGCGCGCGCTTTCCCGCCCGGGCGCGCGCTTTCCCTCCCGGGCGCGCGCTTTCCCGCCCGGGCGCGCGTTTTCCCGCCCGGGCGCGCATTTTTCCGCATGAGCGCGCATATTTCGCCCGGGCGCGCATTTTTCGCCCGGACGCGGTTTTTTCGCCCGGGCGCGGTTTTTTCGCCCGGGCACGGTTTATTTCGCCCGGATGCAATTTTTCGCCTGGGCGCGTTTTTTTCACCCGGGCGCGAATATTTCGTTAGGGGCGTTTTTTTTCACCCGGGCACGAATTTTTCGCCCGGGAGCGGATTTTTCGCCCAGAGCGCGGATTTTTCTCCGTGGGGAGGATTTTTCTACCGGGCGCGAATATTTCGCCTTGGCACGTTTTTCGCCCGGTCCCGTTTTTCTGCCCAGACGCATTTTTTCGCCCGAGCACGTTTTTCCCGAGCACGTTTTTTCCGTCCAGGGGCGGTTTTTTTGACTGGGGGCTAATTTTTTGCACGGGCGCGATTTTTTTCGCCCGGAAGTAGTTTTTAAAGCCCGGGCGTGATTTTATCGCCCGGACACGAATTTTTCTCCCGGACGCGAATTTTTCGCCCGGGTGCGAATTTTTCGCTCGGTGGCAAATTTTTTGCAGTTCACGCCCGGGCGAATAGTGCGCGCTCGGGCGTAAAATGTGCGTCGCAGTGAAAATTCGTTCCCCAATAGAAAATTTGCGCTCGGGCGGAAAATTCTCGTCCGGGCAGATATTTCGCGTCCGGGAAGAAAATTCGCTTCAAACCGAACAAATGCTTGTCGGGCGAAAAATACGCGTCTGGACCAAAATGCACGCTCGTGCGAAAAAATGCACGTCCAGACAAAAAATGAATGCCCGGGCGAAATAGGGCCTCCCGAGCGAAAAATGCGTACCCGGACGGAAAATGCGCGACCGGGCGGAAAAATGCATGTACAACGAAAAATGCGCACCCGAATAGAAAATGCGCGCTCGGAAGGAAAATGAGCGTCTGGGCGGAAAATGCGTGCATTTTTAATAAAAAAAGTCACTGTAACGGAGATTTGTCAAACAGTTTTTAAAGTGCTTCTCTTTTCTAAAAATCTCTTCAAATGGAGTTCACCCAAAACAAATCTCTTTTTGCAATATACATATTCCAAAAACTCATTTTCCAACCTCCTTTTGTCACCACTTTTTTTCTTTCTGAAAAGCCCTCCCAAACGAAGCCTTAGGCTCTGTTTGGCACAGCTGCAGCGACTGCAGAAGCAGTGGTGGGAAGCAGTGGTGGAATAATCAGCTGTTTTGCAGAGTGGTGCCAAAATTTTGTGAAACCTGTTTGGATGAAAAGCTTTTGCAGAGCTGTTTCAACAGAGAAGTTGTTTATCTGTTTGGCAAAACAGCTGTGCGGTGCACAGTTCATTTTTTTTGAACTTAAACACAATAAACAGTAACTAAACTACGAACAATTATAAAGAAACATTTGATGCGGAAGTTGTATATTTCAGGAGCAGAACACATACTGAGAAAATAAAAATGTCTTCCTAAGCAATTCATCAAACACTTGGTATGCAAAATAAGTACAAATACAGGAACACATGTATTGATCAAGTTATAACTAACTAAACCACTCTATAATTACAGCAATAATTAGACCCTAAACAAAAATGTATAAAGCAGACACATTGGATGAAGGCCTAATATGAAAAGCAACTAGAAGTCTGGAACACGTAGAAAGCCATACTAGAGCAAATGAAATTACCTGGTTTTGGTGGAAGCCACCCGACACAGAGGCAAGGGGCTGGAAAAACAAAGAAACTGGAGTTGATGGGGGCTGGCTAGGTTGAAGAAGATGAAGAGAAGATTAGAATAGAAGAGAGAAAGCATACCTGGAGTCAATTTGTTGGAGGAGCGACAACGAGCTCGACTGGAGTGGTGCGTAGAAATGTTTGAAGGAGGAGCGGCAACAACACGGTCGGATGCAGGGAGGCAGAGGCCAGGAGCGAAGGTAGGAGAAGAGGAGAAGTAGCAGCGACTTGAGCGGTGTTAGAGGCGGGTAAGCCATCGGATTCGGCGGAGGGGAGGCAGAGAGGTGCGAAGGAAGGGGAGAAGCAAATCGCGGAAATTGCGCGATTCCGGAGTCGTGATAATTTTTCATGACTCGGGAACGCCAGAAAAACACGATTCGGGAGCAGGGGCGACTCCAGTCGCTGGCATTAAAATTTTGTTTGGCGCGGCTTTTTCAAACGCCGCGGAACCCCACCCCCTAAACGCCCCGCCAAACAGAGCCTTAATCTCATGTCGTCAACCGTCCTCAACTTTGTAACTCCCTTTTTTCCATTTTGAATCCTTAAACACCACCCTTATCCCTTCCTTGGATCTTTGGTTGTGTCTGTTTTGTCCATCATCTCAGACCTCTTGTTGATAAGTTGGCTCCTCGTGCTACCAAATACATCTTTGTTGGGTACTCTAGCACGCAAAAAGGTTTTGTGTATCATTCCCCTACTACTGGGAAAACAATCACCTATGTAGATGTTACCTTTTTTGAGGATCCACCATTTTACTCAATTCCTCCTGATGTTAGATCTCGCATGTATCTCCCATGCCCGGTTGTTCCCACTCACACTGCTCCTCCCTTGCTCCCTACTCTTAATCCTGAGTTACCCTTTCCTCAACGAATCCCAACACCTTCTCCTGTGCTCCCCTCTCCTCCTCTACAAGTGTACACTCGTCGTCGTCCTCGGCGTGGCGCCCTACAACATTTACCACATACTGATGTTGCTCCCCGGCCTGATTATCCGCCTACGGATGCCTCCCATGATGTGGTTGCTTCTACCGCTCACTCTTTATCTGAATATGTTTCCTTACACCGCCTCCCCCCCTCTTCGCAGGTTTGTGACATCTTTGTCCTTTATTTCCACCTTGTTTTTCGTGCAAGAGGCTCTTCATTATTTGGGGTGGAGGACGGCAATTGATGAAAAAATGACCGCTCTCTAGGCCAATCACACATGGGACCTTGTTCCCCTTCCTCATGATCATTCTTCAGTTGGTTGTAAATAGGTTTTTACTGTCAAGCATCACTCTGATGGGGCAATTGAGTGTCTCATAGCTCGTCTTGTCGCTCGTGGCTTAACTTAACAACACGGTCTTGATTATGAAGAGGCGTTCTCTCCTGTTTCCAAGTTCAATACTGTTTGTGTTGTTAGCACTAGCAGTTCATCGACATTGGACATTAAACCAACTCGATATTAAGAATGTCTTTCCCAATGGCGATCTTATGGAAACGATGTACATGCAACAACCTCCTGGTTATGCAACCACGGGGGAGTCTCTGGTATATCACCTCAAAAAATCTCTTTACAGTCTCAAGCAAACCCCACGGGCATGATTTGACAAGTTCAGTCGAGTTGTTTGTGATATTGGTTTTATTCGGAGCTCTGCTTACTTCTCCTTGTGTATTCGCCATAGTTTAACAGGCACGGTGGTTCTTTTTTATGTTGATTTCATTCTTCTAACAGTGGATGACATCTCTGGCATCACTTTAGTCAAGAAGCATTTGACCTCACAGTTTCAGACTAAAGATTTGGGTCCTCTCCAGTACTTCTTGGGTATCGAGGTTGCTCGACGCCCTAATGGACTTCTATTATCTCAATGAAAATATTGTCTTGATCGTCTTCATGATGCAGGTTATTCATGATGTAAGTCCGCTGACACACCTATGGATGTCAATCAAAATTATGCGCTCATGCATCCGACAAAGATTTACTCCTTCAAAATACAGAGTATTACCGTCGTTTGATTGGCAAACTCATTTATCTCACAGTCACTAGGCTGGATATGTCATTTGTGGTCGAAGTTGTCAGTCGTTTTATGCATGCCCTTCGGAACTCTTATCTCTAGGTCGTGAAACGTATTCTCAGGTATCTGAAGAATGCCCCTGGACAAGGGCTTGTTTATAAGCCTTCCTTTTCTCATTCTCTCCTAGCCTACTTTGAGACTGATTATGCTGGCTCTCTTGAAAATCATCGGTCTACAAGTGGATTCTGCACATATTTTTGTGGACATCTGGTCACATGGTGAAGCAAAAAACAACTGTTGTTGCATGCTCCTTTGTTGAGGCTGAGTATCGTTCAATAGCTTCTGTTATTTCTGAGCTTATATGGCTAGAGAGTCTTCTTTATTATTTGGGTGTTAAACTTCCTTCTCCAATAGTTCTTTTTTACGATAATCAATCTGTTATCCACATCGCCGAGAATCCTGTATTTTATGAGTGTACGAAACACGTCAAAGTTGATTGTCATTTTGTTCGAGAAAAGGTTCAAACTCGGAAGTTGATTTTACGACATGTACTAATTGCAGAACAAGTGTCATACATTATAACAACAGTCTTACATTGTCCTCTATATTGTAAATTTTGTTCCAAGCTTAGTGCGTACGACTTATACGCTCCAGCTTGCGGGAGAGTATTGTAGAATGAAGAATCAAAGCCCATAAAATAACATTTATTCTCGTTCATTATACTTGGCCCATGTTAAGGCCCATGTTGCCTTCTTCTTTATTAGTTCTACATTGTGTATTAGGAGTTTGATTGCAGTTTGTCTCCCTATATATAGGGCATATATGTGCATTGAGAGAGTAGAAAAATAATGGAATATTAAATTTGTTTCGCATTTTCGTCATTTCTCACACCAACTGGAAGAGTGGAATACGAAGCACAAAAATTTTTTATCACTTAATGTATTAGAGAAAAATATGAATACATGTACACATTTATATGTGCGAGAAGTGGACACGTTAACTCCAAACCACAATGTGAGACTAAACTATACAATAGAGATATCATTCGGCGTGAAGCCGATTTCGGAACTGTGCGATCATTCGGCGTGAAGCCGATTCCTCCTCTGACTGTTGGTGCGACGTCGGCCCTGCTCGTTCCTGTCCAACCTCCTCCCCCCTTCCGCCCCTTCTGGCACCCCGTTAGCCCATCAACCATGATAGCCGCCCCATCTCCCGATGAAACCCATTTCTGCCGCTCCCTCATTCCATCTCGTCGACCACCAAGACCTCCCCACACCCAATCCACCCTCTTCTCCCCTTCCTGACCAGAAGCCCTGAACCTGCTACTCCTGTCTTCCCCTCCTCCCTCTACACTAACCCAGTCCCTCCTATCACCCCTACCCCCACCATCACTGTGAAACCCATTCTCACCCACTCCTGCTTACCCACATCTCTAAACTAATCACATCATAACTTCTTCCCCACCCGTTAGCCTCTTCCCTAATCCCCGTCTTATTAACTCAGCCACCCGGATTATTCCCCTCTCCCCTCCACCAGCCAAGAATCCATTTCCACCATCTGTCACGCCTTCCACCTTGGACGCCCGCCAACAACCGCCGACGTCACCGCTTACATGTGCGAAGTGTGGTAAAAGTTATCTCCTTTTATTGTTGTTTATTCTCCAGTACTCATATTGTGGTGGATTTTATTTTCATTGTGTTACTAGTTCATACGTTGTGCGATTTGGAGGACTTATTCTGCTTGTATTTAAAATTATTGCGCCTCTTCGTTTGCAAAATTAATATTTAGTTCTCCTTTAATTAATTAATTAATTGTGACGGCACGTGCTCCTGCTAATAATCATTTGGTAAATAATTATTTTCTGCATTTTTTGGATCGGACCACTTTGCACCTGCATTACATCTCATTACATTTAAGATTGCATTTAGAAAACCCCTTTCGAATCGACCTGCCATTGCATCACCATAGAGGTGGGTCTTTACACACTTCTTCTATAAAATAAAACATATTTAGGCAAAAGGTACAGAAAAAACAACAGCTGAGTACTAAAATATCTAAGAGCCACACTGATGGAATTTCAGTGCCCATGGTTCTTCAAGCAAATCCTCTGTGGAAAGAAATGCAAAAAAACATGCAAATTTTGTAGAGCGAAAGCTATTGATATTAAAGTATTTATCCATGGTGAAGTTTTAAAATGTTTAAATCCAATTATGAGATAAAATGTACCCATCAACTTATGCTAACAGCAAGAGATATAAGGATCACAAATCCACGCATATGATTGAAAGCATATGTAACAAAACCATATCGGCATTGCAACAAATGTGACAAATCTGGTGGGAATCAGGTACGAAGTTGGATTCACTGATCATCATTTCGTCTTGAGCATAGGTGAGGTATAAACTGCACGGTATGAAGCCTTCGTGGATACGGATTCTTTTTTTTTGTATGTGAGGTCGGTGACCTACTGTACATTATTTGTGTGGCTTCTTTTTTTTTGTGGATTGGATTCTCTTCTCTCACCCAGACATGGATCTATTTGGAGGATAAATCACAAAAATCCTATATTTTTTGTAGTGCTCCGTAGATGGTTCGGCACTTGGACATGTATCCATCAACAAAATGGTATGCAGGCTTAAAGTCTGTTTGGCACGGCGGTGGCAGTCGTGAACATGGTGGTTATGAACTGACATACATGAACGCCAGGCCTCACCTAAGTAATCTCATTACCTTTTATGTTCAAAATTAGTTTTTTTCTTGATTGTGGTCCAATGTTGTGGATATCGGCCGACATGTCGGACATGTCGGCCGACATGAAGGTTTGGGAGCAAAAACGACACAAAACCGGCACAATTTCTTTTAATTTTCGTTTTGAAAAAGCGGTCTGACAGCGGTAAAACCGACATGTCGGCACCAAATAACGCCCGATATCGGGCGTTATTTTACTTTTTTTTATATAAAATTTTTTTTATTAATTCTTCTAATTATAATACCGATTACCGACCGACCCTTCTCATTTCGACCCCGCTCATTTCACTTCATCCCGCTCTGCCCTAGCTCTCCCCGTCGCTCTGCCCTAGCTCTCCCTGTCGCTCCTGTTCTAGCTCTCCAGCGCGCGTCGCGACACTGTCTCTCTGGTTATTTCTTCTCCCTACTAGCTGGTGCTCTCCGGTTCTCTGATTCTCCGGTGTTCTCTAGCTCGTTGGTGCTCTCCCTCTCTCGCGCGCTGTCGGCACTCTCTCTCTCTGGTTCTTTCTTCTCTGTTCTCGTTGGTGCTCTCTGGTTCTCTGGTTATCTGGTGCTCTCTAGCTCGTTGGTGCTCTCCCTCTCTCGCGCGCTGTCGGCACTCTCTCTCTGGTTCTTTCTTCTCTGTTCTCGCTGGTGCTCTCTGGTTCTCTTGTTATCTGGTGCTCTCTAGCTCGTTGGTGCTCTCCCTCTCTCGCACGCTGTCGGCACTTTATCTCTCTGGTTCTTTCTTCACCTTGCTGGTTGGTGCTCTCTGTTTTTCTGGTTCTCTGGTGCTCTCTAGCTCACTGGTCCTTTCCTCTCCCTGCTCGTTGGTGCTCTCTCGGCTGATTCATTCTTCTCCCTACCTCCCCCTCTCATTCTATCGCTATGCATTTCATTTTTTTAGTGCTATAATATTATATCAAACATATTCAGAGACATCTCGAGATCCATTGGCAGCTAAGAATGTTGATTCTGGAATGGTACAAGAGTGGATGGTGAATGTTGATCCTGAGGAGGATGAAGATGACGATGATGAAGTCTTTCCTGGCGAGGGGCTGACATGGGCGCAAATTGGCAATATAGTCGACGCTGATCATGATGAAAGGAGACCTCAAAGATTAGCTACAAACAAAGAAGTGGCAATTAGTTATCAAAGAAGGGGAAAGAGAAAAATATCTGAAGTGGACGAGGGAGATCTAGAGGGTTCATCGGATGAAGATCATATTCTATCTACTATGCCGACTATAGATGAGTTTTCAGGGGATGAAGAATGAGGTATGTTTGAAATTTGATTTTCGGAATTTTAATCTTAAAATCACTAGTTTCGCAAATTTTCATCTTTAAAGTGTTATATGTTAAATGCTACATATAGATTTTAATATTTAAAAGCTCAATAGGTTGTAAAATAGGTAGTACTGTGATATGTATAAAAATTAAAAAATAACATTTAAATATATAATTAATTAAATATTAAAATCCGATATATGAAATATCCCCGATATATCCCCCGATATATAAAAAACCGACATGAAAACTCAAACCGACGTGTCCCGACATCCGACATCTGCAACATTGTTGTGGTCATAACCTTTATCATGTCTATAGAAATACAGAAAAAGAAATAATTGGTGCAATATATTCATTCACAAAGGGGAATTTATAGGAGTACAGCGAACTGCTGAACTAAAAACTACAGTGTGGGACTAAATTTCAAACACACATAAAGCCTCTTATTAATAACATCAACACTCCCCCTCGGGCTGGAAGGGAAATCTCCAGCTTGAAAACATCATAAAAAAAGGAATGGTGGTAGTCTAAGTGGGGCAAGTCAATAGACAAGCCACCGGGGAGAATCCGACGAAGATAATCTGTTGGGGATAATCCGCACAAAAGGCAATCCCACACAACACGGTCCCACACATCACGGTCCGCCGACCATGAACACGCTGGATAAGAATCAACAGACGAGTGATTGGGAATACTCTCACACGATACAACTCGTTGGATAAGGTCAACCAACAAACACCATACCACCTACCCAACAATGAAGACAATTTGGAGAGATACAAATAACACATGAAATAAGCCTGGAGGTCGTGTGTAACTAGGGCGAGAGTCAAGAAAAAGGCATATGAGTCGCCTTCGTCACAAGCACCCCCCCCCCCTCACATGGAACACGTACATGAAGGCTAGAATACGAGACAAAAAAACATTAACTACCAAGCAAATACAAAAAAACTACAGCATTCAAGCCTTTATCCCAATATAGTGGAGTCGGCTATATGGATCCTTTATTGTCATTGAGTCTTACATTTAGTCATAATCTCACTAATGTCTAAGTACATCATGTATTTTCTTATAGTTTCATTCCAAGTCTTTATTGGTCTTACTCCTCCCCCGTTTAACATGCCTAGTGACTAAACTCTCACAGCACCCAACAGGTACCTCTAATGGTCTCCTTTGTATGTGTTTGAAGCATCTTAGTCAAGCTTCTTGCATCTTCTCTGCAATTGGCGTCACTCCTGTCTTATGCCTGATACATTCATTCCTAATTTTATCCAGTCTCGTGTGTCCACACATTCACCTAAGCATTCTCATCTCCGCAACTCCCATTTTTGCCCATGTACACAATTAACTAGCCAACACTTGGAACCATAAAGCATCGCTGGTCTAATTGCAATAGGGTAAAACTAGCCTTTAATTTTAATGGTATTATACGAACACATAAGATCGCTAGAGCGCCTCTCCACTCCAACCAACCTGCTTGTATTTTATATATCACATCTTTATCTACACCTCCATCTTTTTAAACTATCGATCCAAGATATTTAAAGCACTCACTGGGGAAATATCCTGATCATCCAACTAAAGAAGCCATTTGTCCTTCTTGCATTGCTAAAATTAAGCTTCATATGCGCATTTGTCCTGCTCAAACTAAGACCATTCTGTTTTGAAGTGTCTCGCTAAGATTTAAGTTTAGTGTTTACACCCTCGCGCGTCTCATCGACCAAAACAATATCATCTGCAGATAATAAACACCAAGGTATTGCTTGCTGGATATTTCTAGTGAGCTCATCTAAGATAAGAGCTCAGCCAAGAACAACGGGAAGAGAGAAGCAGACGAGATCGTCAAAGTCATCGATAAGAACAACGGGATCTAGGTTGGGAAGTATCATCGAAATCAGGAAGCAGCGGGAGAAGACGGAGCCAGAAAAAAAAGGAAGCGACTATTCGATCTCATGAGGAAGTAGGGAGATGGCAGAGGTGAGAGCCACAATCGACAGAACCGTCGATGATAGCGAAGACGAAAGTCCCCTCCGGCGCAGACGTCATAGGGACCAAAGGTTGTTCCCGTAGACGGAACCAAAAATTGATTCCATCGACAGGAGAAGAAGCTAAATTGCTAAACGGGAGCGGGGACTGGACCTGTCGACGAGAATGACAGGAAGCCAAAGAGAAATTTAGGTCGCCAATAAATTAGAGCGAAGAAAAAAATCAGGGAGAAGTCAATTCCTGCTTAAATACCATGTTATAAAATATAAGGAAAAAAATAGTTGGTGCAATATATTCATCCACAAAGGGATAATTTATAGGAGTACAATGAACTATTAAACTTGTTGAAGGAAAATGTAAAGGCCCAATTATAAGGCTCATTTGTTCAAGCTCATTCTTCTTGTTTAGTCCCAGATTGTAGGATAGCTTCTCCCCCTCTCTTTCTTTTCTTATTTAAAGTGTACGGTACTTGTATTTGAGAATAATGAATTTGAGGAATTAATAAATATTTCATTTATTTTCTCTCTCCTTGGATTATTTACATGGTATCAGAGCCAACGATCCGGACTCGCTGAATCGTGCTCGTTCTCCTTTTTTTGGGGCTATCTGCACCCATGGGTGGTTAGCATTTTGTCTAGCCGCTGCCTCCTCTCCCGTGGCTTCCCCCCTTGTTTTCTCCTACTCTTGTGGCTTTTATAGCCTGAACTCTCCTAACCAGTGGGCCCTCCCTCCATCTCTTCTCGCCGCGAGCTCTCCTCTTGCCGCCGCCTCCTCTAGTTTCTCTTCCTAGCCGCAGGTCTTCCTTGTCTGCCCTGTCATGACCGCAGCTCCTGTCTAGTCGTCGGACTTCTCTTGTCCAACCGCAGCTTCACCAATCCGCCACATCTTCTCCAGGCCGCAACGGCTCTCAGCCGTCCAGCTCTTCCAGGACACAGCTTCCTGGTCGGAGCCTCTCCACGCCGCTGCAGACACTTCTCCAGTCCCCAGCTCTCCCAGCTATTGCTCCTTGCCGCAGCGTCTCCAGGCCGCCTTCTTCTCTATTCTCCAAGCTAAAGCGGATGTTCCTCGTCTGGTCGTGCTTCACTTGGTCGTTGTTCTTCTAGCGCCAAGTCGTACTCTTCCTCAGACTGTTGTTGTAGCTCTTCAGGCCGCTGCAAATCTTCCTCAGACCGCTTCTACAGCTCTTCCGACCGCTGCTGCAGATCTTCCTCATACCACTGCTGCAGATCTTCCTCAGACCGCTGTTGCACCTTCATGACGCAGTTCCGGCAGTAGCAGTTCCTCTCAAGTCGTCAGGACGCCGGAATTCCACTCAAGTCGCCAGGCTATCGCAGCTCCTCTCTTGAGTAGTCAGACCACTGTCTCTTCTCTGGTTTCCAAGGCCTCAGCGAGCTCTCAAGTCGCCAGGACGCAGCAGTTCCTCACAAGTAGCCAGGCCGCTGTCTCTTCTCAAGTCGTCAGGCCGCCGTCTCTTCTCAAGTCGTCAGGCCGCCGCAGTTCCTCTCTTAAGTCGCCAGGTCACTGTCTCTTCTCTGTCCCAGGTCAATCTTCTCCTCCGGCCGCAGTTTGCCAGCAGTTTTTCCATGGATTCGACAGCTCCCTCCCCGCTTCCTGCTCGTGTTGCTGCCTCTCTCCCTGAAGTTCGTGATGAGCTTCGCATCACTGCTATCTCTATCACTAGGAAGCAAAACTTTGTTGAGTGGGTGCATTTTGTTCGCCGTGTTCTGCAGACAAAAGGCCCTCTTCACCACTGAACTGCCACCACTCCTGCTGTGTCGATCGAAGAGTGGCTCCGCGATGACGGTCGCGTCCAATCTTGGATGCTCAATTCAATGGACACTGAGCCCTATCGCATGGTCATGTATCATAAGACGATCAAAGCGATGTGGACAGAACTTCACTCACTTTACTATGGCCAGAAAAGCCTCTAGCACATCTTCGATATTGTCACTGATTTCCAGACACTTGACCCTAGCACAACAGGTGACTTGACCTCCTTTGTTGCGCGATCCAAGACCCTTATTGAAGCATGGATACATCATCAGCCCCCTACCACGGATCTTGTTGTGCAACGGGAACAAAAAGAAGTTGTTGTCATAACTATGATGATGGCTCGGGTTCCACCATATCTCCACAACGTTTGAGCTCATATTCTCTCCTCATCTACAACTCCCTCCTTGTAGGATGTATGTTTTATGCTCTTGAAGGCTACTCCGTCACCTGAGGTTCCTAGGCATCCCTCTTGGCTCTAATCCAGCAGCCCCTTCCCGCCTCTCCTGCTTTGACGACTCGAGGGGGTCGTACTAACACTCGGGGACGTGGTCGTACTGGGATACCCCGTCCCAAGTGTTATCATTGTGGTCAGGATGGTCACCTTAAGGCGACCTGCTACCGCAAACATGGTCTGCCTCCACATCTCACTGCAACTGTTGTTGTTAATCCTGACTCCACCGGTGATGATATCAGTGTTTTACACACTCAGCTCCAGCATCTCCAAGGGGTGATCACTCGCTCATCTGGCTCTGTTGTGTCAGTCCCTCGGTCCCTCCTGAAGGTATAGCTTGTCTCTCTCATAACTCTCATTGGATTGTGAACTCGGGTGCCACACACCATATTACTCTACAGAAACCATCTCAGACTCTCAGTACTTGCAATCTGCATATCCCCAGTTCATCACCGTAGCTAATGGGGCCATTACTGCGGTTTCAGGTGTTGCTGATTTGCCACTAACTTCAACCTTTACACTATCATCGGTTCTGCATGTTCCGGGATCTCATTTTAATCTGTTTTTTGTTAGCTGTCTAACTCAAGACTTAGATTGCAACATCATATTCTCACTTACTTCCTTTGTTGTGCAGGATCGACGGACGTAGAGTATCATTGGTAAGGGGAGACTCTCAAATGGGCTCTATCTCCTAGATGTTCCTCCCACTGCTCTCTCCTCGGTCACCTCTACTGATTGGCATCGTCGTCTTGGGCATGCCCCATTTCCGATTCTTAAGAAGACTCTTCCTGATGTCTCCCTTCAAGAGTTTACTAGTGAATCATGTATCTTTGGAAAACAGGACCGTATATCTTTTTTACCTAATTGTACTCGGAGAGATACTCCTTTTGCTTTAGTCCATTCGGATATCTAGGGACCTTATAAAGTTTTTTGTATTTATGATTATCGTTACTTTGTTATATTTATTGATGATTACTCGCGCATGATCTGGTTATATTTACTTCATGATCATACTGAACTTATTTTTGCATTTCATGTTTTTATTACTGAGACTTGAACTCAGTTCTCCGCTGCTATTAAAGTTCTTCGTACCGATAATGCACGTGAATATACAGGTCGTACCTTCTCCAATTTGTGTACTGAGTTTGACATCATCCATCAAACGTCGTGATCCTATACTCTGCAACAAAACAGTATGGCAGAATGAAAGAATCGTCACCTTCTCGATGCACACGATCCCTCATGTTTCAAATGCAGGTTCTCATTCTCTACTGGAACTTCGCGGTCTCTACTGCCTGTTCTCATAAATCGCATGTCCTCTTCCATCCTCCACTTCGCCACCACGTTTAGTCTTTTTTTCCTTCCAAACAGCCTCTCTCTCTCGTGCCTCGTGTCTTTGGTTGTACCTACTATGTGCATAATTTTGGTCCATCTACAGATAAGTGTTGCTCCTCGCGCTGTCAAATATATGTTTGTTGGATACTCTCGCGCTCAGAAGGGTTATGTGTGTTACTCTCTCATTGATCGCAAAAGGGTGGTTTTAGCTGATGTCACTTTTCTCGAGTACCAACCATTCCACTCCCCTAATCCAGCTCCTCTTATACCTCTCATCTTACCCCGCCCCACCGTCCCTATTACATCTCGTCTTCCACCACTTCTTATAATGCTGTCATCACCATCAGTGCAACCCAAAGCACCACTTTGTGTGTACTCCCGCCGTCCTCCCAAATCTGATGCCCCACTGCAGTTACCCGATACCAATGATCTCGCGCGGCCAGCTGGTTCGGCATCCTCCTATACGACACATCCCTCGGCGAATTATGTATCCTTGTATCGCCTCTCTCCGCCTCTACTCAAATTGGCGATGTCTCTATCCTCCATTTTGATACCTAACTCTGTACAGGAGGCTCTTCATCATTCGGGGTGGCGAGCTGCTATGGAAGAGGAAATGACTGCTCTATGGGCAAATCGGACCTGGGATTTTGTCCCACTTCCTCCAGGGAAGACTTGTGTCGGGTGTAAGTGGGTTTATACTATCAAACATGCTCCATATGGAACAGCTGACCGCCTTAAAGCTCGGCTTGTGACTCGAGACTTCACTCAACAACAAGGCTTCGACTACAATGAGATTTTCTCACCAGTTGCAAAGATGAATACTGTTCGGGTCCTGATCACATTGGTTGTTCATCGTCAATGGTCCTTACATCAGTTGGATGTCAAGAAAGCTTTCCTCAATGGCGACCTTCAAGAGGTTGTCTACATGCATCAACCTCCCGAGTTTAAGACTATGGAGGAGTCTCGTGTTTGTCACCTGAAGAAATTTATATATAGTCTCAAACAGTCTCCTTGTGCATGGTTTGACAAATTTAGCAAAGTTGTTCAGGATGTTGGATTCACTCGAAGCTCTGTTGACTTCTCTATCTTTACTCATCATTGACCAATAGGCACTGTAATACTTTTAGTTTACGTTGACGATATCTTAATCACGGAAAATGACTCCATAGGAATATAGATGATTAATCAGCACTTGAACTCTGTATTTCAAACTAAAGATCTGGGAAAAATTCGGTACTTCCTTGGGCTCGAGGTAGCACGGCGACCCGATGCCCTTGTTCTATCTCAAAGAAAATACTGTCTTGATCTTCTTTAGGATGCTGGCTATTCGGGATCCAAGTCTGCTGATACCCCGATGAACATCAACCACAAGCTCTGTATTTAAGGCTCTGATTTAGATCTGCTACTTCCTAACCCTGAGTATTATCGTCGCCTTGTTGGAGAGTTGATCTATCTTACTGCGACAAGACCTAATATCTCCTTTGTCGTCGGAGTTGTCAGTCGATTTATGCATACTCCACGGACTTCTCATCTTCAGGTCGTTGAGCGCATTCTTAGATACTTGAAAGCGGCGTCTGGAAAAGGGCTCGTATATAAACCATCTTCCACTTCCAACCTAGCTCTGATTGTCTATTCTGACGCTGATTATATTGGGTCTCTGAATGATCAACGCTCCACAACTGGTTATTGTATATACTTTGGAGGGCATCTTATTACCTGGCGTAGCAAGAAGCAATCGGTTGTTGCACGTTCGTCTGTTGAGGCCGAGTATCGAGCAATGGTTGCAGTTGTATCTGAACTCACGTGGCTAGAAGGTCTCCTTCGTGATTTGGGAGTTCACCTCTCCTCACCTGCTACTCTATTGCGTAACAGTCAAGCGGCTCTACATATTGCCAAGAACCTCGTGTTACATTAGCGAACTAAACATATTGAGGTTGATTGTCACTTCATCCGAGAGAAGGTTCAATTGAAGAAGTTGGAGTTACAGCATGTTCCGGCTACCAAGTAAGTGGCCGATATTCTCACCAAGGCCCTGCTACGATCGTTGTACTATCAGTTTTTGTCCAAGCTCGGTGCCTATAATTTGTATGCTTCAGCTTGCGGGGGAGTGTTGAAAGAAAATGTAAAGGCTCATTTGTTCAAGCTCATTCTTCCTGTTTAGTCCCACATTGTTAGAAACCAGGCTGGGGCCCAACGCTCCGAATTATCTACGGGAATATTGGGACAATCCCGGACCTAGCCGACTGCAGTTGAACGGCACAAACATCCCCAACCAAATCTCCTGGGGCCCACAGCGGGAACAATCTCAGGTAGGTTGTTGAGGCCCGGGGCTTGATCCCAACACCTCCTTTATAAGAGCGGACTAGCACCGTCTCTCACACCCAACTGCGTTGCAGCGCAGTTGGGTGTGAGAGGCGGTGCTAGTCCCCTCTTATAAAGGAGGTGCTGGGATCAAGCCCCGGGCCTCAACAACCTACGTGGGATTATGCAGTGTAGTTGGGTGTGAAAGGAGGTGCTAGTCCCCTCTTATAAAGGAGGTGCTGGGATCAAGCCCCGGGCCTCAACAACATATCAGGGATTGTCCCCGCTGTGGGCCCCAAGAGATTTGGTTGGGGATGTTTGTGTCGTTCGACTGCAGTCGGCCAGGTCCGAGATTATCCCAATATTTTCGTAGATAATTCGGAGCCTTGTGTCCCGGCCTGGTTTCTAACAAAAGATGGCCATCTTTTGTTAGAAACCAGGTCGGGGCAGCACATTGCGAATTCCAGTCCTGGCCAACTGCAGTCGAACGGCATAGCATCCTCAACGAAGTCTCAACAACCTACCGCGGAATATTCTCGTAAATAATTTGGAGCCTTCTGCAAAGATTTGGTTGGGGATGCTGTGTCGTTCGACTACAGTCAGCCAAGACCGAAATTCGCAATGTGCTGCCCCAGCCTGGTTTCTAACAAAAGATGGCCATCTTTTGTTAGAAACCAGGTCGGGGCCCAAGGCTCCGAATTATCTACGGGAATGTTGGGACAATCCCGGACCTGGCCGACTGCAGTCGAACGGCACAAACATCCCCAACCAAATCTCCTAGGCCCCACAGCGGGGATAATCCCAGGTAGGTTGTTGAGGCCCGGGGCTTGATCTCAGCACCTCCTTTATAAGAGGGGACTAGCACCGCCTCTCACACCCAACTGAGCGCCAAATCTCCTGGGGCCCACAGCGGGGACAATCCCAGGTAGGTTGTTGAGGCCCGGGGCTTAATCCCAGCACCTCCTTTATAAGAGAGGACTAGCACCGCCTCTCACACCCAACTGCGCTCAGTTGGGTGTGAGAGGCGGTGTTAGTCCCCTCTTATAAAAAAGGTGCTGGGATCAAGCCCCGGGCCTCAACAACCTACCTGGGATTGTCCCCTCTGTGGGACCCAGGAGATTTGGTTGGGGATGTTTGTGTCGTTCGACTGCAGTCGGCCAGGTCCGAGATTGTCCCAATATTCCCGTAGATAATTCGGAGCCTTGGGCCCCGGCCTGGTTTCTAACAAAAGATGACCGCAGCAAATTGCGAATTCTGGTCCTGGCGAATGCAGTCGAACGGCACAGCATCCCCAACCAAATCTCCGCGAAAAGCTCTGAATTATCTACGGGAATATTCCGCGGTAGGTTGCTGAGACCCGGACTCGATCCCGGGACCTCCTTTATAAGAGAGGACTAACACCACCTCTCATACCCAAATGCAGCGAGATGGTGTTAGTCCCCTCTTATAAAGGAGGTCCCGGGATCGAGTCCGGGTCTCAGCAACCTACCGCGGAATATTCCCGTAGATAATTTGGAGCCTTCCGCGGAGATTTGGTTGGGGATATTGTGTCGTTCGACTGCAGTCGGCCAGGACCGGAATTCGCAATGTGCTGTCCCGACTTGGTTTCTAACACACATTGTAGGATAGCTTCTCACTCTCTCCTTCTTTTCTTATTTAAAGTGAAGATACTTGTATTTGAGAATAATGAATTTGAGAAATTAATAAATCATTCATTTATTTTCTCTTCTTGGATTCTCTACAAAACTTAAAACTATAGTGTGCTACTAAATCCCAAACACACATAAAGCCTTTTACTAATAACTTCAGCAATGTCAAACATATTTTATGCCGGTGGGTTTTTATCAAAACTCGCCAAAGCAAAAAACAACGTGCCAAGCAGACCCTAAATTGAAGAATGCATGAATGTTGACATTTTTTATGACTCAAATATTTTGATTCTTATAAAGAAATGTAGTATTATATTTTGAACCCCTTGAAAATACACAAGTATATCAGTGATTAGAAGTGCATATTTTGAAGGAGAGTATTACAAATTCTGCCCATCCAGGTTAATTTTATCAAAAAACATAGAGAAATAACTGTAAAAATGATTGTGGCTCATATTTGGAGCAACAAAATTTTAAGAAAAAGGTTTCAATCACAAATTCTGGCACTAGATAATGGGAAGACATTAAGAATGATTAGGATGAGTGAACTCATTGTCACACATTCTTACCAACAGAAACATTTCCACTATTGCGGGGCAAGAGTAATGAACAATCAAGAATCACATAATTGCGATAAAAAATTTGAGAGATGAGCCCCCATCTAACATTGAGAGTTGGTTCCCTCAAAGAGTCCATCTCCAAAAATGAGAGAATGTTAAAGACACCAAAAATGTACCTAACACTCTCCTAAGAGATTCCTTATATAGACAGAGATGGCACGCCTAATAAGATAACAACTAATATATAATTTATATTATTAAGATTACTTAATGTTAATTAATTAATAACTGCTAATTAATTTTTATCAATTGTTTTGGAAAAAAGTACATAAAACTCTTAAATATTGTAGTGAACTTCATTGTATCGAGATAGCGGCTTCATGTCCTTCAATTGCTACTGCGGGCAATTCCACTGGGGCGTCTGCGTATCAATATCCCACACTTGAAAATTGATCTTGCCCTTGTTGAACCCCAAAAGGGGGCTCATTGTACATTTTACCTTCTGTTCTACATTTCTTTCAATATGTCTCTATTGATGTCGCATTCTTTGAGTGTACGCCTTATTTCTCCACATACGGTGAGCCTTACTCTGAAATCCCTCCTCTTCCTACCATCTTTCCTTATTCTACCTCTATTTTATCATCTACAGACAGCTTTAAAAATACTAGAATATATCAGAGAGTGTTCGGGCAAAGGAATATTATTTTAAGAGAATAATCATCTGTGGATATAAGCTTATTTTGATGTCAGATATGCAGATGATAAAGGAAATCGAAAATCCGCCTTAGAATTCTGCACTTTCGTTGGTGGAAATCTTTTCACTTGGAAAAACAAGAAACAAACAGTTGTGTCCAGATCAAGTACTGAAGCTAAGTATAAAGGAATGACTCAAATCATATATGAGTTGAGGTGGTTGTGAGTGCTTCTGATGGACTTGGGAGAAGTCTACAATTATCTTCTACCCATGTTTTGTGACAATAAAACAGTCCTCTATATATCAAAAAAATCTAGTCTTCCATAAAATAACAAAGCATATTGAAGTCAACTATCACTTTGTCAAGGATGAAGTTTTGAAGAAGTAGATATGTGTTTCATTCGTCTCTTCCGATAGAGAATGATTGACATCTTTACGAAACCAGTCTCTTCTTCTTTCACATATATTTGTGTCAAGCACTCAAGATAGGAATTATTGACATATATACTTCAGCTCAAGAGAGTGTGTTAAAGCATAAGAGGAGGAGCCCATGCAGATGATAAGAACGGGCGGTTACTTGTGGTGTAACCACCCGGTGTTGCTACCTAATTGTAGTCTGGGCAGTTAGCTTTAGGGTAACTACCCAAGGTTGTTAATAGCATGGGTATGGGCGGTAACCTATATTGTAACCACCTGATGTATTTAGTCACTCATCGTCAATTGTATATTCTTTCACCTCTTCAGTTCTATATAAAGAGGGGTGCATTCATGTAATAAATAGATTTTTAAGAGAAATAAAATCATTTTTTTTATTTCAGTTTTGTGTTTTCAATGGCCACATGGACTTTTTTTACACAAACTTGTCCACAAAAATGTAATCAAACCAGGCCATGTCATTTATGCCCTTTTTCTACCCAGGCCAATTCTCAGGACTACTTTAGGCATGAATAACCACTTAGATAGATCAGCATTATGAACTCAATGATCACGAAGGAAACCATAGGAGTTTGACATAATCAAGCACTCCGAGCTCTAGGGTGAGGATGAAACATATATAGAAAACCTTACGAAGCATTCATAAAGGCTGAATACAGAGAAGACAAAGTTGAGCTAAGACGGAGGCATAGTGCATTTGTTCATTATTGACATGTTCTATAGAGTCTAATCGTGAAAATTGTGGTGGATAGGGCTTTGTGTGAATGTTGACGTGATTTGCCTGCGCACCGAAAATTCTTAAGTCAACTTGTGTCAATTTGCTACACTTAAAAAATCAACACTGCAAAATTAATTTCCGGATTAATAGTTATAAAAAACATTTTTGCATTTTCATTTAAGTTCTTTTTATTTGAGGTCATCTTGCATCACAATCATTTAGGGTCATATTAGCATTGGTGCACCCCACTCACACGGCCTACCAACCCAAAACAAGACACTAACCTCTATTGGAAGGATAAAAAATAGTCGTAGAAGCAATTCTACGGAGATAGAGAATTAGCAAGCCAGTAAAAGTCAACAGCAAACATCAAAAATGGAAGGGAAATTCAAAATAATGAGATATTGCTCTGTGAAAGCATGATTAAATGGTTGTTTTTGACATAAATTATCACTGTTTCTTCAGCCAATTGAACGACTCCTTAAACAAATCATGCGAGAGGCGTTAGTCTTTCACATTTGGAAAACCTTCAAAATTAACCGGCGATTAAAACAAGGACAGGCAGCGCACCTGCTCGAGCGCTGCCAGTCCCGACATCGACGCCGAGAAAGACGGTCCGGCGAAGGCTCAGCGCGGTGGTTGTGGTGGCGCTGGCGGTGGCTGCCGCCATTTCGATGGATGCGGGTAGCGCTACGCGGTGGCCGAGCGTTGGTAATAGAGGCGCTGTTTCCAATGGGGAAGAAGATGAGAACGTCCTGAGCACAAACTTCATTTATGTAGACCCACCTTGCTTATCCCAATCAAAATTAGCGTTGTGTATTTAGGAATAATACCAAATTAGTGGTAATACGGGATAGATCAGAAGACGTATAGGGGATTATACGTTAGATTGCGCAGCTCTGCATGAAGAGACTTTCTGCACAGCACATCATGTTTGGCGTTGCGTTTTCATTCTAGTATCGGAACGTAATTATTTTGTTTTAAAATAGTGGGACATGCTTCCTTAAATCATGGAAATATGAGAGATACGGAATCATCACCGAAAGTGCAAGAATGAACATATCCCTCAATGCTAACAGCCACCACATAGTATGCACAAAAAGTCTGGCCGGGCTCCAACCGGGCCCGGCCTGGGCCCAGCTTGAGCCGAGCTGGGCTCGAGCTCCCTCTCAAAGAGGGGCTCAATAAGGCCCCCTAGGCTGGCCCGGCCCAGCTTGAGCCTAGTTTGCGGGATTTTTCGTCAGCCTGGGTGTCGTACCCAGGCTAGCCCGGCCCGGTCTAGGCCGGACATCGGGCCTGGCAACCAGCTAATATGGGGGCCTGGTAAGTCCCCCAAGGCCGGCCTTGGCCCTGGCCGGACTTTTCCCAGTCCGAGCCTAGCCGGGCTTTTCCCAGGCCGGGCCCGGGCGGGCTTTTCGGGCCCGGACTTTTTGTGCACGACTACCACATACTGGATCTCCTTCGTACTGAAGCTGCCACCAACAAAAGCTCAGAAAAGGCAAAATATCTCGCAGCTATTATTTGCAATATCTTAAAAGCAAGAAACAACATGTCCCACAACCCGCTTCCATAGTGATCAATGATATTCAAGAATCATAGCGCGGTAACTGAACGGCCCATTGTAACCAAAACTCATCTTGGCATCCCTGTAGCCAGTTGGATGGATTAAAATAAATTTTGATGAGTTTGTGCATGCAAGCAACTGCGCGAGCATTGGTTGTGTTATACGAAGTCATTAGGGTGACTTACTAGCGGTTAAGGGCACCAGGATTAAAAGTAGATTTGTGATCATGTCGGAGCTTAGGAGAGCGCTCGTCGGACTCGATTTAGCGAGGCATTTCTTTGGAAGCATGATGGGCGTTAATTATTCTAGAGGGAGACTCCACTGAAATTTGTTGTAGGATCAATCGTATCCTAATGGGAATCTACGCGGGAGATGTCGAGACAAACATGTCAAGGATTCTAAAGGATTGTCGAAGGTTGGTTTCTTACCTCATTTATCAAAATGCCAACTCTGCAGCTGACTATGCTGGTAATATTGCATGTGTGAATGATTTTGTGTGGGAAAGAGAAATGTTTCTAACCCGAGCTTTATCCTGTATTTTGTCTCAAGACCTTATGTCTATGTAATCCTTTTTAGCTATATATTTATATAATAGGTTAAGGCCATCTTCAAGAAATTAATGGCAGTACCAATCAGGGTGATGTATAAAGCAAGGGAGGCGGGGATAACGCTGCATTACCCATTGCTCAGACATATAAGTTATGCTTACTGGGCTCTCTTGATAAGAGTAAATCTGCGGGCTCAAGGAGTTAGGGAGACGATCGATCAGGGTGATGTCGAGTACCAACTTGATAAGACGGTGTTGGCAGCCATCCTCCAAGTCGTGCCATCGGAGATGCTATCTACACTGGGGGTGAAGGACTCCGCCAAGCAGGCATGGGACACCGTGCGAATGATGTGCATGGGTGTCGAGCGAGTCTAGGAGTCGAAGGCGCAAACACTTAACAACGAGTTTGAGGCTATCCTCATAATGGAAAGTGATTATGTGGATGACTTCGTTATGCGGCTCAACAACACCGTCTATGACATCGGTGCGCTTGGGGACACGATGGAAGATAGGAAGGTAGTTAAAAAAATTCGTTCATATTGTTCCACCCAGGTACATGCAAATTGACATCTCAATCAAATAGCTACTCAACATGAAGACATTGTCCATCGAAGAGCTCACCGGCTGTTTAAAGGCTATTGAGTAGCATTCTGAACTTCGAAACAATGTTCAAGATGATCATCGTTTGCTTTTCACGTAGGAAAGTGGCTAGCACTCCACCAGAAGAGAGAGTCATGAGAGGTTTTCTCGGGCAGTAACAAGACTGCTAATAATGGTACTAGCGGGAAGCAAAATTGTGATCAAGCAAAGCATAATGGATGCAACAAAGGTTACCATGATGGCAAGGAGATTGTTGTGTCGGGAAGCAGTCATGGCAACTCAAAGATAAAGTTCTTCAATTGTGGCATACTTGGGCACTATTCAAGTGAGTGTCGTAAGCCACAACGAGAACGCAAAGAGCAGGTGAATCTCACATTGGCCTAGGACGACGAGTCGCGCTACTGATGGCGTAAGCATGTGCACTCATGGAGGCCACAGAAGACTCGACTAGTGATATCATGCTCAACGAGGTTCACGTGCAAGTACATATTGGTCTAGAGGAAGCGCACCAAGACGAAGTTTGGTACTTGGACATCGGGACAAGCAATCACATGTCAGGGTGCAAGGAAAAATTTACTGAGCTGATACCAACATTAAGGGCACAATAAAGTTTGGGGATGACTCATTCGTCGATATTTGTAGGTGTGGTTCAATGTTGTTCACCTGTCACAACGGCGTTCATTGCACGTTGACGGGTGTCTATTACATCCTACAGCTCCGCAACAACATAATGAGTCTCAGGCAGCTCGATGAACATGACTACCAAACACTCATCGAGTAAGGAGTATTGTCGATCCGCAATCATCAACAACTACTTGTCGAGGTAAGAAAAACTAAGAACCCCTTATATGTGATTAACCTTGATATAGCACAACTTGTGTGTTTGGCGGCAAAGTGGAACAAACATGTATGACGGTGGCACGCACGCTATGGACACCTAAATTTCAAGGCACTCCACAAATTGGTGCAACACAATATAATACGTGGGCTGCTATAGATTGATTAGGTATATCAAATCTGTGACGGTTGCCTCGTGGGCAAGAAATGGCGAGCCTCGTTCCTATTGGAGACGAACTACCACATACAAATTGTACTGGAGCTAGTACACGATGACATATGTTGACCCACCACACCAGCCTCCCAGGAGGCAAGATGTACTTTTTACTTTTGGTAGATGATCTCAGTCATTATATGTCGTTGACACTCTTTGATTCCAAAGACAAAGCGGTGATGATAATCGTGGCGGAGAGTTCATGACCACGGAGTTCGGGAAGAATTGTGCAGACCATGGCGTAAAGCGATTCCTTACAGTGTCATACTCGCCACAACAAAATGGCATCGTCGAGTGGCGAAATCAGATGGTAGTTGCAATGGCCAAGGGTATGCTCAAGTACAAGGGGATGCCAGGAAGATTTAAGGGTGAGGCTGTCACGATGACAGTCAATATCCACAATCATACGCCAACCGGCAGCGTTGACTACAAGAAACCTTATGAGGCATGACACGGGAGATGTCTGAATGTTCACATTTTGGTGTCTTGGACACGTAAAGGTCATGAAGCCAAACATAAATAAATTGGATGATAGAATCACTCGCATAGTTTTTATCGGCTATGAACCTAGTTCCAAGGCTTATCAGATGTATGATCCGGTAGACAGAAGAGTGCATGTGACCCGTGATTTTGTATTTGACGAGGAGGAAAAATGGGAGTGAGGTACATCAGAAGGTGAGGAGAAGCTGACCACATATTGTGAGGTATTCACCGTAGATTACTTTGCTAAATCTATCGCAAAAGATGGTCATAACAACGTGCCAGCACATGAAAGTGATGAGGCATCGATACATACCATGCCAAGTCACATACCTGACAGCAAACCAAAGACACAGAAGACTTCTCCAGTTGTGCCCACACAGGTGACGACACCACCTACCCTCGACGGTGTCAAATTTGCAATCCGTCAAACATTGTTTTGCTCACCTCTGATAGAGTAGTGTTGTGATACCACACATTGACAAACATCTATCAGAACACATTTGAGCTTGAGCACGAGTGCAACGTACTGTGCTTTTTGACGACCGAATAACTTGTGTGCTTTGCAAAATCCAGGAAACATGAGTGCTGGAGGAAGGCGATGCGGGAGGATTTGAAATCTATTGAAGATAATAAAACTTGAAGCCTCACTAATCTATCGAGCGGGTACCAACTCATATGTTTGAAATTAGTGTACAAAGTTGTTAAAGTAGGCGGTCTGGCGGTCTGAATATGGCGGTCTGGAGACCGCGCGGTCTAGCGGTCTGGGGCTGACAGGCTGAATATCCAGTTGGTGGCGGCTATGGTTCGGCGGTCTTGCGGGTTGTCGCCAGCGACTTGTACATCTGGCGGTCTAGCGGTCTGGCGGTCTGGCGGTCTTGCGGTCTCCTACAGCATCTTCTTCTGGTCTGTCCGGGCGGTTAGCCTGTTATCTAACCGCGCGGACTGTGCGGTCTGTACATGTCAAACCGCCCAGTCTTTGTACATTTATTTAGTCCCACATTGTTAGTTTGTACTCTCCTCTATCTCCTCCATTCTATAAAAGGGAGGTCATACCTTTGTAAATGACATTCTTTTGGATAATAAAAATTTCAGTTATTCAAGCTTCCGGCCTGTTTTTCTAGTCGTTCTTCTCTATTTTTACATGGTATCAGAGGACTCGATCTCTGCCTTCTGATTCGGTGCTCCTTTCTAGCCGTGCGACCTGCTTCTTCTTCCCGCGGCCTGTCTTGTTTGCCTGCGCCCTGTCTGCGCGGCCTGCTTCTCCTTGTCTGCTTGCGATCTGTTCTTGTCGCAGCCTTCCTTCTTCTCTTTCTTATCGCCCCGGCCTGTTTGCCGGATTCCTCTTTCTCTCCCGTTCGTGCGGTCTGTCTTCCAACCGCCCGACCTCTTACCCTCTGTTTTGGCTCTGCGGCTTGGTCGTGGCTTCTCTAGCCGCTGGTGTCTGACATCGTGACCGCTGCAGTTTTTCCCTTCTCTCTTAACCGCCCGGTTTGATTTCGGCTTGATTCCTAACCGCGCGGTTTCGGTCTTCTTCTATGGATATCTCTGACAATTCCACTGCCACCACTCCTGCAGCCACTCCGGCTCCGCCTTCTATCCCTACTCCTTCCGGAAATCTGGGCACTGTTTCCAAGCTCGTTGGCTCCAACTATCCGGATTGGAGCGTCTCTTTCACTTTCCTCCTTCGTTCTCAGCGCAAACGTCATCATCTTACCGATGATCCGCCTCCTCCTAATTCTCCTCTCTTTGACGAATGGGATGCGAGTGATGCGCTTGTCCGCACATGGCTGGCTAATAGCCTCTCTGATGAGTGCCTTCCCGTCATCCGTCATGATGAGACGGTAAAGGCCGCGTGGCTTCATCTGGCTGCTCTTTACTCCAAGGGGACGCAGACCTCCCGGATTTATACTCTTTATGCGGATCTCTTCGCCCGTTCGTCCATGACTCCCGCTGCAGCCTATCAGCAAGTTCAGGCTCTTGGCGCTGAGATCCTCCAGAATCGCCCCTTCTCTGCAGACTTGGCTCAGCAACACAAACACTTCCAGGAACTCCTGGTTGTTTGTTATCTTCTGCGACTTCCCGAGTCTTTTGATCTCATCCGCCAGCAGATCTTGGGTGAAGCTGAGTCTCCCACCTTGGATGCCACCGCCGCTCGCGTAGCCGCCGTTACTTCTCTGCTCCAGCGCCCTCTGTTATCCTCCCCTCCTCCGCAGGACTCTTATGCTCAGTACACTCAGTGCGGCAGCAACAGTGGCCGCAGCCACTCTGGGGCGCGCGGTCCGTCCAGGTTCCTCTGTTCTCACTGTGGTCGTACCGGTCATACCATTGACCGCTGTTGGCAGAAACATCCTCATCTGCGCCCATCTGGTGATACTTCGACCTCCCCGAACCCCTCCTCTCGGTCGTCTGCTTCGGTGGCAACGACCTCAGGTAGTGCTCATGTCGCTATCCAAGGTAAATGGTTGATTGATTCTGGTGCTACAAATCATATGACAGGCAATCCTCAATGTTTTTCGCTTCTCGAAACGCATGATCGGTTGCCTCCTGTCCTTGTTGCGGATGGTTCTCCTTCCCCGGTTCGTGGGACAGGCATGGTTCAAGTCACCCCATCGCTGCGCTTGGTGGACACTCTCTATGTCCCGAAGTTTCCTTGCAACCTTCTATCTGTTACTACTTTATGCAAGCAACTTCAGTGCTCTGTTGTATTCACTCCTACTTCTTGTTGCTTTCAGGACCCGAGAACCCAACGGACGATTGCTATTGGGACTGAGAGCGGCGGCCTCTACTTCCTCGACAACGTTTCCGCTCTGTCCGCTTTCACTTCCTCCTCTACTGATCTGCTTCAATGGCATCTTCGCCTTGGACATCCTCCTGCTCGCATTCTTCGACAGCTTCTGCCCCACTTACCGCCAACCAGTCCTCCGCTCAACTGTGATGCCTGCCAACTTGGCAAACATCACCGCTCCTCCTTCCCGCCCAAGCATGCTCGCAGTTCCTCTAGCCCGTTTGATCTCATCCATTCTGATGTATGGGGTCCGGCTCCTACTCCAACCATTGGTCGGGGTAGTTTGTATTTTGTAACTTTTATTGATGACTTTTCTCGTTGTACCTGGGTGTATCTGTTACGAGATCGCTCTGAACTCTTCTCTGTTTGGGAATGCTTTTATAATATGATTAAAACTCAGTTTCATGTCTCTATTAAATGTCTTCGCTCTGATAATGCTCAAGAATATCTTAGTCGTGATTTTTCATCTTTCTGTATGCAACATGGTCTTCTTCATCAGACCACCTGCGTTTACACCTCCCAACAGAATGGGGTGGCGGAACGTAAAAACCGTCATCTCCTCGATGTTGCTCGCACTCTCCTAACGCAGATGCATGTGCCTCGCTCTTATTGGGGCTATGCTGTTCTCCTCGCCTGTTATCTCATCAATCGTATTCCTTCTACTGTTCTTCAGGGTAAGACTCCCTTCTCCATTCTCTACCCCGGCAAGGAACCTTTTCCCCTCCCTCTTCGAATCTTTGGCTGTACAGCCTTTGTGCATGCCCCGTCTGCTACCCGTGACAAACTTTCTCCCCGTGCCACCAAATGTGTCTTTTTGGGCTACTCGGTCACTCAGAAAGGCTACTGTTGCTTTGACCCCGTTCTGCGCAAACAGTTTGTTTCTGCAGATGTCACCTTCTTCGAAAATGCAGCCTACTTCTCCTCTCCACCCCTTCTTCCTCCTATTCCTGACTCCTCACCCTCCCTGTCTGTTCCCTCTCCGCCTATCCACGTTTCTCCTCCCTCCTCCTCATCCCCTCCTCCGTCTATTCCTCTCCCCTCTCTTCCCCCCCGTCTCCAGAGCCGTCTCTCTCTAGTCCCGGGCCAGCTTTCTCCGCTACGGACGCTCCGGTCCCTGAACCCCCCGACGACCTGGATCTCCCCATTGCTCTTCGCAAAGGGGTGCGGGCATGCACTCAACACCCGCTTGCGGCAGTTGTGTCCTATGATCGGCTTACTTCTTCTCGCCGTCATTTTGCTTTAGCTATTTCAGCTACTACTACTCCCCGTACCTACCAGGAGGCTCTTGTGATTCCTCATTGGAAGTCTGCCATGGATGAGGAAATCGCTACTCTTACTGAACGGGACACCTGGACCCTTGTTTCTCCTCCAGTGGGTACTGATGTGGTTGGCTGTCGATGGGTGTTTGTTGTGAAGTTTCGCCCAGACGGGACTGTGGACCGCTACAAAGCCCGACTGGTGGCCAAAGGCTTCACTCAGACTTATGGGGTTGACTACTTTGATACTTTCTCCCCGGTTGCTCGTCTCAGCACCATCCGGGTTATTCTCTCTGTGGCTGTCAACCGCAATTGGACTATCTCCCAGCTTGATGTCAAGAATGCCTTTCTTTATGGGGATCTTCATGAGGACGTTTACATGGAGCAACCTCCGGGGTATGTTGCTCAGGGGGAGACCCGTGTATGCAAGCTAAAGAAGGCTATCTATGGCCTCAAGCAGAGCCCTCGGGCATGGTTCGACAAGTTCAGCAGCATCGTGGCTGCTGTTGGCTTTACAAGAAGTACGGCTGATCATTCCCTGTTTATTCGCAAAACCGCATCGGGCCTTGTAGTTTTGGCAGTTTATGTTGACGACATTCTTCTGACCGGTGATGATCAAGCTGGGGTGGACTTGACAAAGAAGCACCTCCGTCAACATCTTGTCACAAAGGATATGGGCTCCCCGAAATACTTTTTGGGGATAGAGATCTGTCGGAAGCCCGACTCTCTGGTTCTCTCCCAACGGAAGTATGCACTTGATCTTCTACGGGATGCAGGATTGACCGGTGCCAAACCGGCACAGTATCCCATGGCTACTGGAGAAGACAAAACGTGGACAGATGATTCTCCTCTTATATCTGATGCCACAAAGTATAGACGTCTGGTGGGTAAACTCATTTATCTCACGGTGACCAGACCTGACATTGTCTATGCTGTTGGCAAGGTAAGTCAGTTCATGCAAGCTCCCAGGGAGTGCCATCTTCAGTCTGCCTTGAAGATATTAGAGTATGTTAAAGCAGCACCGGGCAAAGGACTACTCTTTCAGAAGAATGGTCATTTGAGAGTTGAAGCCTACTCAGATTCTAGCTATGCTGATGATAAAGATGACCGCAAATCTACATCTGGTTTCTGCACATTTGTTGGAGGTAATCTTGTGAGCTGGAAGAGCAAGAAGCAGTCTGTAGTTTCAAGGTCTAGTGCTGAAGCTGAATATCGGAGCATGGCGTCCACCACTTGCGAACTAAAATGGTTGCGGGCTCTCATGCTTGATCTAGGAGAGGTCTACGACTATCCTCTTCCTATGTTCTGTGACAACAAGGCCGCTATATATATATCCAAAAATCCGGTCTTCCATGAGAGAACCAAACATATTGAAGTCGACTGCCATTTCATCCGGGAAGAAATCTTGAAGAAACAGATTTGCACTCCGTTCGTCACCTCCGACAAAGAGTTGGCAGATATCTTTACCAAGCCTGTGTCTACTTCATTCTTCCACATTTGTGACAAGCTGGGCATGGTCGATATCTATGCTCCAGCTTGAGGGGGAGTGTTAAAGTAGGCGGTCTGGCGGTCTGAATATGGCGGTCTGGAGACCGCGCGGTCTAGCGGTCTGGGGCTGACAGGCTGAATATCCAGTTGGTGGCGGCTATGGTTCGGCGGTCTTGCGGGTTGTCGCCAGCGACTTGTACATCTGGCGGTCTGGCGGTCTAGCGGTCTGGCAGTCTTGCGGTCTCCTACGGCATCTTCTTCTGGTCTGTCCGGGCGGTTAGCCTGTTATCTAACCGCGCGGACTGTGCGGTCTGTACATGTCAAACCGCCCAGTCTTTGTACATTTATTTAGTCCCACATTGTTAGTTTGTACTCTCCTCTATCTCCTCCATTCTATAAAAGGGAGGTCATACCTTTGTAAATGACATTCTTTTGGATAATAAAAATTTCAGTTATTCAAGCTTCCGGCCTGTTTTTCTAGTCGTTCTTCTCTATTTTTACAAAAGTCAAGGAGTCATATAGTGATGTGGTTAAGTACAAGGCACATTTCATCGCAAAGGGATGCGTGCAACGACAAGGCAAATATTTTGAGGAAGCATTATCCCATGTCGCTCGTCTAGAGACTGTTGAAGTTGAGACCGGGCGGTCTGTCGGTCTGGCTTGGCGGGTTATTGACCGGGCGGTCTGGCGGTTTGCCTCCAGCGGGTTGGTTGCTGCGTTGAGGTCTGAGGTCCAAGCGGTCTAGCAGTCTGTTACTGGCGACTAGGAGACCGGGCGGTCTAACGGTCTCACTTGGCGGCTTGTCTCTCTCTCTGGCAGTGGCCGAGCGGTTAGCCCTTCCTGTCTAACCGCGCGGCTTGTTCCGGTCTGTTGTTCTAGCCGCCCAGATTCTTTTGTATAGTTTTAGTCCCACATCTCTTATTTGTATTCTCTCTTCTCTCCTCCATTCTATATAAGGGAGGCCATACCTTTGTAATAGAGATCTTTTTCTGATAATAAAAATTTCAGTTATACCATTTCCGGCTTGTTTTAGTTCGCTTCTTACATGGTATCAGAGGAATCGATCCTTTCCTCCTGATTCTGTACTTCTCTCTGTCCGCGCAGCTTGCTTCTCCGGCTTGCGCCCTGTCCGCGCGGTCTCCTTGTCGTTGCCCTCTGTATGCGCGACCTGTTGCCTTGTTCACTGCGATTTGTTGCCTAGTTCGCCGCGACCTATTGCCGTGTGCCTTGCCCTCTCTCTTGTGCTTCTGTTCGAGCGGACTGTCTGCTTGCCGCTCGACTTCTTCCCCTTTGCTTGTTACTGCGGCTTGGTCGTGGTCTCTCTGGCCGCTGGTGTCTGACATCCTGACCGCTGCAGTTCCTCTTCTGCCTATCCGCGCGGCCTGTTTTCTAACCGCGCGGCTTCTTGTTGTTTGCTCTTATGGCTCTTTCTGATGCTTCTACTGCCACCACTCCTGCCGCCACCCCTGTAGCCAATCCGGCTCCTCCTCCTACTCCTTCCGGGAACCTTGGCACCGTTTCCAAGCTTGTCGGCTCCAACTACCCGGATTGGAGCGTCTCTTTCACCTTTCTCCTTCGCTCGCAACGCAAACGCCACCATCTCGTTGATGACCCTCCTCCTACCACTTCCCCTCTCTTTGATGACTGGGATGCGAGTGACGCTCTTGTGCGTACTTGGCTCGCTAATAGTCTATCCGATGAATGCCTTCCCGTCATCCGTCATGATGAGACAGTGAAGGCCGCTTGGCTTCATCTTGCTGCTTTGTATTCCAAAGGGGCTCAGACGTCCCGCATCTATACGTTGTATGCGGACCTCTTTGCCCGGCCTACCTTGTCTCCTGCTGCTGCCTACCAACAAGTTCAAGCTCTTGGGGCTGAGATTCTTCAGAATCGCCCCTTTTCTGCGGATCTGGCTCAACAACACAAGCACTTCCAGGAGCTTCTGGTTGTGTGTTATCTGCTCCGTCTTCCTGACACTTATGACATGATCCGCCAACAAATTCTGGGTGAGGCGGAATCTCCTACCTTAGATGCCACCGCTGCTCGCATCGCCGCTGTCACCTCTCTCCTTCAGCGCCCGCTTCTACCCGCTCCTTCTCCTCCGGATAACTATGCTCATCAAACTCAGTGGAGTGGCTCTGGTAGCCGCAGTCATCAGTCTGGCGGACGTCCTTCTTCCCGCTATCTCTGCTCTCACTGCGGCCGCACCGGACACACTCTTGACCGCTGCTGGACAAAACATCCCCATCTTCGCCTCTCGGGTGACTCTTCCGCCTCTTCTTCCAAGCCGTCTGCTTCCGTGGTCACATCATCAGGTAGTGCCCATGTAGTCACTCAAGGTAAATGGCTTATCGACTCCGGTGCTACTAATCATATGACGGGCAATCCTCAGTGCTTCTCTCTCCTCGAACAGCATGATCGGTTGCCCCCGGTCCTCATTGCAGACGGTTCTCCCTCCCCGGTTCATGGGTCGGGAGTGGTTCATGTTACTCCGTCCCTTCGGCTAGAGGACACTCTCTATGTGCCCAAGTTTCCGTGCAATCTGTTATCGGTTACTTCTTTGTGCAAGCAGCTTCAATGTTCTGTAACGTTTACTCCATCTTCTTGCTCTTTTCAGGATCCGAGCTCCCAGCGGACGATTGCTACTGGGACTGAGAGCGGCGGCCTCTACTTCCTCGACAACGTTTCTGCTTTGTCCGCCTTCTCTTCTTCTTGTACGGATCTTCTCCAGTGGCATCTCCGTCTCGGTCATCCTCCACCACGGCTTCTGCATCAGCTTCTGCCCCACCTCCCTCCCTCCACTACTCCTCTCCACTGCGAAGCATGTCAACTTGGCAAGCATCATCGTTCCTCCTTCCCGCCGAAGCAAGGTCGGGGCTCTACCCGTCCGTTTGATCTAGTCCACTCCGATATCTGGGGACCTGCTCCTACCCTTACTATTGGTCGGGGTAGTTCTTATTTTGTAACTTTTATTGATGATTTTTCTAGATGTACTTGGGTGTATCTCTTACGAGATCGCTCTGAACTTTTTAATGTATGGACCTCCTTTTATCATTTAATCAAAAATCAGTTTGGTGTTAGTGTTAAAACTTTTCGCTCTGATAATGCAAAAGAATACTTAAGTCATGCTTTTACCTCTTTCTGTGTTCAACATGACGTTATTCATCAGACAAGTTGTGTCTATACATCCCAACAAAATGGGGTGGTGGAACGCAAAAACCGTCACCTCCTCGATGTTGCTCGCACATTAATGACTCAAATGCATGTCCCTCGCTCATATTGGGGCTATGCTGTTCTTCTTGCTTGCTATCTCATCAATCGCATTCCCTCCTCCGTTCTTCAAGGAAAAACCCCTTTTTCCATCCTTTATCCTGGCAAGGAGCCTTTTCCTCTCCCTCTCCGAATCTTTGGGTGCACTGCTTTTGTGCATGTCCCATCTGCCACCCGTGATAAGCTCTCCCCTCGCTCCACCAAATGTGTTTTTCTGGGGTACTCGGTCACTCAGAAAGGCTACTGCTGCTTTGATCCTGTTCTTCGTAAACAGTTTGTCTCCGCTGACGTTACCTTCTTCGAGAATGCCTCCTACTTCTCGGATGACTCCTCTTCTCTTCCTCCCACCTCAGATTCTCCTGTTATTCCGTTCATTCCCTCGTCTCCTACTGCGATATCCGCTCCTCCTCCGTCTCCGCCCACTCCTCTCCCTCCGCCTCTCTCTCCGCCTCCATCTCCCTCATCTCCGCTGCCGTCGCTCTCTCCTCCCGGGCCAGCTCTCTCTGCCACGGATGCTCTGGATGCCGAGGAGCCCGCCGACCTGCATCTTCCTATAGCTCTTCGCAAAGGGGTGCGGACGTGTACCCTACACCCCTTGCTGCTGTTGTTTCATATGATCGTCTTACCCCTTCTCGCAGGGCCTTTGCGCTGGCTATCTCTGCTACCACCACACCTCGTTCCTACCAGGAGGCCCTTGCCATTCCTCACTGGAAGCTGGCCATGGATGAGGAAATGGCGACCCTCACAGAGCGGGGTACCTGGACTCTTGTCCCTCCTCCTCGTGATACAGATGTTGTTGGCTGTCGATGGGTCTTTGTAGTCAAGTTTGGCCCAGATGGCACTGTAAACCGTTACAAAGCTTGTCTGGTGGCTAAGGGCTTTACTCAAACCTATGGGGTTGATTACTTTGACACCTTCTCTCCCGTGGCTCGTCTCAGCACTATACGGGTCCTTCTCTCTGTGGCAGTCAACAAAGACTGGCCCCTTTCCCAGCTGGATATCAAGAATGCCTTCCTTTATGGTGATCTTCAGGAGGCCGTCTACATGGAGCAACCTCCAGGGTATGTTGCTCAGGGGGAGACACGAGTCTGCCGGCTACAGAAGGCAATCTATGGCCTCAAGCAGAGCCCTCGGGCTTGGTTTGACAAATTCAGCGGCATCGTGGCGGCCGTTGGTTTTGCTCGCAGCGCTGCTGATCACTCTCTATTTATTCGCAAAACCTCTTCGGGACTGGTGGTTCTTGCAGTATATGTGGATGATATTCTTCTCACTGGTGATGACCAGGAAGGGGTAGCCTTGACAAAGCGGCATCTTCGCCAACATCTAGTCACGAAAGATATGGGTTCTCCGAAGTACTTTTTGGGGATCGAAATCTCTCGGAAGCCCAACTCTTTAGTCCTCTCTCAGCGTAAGTATGCTCTTGATATTTTAAAAGAAGCAGGATTGACTGGGGCCAAACCTGCCCGATGTCCCATGGCTGTTGGAGAAGACAAAACCTGGACAGATGATTCACCTCTTCTTTCAGATGCTTCGCGGTACAGGCGTCTAGTTGGTAAGCTCATATACCTCACCGTGACTAGGCCCGACATCTCCTATGCTGTGGGCAAGGTGAGTCAATTCATGCAAGCTCCCAGGGAGTGCCATCTACAGTCCGCCTTGCGGATCTTGGAGTACGTCAAAGCAGCCCCTGGGAAAGGATTGCTCTTTCAGAAGAATGATCATCTAAGGGTTGAAGCTTACTCAGATGCGAGTTACGCGGATGACAAAGGGGACCGCAAGTCTACCTCCGGTTTCTGTACCTTTGTTGGGGGCAATCTGGTAAGTTGGAAGAGCAAGAAGCAATCTGTTGTCTCCAGGTCCAGTGCTGAAGCTGAGTATCGGAGTATGGCATCGACCACTTGCGAGCTTAAGTGGCTACGGGCTCTCATGTTGGATTTAGGAGAGGTCTACAACCATCCTCTACCTATGTTCTGTGACAACAAGGCTGCTATATATATCTCCAAAAATCCAGTCTTCCATGAGAGAACCAAACACATTGAGGTCGACTATCATTTCATTCGTGAAGAGATTCTGAAGGAACAAATTTGCACTCCCTTCGTCACGTCTGAAAAAGAGCTGGCTGACATCTTCACCAAGCCAGTATCCGCCTCATTTCTTCATATATGTGACAAGCTGGGCATGATCGACATATATGCTCCAGCTTGAGGGGGAGTGTTGAAGTTGAGACCGGGCGGTCTGTCGGTCTGGCTTGGCGGGTTATTGACCGGGCGGTCTGGCGGTTTGCCTCCAGCGGGTTGGTTGCTGCGTTGAGGTCTGAGGTCCAAGCGGTCTAGCGGTCTGTTACTGGCGACTAGGAGACCGGGCGGTCTAACGGTCTCACTTGGCGGCTTGTCTCTCTCTCTGGCAGTGGCCGAGCGGTTAGCCCTTCCTGTCTAACCGCGCGGCTTGTTCCGGTCTGTTGTTCTAGCCGCCCAGATTCTTTTGTATAGTTTTAGTCCCACATCTCTTATTTGCATTCTCTCTTCTCTCCTCCATTCTATATAAGGGAGGCCATACCTTTGTAATAGAGATCTTTTTCTGATAATAAAAATTTCAGTTATACCATTTCCGGCTTGTTTTAGTTCGCTTCTTACAGAGACAGTGTGTATAATCATATCATTGGCATCACACGAATGTTGGGAGGTGCAACATATAGATTTAAAGTTAGTATTTTTCAATGACGATCTTAAGAAGGAGGTCTACGTAGCCCAGCAACCTAGTTCCATGAACAAGAACAATGAACAAAAGATATTAAAGCTCAAGAAAACACTTTATGGCCTACGTCAAGCTCCTAGAGCATGGAACTCAAAGTTGGATAACAGTCTCCTTTCACTTAGGCTCGAGAGAAGTTCATTGGGGCATGCCAAGAGGTATTGACACATCAACTTTACTTATGAGCGTATAGTTCGATGATCTTATTATCACTAGATCACACCAAGAAGAAATTATTAAGTTCAAGGAGATGAAGAAATTGTTCAGCTTAAGCGACCTAGGTTTGTTGAGCTACTATTCAGGTATAGAGGTGCACCCGACTGATGATGGTATTACTCTAACTCACTCAGCATATGCGCTAAGTATCTTGAAGAAGTGTGGAATGGTTGGTTGCAACCCGTGCCAAATTCCTATGGAAGCAAGACTCAAGTTGGGCACTAATCCTCCCACTAATGTCACATTCTTTAGAAGTATTTTGGGGAGCCTTAGATACCTGGTGCATACACGACCAGACATTGATTACTTTATAGGGTATGTAAGCCGCTTCATGGAGGCTCCAACCACTGAGCACTTAGCTACAGTTGTGAAACATAATTTCTAGTATATTTATGACACTCGCACTATGGGTTTCCACTCTAATAAGATAAAAGGAGAAAATGAACATTTGATCGGGGAAACGACATCGATGTGGTAGGTGATGCTAATGACCGGAAGAGCCAAACATATAACACCTCCCCTACAATAATCATATAATAAGAGGCCGACCGTGACCCCACAACATATATACACCAGAGCTTTGGTATTATAAAATAATATAAGAACACTACCTATCTCAAAACTCAGAATATAAATAGTAGAAACACTAAACAAAGACTAGAAATTATCCATAAGTACATAGAAGTCAAAATGGTCTTATGTCCTTACATCACCATAGTGATCAAGTCAACAACCAACACAGAAGAAAACATGTAACTCATAACAGAGTAAAAACGCCATATGCTACATCGACATGCAAACTAGAAATAAAGTAAAGAAAACATGTAACTCAGAACAGCAGGAGGTATACTTCATGAGACTTAGGCCTATTTGGCTGGCGAGCTAGCTCCAACTTGCGATCCTTACCCTGCAACCATCACAGAAGATGTGGTATAACATAGGATAGCTCTGGCTGACCACAACGGTATAACAACACTCCTCCTCCTGGTCATCCCTAGCAGACCCTGAGACACTCCATTACCTTGTAAATCAGCACTTCGTATGCATATGTAATAAAATGTAAATTAACATAGAAATAATAGGTATTGGTGTCACAAATATAAAACATGTTTCTATGTTGAACATTTAAATAAAAGAGACCTACCAATGAATCATGTATGTAAACTTCAGTTTCACCAAAGGCACCCTATATCGAGTATGATTCTAACATATCAGCATGCATCATCACATCATATCAATCACATGGATACTTCCATTCCCCAGTAACCTTCAAGTCGTAAATGGAACTTTTGTTTAGGCCCCACCCGCACATGGGTCAACACCCGGGGTTGCCCATAAGCTTGACATTCTCGTCAGTTCCACCAAAACATCGCAACCGATGCTAAGAACCCTTGTTTGACTCTGTCCGCTCATGGTTTGTATCACCCGGGCTTGTCCAAAAGCACATATGTTCTCGTCAGTTTTCACAAAGGGGATTTGTCTTGCCGGGACACCCTCCACACATGATTCACAACATCACAGGATAAGCCAGCCAACCACAAAGACAAGCCACACCTTCACATAACATTAATTATGCATATTTTCCCCCTTCTTAAGCCGCCAATCATTCTCTTACCAAATTCAGCGCGTAACAACGACATTTTCGCCACAATCAGATTTCTAGCAAATCTCTAAAATGTACAACAAGCAACATTAGCAAATAGGACCACCGGGTCGCAACTTCAGCTTCATCAACAATGGCTAATCCATTAACAGATCATATTCTAATGTAAAGATATGTCGGGGAAAGACTCAATCAACCCATTCCACTTGAACCAAGGGGACCCAAACCCCTCTCATTTGAGAAATTCAGTGCCAATAAATTGCAAGAAAATAGAAGACATTAACAAAAGATGTCATACACACATACTAAGACCGAGAGGAGAGATATTGTTACCTTATGATACCTCTTACTTGACATGGAAGCCTTGAATAGCACAGATGAAAACGTTCGCCTTCAAGCCCCCTCCGCAAATCCGGTCTCGAATTGGTAAATAGAGCTCCAAAGCTCCAACAAAGGCGGATCTAGGTCGTCTTCCTCCTCCACTCCCTCTCGCCCACGAGCCGTCAAGTGACAAGAATATTAGAAAAATGATAAAAGATATCTCCTCTGTCCTATTTAGGGTTCACGGGAAAAAGATCAGGGTCATTGGATCAAGTTCCAAGAAGATTTGACACCCAGAAAATGTTTATTTATGAAATAGGCGCACACACGCTTCCAAACAGTTCTCTGGCTCATAGCGTTGAGTCCACATGATGCCACACTTGCTAACTCGACCCACGCCACTAAACTCGATGTCACGCTATCGCCCGACGGTAGCGCTATCGCTGACGTTAGCTCCAGGTCTGGCTTCGCGACACTGAGAGGATTAACATGATGCCAAGAGGGTTAATATAATATCATGAGGGTTAACATGACGCAATGAGGGTTAACACGATGACATGAGAGTTAAAATGACGGCATGAGGGTTAACACGTTGCTATGAGGGTTAACACAATGCCATGTGGGTTAACATGATGCTATGAGGGTTAACACCATTGCATGAGGGTTAATATGATGCCATTACCTTTGGTGTTTGGTCATGGGGAAAGGAGCTACCGCCGACGTTAGTATTACCAATTCACGTTAGCTTTCCTCCCACGCTTGAACCAACAACTCTCCAAACACAAGGTAGAATTTTGGGGTGTTATACAACAGGTGTGTTGTATCTTCTTAGGAAAGGCCTAATCAGTTGGCAATCTTAGAAGCAGAAGGTGGTGGCACTATCATCTTGCGAGGCGGAATACATTGCTGCCACCACAATAACATGCTAAGGTATTTGGCTCGGGCGCCTACTCGATGATTTGATAAAGAAGGAGCCTGATTGCGTCATAATCAAAGTGGACAACAAATCAGCTATATCGGTGTGCAAGAACCCTGTCCTCCATGACTAAAGTAAACACATCGATATCTGCTATCATTTCATTAGGGAATGTGTTGAAGAAGGGAAGATAGATGCGGAGAATGTGCATACCGACGACTAGCTTACTAATATTCTGACAAAGCCACATGGTTGACTCAAATTTTTAGATATGCGCACTAAGATAAATCTCCAAGCGTAAAGATGAAAGAAAAAGATTAAAGAGAGGTGAATGTTGACATTAATCTTGTTATGTGTCTTTCACATTTTTTATTTGAGTTTTGTTGTTCACGTGTTCAAAGTCAATGCCATATTTTTTTTGGTCATGGATAGTGGCTGTCCTTTTGTGGACTTTTTTATTAGACCATGTTTCTGGACTTTTTTATTAGACTATGTTTTTGGAAGAGTACTTTCGGTGATGCATTTCACTTAGGTCTGACAATATTCTCTTAGTGTTTGAAGAAGCAAATGACAATTGCACCATCGACTTGTGAGGAGTACAATGTGACAGCAGCGTGCACTCATCACGAGATTTGGTTGAGGAATCTTCTATGTAAACACATCATCCACAAGATACCAGACAACATAATTCCCTTATTATATTCCTTTATATGTAAGGAACATCACCGAATCACCTTCAACATTCTTAGCTTATGCAGAATGACTTGTCTCCTCCATCTTTTTGGACACTTGGCACCCATAACTCATGTGCTAGGTGAAACATTGAATCTGAGCTTTACTTCATTGGAGTCTTCCACGACCTCGTACTCTTGCACCTCTTCCACATCTGCGGCTAAACGATGCTACCTCACCTTCTCCAAATAACTGACTTTGATAAAAAAAAGTTATCCTTCCTTGACTTTTGCTACCTCTACCACCTCGAAAATTGCTTCAACCTCTCATGCTTCCACCTTTTCCTCAACTATCTCCAAGTGATAGTTGACTCGGCAGCGCTTGCTCCAAGCTACTTGTTCCTTCATCTTGATTCATGCAGTACTCATGAGCGTGCAGTGAGCCTACAAGCTCGTCCAATGAGATCTAGGATAGATCTTCGGACTTTTCGATACTAACGACAATATAATTAAACCTCCTCGCCAAAGTGCGAAGAAGTTTCTCCATAACTCAGACACTATCAAGTTCTTGACCATTTCTCTTCATCTCATTAACCAATTCCTTCAAGCGAGTCACACATGTTTTAATTGTCTCGGATTTCTGCATCTTCAAATTTCCAAACTCCACTCGCAATGTTTGTAGTTTGACTTTTTTTTTTCTTTCTCCATGCCTTGTAGAGATCTCTGTAGTATCTCCTAAGCTTCTTTCGATGTTTTCACAACAAAAATCTTCTCAAAAGTGGATTCGTCAACACCTTGATATATCATAAATAATGCATTCTTGTCCTTCTTTCGTGCTTCCTTGAGAGAAGCTTTTTGCGCATTAGATCGGTGCTTCAACGTCTACAGCCGGTTCAACATAACCATCATCGACTATCACCCATAGCTCATTTGAGATAAGCAACACATTCATCTGAATACTCCAATTCCCATAGTTGATTTTTGTCAACTTTGAAATTTTTGATTGCATCACATTTTCCATCTCCATATAGTCAAGGATATATCACGCCCACCAAGTCACGAGCACCATCTGTTGCCAGTCACCAAGATGTCACCGCATAATCTCGAACATAACTCTGATACCAATGTTATAAGCAGACAATGAACCTAAACACAACTTGTACAAACCAAATTTCAATTGCATTAACAAGATTATATAAGAACTCGTACACCATACCAACATATACAAAGTGTTGAAACATAACACTACACCACATTGATCGCTGCAACACAACACAACTCCACGACACGTGCTCATACAAATCACATTTTTACCGCACAGGAGCTCACAAGTTATTTGCCCTTCTCGAAAATATATTCAACATGTCCGTGCAACCCACTTGAACTTCAAGGAGTTCTCACTTCTCACGTTAGCCGTCACAACTGTCCGCTTGAGTTGCTCAAGGCCCGGGTCCCACCTTGTTGTCCGCTTGCCTTCAACTTCCCATATAAAATGCCTATATAATCTGCACCCTCAAGAGGCCGCACAAGCTAGCTTAAGGATTTTCCTATTTCAGCTCCAAAACTTAAAACCAAACGTGCAATACTATGCCTATTTATAGGCTTTGCCATTCAAATACATGAATCCAGCTTTCCTCTCTTTTACTTTTATTATATTGTTTTTTTCTCACCGATATTCTGCACTTGAAAATAAGTTGTAAGCTTTATATTAATAATTATAATATACATAATAATAATTATTATATTTGGCCATTGATGGGGTCAATGCCACACTCTTCATCTTCTCCATTTTCTCTAATAAGAACATCTTTTCCAAATCTTGGGTCTCTTTCCAGCGAATTGTCTTCTCATTGGACATCCGTTACACAACAATTATATCATTTTCAAGGATTTTTGGTGGCACTGTTTCGCCCCACCAGCACAGGTTATCCATCAACCATTCGTGTTTCAACAACATACGTCACCGCCTCCAGCTGGAAAAAAATTTAGGTGGGCTATCAGCCATCAGATTACATATCTGATGACCCACCTTATAGCCCTTTAAAAAAAAAAGATCCGGCTGGATTTTATCGGTCCGATCGATGTTAATTTTTAAATAACTTTTTAATACATAAAATAGATTTAAAACATTTGTAAAAATATTTTAATTAAGATTTTATAATTTTTTTCAACAAAAAATATTAATATCAAAGTTAAAAATACATTTTTAGATAAGCTATGCACATATTTTGATATGCGCATAGCCCACCTAAATTTTTTCCCTCGAACTGGTATTGATCCTCATGACTTTCTAGTTAAATTTCGTTTTCATAGATTCGATAAAGGAGAACGGACTTAGGGGTGGAAATATGCCAGGTCAGACCATGCTTTATGGAAAACAGGCCTGACCTACATTAGTATTTTTGGGTCTGAGCCCGACCTATTAGCCTGATGTAGGGCAAAATGTGGGTCTGGCCTGACCTATTTTGTAAAATTGGTAGGTCTGGCCTGGCCTGTAGGCCTACTTACATCTATTTAATAATTCATTTTTCAAAAGTCTATCTTAATATACGATTAGTAATTAGATATATATAATTAATTTATATTTGATTAATATTTAAGTTTATATAATAAATTTATATTATTTATTATTTAAAAATAATATAGGCCAGCATGCAGGCTTTAATAATAAAGGTCTGAGCCTGTTTTAAAAACAGGACTAATTATAAGCCTATTTTTTATGGTAAATAGAAAATAGGCCAGACCGATGGCAGGCCAGGTCGCAGGCCCCTGATAGATCTCCTGACCTATTTCCACCCCTAATCAGACTGATTGGCTCTATCACACATAATTATTTTTTGTTATCATAATAGTCCATACAAAAATTTCAATTTAATTGAATCCAAGCTTTTAGATGGACCGGTGTCACGTTGGTACGGGTCCATGACTCGTGAGGGATCAAACACCGATTGGAACTAGTTCAAACATACGGGCTTGGACAGCTTTGACCCTTCCGATTATGAGACCCATATGGGTAAATTGCATAGACTTGGGCTCTGTTTGGCACGGTGGTGACGGTCATGAACATGAGGGTTAAATTGTCATTTGTTAACGCCCACCTAAGTAACATCATCCACTTTTATGTTCAAACAGATGATGTTTGTTAGATAATCCTTAACGAATGACGGTTTAACCCATGCGTTTACGACCGTCCCCACCGTGCCAAACGAAGACTTAACCGATAAACATCGGTCACAGCTTTTAAAGACTTATTTGAGGATTTGACATGCCAAATCACTGGGTTTCAACCAGATTTTGCGAGACACTTTTATCTCTGGGTTAAAATCTCATATTTGCCCAATGATTATTGCACAACAACCACAAATGTTAAATTCTGCATACAAACTAGCTCGCCTTTTTGAAAATCGTGGCCTATCAATTATTAAGAACCTAAATCAAATTTTCAAAATAAACTATAACTCTAATCGTCCACATTTGAAACCAGCCTGACATCATTTAACCATTGCCGATTTACAACGCAAACGTGAACGCGCCTTGTGCTATACTTGCGATGAAAAATATCTACCCTGTCACAAATGTAAGAATAAAGTCAACTAATTCTATTTTGAAGAAACGTATGATTGTCCCAGAGAGTCGGAAGAGCAGTCACCGACTTTGTCCCAGAGAGTCGGAAGAGTAGTCATCCGACTTTGTCCCAGAGAGTCGGAAGAGCAGTCACCCGACCCGTCTAATACTCAATTAACAGAACCTCAACACTTTGAAATCCGTTTAAACACACTAGATGGCTCATTTTCAAGCCCCTCAATTCGTTTTAATGGATTAATTTTCAAATCACAAGCTTCAATATAAGTTGGTGTATGGGGGTAGTTTGTCTAACTTTATTTCCACTCGCATAACAGCGTTTTTTAGAATCCAAACGGGTTGGTTGAAGTGAAAAGGCGTGTCGGGGATCTTATATGATCGTAAAGTACCACTAAAACTAAGGACAAGTTTTAGCGCACTGCAATTAGACCCGCGATGCTCTATGACTCTTAGTGTTGGGCAGTGAAATGTGTACATGAACAAAAAATGGGAGTTGCGGAGTGTAAAATTTTTGGATCTTGGAATGAGCACGAGTTATATCAACTAAAAGATAGATCACATCAAAGTACACATGCAACAACAAGAGTTCTTTATTGATAATAGCAGTCTCTTTACAAAGCTAGACATACATGACGAGACAAGATTTCGCCAGTATGTAAAACCAACAGAACAAAAAACACAGGAAGATAACTGCGGCCTGGGAATACAGTCCGCCGAGACCGCCACAATCCGCGACTGCTATCCGTCAGACTTCCGAGATCCGCACACTGCACTAGTCGCTCGAACACAAACACAGTCAGCAACCTTTAGAATCAGACCGCCGCTTCAGAACCTCTCTCCACATATTGCTATCCGCGAACTGCCCCAAGTCGTCAGCTAGAAGAACAGCTGCTTGGTCCTGTCCGCACAACCTTCACAGACAAGTTACTTCAGCAAGCCACGCAGTCAAAAAAAAATCAGTCCGCAGATTCCAACGCAAGTTTGTGCTTACTATTATTTGATAATTATGCTGCCACCGAGGGGGTCCTATTTATAGGTACGGAGAGAGATGTGGTCACCGCCTTAGCTGATAGGAACACCTCCCCCAGCCCGCAATCTGCCTTCACCAGTCCGCCCAGTCCACTTGGACATGGTCGATCCACAAGCCAACACGCCTACAACACTCCTGGATAAGAGTCAGTCCGCAACACCTGCGGACACAACACCATCTCGCAACAGATCACTAAGAACGCCAAGTCCGCAACACCTGCGGACACTGCTCCAGCTCGCAATAGACCGCTGAGTCCGCTGAGTCCGCCAAGTCCTCCAAGAACTACCCGACATCCTTTATACACGGCTGCACCGCAGCTCGCATAGATCGCGACTTCCAGTCCGCGCAGTTTGCCTGAACAGCCACTTACACTTCAACAATTTCAACACTGCCCCTTGAAGTGGGAAGTAGAAGTCAGCCCAAGCAAACTCCGCAACCGGGTGAACGGTCCCTTGGCTAGCGGTTTCGTGAAGATGTCTGTCATATTGTCCATACTCCAAACATGATTAACCATGAGAGATCCCTCCAACACCTTCTCACGAATGAAGTGGTGTTCGATCTCTATATGTTTGGTTCTCGCGTGACAAACTGGAATATTTACCAGTTTGAGAGCACTCTCATTGTCCCCGCGAAGCAGAGTAGGACCTCGAACCTTCATATGGATGTCATCCACCAATCTCCTAAACTAGATGGCTTCTTGAGCTGCCAATGCCGAAGCCTTATATTCTACTTCTGTGGCAGAGACAGATACCAAGTCCTGCTTTTTTGCTGTACCAGGATACAGCTGTTGGGCCTGCCATAAAGACGTATCCAGATGTCGACTTCCAATCATCTGAATCTCCCCCATAATCAGCATCCAGGTAGCCATGCAACTCAAAATCCGTGCCTCTCCTATAAAGGAGACCCATATCTGAGGTCGACTTCACATACTTCAAGATTCCTTTTGCTGCCATCAGATGAGGTTTCCATGGTTCCGCCATGTATCGACTCACCCTGCCAACTGCATATGCAATATCCGGTCTAGTGATCGTCAGGTAAATCAAGCTTCCAACCAAAGCTCGGAATACCAATGGATTAGAAAGAATTCTCCCCTCATCACGTCGAAGTTTCAGACCAGCTTCTAGAGGTGTAGAACTGCTTTTTCCCTCTTCCCTGCCAAATCATTGTACGATCCGCTTTGCATAGCCAGTCTGGGACACAAGCACTCCGTTCTCCCACCTTTGAACCTCGAGTCCAAGGAAATGATGAAGCTCACCCAAGTCCTTCATCTCAAATCTGATAGCAAGCTCGACCCTCAACCTTGCTACCTCCTCCTTTGAATTTCCGGTGACAATCATGTCATGCACATACAATAGTACGATGACCTGAAGCCCCCCTTCTTCTTGACGAACAAGCTCGAGTATGAGTCTGAAGCAAGAAACCCGCAGAACAGGAGATATTCTACAATCTTCCCATACCATGCTCTTGGCGCTTGCTTCAGCCCGTAAATGGCCATCTTCAGCTTGCAAACGTAGTCCGGATGCTCTTTAGAGATAAACCCAGGCGGGTGTATCATAAAGATATCCTTGTCAATCTCACCGTACAAGAAGGCATTCTTCACGTTGAGCTGCCAAATTTCCCATCCACTGAACGCCGCTAAGGCAATAACTATCTGTACTGAAGTCTTCTTAGCAACTGGACTAAATGTCTACTCATAATCTTCCCCATACTGTTGTGAAAATCCTCGAGCTACAAGGAGAGCCTTGTACCGCTCTATGCTTCCATCTACTTTCTTCTTCAACTTGTAGACCCACTTACAATTCACTGGAGTGATGTATTCTGGTTTAGGTACAAGTGACCACGTCTCATTCTTCTTGAGAGCAGCCATCACTTCATCCATATCACAGTCCCACTCCTTGACTCCCGTGGCCTTCTCGAAACATAATGGCTTCTGCTCATCCAGAGGACCAACAAAGAAACAGGAGACGAAACTTACCATGTTTCCTTCTATGTAACGTGCTGGTGGCTTGATAGTCCTCTTTGATCTCCTCAAAGTTGGTGCTTGACTGACCACCTCCTCAGCTGCCTCTAGAGCTGTCACGGTTTCGGTTTGGTTCTGGTTCTACTAAAATCATGAACCTAACCGCTAAGGTAACAGTTTTTCAAGTTAGAACCAAAACCTTTTTTGGTTTGACCGGTTTCGGTTCTGGTTCCGGTTCCATCATAATTTTTGGAACTGTCGTGTCAACGGTTCCGGTTACGGTTTAATGAGAACCAAAACCAAACCAGTCACTAACGGTTCGGTCCGGTTCTATCCGGTTCGGTCCGGTTCTATCCGGTTCGGTCCGATTCCAATCGGTTCCAACTAAAACTAAAATTAAATTTGGTAGAATGAAATAAAAGCGGTCTGCAAAAAACTAAAAACACCTTCAAAATAGAAATAATTAAGTTGCACACTCCTCGACGGTCTCTTCTACGATCAGTGGGCTAATATATGTCGTCTTTTCATTGGTGGAGGTTTTTGACCATGAAAAGGTATGCACACCAATACCTATACAGGTCTTCAATTTTTACAAAAATCTAGGCTTTGAATTGATATGGATATACATAAACAGTAACAGAAAACTACAGATTACAATGATCCGAAATTCCAGAAATTATGTTCACTGTTATTTAATTTTTTGTAATAGATTTGCAAGCTCTGAATACTATAATTCATTAAATTGCAACTATTAATGTTTGGTCAAGAGTTTTATTAGCATATTCATAAATTACTGATTCGGGTGAAAAGATTATTTTATATGCATACATTATACTAATTATCTCTTATTGTAGTAATCTAAACAACATATAATTTTGTATGCTAACGGGAAATGCTAGCGCCGCAGAGTTCATAAAGAAAATACATGTCAATTCTTGCGAACATTCGCTATCACGAAGCATGAGCTCAGAACAAACGACAGTATAATTTTTGGCACTTCAGTTGCCGTTTATTTGAGCTCTATTTCATTTGTGTGTTCTTAAATTAATTTGACTAATTAGAAAGGTTAATCTTATATATTACTCCAATAGAGATTACTAGATTTTGAATAAGACAATCTTTCATCCGTCATCGCTACATTCAGCGTTTTGTAATTATCCTAAATTTTTGATAATACAATTGCGTAACGACACACCTTAATTTTTCTAACATAAATATTATAGATAGATTATAAAATTATAACAATATTATAATAAAATTAATAATAATAAATGGGTTGCGGTTCGGTTCTACTTCGGTCCGATTCGGATCGGGTCCAAAAATCTTGAAACCGCTTGAGACTTGTATGTTGCGGTTGCGGTTTCAATTTCGGTTCCGGTCCGGATAATAAAATGTAAGAATCACACCCGAACCAAAGTTATTCACGGTTCCAAAATTCAAACCAAAACCCGAATAATTTGCAAACGGTTCGGTCTGGTTCTTTGCGGTTCCAGTTCGATTCCGATTCGGTTTACGGTTTTCGGTTTTAAGTGACAGCTCTAGCTGCCTCTGCTGTACTAGCTTCTCTTCCAGACGCTCTTGGAGCATCGCTCCCCTACTTACAGAACCAGAAGTTTTTGCCTTTGAGCGTGACACGGCTGGAGCTCCTGGTGAAACAGACAGCTCTACTTGAAGATTCACAGCAGCTTTTTCTTGTCCATCAACCCTGCTCACTGGTAGTTCAATTTCTGAACTCCCTTTGTAAGATGTCAACTCGTCAAATACAACATCCCGAGAAACAACAAATCTCCGTGTCTCTGGATCTATACACTTCCAACCCTTCTTCCTGTCATCATACCTTACGAAGACTAGCTTCCTTGCTTTTGCATCTAGCTTCGTTCGAATAGTGTCAGGAACATGCACATAACAGGTTGACCCAAATACCCGAAGGTGAGCAACACTTGGTTTCTCCTTGAACATCAGTTCATGAGGAGTCATCATGTTGATTTGAGTTAGAGGCATTCAGTTAATAACATAGGCTGCACAAGACATTCCCTCCGCCTAGAAGGACCTTAGGATACTCTTGGTACGTAACCAGCACTTGCAAGTCTCCGTCAGATGACGGATCTTCCTCTCTGCAACTCCGTTCTATTGTGGGGTATGTGTACAAGTAAACTCTCTTCGAATACCGCTCTTCCTGCAAAAATTAGAGAACTCGGTAGAGGTGAACTCTCCACCATTGTCAGTCCTCAACTTCTTAATCCGCAGGCCTAGCCGACCTTCTACGAGCTCCTTGAACTCTACAAACTTCCCAAACGCTTCTAACTTTTCTTTCAGAAAATACATCCAGACATATCTGGTGTAATCATCAATTATTACCAGCATATACTTGCTGCCTTCGAGGCTTGGGGTGATATTTGGTCCCATCAGATCCCCGTGAGTGCACTCCAACGGCTCTTTACTTCTGGTTTGCGAATTATCGAATGGAAGTCGATGAGACTTACCAAACTAACATCCCGCACAAACATGATCGTCTCCGTAGGAGGACAAGCTAGGCAAGCCCTTGACCAAGCCCTTTACCGCCATAGCCTTCAATTTGTCCATTCCTACATGCCCCAACCTCTCATGCCAAATGGCTGCGCTATCATTCTTTCTCATCTTATCAACATAAGAACTTGCAGATAAAACGTACAAGTCCTTTGCTCTCCTCCCAATGTGAATAACATCAGCTTTTATGGCTGATATATTTCGAAGAAATTTCACTTTCGTTGGACCAAACAAAACGTGATTCCCAATGTCAACATCGTTGGTCATAGAGAAGAGGTTCTTTTTCATACCAGGCACGTGATATACACTCTTTAGAGTGAGTGGCCCTCTATCACTGCCTATGGAGACAATCTCTTCCTTCTCGACTGCGTGAACAGTATCATCAACGGTGATAATAACATCATTACCTGAGTATGGCTGCGATGAAGAGAACTTTGACTCATCTCCAGTGAGGTGATTACCACACCCCGAGTCCACGATCCAATCCTCCTGATTGTTGATAGGAGTAGAAGCACAAAGAGGAGCCGAGAAGGCTCCTCCCTAACCACCATCATCCTCCTTGGCATCAGATGCCACGTCGAGCAGGGGATAACTGTCGATGCTCAGGCGAACACCATCTAACTAGACTATGAAAATTCATAAGTTTAATGATTAGAAAATCAGCTATATTTTAAAGGCCGTATCCCTCGGCTCAGAGGATCATCTAGTCCACAGTTTAAAAACTATACTTATACGCAGCGAAAAATACTTTATTCACATTTGACATCCTAAAAGAGTGCATAAGTGTCCTCCGAGGACAACTTATACTATGCAAGACCCTACATTTAATTTATACTATATATAAGAAAACGATCTTTTTATGTTGTTTGGAAAGTAGTATATGAGTTTTATAAAACATGCTGATCATGAGATATACTTATAATAGTGTTTTTAGGTTTAAAAGTAACTAGCAACCTAGCATAAATCATCCCAAGAGCAAGTAGACTATCTCCAGAAAATGTAGCAGCAAAAAGATAACATATATAGTATCAAGGTAAAACTACCAGTGGGCGCCAACAAACTGACACGAACCTACTAGCAAGTATGTATGTCTGTAAGAAAGAAGCACAAAACTACCTCACAAGTCCAAGGAATTGATCTCTACAGAACGAGAGACCACTAGCAACAGCACAACACAACTAACCGCCTAATCGGCTACTAACCAAAACCTGAGGCATTCAAAGAAGAAAAGAATACCTCAGTAAGCAAAAACAAAATAAGTTGTACGGAAATGTTAATCTAAATGATAGGCAAGAAGAGTAAGTAAACCGTAACAAGCACCACTGTCCAAGACAAGACAAAAAGTAAAAGCACTATGTGCGAGAAAACAATAACAACCCTGCCCAAAAATCCTGCAGAGTTTACTAGGCTACCATGTGCCCAAAACTTTGCAGTTTACAAAGGAAGAAACGTCTAACGTCCTAAATGGTGAGAGATGGCAGTAGCAAAAACAACGCGGATCCGGGTTGGAGGCAACTCAGTACCCCAACCACCATATCCAAGAAAAAAAGCTCAAGGGTCTACATGTGAAAGCACCAGGGACCTCCCACCCGCTTGCCCAGCCCGTACCTAGAGCAAGATAAAAGAAAAGGGTGGTCACGACTAAATTACACAACACCACTCCCATTAAGAGCTTCAAACCATCACTACTAACCACAACCCACGATTCGGCCTTTGAAAAAATATAGTCGACAAGGAACCTCAAAAATCAAGGAATTCACTCGGGAGAGAAAATCAAGGTAAGGGAAAAGCGTTGAGATGGTTCAACACGGCATGGCGTTGAGTGAGCCCCACTCACTCAACGCCTAAACAGACGGTGGCGTTGAGTGAGTTAACCTTACTCAATGCCAGAACAGCTACAACGTTGAGTGAGGTTCACTCACTACCTCACTCAACGCCTTCTGCAACACTGGCTGTGGCATTGAGTGAGCTAACCTCACTCAATGCAAAAACAGCTACGACGTTGAGTGAGGTTCACTCACTCAACGCCTTCTACAACACTGGCTGTGGCGTTGAGTGAGCTAACTTCACTCAACGCCAAAACAGCTACGGCGTTGAGTGAGGTTCACTCACTCAACGCCTTCTACAACACTGGTTGTGGTGTTGAGTGAGCTAACCTCACTCAACGCCAAAACAACTACGGCGTTGAGTGAGGCTCACTCACTTAACGTGTTAGCACAAAACCGCAAAAACTAACTGTGGCGTTGAGTGAGTCCACCTCTCTTAATGCCAAAACAGTTTTGGCGTTGAGTGAGGTCGACTCACTCAACGCCAAAATACTTAGCTACAAAGATGGGCTGCGGCGTTGAGTGAGTACACCTCACTCAACGCCTAAACCGCCTTGGCGTTGAGTGAGGCCCACTCACTCAAAGCCATTCGACATAACCGCACGGATTGGCTATGGCGTTGAGTGAGACCGCCTCACTCAACGCCTAGACAACCATGGCGTTGAGTGAGGTCGACTCACTCAACGCCACAATACTTAGCCGCAAAAGATCAAAACCTAAGACTATGGAGTTGAGTGTGTGTACCACACTCAACACCAAGCCCTAACAGACTAGGCATTGAGTGTGTGCACCACTCTCAACGCCAAGCCCGAATAGGCTAGGCGTTGAGTGTGTGCTCCACACTCAGCGCCTGACCTTAGATCTGCTCCAACACGATTCCAGCAACATACTACTGATTTAAAAATTACTGTAGTAACATTATTCTAACAGGCTATGATCTAGGGTTAGGATTAGGACTTAGTAACAATTGCCAAATTAAAACCTCTCATCCTTACCAGGCTATAGCTACATCACAGGAAAATTAACCCTAACCTTTACTTCATTTCTCAGCCCGATAACAAGACGATTTATTTGTAACGGTAAAAGGAAAACATAGTGCCCCGGCTGCTTTAGGTAAAAAAAACCGTACAAGAAGGCTTACAGTAGGAATTTTATACCCGATTTCAAGCAAAGAATTGAGTTTCTAACCTAGGGCTAACATGGATTTACTAACATAGCAAAAATCTAAACAAAGCTTTCTACGACCGCAAGAACAAAGAGAGAAAATATACAACAGAAGAAAATTACTAGGCAAGGACAAGAATACCACTTGCCTCGATTTCCAGCGAAGCTTGGTCGGCCTCCCTTACTCTCACTCGGCACCAACAGCAACAACACCTAAACCAGAAATCTAGAGCTTTAATGGCGGAAACAGACAACCCAAGAAATTTCGAGACCCCTAATAACACCACGAAAATTGAATTTCTTACCGTAGGAATGAAGGTCTAGGCGAGAGCAATCCAAATCCGCTTTCGGAATCGAATTCCGTCTACAAATGCTCCCAGAATCGGCGTCCTAAGGGCAGCAGGTTCGGCGGTTTCTCTGCTTCTTTTCGCGAACAGCCGCAGACTGGTTCGATTTTCGGGAAGATGAATAGGAGCGGTTTCCTCTTAAGTCTAAACTATCCTATATATAGAACCCTATTAACTTTAATAGCTAATTAATTAAATAATATATAATAAGACATAGCAAAACCGCCAAGCACCCGTCACTCTTCTAAAGTATTAGGTAATAAAATACTTAATAAATAATATTATTTTTCATAAAATACAAAACGACGCGAAAACCGAACATCCTCCGAATTCGACGAAATTCGCACCATAGCTAAATATCCACGCTACGGACCCAACGGCGAAGTCAAAATTAACTTTCGACGAACAGAACTCGAGTTATGCCCACCCGAAGTCAAAATACAAGCATCCCCCGAGAGGCCACACCGGGTCACCCAAAATGACCCGGCTTGCTAGGGAGAACTTGCCAATAGACTATAAAATAGGCCACTCAGTTCTAAGGAGTTAAGACCACACTCCACAGATGGCACAAGCTAAGAGAATGCGTCGACGTAACGCCAAATGAGAATTAAATAATCGCAGAAAAATCAGGAGCGTTACATCAGGTTCCTCCTTCTCTACAACATGCCCTGGCATAAGATTAACTCTGCAGTCCCTTCTAAAGTGACCTAGCTTATTACACCTGTAACACCTGAGTCCTTTCTTCTTCCCCTCAAACTTAGGAGCATAGCTCCTCTCCTGCTGACCTGAATATGAAGGCCCATCGCCTTTAGAAGGCTTCTTCTTCTTCTCCCACTTCTTCTTCCCAAAAAACAGTACCTCATTCTCTCCTTCTGAGATAGACACCCCCGCCATCTGTCTTACCAAGCTCTCCTGCGATGTAAACAAATTTTCCAACTCCAACAAGGATGGCCTATTTGCCCATCCCTGACAGTCGTCACAAAGGCGAGGTGCTCCTTTCGCAAACCGCAGATAATATGCCTCTTCAGAGTCTCCTCAGAGATAGGCTCATCGGGGTCCAAAGCAGAAATCTCTGCGCAAAGGTTTTTCATCTTAAGAAATAAAGTGGAGACAGGTAAATCTCCTTGAGTGGCCTTCGCTAACTCATTTTCTAAGAATTGTAGTCGAGCTATTTTCTTCATGTTGAAAAGGCCATCCAAGGCCATCCAGATTTCAGCAGCTGATTTGCAATCAATGATGTTATCGAAGAGATCAGGTGAGATAGCTCTCTTGATAGTGAACTCTGTCTTTGCATTTGTTCTCTTCCAAGTCTTCACTTCCTGAGCATTATCACCAGCAAGAACTACTTCCTGAATTTCATCTCTCCAACCACCTCCCAGAGATCCTCATCCATGAGATAGCTCTTCACACGAGACTTCCACTTCTTGAAGTTAGTCTGTTGTTGAAACCGAAAAATCGGTCTCAAAGAGTTCACCCTTGGGGAAGGGGTGATCGCGCACCTACTTATCTCCTGCGAGCTAGAAAGTCAAAAACTTAGGACAAAGAACAAGCCCAAGGCTCCGACACGGAGGTCCCACCACACACCTGGAAGGTCTTAGAGCGCTTCCCCTCCTTAGCCAAGTGATGAAGCTAAGGTACCTCAGAAAGTGCTAGAAGACTGTGCACAAGTAAACATGCATTTCTGAGGTATCTCTTGGGTCCTATTTATAGGATTTTGAAAACGGCTTACAAATATCCAACCTCTGCTATTTGGGACAGCTATGTGCAGGCCACCTGGGTCTGCCAACAGCGAGACTCCGTTGTTCTAACTGGCTATGGGCAGGCCCTCAGGGGCAAAATGGTAAAAAACACTCCACACAACACAAGGTGAATATCCCCCCACTGCCTATACTCAGCAAGGGCGGCGAGTGCCTGATGGAGCTGGCACTCGCTGCCTCAGCTCAGCACCTTGGCGAGCTCGGACCCGACTTGCTCTACTCGCCTGCCGTAGCTTCGACGAACGGCCCAAAATTTGTCGAACTGGGCTCGATGAACCCTACTGCGAGTTGGGGCTCCCTGGTCGCCTAGGCGAGCTGGACTGGGTGCCGAGGCAAGCTGGGCTCACGACGCGGGGGCAGGGGAGTCGAGTATACTTGACCCACTCAACGCCGGGCTGAAGGCGCCGAGTGAACTCGTCGCTCGGGCTGGGGGCATCGAGTGAACTCGACGCCCAGGACCTAGTTCGCCCAGGTCTTGGGATGGGCTCGGCTGACCCCACTCGCCAGATATAGGGTTGTACACAATCCCCGCTCTTTGCGAGGTTGGGACAAGCTCAGAAAGAACCATCCAACCCCACAGGATTCGGCGAGTACGGCAGGGTCTGAGGGAGTATTTCGGTGGGGTCCGCTAGTGGCTATATATACTTGTGCCTGCATACCTGGATGACCTTGTCATTCTCCTTACTTTATCTTTGTCAAGATGCCGCTTTCCAAGGAGGTCCTAGAGCGAGTGGCACATTCTCGAGCAGAGACTGCAGCTCGCATCGCGGGCTTGACCGATCTCAGCGCCCCGCCTCATAACCTTGCCGAGTTCAGTTCGGCCAAAAAGGCGAAGCCCCTTCCAAAGGAGGCAGAACCCATCTTCAACGAATTCGGGACAGCCCTGAATAACGGGGCCGGTTCCTTCACTCAGCCGACTCCGGAACCCCCAGGGTAAGGATGTCATCGTCCTTTCCGTCGACTAGACCAGCCGAGGTCATAACGACGAGATATCTGCACCGCAGGCCAAGTGTAACATCCCATTTCCAGCTAGACCCCTAGGAGTGGTTTTGTCAGGACTAGGTCATGACAAAATCCTAAGAAGCCCAAGAAGACCAAGTGATCTTAGGCATGAAGGTGGAGATCACCATGGTCTGCAAATAGTAGAATTCTAAACACTAGTTTAGGATGACCATAGGGCTTCACCATGACTCCATGACCCCATCACAATATCCCTAAACTATTGGAAGGTCCATTAGAGCCCTAAGGGTCCATTGAAATCAACCCAAAATGGTCAAATTGACATAAGACCACCATAGACCTAAATTGGGTAAGGTGCCCTAACTAAGGGCATGTGCCCCTAATATGCCCAACCAACCCTACCTAAGTCTTCCTAGACCTTAAGTGAGGTCAATGGGTCACCAAGGACCCATTGGGGACAACCCAAGAGGCTAAGTTGACCCAAGTCAACTCTAGCCCCAAAGTGGTCAAAGTGCCCTTACTAAGAGTCAAGTGACCTCCAAGGTGCCAAGTCAACCCTACCCAACCCTACCTAGACCTTAGGGGAAACCAATGGGTCACCAAGGACCCATTGGGGTCAACCCAAATGGTCAATTTGACCAAGGTCAACTCAATCTTTGAAATAGGTCAAATTAGCCTAAATGGGCTAACCCAAGCTCAAGCCCTTTTCCATTGGGCTAACCACCTCCTAATTAATTTGTAGTACGAATTAGTGGGCTGCCAATAGGCTAGGGATATGAACAAATTCGGCCTTGATGACTAGGAGAGAGAAAACTCCATTTTACCCTTTAATGGAGGAGAGAGAAAGTGGTTTAAAAGGGTCATTCATGGTCAAGGGAGACCAAGGGCCTCTCCATTTGATTCCAAGGGCTGAATATATTCTCCCTCATCAGTTTTGAGGAGTTTAATAACCATAACCAGCCATAAAAGTGGCTGAATTTAATTTCTCCCATAAGGAAGAGAGAGAAAGAGGAGAGAGAAAGCCATTAATGGTCATGGGAGAGCAAGAGTTCCTCTCCAATTGATTCCAAAGCCTTGATTCATCTTTCCCTCATTATTTAGTGGAGACCAAGGGTTTTCATTAGCCTCTAGGTGGCTGATACAAGTGATATGTCATGGCCTTAATGCTTTACCCTTTCCCCTCCCCACTTGGTGATCTATAAAAGCCCCCTTAGAGCAAGATGAGAAGTTTACACTCTTGACCAAACGAATTAGAATTGTTGTTCTTGCTGTAGGAGAAGATTCGGCAATGCCACCACCACGCCATGGCAACCCGACGTTCATCTCGCCTCTAAACCGCGAACAAGGTCCTCATCTACTTCTTCTTTTATGGGTAGATCTTAGGATCTTAGAAAAGAAGTTTGTGCTAAACGGAGTCGGTCCTATCTCGCATTTTCATGGAAAAACCATGAAAAATATATTTTCGGATCCGCCGAAAACCGCCACCTCCGGCGGCCAAACCACCGCCGACCGATAGTCATCGTAAGAACATTTTTATAATATAAAAATTATGTATATAGTATATAGGAAAAAATACATTAAATGGGCGCATTGTGATGCTGCAAAACGAGGCACTTAGAGGCCGATTTAGGAACAATGGCTAGTCACAAAAGTTGTAGCCCTTTGAGTCTAGATTAATTTAAAATTAATTTTAACTCATTTGGGTAAGTGGTTTGACCGCAACACCCGTTTTAGTGGGGGTTGTACCTAGAGTTGGGCAGAAACTAAAATGAATGCCCACTCTTCGTCCCTTGTTCAAACAACCTGAAATTTGGGCAAGAGGTTACCCTTAGAAATACATAGAGGCTGTCCAAAAATGGGAAGTTTTGGAGATACTTTGCCTAAGGTTTTTGTTTTAATTTAATAAAGTTAAAGTAATTTATTTAAGTGGTCAAATGACCTCCAAACCCTCCCAAATTTTGGAGAGTGGTCCCTGGTTATAAAACCTAGCTCTGTACAAAATTCTAACTCATTTGGATGAGTTTTTGGCAGGAAATCACCTATCCTTAACTAAGCATTAATGAGGCGTTTTTGAGTAAAAAATGCACTAAGAGGTTGGAACGGTCAAATCACCTCAACAGAGGCTGATATTTTTACCACTGACTTAGAAGGGTTATTATAACCCACTTGGAGAAAAATGGTGTGGTTTAGGGTTGATTTACCCTAGAATCCAAACTCAAACCCTAAAAGGAGGGTTTTGAGGGTTGTGAAGGACATGGGGGCAAATGCCCTCGTATTGCCTTGAAATTCAGTTGAGTCGACGTTAGAATAATATAAATCATCTGGATGGGATCTCGGAGGATTTGTAGATAGGTAGATACCTCAAAACCCTAACCTTAGTTTAGGGGTAAAATCTCAAATAAGTAAAACTAGTCACTAAACATTATCTAAAAGCTGTGAAAACTTGGGTAGAGTGAGTTTTGGAATGGGTAGAACCTATAGAAATTTTACTGGAATTTTATGATGTTTATCTTTAGCACTTCATTTTTAAAGTTTGCTATAATTATAATTGACATTTTAATTATTTAGATCTTTTTGTTCATTGAAACCCCATGAAATCTTGGAAGTAAATGTTTTAGGTTAGAATGGTTGCTCCTGAATTTTTGTATAATTTTTAGTTGAGTAAATCTAGTACTTCATTCACAAATGTTAAAAAAGGGTTTTATGGTTTAAAAATTAATTATGGATGATATTGCTGTTGAAAAATTATGATACTTAGGAATTGAGACTTTCAGGCCATTATATGCTTGTAGACATTTATTCATTATTTTTAGAATATTAGTTACGACACTTTCTTTACAAGTCCACCTTATAAAGATTTTTGATAATTAATTTATTCAGAGATTAATACTTGCTAAAAAATCATGAAACTTGGCCAATGCTATTTTTAAGGTTGTATCTGCATAGTATAATTAATTTATAATTTTTTGATGCATATTCTCTGTACTTAATTCATAAATAATGAAAGATAGAAAATATTGCTAAAATAGTTTTAGTGCCCTTTTGATGATAGAAAAATTGTGATACTTTGGATTTACCATATTGAGATAACATAATATTTATAATAATTTTGTTGTACATCTTGCATGAGTACTTAGGGTAGTTCATGTTCAAACCGGTAGCCCTTGGAATTTTTGAAGAAATTAATTAAATGCCAGATAAATTAGGAAAATTATAGTTTTTTGATTATAGGCTAATTATATCATGATATACCTCCAGTAAATAAGTTAGGGCATTTGGATGAGTATTGGATCATTTCCTAACCGGTTCGACATATAACATATGATAGTTTGCAATTTGAGTTAATAGTCATAGGATATGATGAGACACATCGTTGGAGTTAGTTAATCTGTTGAATTGGATGGATGTGAAAGTGTTCACCATATAAGGATGGGAAGGTTAGTGAGAAGTGGTGTTGACTAGAGTTAAGAGGTGCTCGGGTTCGACGAAATATCGTCTTTTCCGAAGAGACGAAGGTTAAAAATCACACTAGGTTAGTCTATCGTAATATGAGAAGGGAATGAATAAAGGGAATCAACCAATAACAATAAGTGCCTTGCGAAAGGGAATGATGGGCTTCAGCTACCATCATAGTTCCTAGTGCCCTTTGAGAGCCCTTCATAGGGAATACCGGGGGCAGTCCTGGGTTAACGTAAACTGTATTAACAAGCTGAAAAGAGTAACTTAGTAATTAGGGTTTCACATTTCATAAACACGGATAGCACATGAAGATTGTTGGGAGCTTCAACTCGGTTAGTTTTGAGACGGACCGATTGGTCTGGGGAGCTTCGGCTCGGTTAGTTAAGAGACGGACGGAATGGTCCGGGGAGCTTCGGCTCGATTGGTTTGATACGTTAAATTTGCATGTGCATGAAAGGAAAGAAAATTAAGGTGGTGGGTCTTCGGTATTGGAGGGTCGATGCACCGACGCCAATACGCTGACTCAGCAAGTGTGGATAACACTTCGCCAACAGAAGTCCGGTGCGCCAGCCGGCAAGAGTACACAGGAGTCCGCTTCGTGTACCAAGCGTTGAGGCATACGATAGGTCTGACCGGTAGTGCTTTACTGGCTTAGAGGTTGGCGAGGCCCAACCCACCGCTTTCGTCTACCACTATGGAGGTATCCTGGGAGGTAACGACTCCGAAAGGGGGAACTAAAGGTCTGTGTACACAGAGTCGGGTGTGTGAGTTGCACTTGCATGATCACATCATACCCACTTGCATGTCATAGCATAATCGATTCATTTAAACCCCTGACACCTAAGGTATAAGTGGAATGAGATGATTATACATTAGGACTTGCAAAACGACCCCTTGGTCTATAAGCTTGTGTGGGCAAGTTTATAAATTAAGGTCAATTTTGATATATATATATATATACTGCTGTTTGATAACCGACACCCCAACATATAAATTGGTATGAGACTTTTTATATGATGGGAGCCTTGCAGAAGACCTCTTGGCTTATGTGTTTCCGCACATAAGTTAAGATTACTTTTCATACTTTACTTTACTGTCAAATGTACTATAAAATTGCTAGATTAGTTCCGCCGCCACCTGTTTCTTTGATTTAATCTCCACTTTCATGTCCTTCCCTTTCTTCCTCTCTGCTCGGTATCTAGGAGCTATGGGGGAAGGGGTAGGGGATGATAGGGCTTAGTCTTTATGACTAACGGTTTTAGAACCGTATCATTTTAGGGAATCGTGGAGCTCAGCATGGGGGAGCATCCCCAGAGACTGGTGCGCTTAGAGATGGGGCAGTCTAGCTCCAGAGTTCATACAGCCGGGACCATGAGTCTCGACCTTGAGTAGATGTTCTGTTTTTTCTTCCGCATGAGTGATCTGTAGTGAGGACATGATGTATCGGGTAGAAGCCCTTCTTTTGTACTCTGATTATTATTATTGTGGACTCTCCCTTCTTTGTAGCATACGGCAAACCCTGCCCCCAGCAGGGAGCACCTATGACTGCGAAGATCTCATCTTATAATTATCTAACCAACGAGTTAGACTCAACCCACTAGGACTTACGGCTAACCATGATGACTTATAGTATGCCCTAGTTCAAAATAGACCTTGGGTATGAACTTGGTTAAGGTAAGGAGATACCCAAAGAGAATAAAGGAGGATTTTAACACGAGAATGACTACCTAAGACGTAAACTCAGGTGTCCCTACTATCCCAATCAAGGATTACTCAAACTGGTAGGACGGCCTTAAGGAGAATTGAGGCTAATGATCTATTAGCAGAATGACAGAAGTCATTTTATCTCGACCCTCGTACCAGTAACAAAATTACATAGAGGCAACCACCGAGACAAACACAGAGGGTCGGATAAGAATTCAAGTTCGGAAGAAACCCATTTAGGATTGGGAACATTTTGACCCCGATAAGGTCGTCGTAAATGTGACTCATAGAGTTTAAAGTATGGAGTATATTGACGAGTTTCAGGGTGGAACCCCAAGTCAAAGATTGATGCCCTAGGGATTGTGCACCCAGCTAGGACTGATATTGCATGGTAATATCAAAGATACTTAGCCCAAGGTAGGTAGGGGCTTATCTTTTGTTTATTGGGGGCTTATCTTTTGTTTATTGGGGACTTGTCCTTTGTTTATTGGGCAAATTAGTATTGACTTGGGTTTCCTTAGACCTAATTTAGAGAATGCGGCGTAACAAACATAGTGAGGTTGAAGTCGATATAATTCGACGTTATTCGGGCGAAGATAAGATTTTATGAAAACATGTTTGGAATGTTGACCTGTAGCATTACCAAGACAATGATATGGTAATAAGACGCAGTAACTTCGAGGATTAACTATTATCATGTAAAATTAGATGATGGATAACAAGATTCAGGATATCTAAGAAGGTAAAAATTTAATCGCTATGTTGTATCATCGGAAGTATGGTGTTTCTCAGAACATGTACCCCCGGAGTGAAGAAAGGTGTCATGGGTTTGGTGATGCACGGTAATGTCCCGTCAGTTGATGTAGGCTATGTGAAAGAGTTTTTGGGGAACTATTACAGCCACTGCCCAAGTTGGAGTAGATGTTCAAGGGTATAATTAGGGATTTTCATACACAGGATTCCTCATCCCCACTCCGGGCATAATTATAAAGGGAACATCGAGGATAGACTGGCCGAGGAATCTAGGGTCACCCCGACCCGGAAGAAAACTCCCATGGTTATTTCTTTAAGTTTGGGAGTAGAAGTCTGTTATCATGGTATGGTTAAGATGATCATGTTAAATCAAGATGGATAGTGTACGTCCAAGGAGAAAATGTCAGTCCAGGCTATCTGGACTCTCGGCCGACATTTAACACAACTCTCCACCCTCGTACGGAGGTACAGGATTCCACTGTCATGGATCTAGGACGAGGATCCAAAGGCACACAACTCGGAATTTATGAAGAACCCCGACACCTGGGTATGACTAATTCACGATAGGATGCTGGAGGCCCAGAGAAGAACAACCAAATATTACGATGCGTGACATTTCCAAGTGGAGTCTCAAGATGGAGACCATGATTCCTGAATATACGTCTGGTGTAAGGAGTCTCGCGGGTATGTGGGCAGAAAAAGCTCAGTCCATGGAATATGGGGTGTTACAGGATCCGGGAGCAGATCGACCCATTGGCTTACAGGCTGGAGCTATTGCCGGAGTTAGCGAGTTTGCACGATGTATTCCACGTCTCCTTTCTCAGGATGGCTCTACTACGGCTAGAACAGCAGGTTCTTGGCATAGATGGCTCGACAGATTTTGATAAATCGGTAACAAGATGAGCTGGCCAGGATAGATGACACAGCGGTGCGGGTCTTGCGACACAAGAAGGTCCCACTGGTCAAGGTCTTATAGACGAACCATGGGAAGGAGGAGCATACCTTAGAGCCGCTGAATCTAATGCAGCGGAGGTACCCGGATCTTTCCGGGTAAAGTATACATTTAACTTCCTATGGGATGTTACAAGCAGTTACCCTCAGTAGAAACCCCACATGCCTAACTTGAATTTCGAGGACGAAATTTTTGTTTTTGTTTATTGGGATTTGTAACATCCCATTTCCAGCTAGACCCCTAGGAGTGGTTTTGTCATGATTAGGTCATGACAAAATCTTAAGATGCCCAAGAAGACCAAGTGAGCTTAGGCATGAAGGTGGAGATCACCATGGTCTGCAAATAGTAAAATTCTAAACACTAGTGTAAGACGATCATAGGGCTTCACCATGACTCCATGACCCCATAACAATATCCCTAAACTATTGGAAGGTCCATTAGAGCCCTAAGGGTCCATTGAAATCAACCCAAAGTGATCAAATTGACCTAAGACCACCATAGACCTAAATTGGGCAAGGTGCCCTAACTACGGACAATGTGCCCCTAATATGCCCAACCAACCCTACCTAAGTCTTCCTAGACCTTAAGTGAGGTCAATGGGTCACCAAGGACCCATTGGGGATAACCCAAGGGCTAAGTTGACCCAAGTCAACTCTAGCCCCAAAGTGGTCAAAGTGCCCTTACTAAGGGTCAAGTGACCTCCAAGGTGCCAAGTCAACCCTACCCAACCCTATCTAGATCTTAGGGGAAACCAATGGGTCATCAAGGACCCATTGGGGTCAACCCAAATGGTCAATTTGACCAAGGTCAACTCAATCCTTGAAATAGGTCAAATTAGCCTAAATGGGCTAACCCAAGCTCAAGCCCTTTTTCATTTGGGCTAACCACCTCCTAATTAATTAATAGTACGAATTAGTGGGCTGCCAATAGGCTAGGGAGATGAACAAATTCGGCCTTGATGACTAGGAGAGAGAGAAACCCCATTTTACCCTTTAATGGAGGAGAGCGAAAGTGGTTTAAAAGGGCCATTCATGGCCAAGGGAGACCAAGGGCCTCTCCATTTGATTCCAAGGGCTGAATATATTCTCACTCATCAGTTTTGAGGAGTTTAATAACCATAACTAGCCATAAAAGTGGCTGAAATAAATTTCTCCTATAAGGAAGAAAGAGAAAGAGGAGAGAGAAAGCCATTAATGGTCATGGGAGAGCAAGAGTTCCTCTCCAATTGATTCCAAAGCCTTGATTCATCTTTCCCTCATTATTTAGAGGATCCCAAGGGTTTTCATTTGCCTCTAGGTGGCTGAATACAAGGGATATGTCATGGCCTTAATGCTTTACCCTTTCCCCTCCCCACTTGGTGATCTATAAAAGCCCCCTTAGAGCAAGATGAGAAGTTTACACTCTTGACCAAACGGATTAGAGTTGTTGTTCTTGCTGTAGGATAAGATTCTGCAATGCCAGCAGCACGCCACGGCAACCTGACGTTCATCTCGCTTCCAAACCGCGAACAAAGTCCTCCTCTACTTCTTCTTTTATGGGTAGATCTTAGGATCTTAGAAAAGAAGTTCGCGCTCAACGGAGCCGGACCTATCTCGCATTTTCATGGAAAAACCATGAAAAATATATTTTTGGGTCCGCCGAAAACCTCCACCTCCGGCGGCCAAACCACCGCCGACCGATAGTCATCGTAAGAACATTTTTATAATATAAAAATTATGTATATAGTATATAAGGAAAAGATATATTAAATGAGCGCATTTTAATGCTGCAAAACGAGGCACTTAGAGGCCGATTTAGGAAAAATAGCCAGTCACGAAGGTTGTAGCCCTTCGAGTGTAGATTAATTTAAAAGTAATTTAAACTCATTTAGGTAAGTGGTTTGACCGCAGTACCCGTTTTAGTGGGGGCAGTACCTAGAGTAGGGCAGAAACTAAAATGAATGCCCACTCTTCGTCCCTTCTTCAAATGACCTGAAATTTGGGCAAGAGGTTACCCTTAGCAATACCTAGAGGCTGTCCAAAAATGGGAATTTTTGGATATACGTTGCCTAAGGTTTTTGTTTTAAATTAATAAAGTTAGAGTAATTTATTTATGTAGTCAAATGACCTCCAAACCCTCCCAAATTTTGGAGAGTGGTCCCTGGCTATAAAACCTAGCTTTGTACAAAATTTCAACTATTTTGGATGAGTTTTGGGTAGGAAATCACCTATCCTTAACTAAGCATTAATGAGGCGTTTATGAGTAAAAATGCACTAAGAGGTTTGAACAGTCAAATCACCTCAACAGAGGCTGATATTTTTACCACTGATTTTGAAGGGTTATTATAACCCTCTTGGAAAAAAATGGTGTGCTTTAGGGTTGGTTTACCCTAGGATCCAAACTCAAACCCTAAAGGGAGGGTTTTGAGGGTTGTGAAGGACATGGGGGAAAATGCCCTCGTATTGCCTTGAAATTTAGTCGAGTCAACGTTAGCATAATATAAATCATCTAGATGGGATCTCAGAGGATTTGGAGATAGATAGATACCCCAAAACCCTAACCTTAGTTTAGGGGTAAAATCTCAAATAGTAAAATCAGTCACTAAACATTATCTAAAAGCTGTGAAAACTTGGGTAGAGTGAGTTATGGAATGGGTAGAATCTATAGCAATTTTATTGGAATTTTATGATGTTTATCTCTAGCACTTCATTTGTAAAGTTTGCTATAACCCTAATTGACGTTTTAATTATTTAGATCTTTCTGTTCATTGAAACCCTATGAAATCTTGGAAGTAAATGTTTTAGGTCAGAATGGTTGCTCCTGAATTTATGTATAATTTTTAGTTAAGTAAATCTAGTACTTCATTCACAAATGTTAAAAAAAGGTTTTATGTTTTAAAAACTAATTATGGATGATATTGCCGTTGAAAAATTATTAGACTTAGGAATTGAGATTTTCAGGCCATTATATGCTTGTAGACATTTATTAATGATTTTTAAAATCTTAGTTACGACACTTTATTTACAAGTTCACCTTATGAAGATTTTTGATAATTAATTTATTCAAACATTAATACTTGCTGAAAAATAATGAAACTTGGCCAATGCTATTTTTAAGGTTATATCTGCATAGTATAATTAATTTATAATTTTTGGATGGATATTTTCTGTACTTGATTCATAAATAACGAAAGATAGAAAATATTGCTAAAATAGTTTTAGTGCCTTTTTGATGATAGAAAAATTGTGATACTTTGGATTTACCATATTGAGATAAAATAATATTTTTAATAATATTTGTCGACATCTTTCATGAGTACTTAGGGTAGTTAATGTTCAAACCGGTAGCCCTTTGAATTTTTGAGAAAATTAATTAAATGCCAGATAAATTAGGAAAATTATAGTTTTCTGATTATAGGCTAATTATATCATGATATACCTCCAGTAAATAAGTTAGAGTATTTGGATGAGTATTGGATTATTTCCTAACCGGTTCGATATATAACATAGGATAGTTTGCAATTAGCAATTTGAGTTAATAGTCATAGGATATGATGGAGCACAGCGTTGGAGTTAGTTTATCTGCTGAATTGGATGAATGTGAAAGTGTTCACCATATAAGGATGGGAAGGTTAGTGAGAAGTGGTGTTGGCTAGAGTTAAGAGGTGCTCGGCTTCGACGAAAGATCGTCTTTTCCGAAGAGAGGAAGGTTAAAAATCACACTAGGTTAGTCTATCGTAATATGAGAAGGGAATGGGTAAAGGGAATCAACTAATAACAATCAGTGCCTTGCGAAAGGGAACGATGAGCTTCAGCTACCATCATAGTTCCTAGTGCCCTTTGAGAGCCCTTCACAGGGAATACTGGGGGCAGTCCTGGGTTAACGTAAACTGTATTAACAAGCTGAAAAGAGTAACTTAGTAATTAGGGTTGCACATTTCACAAACACGGATAGCACAGGAAGATTGTTGTGAGCTTCAGCTCGGTTAGTTTCTAGACGGACAGGTTGGTCCGGGGAGCTTCGGCTCGGTTAGTTAAGAGACGGACGGAATGGTCCGGGGAGCTTCGGCTCGATTGGTTTGATACGTTAAATTTACATGTGCATGAAAGGAAAGAAAATTAAGGTGGTGGGTCTTCGGTATTGGAGGGTCGATGCACCGACGCCAATACGCTGACTCGGCAAGTGTGGATAACACTTCGCCAACAGAAGTCCGGTGCGCCAGCCGGCAAGAGTACGCAGGAGTCCGCTTCGTGCACCAAGCATTGAGGCGTACGATAGGTCTGACTGGTAGTGCTTTACTGGTTTAGATGTGGGCGAGGCCCAACCCACCGCTTTCATCTGCCACTTCGGAGGTATCCTAGGAGGTAACGACTACGAAAGGGGGAACTAAAGGTCTGTGTACACAGAGTCGGGTAGGTGAGTTGCACTTGCATGATCACATCATACCCACTTGCATGTCATAGCATAATTGATTCATTTAAACCCCTGACACCTAAGTTATAAGTGGAATGGGACGCTTATACATTAGGACTTGCAAAACGACCCCTTTGTCTATAGGCTTGTGTGGGCAAGTTTATAAATTAAGGTTAATTTTGATATATATATATATATATATATATATATATATATATATATATATACTGCTGTTTGATAACTGACACCCCAACGTATAAATTGGTATGAGACTTTTTATATGATGGGAGCCTTGCAGAAGATCCCTTGGCTTATGCGTTTCCGCACATAAGTTAAGATTACTTTTCATACTTTACTTTACTGCCAAATGTACTATAGAATTGCTAGATTAGTTCCGCCGCCACCTGTTTCTTTGATTTAATCTCCACCTTCATGTCCTTCCCTTTCTTCCTCTTCGCTCGGTACCTAGGAGTCATGGGGGAAGGGGTAGGGGATGATAGAGCTTAGTCTTTATGACTAACGGTTTTTGAACCGCATTATTTTAGGGAATCGTTGAGCCCAGCACGGGGGAGCAGCCCCAGAGACCGGTGCGCTTGGAGATGGGGCAGTCTAGCTCCGGATTTCATACAGCCGGGACCGTGAGACTCGGCCTTGAGTATATGTTCTATTTTTGCTTCCGCATGAGTGATCTGTAGTGAGGACATGATGTATCAGGTAGAAGCCCTTCTTTTGTACTATGATTATTATTATTGTGGACTCTCCCTTCGTGGAGATATTATTACTCTGATGTGATTTTTATTGTGGATGTTATGGCTAGAGTTTTACTACTTTTTGTGTTTACTCTACTATTGCTGCTTTTCTGTGATCGAATCGGCCGACAGGATCGACGTTTTGCAGTGATGACCCTTCAGTGCGTGAAGGTGTCACCGCAAAGCGGCGGTTCTGGGCCTAAGACCCCGGTGTTCAGAAAAAAGGGGTCTTACACCAAGGACCCTCTCGACAGCCCGCAGAACCAGGCGTCCGACGCACGTATACGGGCCTCGCTTCCCAGCTTCGAGACCATGGGGCTGGACTCGCAGAAGCCGAGGTCGCCGACTAGCCTTTCTTCTTAGCAGCCTCTCGCTTCTGCATCTGCGGGGGGGGGGGGGGGGGGGGGGGGGGGGGGGGGGGGGGGGAGGGGGGGGGGGCACTGAGGTCATCCCCACCCCCGGCTTTACCCGCCTCTCTCTAGAGGCTCCCCGACATGGTCGTGGCAAGATTCTAGGCAATCCCCCTTCTCGCGTCGGCTTGGAGGAGCGGGGTGTGCATGGTAGGTTTTTAACTTCCTCGAATCCTGTTCGGTTTTGGTGATACTCCCCCATTTTACTCAACCCTGCAACTATTTGCGCAGACCTCACCGTGGATTCCGAGGCCGACAAGTCCGTGGGCTAGATTCGATACTCGTCTCTCCCTTCTCCACGTACTCTGGATGCCTTCCTGGATTCCAAGCTAGAGGGCCCTGAACGGTCGAGGAGAGTACAGCTGGTTCTCAAGAAGCTGGTGTGCGAGTTCCACGAGGTGTGGAGGGACAACCTTAGGCTGCAGCGGGAGTGCATGCGGCTTGCGAACATGGCGGGAGTCAGCCCGGCGTTTGAGGAGGCGTCTTCTTCCACGCTTCTGGACGAGATCGACCAGAGCCTAAAGACCATCCACCAGAACCTGGGGCGACTCCGCAAGCTCCGTGCGCGATGACCCGCGATGACAGGGTCGCGAGACCGGGGTAGCTATAGACCCCCCCTGATGGGCCTACCGGTACTCGCCCCTGTTTTCCCCTGGTCCACGTGCGTCGGGGGTTTTTATTCCTGCTTTGGGATTTGTTTGGATCTGTAATAATTTGGACAATTTTCGATTATTGTTAATATGTTAAATCATAGCAACCAGCATCCCATCAATCCAATCTCGCCATAGTGCAGGGTTAATTCGCGGCGGCCGACGAGCAGGTGGCGGCAAGCTAGGGTAGGAGAGCTGGACTGGCCAACCGATTTAGTACTAAATTTCCCCCTCTATAAATAGGCCTCCCCACCAACCCCTGTCACGCCTTTATTGTCTCCATACTTTTTCCCTTTGCTTACACTACTTCTAGTGCTCGCGCTCTCGGTCTCGGCAGGCATGGGTAAGGGGAACCCTGATTCTGACGGGCGGACCAAGTGTTCTCGGCACTTCGCTGAGCACTACTTCTTTGAGGGGAACACAACCTCAGAGGAGCTCGCCGAGTGCGTGGCCGACTACGTCCCCTCCGGCTTCACAGCTCGCCTCCCGGCTGAGCATGAAGCCATCAACTCCTTCTACCTGGACGAACTCGCCTTCCCAATCTTGTATTTCGAGGTGGGGTTGCGCCTGCCTCTCTGGTCGAAAATCCGCCAGATGCTGAAGCATTACGGCGCGGTGCCCGCACAGCTGAACCCAAACGCCATTGCTATGATGGTCGCGTTCGTCTGCTACCTCCGCCGCGAGCGAATAGAGTTCAACTTGACGGTCTTCCGAAAGTTTTTCTCCTACAAAGCCACCCCCGATGGGGTCGCCTTCCTCGGCGGCTCCTCAATAAAAGTTCGCGAGGTCGCGAACAAGCACCACAACTGGATTACTAAGATCATCTTCATCAAGGGCGATCTCGACAACATCCCCTTCTCGCCTCAGCAGAAGGTCAAGGAGGTATACCACCCCCTCGGTGTCTGGCAATAACGCCGAGCTCCATAAATTTTTCCTCCACAAGGATTTCGAGGTCGTCTACCTCCGCCGAGGCCTCGACTCTCTCCTACCCGTCCCCCCTGGTGAAGGTATGCCTCGATTCACTTCTGCTTTCGCCGAGCTCGGTAGGAATGATATCAAAATCTGACTTAAATTTTTCTTATAGGGGAGCGACTCATCCCTGAGAACCCGCCTTTTGCGGATTCGGGGCTCTACTCCGACCCGCTCCAACTCGCTCGGGCAGTCGCGCTGGCTTGCCGAGACGATCAGGTGACGCCCCAACCCTCCTCCAACAAGAGGCAGTTGGTCACCAGGGGTCAGACTCGCCTCGCCGGCCCCCAGATCACAGGAAAAAGAAGGCCAAGGTCATCTCTAGGAGGGAGAGGTCGTCCCCCAAATACGTGGACTTGCCTGCCACCTCTCCCGATGCCTCGCCGGGGAGCCCGCTGAAAGAAACATCGGGGCAGGATTGAAGGGGGAGCGGGCCTCCCACCCTCGAGGTCGTTGAGGGGTTTGTTCCCCGCGAGTTGGGCCTGCCCAAGGAACACCCCCTTTTCGGCATGGGGGAGAAGTGCAAGGACTCGGCTGGCGAGCCGATGATTAAGTGGGATGGGTTGGCCCACCGGTTCTCCATCTCCACTTGCCACCCTTCTTGGGGTACTCGCCAAACTCCTGCCGGCCACGCCTACACACTCGGCTTCAGCCTTTATGGTCATGACGGTGCTGAGTCTTACAAGAACATGACCCCTCGCCAGTTGGGTCATGAGGGTCTGCGGGCCTACCTGCGGTCTTTCGAACTGCACCACATGATGGTGCGCCGCAGCTTAAACCTCTGCCGGCTCCTGTTGAAGGCCGAGTAGGAGCGCGATGTTGAAAAGGACAAGGCCACCGATGCGGAGAGGCGATGTGGCATTGCCGAGGATCTACTCGCGAGAACCATAGGCGGGCTGGTAAGTGTCGGCCGCCTCTTGCCATTTATACTTTAAATACTTTTTTGTAGCAGTACTCAATCTTCGATCTACAGGATGTTGGGGCCGCGCGCGAGTTACAGAACCGCGCCACCGGGTTTGAGGAGGAGGTTGCCCAGCTGCAGGCTTGCCTTGCCGAGCAAGAAGCTCGCTCCGACGAGCGGGAGATTCGCACCGCTGAATAGGAGGCTCGCGCCACCCAGCTGGAGGCCAGAGGTGGGGTGGCTAAAGGAGCAGAACTGGGGGCTTCACGGCAAGCTCCTCCGACAGGTGGAGCTTCTCCTTCCCGGGGGTGGCGGCGTGTCCCCCTTCCCCTATCAGAGGCCGCAGCTCATCGAAAAGAAGGAGATTGCAGAGCGGCTGCGAGTCAATTCGATCGAGTCTGCCGAGTGCCTCCTGGATGCCATGAGGGGCACGAGGGTACTGGCAGAAGGCTGCGAAGAAGTCGCGGTTCGTAACCTTATGCCAGGCCTATTCCCACTGAGCCTGCCCGATGATAAGGAGGATAGCTTCACCACGCTTTTCGGGGAGATGGACAAGGGCAAGGGCCGCTAGGGTGAGGAAGGCCGCACGTCAGGGGAGGAGGGCGAGAGCTGAGCTTAACTTGTAATTTCTTCCCCTCTTTTTTTGTAACCTCGCGAAGGCGATTTCTGATTTTGTAACAGATGTTTAAAGAATGAAAAATAACATTTGTAAAATTTTTCCTATCTTCTTTCCTCTTGGACTTGTTTGCTGTGATGCATTCGCCTGTAAGTTTTCCACCTAGGGTGACCTTACCGAGTTCGTTCCCGTTGATTGAATGCCAAGTTAGGACGCATGTTTCTCCTGGACCCAGAGCACCCGTAGTCATTAGGTTTGTAAGCGCTTGACTCGCCCGCGTGCACCCAGCTCGCCGTAAGCTTCCAACTCGCCTATGCGCGCTTGACTCGCCTGTGGGTGCTCAACTCGCCCGCGAGTGCTCAACTCGTCCGGGAGTTGTATCCTTTCCTTCTTTTGCCTTCAGGATCCCGGGTGCTACCACCGGGCCCATCGGCTAGACGGGAGCCATACGGTGGGTGTTGAGCATCCTACGGGCTCAGCCGCAGGGTCATAATGATGTCCATCGAGACCCCAACCCTGCCAGCTAGGTGGGAGCCTGACATCGGGAGAATCGAGACCTAACCCCAGAGCAATAATACTTAGAAACATCTGCCTCTCCCGGGTGCTACCACAAGGCCAATCAGCTAGGTGAGAGCCTAACAGCAAGTGTTGAACATCCTTCGGGCTTGGCCCTAGGGTCATTACAACATCCATCAAGACCAGCCCTGCCAGCTAGGTAGGATCCTGACAACGGAAGAATCGAGACCTAATCCCAGAGCGAGAATACTTAGAAACATCTGCCTCTCTCGGGTGCTACCACCGGGCCAATCAGCTAGGTGAGAGCCTGACGTCGGGTGTTGAACATCCTCCGGGCTCATCCCTAGGGTCATAACGACATCCATCGAGACCCAAGCCCTGCCAGCTAGGTGGGAGCCTGACAACGGGAGAATCGAGACCTAACCCCAGAGTGAGAATACTTAGAAACATCTGCCTCTCCTGGGTTCTACCACCGGGCCAATCAGCTAGGTGAGAGACTGACGACGGGTATTGAACATCCTCTGGGCTTAGCCCTAGGGTCATAACGACGTCCATCGAGACCCCAGCCCTGCCAGCTAGGTGGGAGCCTGACAGCGGGAGAATCGAGACCTAACCCCAGAGCGAGAATACTTAGAAACATCTGCCTCTCCCGGGTGCTACCATCGGGCCAATCAGCTAGGTGAGAGCCTGACAGCGGGTGTTAAACATCCTTCGGGCTCAGCCCCAGGGTCATAACGACATCCATCGAGACCCCAGCCTTGCCAGCTAGGTGGGAGCATGACAGTGGGAGAATCGAGACCTAACCCCAGAGCGAGAATACTTAGAAACATCTGCCTCTCCTGGGTGCTACCATCGGGCCAATAAGCTAGGTGAGAGCCTGACGACGGGTGTTGAACATCCTCCGGGCTCAGCCTCAGGGTCATAACGATGTCCATCGAGACCCCAACCTTGCCTGTTAGGTGGGAGCATGACATCGGGAGAATCGAGACCTAACCCCAGAGTGAGAATACTTAGAACACTTGAGGTTATTACCGAAATGCGAGGTCAAGAGAATGAGGCAATCTTTATTCATGAAAAAGGCATATACAGAATTTATGGATAGAAGCGTTTCAGGTCGTCGCCGCTCCAAGTATGGCTTAGAGTCTCACCCTCCACATTTTGGAGGCGATATCCCCCTAACCTTAGTGCTTCCTGTACAATATAAGGACCTTCCCAGTTCGGATGGAGCTTTCCTACTACGGCCGACCTCCCTACCGCATCCACCTTCTTCAGGACAAGATCTCCTTCGGTAAATTGTTTGACCCGGAAATGTTTGTCAAAGTACTTGGCTATCCTGTGTTTGACCTCTTCCTGCCGGATAGTCGACAGATCACGCAGTGTAGCACCCCCCCTGACCTTTGCCCGGGTCGGGCCGGAGGGGTACTACTGGCCCAAGACGCCCACCCAGTGCTTATAGGGGAAACGAACCACCCTGTCCAAGCACTAGATGACCGCCTCGGTTGGCTCGAATCATAACATTCACAACCCATCAGAATATAGCGGAAGCATTAACAGGAAACCATTGCAGATTTATATATATGACATATCAGAATCACAGCGGTTCTAGGGCCGAAGCCTAAGTACTTATATAAGCCCGTAGGCTATACATGTGCTACATATAATCCTCATATACTCTCTCTCTACGCTGCTCGGCGGAACTCACGTCTCTAAACTCTGGGGACGGCGGGGGTGCATCTGCTCGAGTAGACCTAGCTGCTGGCGTAATCTCCTGCGGCAGCGGGTCACTACGGTGCTCCACCTCCTGTGAATGGTTAATCAAATAACCGTTAGTCACAGAGCTAAGTAGAAACAAATCTCCTCCCCGGGTCCACATCCTGGGGACGAGCACACACCCACCCAGCAGAAGTAAATAGCCGAAGCAAGAGAAGATTAGCACAATATTCTATATAGGAACAGTTAGGAGCAAATATAAAAGAGTGCAGTATAACCGGACAAAGCAGCAATAGTATAAAACGGTTATAACCATGCTCTACTAGCTCATCAGCACAATAGGTTTCCATATCCTGAATTCTATCGCAGGCATTCACAGCCGCGCACATACCGCAGGCATTCACAGCCACGCACACAAACCCTATGTCGACATAATTTGGACCGCTTCTGTTCCAGCAGGGCAGCGAGCCCCGCGGGCCTCACCGATGTGGCCGTCGGTGACAGTGGCCAGTCCTGCCACTTTTGGGGATGATCGTACCGCACAACCCCAGGCCCTAACGTACAACCTTGTGTACTCTTGGATGTGAGCGACATCCAACGAATCATTTTGGCCGACCAGCGGAGGAAAACCCGACGGGGAATAAAACGGCCGGTCACCCGTGGTACCCATCTCCCTGTTGCCCTGAGTCGTCAACCTTCCCGCACTGGTACGAACGGTCTGCGGAAGGGACTGACCCGCCACTATTCCACCGCAAGCAATTTACAAACAATCAATCAACGGCAAACATAACACACACTGGGTCTACGTCGGCCTGCCCTACTAGGCTTAAACTTCGGGCGGCGGCGCTTAGCTCTACTTTCGTCAAGGAGCGTGGGAGCGCATTATTTGGGGCTAGACCTGGAGGAATACCTCAACTTCGGTTATCCCCAACTAAGGCTCAACCTTAATAATGACTGCTCGTCAGAGCAGGACCCGAGGTTATAATAGTAAATTGCAATGAAGACAAATGCGGTGTTTATGCTGCTTATTTAAAGTGCTGTAATGAAATGTGACCAGTACAAAACTGGAGTAGTACAGAATGAAAGTACTTGACCAGTACGAGACTGGAGTATAACTGAATTGAAAATACATGACCAGTACGAGACTGGAGTATAACTGAATTGAAAGTACTTGACCAGTACGAGACTGGAGTACAACTGAATTGAAAGTACTTGACCAGTACGAGACTGGAGTATAACTGAATTGAAAGTACTTGACCAGTACGAGACTGGAGTATAACTGAATTGAAAGTACTGAACTGAAAAGAATAAAAGAACAGGACCAGTGCAAGACTGGAATAATCATAAAGAAAATGGTTAGTAGTCCAATCACTCCATCCAGGAGGCTTCAGTTCCATCTCCGTTCTCAGGAGAGATTTTCAGTTCCATCTCCGTTCTCAGGAGAGATTTTCAGTTCCATCTCCGTTCTCAGGAGGCACATTCAGTTCTATTTCAGTTTTTAATAAGACTTCATTGGGTTGCACCCATTATTAAGATCCGATTAGAATCTGGTTGCGCCTTATTAATCACGGGTTAATCAGATCAGGGGCTTATCAGGAGTTGCGCCCTCATTAGTTATCGAGAATAATTCACATAGCACTACTCATACTCTCGCTTCCGAGCGTACCCAAATCACCCGAGAGGCGAGGCGCTCGACGGTTTCACGAAGTCTCGGAGCACACGGAGTTCGGTCACTTGCCTCGACCACTCTCGTTGATATGACAATTTTATTATTCTTTTTAGTGAGGATAGTCGCGCGCTCCAATTTTCATTTTCGAAGAAAATGAGCGTAATAATTTCCGAGCGCGACCCTAGGCTTTTAGAATTTTAGGAAAAATATCAAAACTTAACCTCGTGATCCCAAATTTTGATATAACTCTTAAGAGAGCCTAAAATAAGCCTAGTAATTTTTTTGTAATTTTCCAAAGTGTTTTGGGCCTTTAATTTGGCCAAACAAATTTTATTTGGGCTTTTAAAAATACCAAATTAACTCCAAAAATTCTCAAAATTTTTGTGAAGATTGTCCTCATCAAGGGGAACAATTTTTATATTCAACACTTTTTCCTGAGGGCTCTATTTTAGCCCCTGAAAAATAAAATCCCTTTATTATTATATTATAATATTATAATAATATAAATTATAAAATATAAAACAAAAAAAACACTGTTCACCATCGTTTTTCATCCGCTGTCTCTCATCCCGCCGCCCCTTACGGGCCTTCCCAGCCGCCGGCCGGCCACCGGCCGGCCGTGGCTCCACCACCGGCCGACTGCCCGGTGGTGGGCGCTCCCTCCGGCGGTGGTCCGGCGGCCTGCCGCCGCCGGCCGCCGCCGGAGCCATTTTTTTTTAAAAATGGGATGGGAGGGGGGTGACGGCGGCGGCGCTCCGGCCGCCGGAGCTCGCATGCACTACGTCAGAAATGGGGAGGGAGAGGAAGAGAAGGTTCTACCTGGGTTTGGCGGGCTTGGGAGGGGCCGGCTTGGTCGGCCATGGCTCAAGGTGGTGGAGGAGGGGGAGGAGCTCCTTGGCTTGCCTTTTTCCGGCCACTAGAGCTCCGGCAGAGGCCTAACAGAGGGGAGGGGATTTGCTCAGAGGGCTGTGTGAAGGAATATTAGGAGGGGGCCTTTATATAAGCTTGGGGGGAGGGAGGGGATCTCCTCCCTTAGCCAATGTGGGATTAATCCCTCCTTAGGGAGGGATTAATCTCCACCCTCCAGCTGTCCATGGACAGCTGGAGGCTCAAACTCATTTCCCCATGTGGGAAATGAGGTTAGCCCCTCATGGGCTTGGGCCTTCAATAAGGGGGGAAAGAAAGAGAGGAGAGGAGGGGTAGTGGGCTTCCTTGGTCCATGGCCCTCTTGGCTTCATGGTGTGGGCTGGTTTTAATAGCCCAAGAACATACATATGATTAGCTCCTAATCATGCCATGAGGGGGGAGGTGGGTTCTTATTTGGAGAAAAATCCAAAAAATGGATTTTTAGGGGAGATTTGACCAAGTCAACCCTAGGGTGGGTCCCCCTTGCTGGTCAAAGTCAATGTGGATCCAAGTCATCGGGGTTGAGTCAAGGTTCAGGTGTCGTGTCATAATTGGTGTGCGCACGCTTTTCGGTGCGCGACTATGCTTGATTTGACCATGGGTTGACCAATTATCGTCGAAATTGATCGGGATGACTTCCGTTGACTTTGTATTGACTATACGAGTCCAACGCCACTGACCGAGGTCGAATCGGAGTTCGTTTGGCGAAAGTCCGATATTTGCGCGTCGCAGCGTGCTAAAACGGTCAAAATACCCATAATCATCGTTAGGCTTCGAATCGCGACGCAACGAGTTCCGATACGCTCGTATCAACTATACGAAGTCATGAGAATTGACAGAACTCAAATCGGAGTTCTCCATGTCAATATCCAAAAATCTCATTTTTCGCGACGTTCTGCGAGTAATGGCCAAATCCACTATATGACCTCTAGGTTCAATTGAACGAGTTCCGATGCGCTCGTATGGACTATACGAGGCCACAGGAACTGACGGAACTCAATTCGGAGTCCTCTAGCTCTATTTCCTACCTTGGGTTACCCCTCACCGGATCATGGGTAGGGTCCGGGCCACTTTTATTGGGCCCACTAGGGTTCTGGTGGCCCAATAAAAGTAGGGATGTTACAATCTAATAAAAATAAATGGATTTTCGTCCCCGAAAATTTGCTTGAAGTAGGGGGGAAAAGTAACATACCTGGGGAAAGAGCTCTGGGTGCTTTTCTCGGAGGAGTACTTCAGATTCCCACGTGAACTCTTCTCGTCCGTAGTTTGACCATAACACCTTAACCATCAGAATGGTTTTGTTGCGTAGTGTCTTGACCTTATAATCCACTACTCTGACGGGTTCGAGCCGAATGGATCTATCTGACTGTAGCTGCACTGGTGGAGTAGGAAGGTACTGCTCTGGTTGCTGGAGGACTCGTCTCAAGGAAGAGACATGAAACACATCATGAAGATTCCCCAACTCTGGGGGCAAGGCCAAACGATAAGCGACGGGGCCAACACGCTCTATCACCGGATAGGGGCCCAAGAAGCGGGGGTCTAACTTTTTCTGCTTCCTCAACCGGGAGACACCATGCATGGGCTTTATTTTCAAGAACACCATTTCCCCCACGCTAAACTCCACCGGTCGGTGCCGCGCATCATAGTACTTAGCCTGTCGGCTCTGCGCTTCCCGCATCCGCTCCTGGATCAGCCGTATTGCTGTCGTAGTATCATCGATGTAAGCCACTCCCAAGGCTTCCGGGTCCTCTTCCTGAGCCCAAGTCAACGGGGTTCGGCAACGTCTTCCATACATTGCCTCGTATGGAGCCATCTTAATACTAGCCTGGTAGCTGTTATTGTAAGAAAATTCGACCAACGGCAACAGCTGCTCCCACGGCTCATTGTGCTCTGCTATGCACAATCGAAGTAGATCCTCCATTGTCCGGTTCGTCCTCTCCGTCTGTTCGTCTGTCTGCGGGTGGAAGGCGGTGCTGAAGGCCAACTTGGTTCCTAAATACGCCTGCACCCGCCTCCACTCCTTAGATGTGAAACGCCCATCACGATCTGACACGATGGACTTTGGTACTCCGTGGAATCGTACCACTTGCTCTAGGAACATCCTGGCCAGGATATCTACTCCGTCGCCCTGTCGGTTTGGAATGAACCGCGCTACCTTGGTGAGTCGATCTACGACCAACCATATTGAGTCATTCCCAGCGCGGGATCGAGGTAGGCCGTGGACGAAGTCCATGGAGATGTCTTCGAACTTCCACTCTGGTATCGGCAGGGGCTGTAATAGGCCTCCTGGACTGCGACATTCGGCCTTAACCTTCTGACAGGTCTGACACCGGGCTACGAAGTCGGTGACATCTCTTTTCATTCCAAGCCAGTAAATGGTCCTGCGCAAGTCCACGTACATCTTAACTACGCCAGAGTGAATCGAGTACCTGGACTGATGGGCCTCTTGCAAAATTTCTTCACGAATCCCTTCGGTAGCGGGAATAAATATGCGATGCTTGAATTGCAGAATCCCGTCATGCAGTTTATAGTCCTCCTGTGCCCCTCCTTGCAGAGATCGGACGATCGGTATCACTTCTGGATCGATCTTCTGGGCTTCTCGTATCCGGTCCCGGACGTCGCATTTGATTTCCATCCAATACAGTTGCGAGTAGTACTCTTCCGGATCTCTTCGGGCAACCAGGGTAATCTCCATGTCTATCAGAGACTAGAAAAGTTCTTTAGGGATCTGCTCCATCCAACTCCCAACTATTGCAAGCTGGCGGCTCAAGGCATCAGCGACTCTGTTAGCCTTCCCGGGGTGATATTGGAGAGCGAAGTCGTAATCGCATAAGAATTCCAGCCATCGGCGCTGCCGGAGGTTCAGCTCTTTCTACGTGAAGATATACTTGAGGCTCTTGTGGTCGGAGAAGATCTCACATCTTACCCCGTACAAGTAATGCCTCCAAATTTTGAGGGCGAAGACAACGTCGCCCAACTCTAAATCGTGTACTGCGTAATTCAATTCGTGCGGCTTTAGTTGCCGAGATGCATAGGCCACTACCTTACCATACTGCATTAGAACAGCTCCCAATCCCTTCAGGGAGGCATCAGTGTAGATCTGGAATCCCTCGGTCCCTGTGGGGATCGTAAGGATTGGCGCGGAAGTCAGCCGCTTCTTCAGCTCGACAAACGCAGCCTCGCACTCCGGTGTCCATCGGAATATGACGTCCTTTTTGGTGAGAGCAGTTAGGGGTAGAGCAATCTTGGAAAAACCCTTGACAAACTTCCTGTAGTATCCGGCAAGACCGAGGAAACTCCGGATATCCGCAGCCGTCCTGAGTGGCGGCCAATTTTGTACTGCCTGGACCTTGGCTTGGTCTACTGCCACTCCTTCCTTGTTTATCGTGTGGCCTAAGAATCCAACTTCTTCTAGCCAAAATTCGCATTTACTAAATTTGGCGAAGAGAGAGTGCTCCCGGAGCTTTAATAGCACCATCTGAAGGTGCCGGGTATGGTCCGTCTTGGTCTTCGAGTAGATTAGGATGTCATCTATGGAGACGATGACAAAGTGATCCAAGAAAGGTTCGAAGACTCTATTCATCAGGGCCATGAAGGCGGAAGGCGCGTTGGTGAGCCCGAAGGGCATTACTAGGAATTCATAAAGACCATAACGAGAGCTGAAGGCAGTCTTGGGAATGTCTTCCTCTCGGACTCGGAGCTGGTAATAGCCGGATCTCAGGTCCATCTTGGAAAATACGGACGCACCTTGCAATTGATCGAACAGTTCGTCAATCCTAGGGAGCGGGTAGGTATTGCGTACAGTCAGCTTATTCAGCTCCCTGTAGTCGATGCACAGTCGCAATGTCCCATCTTTCTTTTTGACGAAAAGTACCGGGGCTCCCCAGGGCGAGGAACTAGGGCGGACAAATCCAGCATCTATTAGTTCCTGTAGCTGGATCTTTAGTTCAGTCAGCTCCCTTGGGGCCATCCGGTCGGGGGCTCGTGATACTGGCCGTGCTCCGGACACGAGCTCGATCTGAAAGTCGACCTCTCGCTGGGGTGGCAATCCTGGGAGGGACTCAAGGAAAATATCGGGAAAGTCGCGGACTACCGGGACCTTGGCGAGCACCTGGAATTTGTCTTTCATCTCGAAGTAGATAAGGTATACTTCATCCTTCTGTCGGACAGATTTCACCATCTGCGTAGAAGTCAGGATAATACGCGAGACAGAGGGCACACCTGTCAACGTGACGGTCTGGCCATTCGGGTTCCGTAGCCGGACTTCTCACGCGGAACAGTTTATCTGAGCTTGGTGCTCGGCTAGCCAGTCCATTCCCAAAATAATGTCAAATCCAGTTATGGCTAGGATGGTTGCGTAGATTTCGAACTCCACTTCTCCCAGCACAGCCTGGAACGAGCACTTTTCGGTAGAAGTCATATCCAACCCGTCCGGTAAACGGATTCGTATAGACAGTCCGGTCGAACGAACAACATTTCCTTTTGTTGCGATGAATTCGTGGGAGACGAAAGAATGAGTTGCTCCCGTGTCGAAGAGAGTTTTGGCAGGAAGTCCTTCTACCAACAAGATTCCTGACGATAAGGGAAAAAATATATATATATATATATATATCAACTATCTAATACAGAGGATATAAGTACACATAAGTAATATACAACATTAGTAGTCAGATCTGATATCTCTCTATCGCCTAAGATATATACCTATGACTACGTCAGGGGCTGGTCCGTGCTGCAGGTCTAGTGCATAGGCCTCCTGGGGCGCTGCTCGGCCCTGCTGGCCTCTCCTGCTAGCTCTGCCTCTGCGACCTCTCTGACCATGCCCTCGTGCCGGCTGTCCACCCTAAACAGCTCCCAATCTGGGTCTCCCCGTCGCCTGAGGGCAAAAGGCCCTCATATGTCCTGGCTGATGACAAAAGAAGCAGTTCCCTGCGAAGGGAACATCTCGTCGGGCCACTAGTGGGGGCTGCGGTGCTGGAGCTGGTCTGAAGTCTGGCTGTGCAGCTGGGGGTGCTGGGGGTGCTGGTGGGTGCCTATAAGGCTGCCTGCGACGTCGCTGCCTGCGCTCTCTATCCTGTCTATGGGGAGCGACTCCTCCATATCGTCTCTGGTCTCGAGGGAGCTCTTCCTAACCTCTGCGCCGCTGAGCCACTGTCTGCTGGTCCAACTCTAAGGCTGCCGCATGGGTAGCTATGGTGTGGAAGGTGGCCTGAGAGAGCATAATCAGGGCCTGCCTCAGGTCGTCTCGTAGTCCTCTATAGAACCGAGAAGCTCTATCCCTGTCGGAGGCGGCCAGGTTCCCGGCGAAGCGTGCCAGGTGTATGAACTCTCTCTCATACTCTGCCACAGTGCGGTTGCCCTGTCGGATGAGCAGGAACCTCTCTTGTAGCGCAGCTCGGTCTGTATCTGTGATAAAGAACTCTAGTAGAGCTATAGAGAACTCTCCCCAAAGGATCGTGCTCATCGGCCGACCTCGAAAGGTAGAGCGACTAGCCGCTCTCCACCAATCCCTCGCATATCCCTTCAAGAGGGTCACCACTAAAGAAACTGCTGCCACAGCTGGGTACATCATCCCTACTAACAGCTCCTCCACTCGCTCCACCCACTCCTCAACCTGAATGGTCGTCTCTGTACCCCTGAACGGGGGAGGCCTGAGTCCTCGAAAAGTCGTCAGCAGATCGGTGGGTGCGGTCATCTCTCGCGGTGGCTGTGCTAGGGCATCCCGTAACGTCGCTAGTAAAGCCGTCAGCGTCTGCCCCATATCCGTCTCGATAAATGGTATAGCCGCGGGGGCGACCGGGTCTGGTGGTGGGGTAGCTGGAACATATCCCCTAGACGAGGATCCCCCGTTACTGTCCTCCGGTATCTGGAGAAGTAACAGGAAAGAGTGTCAGTATTTTGCAAAAGTAGTGGCAATTTGCAAAAACGACAGACAAAGCGGAAATAACGGTGTATGGGCATACTATCGTACAGTCTAGAATCCCTAAGCCTCTACAATAGGGTCCACCAGGCTTCCGCTGCAAGGTTTGTCCCGAACCTAAAACGAAGCGAGGGACGAAGGGATCCTGAGACTGCTCCACAAGGAAGAATCGTGATCGCTCTGATCCATTTGTAGCACCCCCCTGACCTTTGCCCGGGTCGGGCCGGAGGGGTACTACTGGCCCAAGACGCCCACCCAATGCTTATAGGGGAAACGAACCACCCTGTCCAAGCACTAGATGGCCGTCTCGGTTGGCTCGAATCATAACATTCACAACCCATCAGAATATAGCGGAAGCATTAACAGGAAACCATTGCAGATTTATATAGATGAATATCAGAATCACAGCGGTTCTAGGGCCGAAGCCTAAGTACTTATATAAGCTCGTAGGCTATACATGTGCTACATATAATCCTCATATACTCTCTCTCTACGCTGCTCGGCGGAACTCACGTCTCTAAACTCTGGGGACAGCGGGGGTGCATCTGCTCGAGTAGACCTAGCTGCTGACGTAATCTCCTGCGGCAGCGGGTCACTACGGTGCTCCACCTCCTGTGAATGGTTAATCAAATAACCGTTAGTCACAGAGCTAAGTAGAAACAAATCTCCTCCCCGGGTCCACATCCTGGGGACGAGCACACACCCACCCAGCAGAAGTAAATAGCCGAAGCAAGAGAGGATTAGCACAATATTCTATATAGGAACAGTTAGGAGCAAATATAAAAGAGTGCAGTATAACCGGACAAAGCAGCAATAGTATAAAACGGTTATAACCATGCTCTACTAGCTCATCAGCACAACAGGTTTCCATATCCTAAATTCTATCGCAGGCATTCACAGCCGCGCACATACCGCAGGCATTCACAACCGCGCACACAAACCCTATGTCGACATAGTTTGGACCGCTTCTGTTCCAGCAGGGTAGCGAGCCCCGCGGGCCTCACCGATGTGGCCGTCGGTGACAGTGGCCAGTCCTGCCACTTCTTGGGATGATCGTACCGCACAACCCCAGGCCCTAACGTACAACCTTGTGTACTCTTGGATGTGAGCGACATCCAACGAATCATTTTGGCCGACCAGCGGAGGAAAACCCGACGGGGAATAAAACGGCCGGTCACCCGTGGTACCCATCTCCCTGTCTCCCTGAGTCGTCAGCCTTCCCGCACCGATACGAACGGTCTGCTGAAGGGACTGACCCGCCACTATTCCACCGCAAGCAATTTACAAACAATCAATCAACGGCAAACATAACACACACTGGGTCTACGTCGGCCTGCCCTACTAGGCTTAAACTTCGGGCGGCGGCACTTAGCTCTACTTTCGTCAAGGAGCGTGGGAGCGCATTATTTGGGGCTAGACCTGGAGGAATACCTCAACTCCGGTTATCCCCAACTAAGGCTCAACCTTAATAACGACTGCTCGTCAGAGCAGGACCCGGGGTTATAATAGTAAATTGCAATGAAGACAAATGCGGTGTTTATGCTGCTTATTTAAAGTGCTGTAATGAAATGTGACCAGTACAAAACTGGAGTAGTACAGAATGAAAGTACTTGACCAGTACGAGACTGGAGTATAACTGAATTGAAAATACTTGACCAGTATGAGACTGGAGTATAACTGAATTGAAAGTACTTGACCAGTACGAGACTGGAGTATAACTGAATTGAAAGTACTTGACCAGTACGAGACTGGAGTATAACTGAATTGAAAGTACTTGACTAGTACGAGACTGGAGTATAACTGAATTGAAAGTACTGAACTGAAAAGAATAAAAGAATAGGACCAGTGCAAGACTGGAATAATCATAAAGAAAATGGTTAGTAGTCCAATCACTCCATCCAGGAGGCTTCAGTTCCATCTCCGTTCTCAGGAGAGATTTTTAGTTCCATCTCCGTTCTCAGGAGAGATTTTCAGTTCCATCTCCGTTCTCAGGAGGCACATTCAGTTCTATTTCAGTTTTTAATAAGACTTCATTGGGTTGCACCCATTATTAAGATCCGATTAGAATCTGGTTGCGCCTTATTAATCACGGGTTAATCAGATCAGGGGCTTATCAGGAGTTGCGCCCTCATTAGTTATCGAGAATAATTCGCATAGCACTACTCGTACTCTCGCTTCCGAGCGTACCCAAATCACCCGAGAGGCGAGGCGCTCGACGGTTTCACGAAGTCTCGGAGCACACGGAGTTCAGTCACTTGCCTCGGCCACTCTCGTTGATATGACAATTTTATTATTCTTTTTAGTGAGGATAGTCGTGCGCTCCAATTTTCATTTTCGAAGAAAATGAGCGTAATAATTTCTGAGCGCGACCCTAGGCTTTTAGAATTTTAGGAAAAATATCAAAACTTAACCTCGTGATCCCAAATTTTGATACAACTCTTAAGAGAGCCTAAAATAAGCCTAGTAATTTTTTTGTAATTTTCCAAAGTGTTTTGGGCCTTTAATTTGGCCAAACAAATTTTATTTGGGCTTTTAAAAATACCAAATTAACTCCAAAAATTCTCAAAATTTTTGTGAAGATTGCCCTCATCAAGGGGAACAATTTTTATGTTCAACACTTTTTCCTGAGGGCTCTATTTTAGCCCCTGAAAAATAAAATCCCTTTATTATTATATTATAATATTATAATAATATAAATTATAAAATATAAAACAAAAAAAAACACTGTTCACCATCGTTTTTCATCCGCTGTCTCTCATCCCGCCGCCCCTTACGGGCCTTCCCAGCCGCCGGCCGGCCACCGGCCGGCCGTGGCTCCACCACCGGCCGACTGCCCGGTGGTGGGCGCTCCCTCCGGCAGTGGTCCGGCGGCCTGCCGCCGCCGGAGCCATTTTTTTAAAAACGGGATGGGAGGGGGGTGACGGCGGCGGCGCTCCGGCCGCCGGAGCTCACATGCACTACGTCAGAAATGGGGAGGGGAGGAAGAGAAGGTTCTACCTGGGTTTGGCGGGCTTGGGAGGGGCCGGCTTGGTCGGCCATGGCTCAAGGTGGTGGAGGAGGGGGAGGAGCTCCTTGGCTTGCCTTTTTCCGGCCACCAGAGCTCCGGCAGAGGCCTAACAGAGGGGAGGGGATTTGCTCAGAGGGCTGTGTGAAGGAATATTAGGAGGGGGCCTTTATATAAGCTTGGGGGGAGGGAGGGGATCTCCTCCCTTAGCCAATGTGGGATTAATCCCTCCTTAGGGAGGGATTAATCTCCACCCTCCAGCTGTCCATGGACAGCTGGAGGCTCAAACTCATTTCCCCATGTGGGAAATGAGGTTAGCCCCTCATGGGCTTGGGCCTTCAATAAGGGGGGAAAGAAAGAGAGGAGAGGAGGGGTAGTGGGCTTCCTTGGTCCATGGCCCTCTTGGCTTCATGGTGTGGGCTGGTTTTAATAGCCCAAGAACATACATATGATTAGCTCCTAATCATGCCATGAGGGGGGAGGTGGGTTCTTATTTGGAGAAAAATCCAAAAAATGGATTTTTAGGGGAGATTTGACCAAGTCAACCCTAGGGTGGGTCCCCCTTGCTGGTCAAAGTCAATGCGGGTCCAAGTCATCGGGGTTGAGTCAAGGTTCAGGTGTCGTGTCATAATTGGTGTGCGCACGCTTTTCGGTGCGCGACTATGCTTGATTTGACCATGGGTTGACCAATTATCGTCGAAATTGATCGGGATGACTTCCGTTGACTTTGTATTGACTATACGAGTCCAACGCCACTGACCGAGGTCGAATCAGAGTTCGTTTGGCGAAAGTCCGATATTTGCGCGTCGCAGCGTGCTAAAACGGTCAAAATACCCATAATCATCGTTAGGCTTCGAATCGCGATGCAACGAGTTCCGATGCGTTCGTATCAACTATACGAAGTCATGAGAATTGACAGAACTCAAATCGGAGTTCTCCATGTCAATATCCAAAAATCTCATTTTTCGTGACGTTCTGCGAGTAATGGCCAAATCCACTATATGACCTCTAAGTTCAATTGAACGAGTTCCGATGCGCTCGTATGGACTATACGAGGCCACAGGAACTGACGGAACTCAATTCGGAGTCCTCTAGCTCTATTTCCTACCTTGGGTTACCCCTCACCGGATCATGGGTAGGGTCCGGGCCACTTTTATTGGGCCCACTAGGGTTCTGGTGGCCCAATAAAAGTCGGGATGTTACACGCAGCTCCTCCACTAGGCCTAGGGAAAGACACGGCTCCTCCTCGTTCCTGGCTCTCCACTCTTTCCGGCCTTCCCGGGCTTCCGCCACTCGAGGCGTTCGAACCTCAAACTCTATCGGAAGCACGACCTCACAACCATGAGAAAGCTTGAAGGGAGTCTCACCCGTGGCCGTGTTTGGGGAGTTTGCAAGGCCTAGAGGACTGAAGGGAGTTGCTCAAACCAGCTCCCCTTCAAGTTTTCCACCTTCTTTTTTAGGAGGTTGATGATGATCTTGTTCGCCGCTTCCACCTGCCCGTTGCTCCTAGGGTGGTGAACTGAAGCAAACTTGAGATCGATTCCGAGCTGCCTGATGCGTATAAATCGTCTCACGGACTACAATCCGAATAGGCAAGTGTACCTATCGTTTTATAGTATAGTGATAAAACTATATCAAGGTCGTATAAAAACTTGGGGCAGGCAAGTACTATTACTCACAACGACTCTATTATTCTACCGGAAGATTGATGCGTTTTGAAAATAAAAATAAACTAAGCTTAAAAAGAGAAAATAAACTATTACAAGAAAAGTGCTCGATCGACGATTCACTTTGAAATGAAATAACGAAATAATTTAGTTTGCATTTGCAATTCTATTAAGACCATGACAGATCCGATATTAGAAAATAATCTCGCTAGAGCATTAAATCCCCTAACTTATAGACGTTTTGACCGAAATCTCTTTACAAGTCAAAATGGCCTAAAGTCGCATTATCGAAGTGACCCACACTATTGGATTTGACTCCAATCCGGAGGATTTACGTCATCCTATCTTTAGGGGTGCGTGCAACTCCTTCCTTCCTTGAATGATCTTTCATATTCACGAGCCTATCGGCTACTCAAATATGAGATCGGAATCTACTACCGTATACTAGCAATACGGAGTCGATACGAAGTAAATCAAGGAAGGATCAAAAATAGAAAAATACAAATGAAAACATAAAATTAAAGATGCATTATTTTATCGCAAAGCTTATCGCGATCGGGCACAAAAACTATTTAGCTACGCATATTGGAAAAGGAAACCAAAATAAGAGAAGAAGAAAATATTTTCATTGCATAATAAAAGAGAGGTACATGTAAGAACTAAATGGACTTTATAACATTACTCTAGCAAAATAAAACATAAAACATAAAATATTAAACTGCTTGAAATAAACTCTCTCTAACAAGAACTCCTTCACATGCTTCACTAAAAAAACTACTTCAACTACTTCAACAAAAACTACTCTCCAAAACAAGAGGGAAGGGGTCCTTATATAGAAGAGGGAGAAGGATCTAGATGAGGGGAGATAAAGGGGTGGCCGGCCATGCTAGGGGAGGAAGGTTCATGCATTGTATTTAATGGAAGGAGAGAGAGGGGCTACATGCATTGTATTTAATTTAAGGGAATGATATGGAAAATATAAAATGGAGAGGGGGTATGAATGTGGAAGAAAGAAATAAAAAAAAAGGGAAAAGAGAGTGGGGTGGCCGGCCAAAAGGGGGAGAATGGATGCATGTATGTAATTAATTGATGGAGAGAGAGGGGAGGTGGCAAGGTGCATGCATGAGAGTGGGATTTGATGTTGTGGGCTGCTTGTAGGCTTTAATAGGGCTCAGGTAGAGGGCTAGGTGGCTATTTGGGCTGCTCCAACATAGGCTCGGGCTGCATGGAAGTAGGCCGGGCTGCTCCAATGGGCCGCATGCAAGTAGGGGCTCGGGTAGGCCAGCTGCTTGGCTAGGTTGGGCTGCACCATGGGAAGGCTGGCTGCTCCAAATGAAGGGGCTCGGGTAGCTCTTGGATTCAAAGGTGACAGCTCCAAGGGGAGGAGGATGCATGAACCTGCAAGTAAAACAAATAAACAAAACATTAGCTATATTTTATAACATGATAATATAAAACATAGAACATAAAAAGTGGAAATACATTAAAACATATAAATAAATGGGTCCATGCAAGAGGTAGTATGCAGATTTGTGCTCGAGTCTCTTCTTATCCGCCCCCCGGAACTCCCATGTGGGTATGAATGTTGTGAATGGGTCCATCCACGAGGGGTGTTGGTCCACCTCCATCAACTCCCCCTCTTGGATGGATGGACGAAACAAGTCAGTGATGACACCCCCCACCCGGGGTCCATGCTTGGCTAGCTGATCCACCCGTTCGTTTTCTTCCCAGGGCACATGTCGGATGGAGAAGGTTTGGAACACTCCAACGATCCCCTTGATTTTGGTTAAGTACGATTGCATGGTTGGCTCCCTCACTTCAAATTCCCAGTTGATCTGGGAAGCCACCACCATGGAGTTTATGAGGACCTCCACATCATGCACCCCCAATTCCCTGGCCAGGCGTAGACCCAAAATCACAGCTTCGTACTCGGTCTGATTGTTGGTGATGGGAAAATGCACTACCACTGTCTGCTCAACCCTTGTTCCCTGAGGGCTTTCCAAGATGACCCCAACCCCCAGAGAATGTCTTCTCGAAACACCGTCCACCATGAACTTCCAAGGAATGGGGCGAGTGAGTTCCTCCTCCACCACCTCGACCACATAGTTGGCTAGAAAGTCGGCCATCATCTGTGCCTTGATTGAGAGTCGAGGGACGAAGGAGATGTCAAATTCGCTCAGTTCTACCGACCACTTGGCCAACCTCCCCGAATGCTCCACCCCTTCAAAGATGTTATGAAGGGGGTGGTCAGTCACCACCCAGATAGAGTGTGCCTAGAAATAGGGTCGGAGCCTCCGAGCCGAGACGACCAGAGCGAAGACCAGCTTCTCCAAGATGGGATAACGAAGTTTTTCTTTCCTCAGGACCCTGTTGACGTAGTAAATGGGTAGCTGTTTCTTACCCTCCTCTTTGACCAACACGGAACTCAGGGCCTCTGCCCCAATCCCTAGATACAGGGACATGTCCTCCCCTTCCTTCGGCCCTTGGAGGAGTGGGGCCTGGGTGAGCTGCCTCTTCAAGGCCTGGAATGCCTCCTCGCATTCCTTAGTCCATTCAAATTTTTTGCCTCACCTCAACGCCTTAAAGAAGGGGGAACACTTTTCCCCTGCCCGGGAGAGGAACCTACTAAGCCCGACCAACCTTCCTGTCAGCTGCTGGACTTCCTTGGTACTCCGAGGCGACCCCAGCTCCATGATTTCCTTGACCTTGTCCGGATTAGGATCCACCCTCGCAGGAGTGAGGAGGTGGCCCAAGAACTTCCCCTCGCTGGCCCCGAAGACACACTTCAAAGGGTTCAACCTCATTTTGTATTCCTGTAGGGTGCCGAAGGTCTCCTCCAGATCCCAGATGTGGGAGTCGACCTCTCAGCTCTTGATCATTAGATCATCTACGTAGACCTCCAGTTTTCGCCCCCTCTGCTCCTGGAAGACGCGGTCCATCATTTTTTGGTAGGTCGCACCTGCATTCTTTAGCCCAAAGGGCATCATCTAATAACAGTAACATCCATCTCCCGTGATGAAGGAGGCATCTTTTACATCAGGGGGTGCATCCTGATTTGGTGATAACCTGAAAATGCATCTAAAAAAATCATTACAGGGAAACCGACGGCTGAGTCAACCAGCGCGTCGATCCGAGGCAAGGGGTAATAATCTTTGGAGCATGATTTATTAAGCAAAGAAAAATCGACACACATACGCCATCGGCCGTCCCCTTTTTAACCATAATTAAATTGGAGACCTAGCCAGGGTATTGGATTTCGGATACAAAGCCGACCTTGAGGAGCATGACGACCTCTTCCCTGATCGGTTCGGCTAGCTTGTCCGCGATGGACCTCTTATTTTGTTGGATGGGGCGAGCCTCCGGGTCTAAGTTGAGACAATGACAGGCGACATCCGCGTCGATCCCGGGCATCTCGGCCGCACTCCAGGCGAAGACGTCCACATTCTTCTGGATGCACTCCAGCATCCTTCCCTGGTCCTCCGGGGTCAGCCCCCCGCTGATGCGGACCTTCTCCACCCTGCCTCCCTGGGTGAGAACCTCCATCTCCACTACCTCCTCTACTGCCTCTAGCCTGGACTGCTCCTCCCACTCAGCGGCATCCCCCTCTCCAGGGGCAGGAACCTCCACCTCGTCCATGGACATCACCTCGGCCAGCTCCTTCAGAACCCCCTCTGCCTCTATTTCCGGGATATGGGCCTCCGCCTCAACAGCCTCCACCTCCACTCCTTCGGACTCTTACCCGACCAACTCCTCCATCCTCCTATCCATCTCCTCGGCTCCCTCCTGCCAAGAGATGGAGTTCATAGTCATTACATAGCACTCCCTCGCCACCCTGGGATCTCCACGGACTCGGACCTGGACCCCCTCTGCGTTGAACTTGAGGTATTGGTGGAAATACGAGGGGACGCAGCGGAAGGCGCTGATGAGGGGTCACCCAAAGATGGCGTTGTAGCTGCTAGGGGCGTCCACGATGACGAACCTGCAGTTCCTGGACTGCCCCCCCAGACTGAAATGGAGTACCACTCCTCCTTCCACTTCCTTCCTCTCCCCGGAGAATCTGAAGAGAGGTCCATCTGATGCCAACACCCTCTTGCCCTCCACCTTCATTGCGTCGAACGGCTTTTTGAAGATGGCGTTGACAGAGCTCCCATTGTCGACAAGGATCCGGGCGACGGTAAAATTTTCGATGGCTGTCTGAATGACCAGCGCATCGCAGAAAAGGTCCTCATGACCCGACATGTCCTCCCTTAAAAAAGTGATCCTCTCATCCAGGGGAGGGGTCTAGGATGTTGAGCCGACGCTCCTTCGATACATTGCGTGGAGGCTCGCCTTGCGGGAAGCCTCGACCCCTACCCCTCCGTGGATCACTCCGAGCCCTCCTCGGGTTTCGACATCGGCCCGGTCTTCGCATTTGTCCTCCTCCGCCCGAGGCCGAACCTCCTCGATCCACACACCCTATTTGTCCTGCCGCTGCTGCTACTCCCTATTTCCCCTCATCTCGAGGAACTCCGGGCACGTGGATATGATGTGCCCCTCCTCCTGATGGAAGTCGCAATAGGGTAAGTCCACCCTGACCTCCCTTCTTCTCCTTGGCTGTCCTCTCCTCCTCCCCCTAGGGAAATTGCCATAGCCTCCTCCTGATCAGGGAGAGGGGGTCTCCGACCCTGCCTCCCGCCCTGGGGGCGAAACTGACCGTGGCCACCCTAGCGATTATCCCCCCCATGATAACCTCTCCGCGGCCCTTGGTCCTGCCACTCCGGCCTCCACCCCAGCCGATTGGTCGGCTCCTAGAGCTCCCACCTAGGCTACTACTGCTGCGGTTGTTCCCTCTACCGAGGCTCAGCCCTCCTCTCCTCCTAAACTCGGCCTACCCTTGGCCTCTCCTCCTCTGCTGCCCACCTGGCCAACCTCCGGGCAAACTCCGGGTGTGCCGCCTCCATATCGTCCTCCCTTGCCTCCCTCTCCATGAGTGCCTCAAAAGACACTGAAGGCGTCCTTTTCAACTCCATGGCGAAGAACCCGGGCTGGAGACCCAGGGTGAAGGCAACCATCGTAGTGTGCCCCGACATCTCCTGCACCTGGGACAGTTACTCCTGGAACCTGTCCATGTAGCTCCCCAGGGTCTCGCCTGCCCCCTGCTTGATGCGGAATAAAGACTCCACCTCCTTCTTCCTCTTCCTAGACGTGGTGAACCACAACATGAACCCCCGGTGCAGGTCCTCGAAGCAGTAAATGGAGCTGGTCGGGAGCTGGTGGAACCACTCTCTCGCCTTCTCCTTGAGGGTGATGGAGAAGAGTCGGCATTTAAACCCATCCGACATTTGTTGAATCAAGACTACGTCCTTGAAACATTGGACGTGCGGGACCGGGTCTCCTTTCCCGGTGTAGTAGGACATCTCCGGCTCCCGGGACCCCTCTAGAACCGGGGCAGAAGAAATAAGCTCGCTGAAAGGGCTTCCACCCACAACCGGGCGAGTTGGGAACTCTTCCCCTGCTGTCTCGCCGAAATTGTACTCGTCTGCCGAGCCGGGAAATAGGACTTGCCCTCGCAGCTCGCGCTCTCCTCCAGCGACCTCCTTCCCAGCTCGCCGGATAGGCGCGTCGTCGCCCAAGGCTGGGGCGGCGACCACAGGAACTGCCAGTGTCGCGCTCTCAGCCCGCATGCCGAGTGTGATCCTGATGAGTCCGAGCACCTCCTCTCTAAGATCCACGGACATCCCCGCCGTTGCTGGAGGGGGTGGCGAGTTGCCCCCGCCTGAACCTTGTCCTTCATCTCTATCCATCGAACCTGCAGAAGATTTTCTTTGCTGACCACACTCCACGCTCACCGCACCAAAATATTAAAATCGAAAAATCGGTCTCGAAGCGTTCACCCTTAGGGAAGGGGTGATCGCGCACCTACTTCTCTTCTGCGAGCTAGAAAGCCAAAAACTTAGGACAAAGAACAGACCCAAGGCTCCGACACGGAGGTCCCACCACACACCCGAAAGGTCTTAGAGCGCTTCCCCTCCTTAGCCAAGTTCTGAAGCTAAGGTACCTCAGAAAGCGCTAGAAGACTGGGAACAAGTAAGCATGCCTTTCTGAGGTACCCCTTGTGTCCTATTTATAGGATTCTGAAAACGGACTGCAAATTGCCAACCTCCGCTATTTGGGACAGCTATGTGCAGGCCACCTGGGTCTGCCAACAGTGAGACTCCGCTGTTCTAACTGGCTATGGGCAGGCCCGTAGAGGCGAAATGGTAAAAAGTACCCCACACAACACTGGGCGAATAACCCCCCACTGCCTATGCTCGGCAAGGGCGGAGAGTGCCTGATGGAGCTGGCACTCGCTGCCTCAGCTCGGCACCTTGGCGAGCTCGGACCCAACCTGCTCTACTCGCCTACCGTAGCTTCGACGAACGGCCTGGAGTTCATTGAACTAGGATCGATGAACCCTACTACGAGTTGGGGCTCCCTGACCGCCTAGGTGAGCTAGACTGGGTGCCGAGGCGAGCTGGGCTCACAATGCTGGGGCTGGGGCGTCGAGTATACTCGACCCACTCGACGCCGGGCTGAAGGCGCCGAGTGAACTCGCCGCTCGGGCTGGGGGCGTTGAGTGAACTCGACGCCCAGGACCCAGTTCGCCCAGGGCTTGGGCTGGGCTCGGCTGACCCCACTCGCTGGATACGGGGTTGTACATCTGTGTTAGGAGTTCATTGCCGAGACCTCTTGCATATCCTGCTTCCATGACACTAACACTAGTTACCTCTTCACAAGAGCAACAAAAACTTCTAGAAGATCACTACTTAACCACTCCAACCTCCCTCTGATACCATGTAAATTTTTTTGGATCTTGTAATGAGCAGGAGTTATATCAACTAAAAGTTAGATCACATCCAAGTACATATGCAGCAACAAGAGTTCTTTATTGATAATATCAGTCTCCTTACAAAGTGAGACATACATGATGAGACATGATCTCGCCAGTTTCTAAAACCAACAGAACAAAAAAAACATAGGAAGATAACTGCGGCCTGGGAATATAGTCCGTCGAGACCGCCACAGTCCGCGACTGTTATCCGTCAGACAGCCGAGACCGGCATACTGCACTAGCTGCTCGAACACAAACACAGTCCACAACCTCCAGAATCAGACCGCTACTTCAGAACTGATCTCCACAGATTGCTATCCGCGAACTACCCCAAGTCTCCAGCTAGAAGAACAACTGCTTGGTCCTGTCCGCACAACCTGTACAGACAAGTTACTTCAGCAAGCCGCGCGGTCAGAAAAAATCAGTCCGTAGATTCTAACGCAAGTTTGTGCTTACTGTTCTTCGATAATTATGTTGTCGCCTAGGGGTCCTATTTATAGGTATGGAGAGAGATGTGGTCACCGCCCTAGCTGATAGGAACACCTCCCCCAACCCGCAATCTTCCTTCTCCAGTCCGCCCAGTCCGCTTGGACATGGTCGGTCCACAAGCCAACATGCCTACAAAACTCCTGGATGAGAGCCAGTTCGCAACACCTACGGACACAACACCGTCTCGCAACAGATCGCTAAGACCGCCAAGTCCGCAACACCTGCGGACACTGCTCCAGCTCGCAATAGACCGCTGAGTCTGCCAAGTCCGCCAAGAACTACACGACATCCTTTATACACGGCCGCACTGCAACTTGCATAGATCGCGACCTCTAGTCCGATCAGTCCGCACAGTTTGCTTGAACAACCACTTACACTTCAACCATTTCAACACGGAGATGAGAATGCTTAGGTGGATTTGTGGACACACGAGATTGGATAAAATTTGAAATGAAAGTATCAGAGATAAAACAAGTGTAGCACCAATTGCAGAAAAGATGCGAGAAACTTGTTGAATTTTCTCAAGAAGCTCAGCAAGATAGCCCAAACGTCAAATTAATATCTTCGGAACTACCCAGATCACAACTTGACCAAGCAGAAACCAGGGAGCAAGCTTAATCAACCAAAAAAGTAATGATAGAAGCAAGCAGAGCAAAACTATAACAATCTTCTTTACAGGGCGAGGTATACGTGGCGAGACATGATTTCGCTAGTACAAGAAAAAACAGAAAATACAAACAATTCGGGCGGACAGATCACTGAGACCGACGAGACCGCAGAGACCGCCCGAACTGTGCTGAAGCCGAACTGAACACAGAGTCCGCCGAGACCGCGAGGTCGCGCGGACACACCATTATTCGCTGAACTGCTTGCTGTTGCTGATGAACTGGCGAACAGACCGCCTAACCGCCGAGACCGCGAGGTCGCGCGGATAGGTTATTGAACTTGGAAAGTTGAAGTAGAGAGAAAACTGGTTAACCGCTGAACGCAGTCCGCAAACTTCACTGAGCCTGACCGAGGTCAAAACCAAACTCCTGGTTCCACAGTGCTAGCCGCGCCACCTGCAAACAACAACCGATTAAGTCTGCTCAAACCGCGCGGATACAAAAACCGAGTCTGCAGGACAAGATCCAAGCCCAACTTACCGTTCACTCAGGTTTCAAATGATGAGTCGGGGGGGTCCTATTTATAGGTGGGGTGAGGAGTGTGATCACCACCCTATGAGATAGGCTAACCGCCCCTTAATCGCAGCTAGCATTGCCAGTCCGCCGAGTCCGCACCGACATGCCGGACTCGCGAACAAATCGCCAAGTCCGCAAGAAGGCCACCAGCTGAGCACCATGCCAGTCCGCATGGAGAGAGGACACATCATCTGTCCGCACCCACAAGTCCACGACCATAACCGCCCGGTCACAGCGGACTATGCGGACACCAACCCAGCTCGCAATGTCCACCACAGGCAAACTGCCCGGTCACAGCGGACTATGCGGACACCCTGGAATTCACAGAAGAGCAAATCCAGACAAGTACGCGCGAGCTCGGCGGACACCAAGACAGTCCGCCAGCTCTAAGGCCAGATCGCAACCAGATTGCGGCTCACCGCAACACCAGACCAAACACAGATCGCGCGGTCTCCAAGCCTCAGTCCGCACAGACCGCGGACACCATCCCGCACCACAGCAAGCCACTGCAGGACTCAACCAGTCTGCGCAGTCTGCCGAATCTGATCAGCAAACAACAGCCACCAGGACCTCAGCCCGCCAATACCAGACCGCCGAACTCCAGCTCCAGTCCGCGCGGACAGTCCGCCCTCGCCGCCCGAACTGCCCGATCAAACACTTTCACTTCACAAATTTCAACAAAACTCGTCTAAGATGGTTTGGACACGTATAAAGGAGACCATTAGAGGCACCTGTTAGGTGTTGTAAGAGTCTAGTCACTAGACATGTTAAACGAGAGAAGGGTAGACCAATAAAGACTTGAAATGAAACTGTAAGAAAAGACATGCTGTACTTGAGCATTAGTGAGATTATGATAAAAAAAATGACACAATGGCGACAAAGGATTCATAGAGCCGACCTCATTATAGTGGGATAAAGGCTTAAGTGTTGTTGTTGTACAGCAGCCTTTTTACATCTACCCCTTACACCAGTGCCAACTTTTCATGTTGGAGTGGGTAATGTGGCATATATATTCCAAACACCATCCGTACTACTTCCAACTCAAAATTGTGAAGATAAAATTCCTCTTAACCAGCAACAATTACAAAAGTAAACCCGTATAAATATCCACGTTATCAAAACTCGGAAATTCAATTCTTAGCTGTGGAGTCTCGACACATTAAACAAAAGGATTAATACCGCCAAGCACGCTTCTTTTTGGGCTTTTTTGGGAGAGCTTCTTATTTTTTTTTTTTTTTTGAAAAACACTATCATAACTAAGAAAATGTTTGGATTATCTATCAGTGAGAAAAATTACGGTGAAAAACTCAAATTTTTTCTCTTTTTGAAAAGGTCACTTGTCACATACTTTTCAATCTTTTTGAAAATCACTTCCCCATCCCAAAAAACTTATCTCTTTAAAAAATCACCAACTTGATTTTTTTGTTCAGACACGATTATTTTCCCGTTCGTATTTTTTTTCGCTCGGGTGCGTTTAATCGTCCGGGCGTGAATTTTTCGCCCGGGCTGGCATTTTTCGACCGGGAGTAGGGTTTTTCACCCGGGCGTGTTTTTTTTCGTACGGACGCGATTTTTTCGTTCGGGCACGATTTTTCCTCTGGGCGTGCTTTTTTTCGCCCAAGCCGTTTTTTTCGTCCATGCGCGTTTTTTACGCCCGAGCACATTTTTTTCGCCCGGGCGCGAATTTTTCGCCCGACGTGATTTTTTTGCCCAAGAGTGGTTTTTTGTCCGGGTCAGTTTTTTTTCGCACGGGAGATAATATTTTGTCCGGGCTCGAATTTTTTGCCCGTAAGCGATATTTTTCATCGGAGCTCGTTTTTTCGCCCGGGGGTGGATTTTTCGCCCGTGCACGAATTTTTTTCATCTGGGCGCGATTTTTTCACCCGTGCGCGATTTTTCGCCCCGTGCGCGTTTTTTCTTATGAGAGCAGTTTTTTTCCCGATCGCGTTTTTTTTGCCCGGGTGCAAATTTTTGGTCGGACGCTATTTTTTTGCCTGGTTGCGAATTTTCGCCCGTGAGTGATATATTTCGTCGTAGCGCGTTATTTCTGCCCGGGCACGTTTTTTTTCGTCCAGACGCGATTTTTTTGCTCGGGGTCGAAATTTTTGCCAGGAAGTGAATTTTATGCCTCAGCGCGGTTTTTTTGCTCGTTCGTGTTTTTTTTGCCCAACCACGTATTTTTTTTCTCCCGGACGTTATTTTTTCGCTTGAATGCTTTTTTCGATTTCAGGGTAAAATATCGCGTCCGTGAGAAAATATTATGTCCGGTCGAAAAATTCACATCTGTGCAAAAAATTCGCTCCCGGCCGAAATATTCGGGTCCGGGCAAAAAATTCGCGGTCGGTCGAAAAATTCGCGGCCGGTCGAAAAATTCGCGTCCGACCGAAAAATTCGCGCCTAGCCGAAAAATCGCGTCCGGCTGAAAAATTCGCTCCCAGACAAAAATTGACGTCCGGGCAAAACTATAGCCCCCGAGAGAAAGTTTCGCGCCCGGGAGAAATTATCGCGGACGGTCGAAAATATCGCGGCCGGGCAAAAAAATTGCGCCCGGGCAAAAATACCGCGCCCGAGCAAAAAAAACGCTCCCGGGTGAAAATATGACGCATTTTCCCCCGGACGCATATTTTCCGCCTGAATGCGCATTTTCTGCCTGAGCGCTTATTTTCCCACGGATGCACATTTTTAATAAAAAAAGTCACCACAACGGAGATTTGTCAAACGGTTTAGAAAGTTATTCTCCTTTCTGAAAATCTCTACAAAATGAGTTTATCAAAAATTTTTTTTTCCAATATACATTTTTCAAAAATTTATTTTTTTACTTTTCTTTTGTCACAACTCTTTTTTCTTTTTAAAAAGCTCTCACAAACAGAGTCTTAGGCTGCGTTTGGTGCGACTTATCGTAACTTATTTGCTCTGATGAGGTTGGACAAATACGTCATTGTCATAAAATGTATGTTTGGTATGACAAATGTTACAAAAAAACTAGTTTGAGACATAAGATTTTGGTATGTCAATGACATTTTTGTCAAAGCTCACCGAAACAAATAAGTTGTGATAAATCACGCCAAACGCAGCCTTAATTCTCCGGTCTCTCTTATCAAAAAGAAAGACGAGAATTGACGTTTTTACATGGATTACCACGTATTAAAAGTCGTTGCCATTCACGATTTTTTTTCTGTGCTCACAATAGAAGAATTAATGGACGAAATACAAGGTGCTTTTTTTTTTCCAAACTTTATTTGCCGTCCGCATAGCACCAAATACGTATGCACCAAGAGGATACACATAAAACAACATTTCACACGTACCAAGGGTTATATGAATTTGTGATTATACCCTTCAGCCCAACAAGCACACCAACAACTTTTCACTCTTTAGTGAACACCCTTTTTCATACCTTTTTACGAAAGTTTGCTGTTAATTTTTAAGATAATTTAGTTTACAACGACACAATAGAAAACAATATGACACATTTACGTTTAATAGTAAAAATTCTTTATATTTCAAATTTTCCAAGTGCTCTTTTGTTCCATGGGATTTCCCGGGCTGGACAGCTGGAATACAACCTCAACCCAAAAAAGTTGCTGCGTTCTTTTTTAGGACTTGAGGATACTATCATCGATTTATTAAGAATTACGCAAATACAGTACCACCTTTGACACAATTGTTAGCTAAGGCCTAAGGGACCAGAAATTTTTGCATCCGGGCGTCGGATGAGTCCGCGTCCAATGAGAGCATGCCACGTGAACATCTTCCGCGCGTCGACTTGCTTTTATTGCCTCTCTCTAAATCTCGGCCGTTCTTATCTCCACTTGGCGTCGCGTTGTTTAACCCGGACGTAGATTTAGGGACGGAGCCCGGTCCTAATAATCTCTCCTAAGGGACAGGCTTTGTTGGGCAGAAAAATACTACTAAAGCCTTTACAACTCTTAAATCTTCATTAACAACAACACCTGTTCTAGTCCTACCAACCTATACGATTGCTTTAATTATAGAGACAGCTGCGTCCAGCTGGGACATCTGCGCCGTTTTAAGCCAACAACATCCAATTGTATATTTTAGTAAAAAAGTTGCGCCTCTAGAAGAACTTAAATCTGCTTATGTACATGAATTATTGGCTTGTTCTACAGCTATTCAAAAGTGACGTGAATATTTGCTAGGGCCACCATTCATTATTCCTAGACCATCAAATATTACATCAGATTACAAAGCACGTTATTACAATAACTGATCAACAACATTTTATTTCGAGAATATAAAACAGGAAGTTCTAACCCTAAACCCTGCAGCAGATGCTTTATCACGTCTGGAGGATTTTAACAAGTTTTATCTTTTTTTTGATGGGGTCCCCTTGAATTTCTAAGTCCAACCGGCAAGACGCGGACCAAGCATGAGCTCAACCAGACCAATCACGAGCATCAAAGCCGCAAGCCTCGGAAGCCCCCAAAGAAGAAGCCGAACCCCCGCATGCGCATGGCAGGGCCGTGCAGGCGCGCGCAGGCAGCGCACAGGCGCGTGCGGGCAGCGCACATGCGCGGCCTATGTGCACGGCCCGCGCAGTCGTAGGGTCGTGCCCCCGCACAGTCGGACCGCACGGCTGTTGTGTCACGCCCCCGCGCTGCCGCACTCCCCGCTGCAGCGCGCGCGAGCAGACGGCGGTCGCCGGCGCCTTCGACGACCCCTGCCATCTCCGGCCACCTCCTCCGTCGTCGACTGCCGCCAACCACCTCCGCCGCTTTCGAGCACCTTGCCCGGGCCGCCCGAACTGCTCGGAGGGAACTCTCGTCATTTCGGCAAAAATGGTGATCCAGGTGATCGAAACGAAACAACTTAAGATGCAAGAGAGAGCTCTGAGGTTTTCCGGCGAGATCGTGGATTTTGGTTGATTGCGCTAAGATTTCAACATGCTTCAAGTCACGCCGACTACCTTCGCGAGAGCGCTCCCATCAAGGCTCCGCATCAACGAGAGTTCTCCCTGCAGAAGCTTCGTGAACTTAGAGAATTTTGTCACTGGAACGCTCCCACCCTGGTGTTGGGGTTCAGCCCCTAAAGGTAAAAATCTGTGTGAAGAAATCCAGATGTTGCAACATGGTTTTTCGGCGTTGCAGTTTACTTTTTACTGACTTATCAGCGGACAGATTTTCAAAGTTGTGAACAGTTTTTTTATTAAAAAAACTGTGAACAGTTTTTAAATTTATCAAAAGGTGCTGTCAGTTATTTAAAAAAAGAGGCGTGACTTTTTTATATTCTCTCTCTCTCCCCGATTAAAAATCTTAAGGGTTAAGAAAGAGAAAAAGTGGAAGTCTTCCTCCGCCATCTCCGCACCAACGCCGGCCGCCGTCTCCGCGCCATCGCCGCGCCGCCCGTCGTCTCCGCGCCAGCGCCGCTCCCGCGCCGTTCGCCGTTTCCGCTGGATCTCCAGTTTTGCCGCTGTTGTAGGCGGGTGTTTGCCGCTTGAAGGAGGTGTTTCCTCTGTGCTGAAGAAGGAGTATTTCTCTACCGTTTCAAGGGTTTCTTCGTCTACGGTTTCAGGTGTACCCTTTCTTGTCTTCGTTTGCTATTGTGCTTGAAGAGAGAGTAGGATTTTATCCTGTTGTAGAGAAGTAGTGGATTTGTCTTGGTGGTAGAGAGGAGGGGATTTGTGTGTCAAATCCGGAGGGCTTTCTAGGTTTGGGCAAACCTAGATAATTTCTGTAATCCTTATTTATTATAGTGGATTTTTGCTGTGCCGTGCCCCGTGGTTTTTGACCTTCAAGTGGTGAAGGTTTTCCACGTATATCTTGGTGTTCACTTGTGTTGTTAATTTTGTTTCTTTTTATTGCTTGTGCTCTATTGATCGGTGGGTGTTGTCGTTATCTTCGGACACCCCGTTGCCTAACAAGTGGTATCAGAGGGTCAGGTTCTTTGGCTAGTCGTTTTTATTTCTCGGTTTCTAACTCGGTGCGGTAGGTGACGACCATCGGTCCGCTCCCTATCCTCTCTTGTTAATCCCTTGAAATAAATCGATTTGTGGACCGTAATAGAGTTACATGGTTGAGAAAGCAATGGAACAGAACACAAGGATGGTCAGTATGAATGGCAAGAATTGGAGCATCTGGAAGCCTCGGATGGAGGATCTCTTATATTGTAAAGATCTCCATGCTCCGTTGACGGGGAGACCTGCTTCAGTTAAGGATGATGAAGAGTGGAAGAAAATGGATCGAAAGGCAGTAGGGTTCATTAGACAATGGCTCGATGACTCTGTTTTTCATCATGTTTCCACGGAGACCTCGTCTCAGGCCTTATGGAAAAAGCTTGAAGCCTTGTACGAGCGGAAGACTGCAGGTAACAAGGCATTTCTGATTAGGAAGCTTGTCAATTTGAAGTACTGAGAAGGGTCACAGATGACTGAGCATCTGAACCTTGCTCAAAGTATTATAAATCAGTTGGAGTCCATGAAGATCACTTTGGAAGATGAACTCCAAGCTCTGATGATCCTTAGTTCTTTACCCGAGAGTTGGGAGACTCTAGTAGTGTCGTTGAGCAACTCAGCACCTGATGGTGTGGTAACCATGAAGATGGTGTCTGGTTGTCTCCTGAATGAAGAGCTGAGAAGGAAGGATTCTGGATCTTCCACTTCGGGTGTTTTTCTCATGGAGGGAAGAGGCCGGTCTGTGAAGAAGGATGTGAAGCACAGGGACAGTTCCAGGAGTAAGTCCAGGGGCAAGTCTAAGAAGGACATTGAGTGCTACTATTGTAAGAAGAAGGGTCATTTCAAGAAGGATTGCTTCCAAATGAAAAGAGACCTGAAGGGAAAGACCAAGGAGGTAGTAGAATCTACTGGTGATGCGACGACTTCGATTGTGGAGGCTGAGCCGTTATGCTTGCAGTGCAGTGGGTCGTCTTGCCAGGACTGCGTTGACACAGACTGGATCGTGGATGGAGGTGCATCCTATCATTCCACCCCTCACAAAGATTACTTCTACACCTATTCTGCGGGAGATCTTGGTGTGATCCGGATGGCTAATTCCGGTGAGTCGTTGATTGTTGGCAGTGGGGATGTCCACTTGGAGAATGAATTGGGGAAGATTGATCTCAAGGGAGTCAGACATATTCCTGACTTGAGAATGAATCTGATTTCCGTTGGTAGGCTTGATGATGGTGGTTTCACAAGCATTGAAGGTGGAGGGACCTGGAGGTTGATGAAGGGCTCTTTAGTGGTAGCCAAAGGAAGGAAGTGTTGTGGCCTTTATCGTACTAAAGCCAAGATCTGTGGTCCAAGTGTGAATGCGGCAGAGGGCGACTCTATGGAGTTATGGCATCGCAGACTTGGGCATATAAGCGAGAAGAACTTGAAGATCTTGGTGAAGAACAAGGTCCTTCCGGAGCTATCAGGAGGGCTTCCTGATGCGTGTGCGCACTGCTTGGCCGGTAAGCAGAAACGTGTTTCCTTTGCTGATTCTGAACCAAAGAGGAAGGCGGAGTTACTATACTTGATACACACTGATGTGTGTGGTCCTATTGAGCCCAAGTCTGTGGGCGGAGCCGCTTACTTTGTCACGTTCATTGACGATCACTCCAGGAAAGTCTGGGCATATTTTGTGAAGCAGAAGAGTGATGTTCTAGCAAAGTTTGAAGAGTTCAGAGCGAAGGTGGATAAGATGACCGAGAAGGAAATAAAGCGAGTTCGATCTGACAACGGGGGAGAATACACTGGTGCCTTTGACGCTTACTGCAGAAGGCATGGCATAGTACATGAAAGGACAATCCCGAGGACGCCGCAACAGAATGGGTTAGCAGAAAGGATGAACAGGACGATTATTGAGAAGATCAAATGTATGATTTCTCAAGCTGGCATTGGTAAACAGTTTTGGGCTGAGGCTGTGCAAACTGCTGTACATCTGATAAATTTGTCTCCTTCTGCACCTCTGAATGGTGATATTCCAGAGCGTGTTTGGTCCGGGAAGGAAGTGTCGTACGGACATGTGCGGGTGTTTGGGTATAAAGTTCATGTTCATGTCCCCAAGGAAGAGAGATCGAAGCTTGATGAGAAGTCCCGAGAGTGCATCTTGATGGGATTTCCCCATGAGGAGTTTGGCTATAGACTCTAGGATCCTGTGAACAAGAAAATTATCAGAAGCAGAGATGTGATCTTTGTTGAAGATCAAGTGGTTGGTGAGCAGAATGCTGCGGAGTCACAGGTTCCACAGTTTCCACCTGCGGAGGAGAGACTCTATACTGATGATGGGCCAGTTGAGAATGCTGCTGATGATGGGCATGCTGAGGAGGAAGTTGGTGAGATTATTCCTGATGAGGAGATGATTCCGGATGTAGGGGGAGCTCTGCCAGTTGATGTACCACCTGTGGTGGAGGTTCCTCTTGTCAGATCTGAGAGAGTCAGAAGGCCCAATACCAGGTATTCCTCTCATGAGTATATTTTGCTTACAGATAGTGGAGAGCCTGAGTCCTATGTGGAGGCTCAGAGTGCTGAAGATCGTGAGGCTTGGACAGCTGCTATGGAAGAGGAGTTGTACTCCCTTCAGAAGAACGAGACGTATGATTTAGTCCCATTGCCTAAAGGGAAGAGAGCTTTGAAGAACAAGTGGGTCTTCAAGCTAAAGTTGGATGAAAATCGCTCTCAGCCAAGGTACAAGGCGAGACTTGTGGTGAAAGGATTCAGTCAGAAACAAGGTATCGATTTCGACGAGATTTTTTCCCCAGTGGTGAAAATGTCCTCTATCAGACTGGTGTTGGGTATGGCTGCCTCCATGGATCTTGAAGTCGAGCAGATGGACGTCAAGACGACATTTCTGCATGGCGATTTGGAGGAAGAGTTATATATGGAGCAGCCCGAAGGCTTTGTGGCTAAGGGGAAGCATCATCTGGTCTGCCGGCTCAAGAAGAGCCTTTATGGGTTGAAGCAGGCACCCAGACAGTGGTATAGGAAATTTGACTCTTTCATGATGAAGAGCAAATTCCAACGGACCAGGGCTGATCACTGTGTGTATGTGAAGAGGACTGAGAAGACGTTCACTATTCTGCTGTTGTACGTAGATGATATGCTGATTGTTGGGGATGACAAGGCCATCATAGCTGAGTTGAAGAAGGAGCTCAGTGAGTCTTTTGAGATGAAGGATTTGGGACCGGCAAGGAAGATTCTTGGAATGAAAATTACCAGGGACAGGAGTGCTGGTCAACTATGGGTATCTCAGTCTGAGTATGTGGAGAAAGTGCTGAAGAGGTTCATGATGGACAAGGTAAAACCCGTTGCTACTCCTCTGGCCGGGCACTTCAGACTTTTCAGTTCTCAAAGCCCCTCATCTGAGGAGGAGGTGGAAGAGATGAGCCAAATTCCTTATGCATCCGCAGTGGGGAGCCTGATGTATGCTATGGTCTACACTAGGCCAGACATAGCTCATGTTGTGGGGTCTGTGAGCCGTTACTTGGCAAACCCAGGGAAAGTTCACTGGAGTGCTGTGAAATGGATACTCCGCTATCTCCGAGGTACCTCAGACCTTGTTTACAGTTTGGTGGAGGTCCACCAGAACTCATTGGGTACTCGGATTCGGATATGTCAGGAGATGTTGACACGAGGAGATCCACTTCTGGATTCGTGGTCACTTTTGGAGGGGGAGCAGTGTCATGGCAGTCAAGGCTTCAGAAGTGCGTGGCATTGTCGACGACGGAGGCTGAATATATTGCGTTGACTGAGGCGTCGAAGGAGCTTATTTGGATGAAGAAGTTCATGCTAGAGCTTGATCTCCGACAGGACGTGTACACAGTTTTCTGTGACAGTCAGAGTGCTATATTTTTGGCCAAGAATCCCGCCTTTCACTCCAGAACGAAGCACATTGACGTGAAGTATCATTGGATTCAGGATGATGTGGAGGAGAAACTGTTGGTGGTGGAGAAGATCCACACGGATAAAAATCCTTCGGACATGATGACGAAGGTCGTCTCAAGGGAAAAACATGATTTCTGCCGGCGGTTGACCGGCATGATCCCCACCTGAAGGAGTCGCGGTGGGATACTCCCCTTTATGGTCTGAAGGGGGAGTTTGTTGGGGTTCAGCCCCTAAAGGTAAAAATCTGTGTGAAAAAATCCAGATGTTGCAACATGGTTTTTCGGCGTTGCAGTTTACTTTTTACTGACTTATCAGCGGACATATTTTCAAAGTTGTGAACAGTTTTTTTATTAAAAAAACTGTGAACAGTTTTTAAATTTATCAAAAGGTGCTGTCAGTTATTTAAAAAAAAGAGGCGTGACTTTTTTATATTCTCTCTCTCTCCCCGATTAAAAATCTTAAGGGCTAAGAAAGAGAAAAAGTGGAAGTCTTCCTCCGCCATCTCCGCACCAACGCCGGCCGCCGTCTCCGCGCCATCGCCGCGCCGCCCGTCGTCTCCACGCCAGCGCCGCTCCCGCGCCGTTCGCCGTCTCCGCTGGATCTCCAGTTTTGCCGCTGTTGTAGGCGGGTGTTTGCCGCTTGAAGGAGGTGTTTTCTCTGTGCTGAAGAAGGAGTATTTCTCTACCGTTTCAAGGGCTTCTTCGTCTACGGTTTCAGGTGTACCCTTTCTTGTCTTCGTTTGCTATTGTGCTTGAAGAGAGAGTAGGATTTTATCCTGTTGTAGAGAAGTAGTGGATTTGTCTTGGTGGTAGAGAGGAGGGGATTTGAGTGTCAAATCCGGAGGGCTTTCTAGGTTTGGGCAAACCTAGATAATTTCTGTAATCCTTATTTATTATAGTGGATTTTTGCTGTGCCGTGCCCCGTGGTTTTTGACCTTCAAGTGGTGAAGGTTTTTCACGTATATCTTGGTGTTCACTTGTGTTGTTAATTTTGTTTCTTTTTATTGCTTGTGCTATATTGATCGGTGGGTGTTGTCGTTATCTTCGGACACCCCGTTGCCTAACACCTGGTTCCGCGAGTTCAACAACATTACAAAGTCGAAGCGCTTCCATCGAGGCTCCGATGATTTAGCCATTTTCCTCATTTTCTGCACCTGTAACGGAGAAGCAGAATGTCGCCCTCTGAGATAAAATCAAAATTTGTAAAACTCCGAGAAACAACATCTATAGATAACAATGTTTTTACTACATCAAAACCATCTTATCACTATGTTAAATTATCAAGGACTACACAACAGCCATAAACCTTTAGGGTCCGTTCGTTTCAAGATATTGATATTGAAGTATTGACTTTCAATCCAATATCAATACACATGAGAAATGACATTGAATTTAAAACAAATGTTTTTGTCGGCGGCATGATGACTTTCTGTCATAGGAATTGACATTGAAATTTTTTTATTGTTCGTTTGTAGAAAGACTTTCTGTCATAGGAATTGACATTGATCAATGCTATTAATGATCACAATTAAAAATCACAAATGCGATTTTTTAGCCTGATCATGATTTTTTCTCAGGGCGTGATTTTTTCGCCCAAACTCAAGTTTTTCGATCCCAATACAAATTTTTTGACCGGACATGAAATTTTTGCCCAAAAGTGTTATTTTCGCCCAGACGTGTTTTTTTTCACTCTGATTTGATATTTTCGGTCCGAATGATAAATTTTCATATGAACGCGAATTTTTTGTCCGAACGCGATTTTTTCGTCCGCACGCGAATTTTATCGTCCGGACGCGATTTTTTTCGTCCGCACGCGAATTTTATCGTCCGGACGCGATATTTTCGCCCGGACGCGATATTTTCGCCCGGACGCGATATTTTCGCCCGGACGCGATATTTTCGTCCGGACACGATATTTTCGCCCAGACATTTTCGCACGGTCGCGATTTTTTTGCCCGGAGGCAAATTTTTCTCCCCGACGCGATTTTTCGCCCGGAGGCGATTTTTTCGGCCGGACACGAATTTTTTGCCCCGACGCGTTTTTTTCGTCTGGGCGCGTTATTTTCGCCCGGTTGAATTTTTTCGTCCGGACGCGATATTAACGCCCGGACGCGATATTTTTGCCCGGACGCGAATTTTTTGCCAGGGCGCGAATTTATCGCCCGTGCGCGAATTTCTCGCACGGGCGCGAATTTCCCGCCCCGACGCGAATTCCCCGCCCCGGCGCGAATTCCCCGCCCCGGCGCGAATTCCCCGCCCCGGCGCGAATTCCCCGCCCGGGCGCGAATTCCCCGCCCGGGCGCGAATTCCCCGCCCGGGAGCGAATTTTTCGCCCGGGCGGGAATTTTTCGCTCAAGCGGGAATTTTTCGCCCAAGCGCATCGTCCGTATGCGATTTTTCGCCCGAACGCGATTTTTTCACCTCGAAGCAAATTTTTCGCCCTGACGCGGAAAAATGCATCGGGGCGAAAAAGCGTCGAAGCGAAAAAATCACATCCGGCAAAAAATTCGCATCCGGGCGAAATATTCGCGTCCGGGCGAAAAAATCGCGTCCGGGCAAAAAATTCGCGCCCGGGCGAAAATATCGCGTCCGGGCGAAAATATCGCGTCCGGGCGAAAATATCGCGCCCGGGCTGTTAACCCCAAAATCGGCAATCCTCTCCAAGGTGCCCATTTTTTCTGCTTTTCTCTTACAGGTTCTCATCCGCAAGGAGCAGGCTACCCCTGATGTCCACCGTGTCCGCGCAAGGCGGACTGCCGAGTCTAAAGTCGCTCAAGGACGGATGCTCCGCTAGTCGCCCGCCACGGGCGGCCTCCGTCCGTCTGCCGGGCGGACTCGCCCTGGAGTCCGCCCAGGCCGCCCGCCAGGGGCGGCCTCCGCCAGCAGGGCGGACTCCCCATGGAGTCCGCCCAGGTTGCCCGCTAGGGGGAGGCCTCCGCTGGCCGCCCGCTAGGGGCGGCCTCCGCCAGCTAGGGGCGGCCTCCGCCAGCTAGGGGCGGCCTCCGCCAGCTAGGGGCGGCCTCCTGCAGCTAGGCGAACTCCCCCTGGAGTCCGCCCAGGTCGCCCGCTAGGGGGCGGCCTCCGCTCGCTGCCCGCCAAGGGCGGCCTCCGCCAGCTGGGCAGACTCCCCCTTGAGTCTGCCCAGGTCGCCCGCTAGGGGGCAGCCTCCGCTGGCCGCCCACCAGGGGCGGCCTCCGCCAGCTGGGCGGACTCCCCCTGGAGTCCGCCCAGGTCGCCCGCTAGGGGGCGGCCTCCGCTCGCCGCCCGCCTGGGGCGGCCTCCGCCAGCTGGGCGGAATCCCCCTGGAGTCCGCCCAGGTCGCCCGCTAGGGGGCGGCCTCCGCTGGCCGCCCGCCAGGGGAGGCCTCCGCTAGCTGGGCAGACTCCCCCTGGAGTCCGCCCAGGTCGCCCGCTAGGGGGCGGCCTCCGCCAGCTGGGCGGACTTCCCCTGGAGTCCGCCCAGGTCGCCCGCTAGGGGGCGGCCTCCGCTCGCCGCCCGCCAGGGGCGGCCTCCGCAAGCTGGGCGGACTCCCCCTGGAGTCCGCCCAGGTCGCCCGCTAGGGGGCGGCCTCCGCTCGCCCGCCCTCTAGGGGGCGGCCTCCGCTCGCCCGCCCGGCAGGGGCGGCCTCCGCCAGCTGAGCGGACTCCCCCTGGAGTCCGCCCAGGTCGCCCGCTAGGCGGCGGCCTCCGCTGGCCGCCCGCCAGGGGTGGCCTCCACTAGCTGGGCGGACTCCCCTGGAGTCCGCCCAGGTCGCCTGCTAGGGGGCGGCCTCCGCTCGCCGCCCGCTACGGGCGGCCTCCGCCAGCTGGGCGGACTCCCCTTGGAGTCCGCCCAGGTCGCCCGCTAGGGGGAGGCCTCCGCTGGCCGCCCGCCAGGGGCGGCCTCCGCCAGCTTGGCGGACTCCCGCTGGAGTCCGCCCACGTCGCCCGCTAGGGGGCGGCCTCCGCTCTCCGCCCTCCAGGGGTGGCCTCCTCCAGCTGAGCGGACTCCCCCTGGAGTCCGCCCAGGTCGCCCGCTATGGGGCGGCCTCCGCTGGCTGCCTGCCAGGGGCGGCCTCCGCCAGCTGGGCGGACTCCCCCTGGAGTCCGCCCAGGTCGCCCGCTAGGGGGCAGCCTCCGCTCGCCGCCCGCCAGGGGCGGCCTCCGCCAGCTGGGCGGACTCCCCCTAGAGTCCGCCCAGGTCGCCCGCTAGGGGGCGGCCTCCACTCGCCGCCCGCCAGGGGCGGCCTCCGCCAGCTGGGAGGACTCCCCTTGGAGTCCGCCCAGGTCGCCCGCTAGGGGGAGGCCTCCGCTCCGTCAGGGGCAGACTCCCCATGGAGTCCGCCCAGTTCGCTCAGGATCCGTCTGTTTGCTCCTCAGGTCGCTCAGCCTGCCTGCCCTCTTCTAGCTGCCATTTGGAAGTCTGCCCCAGCAGAGAAAAGGCTAGTCTGCGGAGTCCGCCGAGGTCGTCGACCTCATTTTCTCAGTCCGCCGAGTCCGCCGAGGTCGTCGATGATGACGTCACTGGGCCCGCTTCTAAAATATTCTCCCCGGGACTATAAATAGCAGCCAAGGCCTCTCATTCTGGACGCGCGAGAGGAGAACTGCCACCTTGATCAAAGTCTGCGGACTCAGTTTTCCAGTTCGTCAAAGTTGATCAAGCAAGATCTGCGACCTCAAATCTCCAGTCCGCCCAGGTCATCAAAGGCTGTGGACTTAGTTTTTTCTGTCAGCAGCAGGCAGCTTGAGCAGCATCTGCAGCCTCAGTTCTCTAGTCCTCTGCAACCTCTTTTACTTAGTTTCTGGCAACTCTTTTTCTCAGCCGCCAGCTTCCCCTTGTACCCTTTACTATTTTTACATGTAATGGTGCAATAGCAAGTTGTAAACCTACTTGATTAAAGGAAAAGCCCGTCGCAAGAGTGGCATTCAAGCCGCGGCGGGCGAAGTCTGCTGTTGCCGCTGCTAGCGGCCTCCTCTCTTCTTCTCTCCTCCCTCGGCATCAACCTGCAAAGCTAACAATCAAAGTAGTTGTCTGCTCGACAGTACCTGAGCAAGCTTCTCCTCCATTCCCGCAACCCTTCTTCCTTCACCCTTAGTTTGTGAGATCGAACAACCCGTTAACTGGTCGGTGTCGCATTTCGCGCATCAACAGTTAACACGCGACCTTAAGATCTCGATTAGACAGTGAAAGCAGTGGTTACTCATGTCATACCATCAACCAGCCGAGAATCTTGCTCCAAGTCCCAATGATTATCCTCTTTGGGAGGCCTTAGAGCAATCTCGCAGAGAAACTGCCCAACAGTTTCAAGCCATCAACCGTACTCTAGCAGCTCTCACGCAGCAATTGGCCGCTCAATCTTCAGCAGTGCCAGTTCCTCAAGTCAATCCAACACCAACATCAGAGACTCCTCAAGTCTATCCACTGGCTTATCCTCCGGTCTACCCTCCTCTTTACACTCCAACCTTTCCGCAAGGGCCTGCAACTCCTTTGCGATCTCAGGATGATGAGTTTCCAGCTCATCAAAAATTCTTCCGGGAAGCTGCCCGGGGAAGTCCAGCTAGATTTTTGAATTTTCAGGGAAGTCATCCCTTCTCTTCAGCTCCTGTATTTGCTCCTCCTGTAGCAACCTTTTTCTCCTATCCTCTTGCTTCTTTTGCAGCTACTGCTCATGCTCCTTACTTTCCTTATGCAGTAGAAATAGAAGAACCGTCGCCGTTTACAGAGAGTGTTCGGCACGAACCAACTCCAGTCAACTTCAGAGAGACACGGTTGCCCATTTACACCGGGGAGACTGATCCAGTTAAGCATCTTCAAGCTTTTGAATCAGCCGTTTCTCTCAAGACCCTCTCCGATGCTACCAAGAGCAAACTCTCGTAACAACCTTTGATGGTCAAGTGAGAGATTGGTTCTATGGACTTCGTGCTCAGTCCATCTCTACCTTCGCTGATTTGCGAAGAGAGTTTCTGCTCAGATTTTCTACCTCTTCAAAGAGGAAGGGCGGTCCAAAAGCCCTCTTTGAGATCAGACAGCAAGATAATGAGACTTGGTCTCATTTTGTGGATCATTTTCAGAAAGAAATTTTAGACATTGAGATCGTTGATCAAGAAATGTACCGAGTGGCTCTTATTCACGACCTGCGTGAAGGTCCACTAAAGTTTGAAGCTAACGTCCGAGCACCAAGAACTTATCAAGAGTTGATCAGCTTAGCCAACTCGTATATCAGCAGTGAAAAGAGCAACCCCAGCTTCGTCTCCATGCTCATATCGGAGAAAAATTCTACTTCTTACAAGCAGCCTTCGGGGTCTCCTCGGAAATACTTTCCATCTATCTCGAGGAAGGCAAGAATATTTCAGCATCATCATCAATACCCCTCCCAAGGCCATGATCGTACCCAAGAACGGCTTCTATCATTGTCAACATCATCTCCGCTAGCAGCTGCAGTTCATCAGCAGCAAGAAGGTGACCTGCCAGAGTTGGAGCTAGATGAGGTCATGCAAGAAGTTGGCCAAATCATGAAGGATAAGGCATATTCCAAAAGGCCCTACCAACCGGCGAATCAGAGATCAAGAAATTCAGATCCGTTCTGTGAATTCCACAGAGAGAAAGGTCATTTAACTGAAGATTGCAAGGCCCTTCGGCGATTGGTTGAAAGATTGCTCGTCGAGGGCAAGATCAACGACCTGGTCAAGAAGATTGATTCTTCGAAACCTTCCACCTCTAAGGGCAAGGAGGTGGCTTAGGGTCAGCTGGAGTACATAAAGATAAATGATGAGGGCCGTCTGGGGCCCATTGATATTCCAAGTGAGTGCATCGATGTCGTTGACGAAGGTGACCTTGGAAGACTATTCTAAAGCAAAGGGGACACATTTCTTGCGTCATCAGCTATGACCAATCGCAGCTCCTCAAAGCCCCTCGCGATCGTGACCGGCTGCTTTTACTTTACTTTACTCTTCAAACATTTTATTATTCAACACTTCTAAGTGTTTCGTTTTTCATTCAATAGAGCTTACGTCAGAAACCTCATACTGACACAGTTCCCTTTTTGTGATGCTTCTCCTCCATATTCTTCTCTTTGCCAAAGAGATCACTAAACCAGCGAGATATCGCCAAGTCTTGCTCAGTGCCCCCTCGAGATTGTCCTCTGGCATAAAACCACAATGACCACGTATAATGAGGAGTTTCTCATATGTGTAGTGGGGGCTGTTCAACTCTCGTGCGGAGGATGACGGGGTTTCGGATCCCGGCCGATGTCTAGCGCAGTGCGAGTGCCTAAGGGAGGCCTCCTGCGATAGTTCTATCGTGCTCCGTTAGGGATACGTTATAGTTACGATGATCTTTGCTTGACAAACAATGACGATCAAGTATAGCCTTGTCTCTTCGATCATCTCACAACTGTGACGGCCGAACACTCTATGGTACTCTTGATCCGTGCCTCCGCGGGACTCACAACTCCGCTGATCAATCTGCAGACAAGCAATAGGCCACTTGGCGCAACTAGTCTAATTGATCAGCGATGCTTGTAACCCGAGGTAAGAGAGCAGTGCATCTGTCGATTCTTCCTAGGATCTTTTATTCTTGTTTCTTTGTGCCCTTCTAAAGGATGCGCGGCCAGCCCACTTTGGTTAGGACTACACCCTGGATGACTTTGGCAAGTGATGCATAATGCCCACGGGGAACATCTGTGGCAGCATTCAACCTTTTTAGTTCATCCTCGGGGTGTAGCCCCTCTTTTCTCTTTTTACCTTCTTACAGGTTAACAAGTTAAATCCAACCTATTCTAAGGATCTGCAATATCTTTCTTGACTTATGATCATCTTATATGCGCTGCCTGTATAAGCTTTTATCAGATGATAATCAACAAGTTCTCTTAATAAGATGTTAGCCACACATCATTTATTCAAAGCATATGGTTCTTCTTGATTGACAAGCCATGCCATCATAAATCTAATTTTGGATTTTCTTATCTTGCTAATCTGGATTTCATGTTGGCATTATATCTTGATCACGCGAGACAATCATTATCGCGGTTTGATCTTTACTCAGTTGATAGCAGAGTTTGCCAAGTATCTCTTCTGTTATCCGATTATATCTTATCGTATCAACAGTCAACATTCGCGGGTTCTTCTCAGGTACTTGCAGCTTATTTTCTTTTCATATCTGCTTACTCACTCTCTTCTTGCAGAGACTAGTAGACAGTAGCAAGTTCCACTCAGGTACTTGCAACTTATTTTCTTTTCCTATCTGCTCACTCACCCTACTTTTGCAGAGACTAGTAGATACCAGCAAGTCCCCTTCAGCTCAGGTACACGCAAGATGTACCTCCTTTTGCCTGCACTGACTTTTTCTTCACAGGTAAAGGATGGGCACTGACAGATTTTTCCGAGAAGAGACATCAGGTTCTATCTCTCCAAATTTCTAATTTTTGCTATCCTGATTTCTGAGGGGAGGATCACGATTTTTGTGGGTCTCCTACTTTTTCGAAGTTCCCTTCGGAACTTAAAAAAGTGTGGGGATTATGTTAACCCCAAAATCGAAAATCCTCTCCAAGGTGCCCATTTTTTCTGCTTTTCTCTTACAGGTTCTCATCCGCAAGGAGCAGGCTACCCCTGATGTCCACCGTGTCCGTGCAAGGCGGACTGTCGAGTCTAAAGTCGCTCAAGGACAGATGCTCCGCTAGCCGCCCGCCAGGGGAGGCCTCCGTCCGTCTGCCGGGAGGACTCCCCCTGGAGTCCGCCCAGGCCGCCCGCCAGGGGCGGCCTCAGCAAGCTGGGCGGACTCCCCCTGGAGTCCGCCCATGTCGCCCGCTAGGGGGCGGCCTCCGTTGGCCGCCCGCCAGGGGAGGCCTCCGCCAGCTGGGCGGACTCCCCCTGTAGTCCGCCCAGGTCGCCCGCTAAGGGGCGGCCTCCGCTGGCCGCCCGCCAAGGGAGGCCTACGCCAGCTGGGCGGACTCCCCCTGTAGTCCGCCCAGGTCACCCGATAGGGGGCGGCCTCCGCTCGCCGCCTGCCAGGGGAGGCCTACGCTAGCTGAGCGGACTCCCCCTAGAGTCCGCCCAGGTCGCCCGCTAGGGGGCGGCCTTCGCTGGCCGCCCGCCAGGGGCGGCCTCCGCCAGCTGGGCGGAATCCACCTGGAGTCCGCCCAGGTCGCCCGCTGAGGGGCGGCCTCCGCTGGCCGCCTGCAAGGGGCGGCCTCCGCCAGCTGGGCGGACTCCCCCTGGAGTCCGCCCAGGTCGCCCGCTAGGGGGCGGCCTCCGCTGGCCCCCTGCCAGGGGCGGCCTACGCCAGCTGGGTGGACTCCCCCTGGAGTCCGCCCAGGTCGCCCGCTAGGGGGCGGCCTCCGCTGGCCGCCCGCCAGGGGCGGCCTCCGCCAGTTGGGCGGACTCCCCCTGGAGTCCGCCCAGGTCGCCCGCTAGGGGGCGGCCTCCGCTCGCCGCCCGCTAGGGATGGCCTCCGCCAGCTGGGCGGACTCCCCCTAGAGTCCACCCAGGTCGCCCTCTAGGGGGAGACCTCCGCTCACCGCCCGCCAGGGGCGGCCTCCGCCAGCTGAGCGGACTCCCCCTGGAGTCCGCCCAGGTCGCCCGCTAGTGGGCGGCCTCCGCTGGCCGCCCGCCAGGGGCGGCCTCCGCCAGCTGGGCGGACTCCCCCTGGAGTCCGCCCAGATCGCCCGCTAGGGGGCGGCCTCCGCTCGTCGCCCGCCAGGGGCGGCCTCCACCAGCTGGGCGGACTCCCCCTGGAGTCCGCCCAGGTCGCCCGCTAGTGGGCGGCCTCCGCTGGCCGCCCGCCAGGGGCGGCCTCCGCCAGCTGCGCGGACTCCCCCTGGAGTCCGCCCAGGTCGCCCGCTAGGGGGCGGCCTCCGCCAGCTGAGCGGACTCCCCCTGGAGTCCGCCCATGTCGCCCGCTAGGGGGCGGCCTCCGCCAGCTGGGCGGACTCCCCCTGGAGTCCGCCCAGGTCGCCCGCTAGGGGGCGGCCTCTGCTTGCCGCCCGCTAGGGGCGGCCTCCGCCAGCTGGGCGGACTCCCCCTGGAGTCCGCCCAGGTTGCCCGCTAGGGGGCGGCCTCCGCCAGCTGGGCAGACTCCCCCTGGAGTCCGCCCAGGTCGCCCGCTAGGGGGCGGCCTCCACTCGCCGCCCGCCAGTGGCGGCCTCCACCAGCTGGGCGGACTCCCCCTGGAGTCCGCCCAGGTCGCCCGCTAGGGGGCGGCCTCCGCTCTGTCAGGGGCGGACTCCCCCTAGAGTCCGCCCAGTTCTCTCAGGATCCTTCCGTTTGCTCCTCAGGTCGCTCAGCCTGCCTGCCCTCTTCTAGCTTCCAACCGGAAGTCTGCCCCAGCAGAGAAAAGGCCAGTCCGCGGAGTCCGCCGAGGTCATCGACCTCATTTTCTCAGTCCGCCGAGTCCGCCGAGGTCGTCGATGATGACGTCACTGGGCCCGCTTCTAGAAGATTCTCCCCGGGCCTATAAATAGCCCCCAAGGCCTCTCATTCTAGACGCGCGAGAGGAGAACTGCCACCTTGATCAAAGTCTGCGGACTCAGTTTCCCAGTTCGTCAAAGTTGATCAAGCAAGATCTGCGACCTCAAATCTCCAGTCCGCCCAGGTCGTCAAAGGCTGTGGACTTAGTTTTTTCTGTCAGCAGCAGGCAGCTTGAGCAGCATCTGCAGCATCAGTTCTCCAGTCCTCTGCAACCTCTTTTACTTAGTCTCTGGCAACTCTTTTTCTCAGCCGCCAGCTTCCCCTTGTACCTTTTACTATTTTTACATGTAATGGTGCAATAGCAAGTTGTAAACCTATTTGATTAAAGGAAAAGCCCGTTGCAAGAGTGACATTCAAGCCGCGGCGGGCGAAGTCCGCTGTTTCTGCTGCTAGCGGCCTCCTCTCTTCTTCTCTCCTCCCTCGGCATCAACCTGCAAAGCTAACCATCAAAGTAGCTGTCTGCTCGACAATACCTGAGCAAGCTTCTCCTCCATCCCCGCAACCCTTCTTCCTTCACCCTTAGTTTGTGAGATCGAACAACCCGTTAACTGGTCGGTGTCGCATTTCGCGCATCAACACGGGCGAAAATATCGCGTCCGGGCGAAAATATCGCGTCCGGGCGAAAATATCGCGTCCGGGCGAAAATATCGCGTCCGGGCGAAAATATCGCGTCCGGGCGAAAATATCGCGTCCGGGCGAAAATATCGCGTCCGGGCGAAAATATCGCGTCTGGGCGAAAACAACGCGTCCGGGCGAGAAATTCGCCTCCGAGCAAAAAAATCGCGTCCGGGTGGGAAAATCGCGTCCGTGTGAAAAAATCGCGTCCGGGCGAAAAAATAGCGTCCGGGCGAAAAAATAGCGTCCGGGCGAAAAAATCGCGTCCCTGTGAAAAATTTGCTTCGGGGCGAAAAATTTGCTTCGGGGCGAAAAATTTGCGTCGGGACGAAAAATTTGCGTCGGGGGTGATAATATCACGTCGGGGCGAAAATATCGCGTCGGGGTGAAAATTTTGCGTCCGGGCCAAAAAATCGCGTCTGGGTGAAAAATATCGCGTTCGGGCAAAAATATCGCGTCCGGGCGAAAATATCGCGTCTGGTCCAAAATATCGCGTCTGGTGGGAAAAATCGCGTCTGGGGAAAATGTCGCGTTCGAGCGAAAAAATCGCATCAAGACAAAAAATTACGTCTGGGCGAAAAAATCGTACACAGACGAATAAAACACGTCCGGGAAAAAAAATTGCGTCCCGATGAAAAATTGCATTCGGTCGAAAAAATCACGTTCGGGCTAAAAATTGGTCTCATTTTGGAAAACCGGAGTTGTTGATCTCAATATCCGCCACTAGAGATAGATATTAAATGTATGAGTTTTTAGATTACAGTGAATATCGACGACTTTCCATCAGAAAGCCAATTCCATTTTAAAATTGTTGGTACGAACAAGAGAAATGACATTCATATTCTCAAAGCCAATACTTCAATATCAATGTCTGTGAAACGAACGGACTCTTACGGTCCGTTCGGCCCCATGGAATTGGAATTGGGGCAACAGAATTCCAATTCCAGTGTTCGGATGTTAGGAATTCGCTCGGAATTGGAATTGGTCCAATTCCATGGAATTCAATTTTGTACTATGACCAATTCTTATGGGTAAAGACAGATATTTCATGGAATTCAGTTTTTTACTATGCCCGTCGTTGCCCGATCTCATCGTCATCCCCGATCTCGCCGCCGCCGCCCGATCTCGTCATCGCCGTCCGATCTCGCCGCCGCCGCCCGATCTCGCCGCCGCCGCCCGATCGCCGCCTCCCTATCTCGCCACTGCTCACTCCCGATACCGCCACCACCGCCTGATCTCGCCGCTGACGACCGATCTCACCGCCGTCGCACGATCTCACTGTCGTCGCGGCCCGATCTCGCCGCCGCCGCCCGATCTCACTGTCGTCACTACCCGATCTCGTCGTCATCGCATGATAACGGCCCCGATCTCGTCGTCGTCGCCCGATCTTGCCATCGTCGACCGATCTCGTCATCGTCACCCGATCTCGTCATCGTCACCCGATCTCGTCATCACTGCCCGATCTCGCTGTCATTGCCCCATCATAATTAATTGTTTGTACACTACTTGAAGTTGATTTTTCTGGTGTTGTGTTTTTTTTGCCAATTTCTATATTTTCTTGGGATTGTAAAAGGAATAATTCCTTCCATCACTTGGTTTTGTTGCAATAGCTTCGTCCCGAGTGACACAAGACCCTAACTTCAAATTATCATGTTGCTCGGTCCTACTGGCATGAGAAAAAAAGAAATTCTAAACCAATTCCAATTCCAATTTTAGAAATCCATCCTACAGCCGAACAACTGCATTGGAATTCAGACCAATTCCAATTCTCACAGGAATTGGAATTAGATGAATTCCAATTCTGCAATTCCAATTCCAGGGGGCCGAACGGGTCGTTATTGTTTTTATCCAAGTGTCATTTTGCTAAGGAGCATCCTAGCTGCTTTGGCAGAGGTGGAGGCATCTTCTCAATGAGGACAAATTATTCATAATACGGAAAAAAGATGACGAGCCACCACCTCCACCATATCCATCACCGCCAAAGCCGACTCCACCTCCACCAAATCTGCCTCCACCTCCGCCAAAGTCGCTAGGACGCTCCGTAGCAAAATTAGCTCAGATACTGGAAAATATAGTGTAGCAAAAGTAACTCGGATACTTCAAAAATATGCCTCATTGGGCATCTTAAGTTTCATCTTTTCCAAAAATGAATCAACGAATTTAATTGACTTTGCAATGCCGCTGACTAATACATGGTTATCCTTGTTCATCACCATACCAAATAAGCACATTCTATTGTTTTCCCTCCACCAATTAGTACCTATCATTACACAACTTGGTGAACATGCAGCAAAAAAAGTAAGGTATTAAATGCACACTAGAATGAGAACTAGAAAAGACTGCCCACTTATCCACTAAGCGTAAACCTGGAGAAGTTTTCCTTGTCTCTAAAATTCACTCAGGATGTGCAGCATCAGCCATGGCCTAAAGAACCAAAAAGTTCAATTAGGATCTAATCACATAAACCATACTATCAATACATACAATAAACTCAGTTCAGCTATTGCACACATTTTTATACAATATATAAATTCCATCACAACAAATTATCATCATCATAACAATAACAAAACTCAGTTCAGCCATGACATTACTGCTACTAACTAGACTGTGAGAAGACCATGACCCTTGGATTTCAAGATGTAGTTAAATATTATAAATGTTTATTGATCATAAAAATAAATAAAACGGATGACAGGTGAAGAAAACTAATTAAATTGCAGCATACCTCAATAAAGGTTGCAACAATTACTCGACAAGCTGGTGAGAAACGTTGAACAATGCAGCAAGATGATGAAACACCACCCTCCTACCATCAATCACTAAAACCAAGATTCCCTGCTGATTGGAACAACTAATATTCAAAAGAGAAAAAGATGACGATATAATGTAAGATGAAACCCGTAGATAAATGTGTAAATACCCTACCCCTGAGTGGACTAGTCCTTACAATTGTCTGGCCAAGGATGCATAACAAATTCGAGAATCCATCAAAAAAAGCAATGTCAAATACATATATAACATCATAATGATGTCAACATAATCTATAATTAAATAAAAAAGTAATCATGTTTAAATTGTAAACTGAATATGCAAGTAAAAAATGAAAAATTTTGTAGTCAAAATCAAAAATTCAAGCTGGAATAAATAGTAATCGACCTGTGGATTCATCTCTGTGGTTGTCTGGTCACTGTTACTGAGTAGCTTTTCCTATATTCACCATAACCAAAGGTTTTCATATCAAAAAATAGAGGACCCATCAGACAAAAGGTGCAAAATTTGCACACACACACACACAACACTTTAATCTGAATACAAAACCAAAATAATTAGCATTACATAAAGTTATGTGAAATTCTAAAGAATCCCATCAAGCACTAAACACAAGAGGTCATGGATCCTAGATGAACACTAGACACAAGAGCATGATTGACGAGGCAAGACACTTCCCATTTTAAATCATCATCATCAAATATCAATTCATCCCATTTTAACTATCTATCCCTTAACAAAAGTAAATCAACACAAGATAACATTTTAGTACACTGGGATTATAGGAAGCAAGCCTCTGATCCTGTCGAGGATTAAGTCTTAGGTGCACCTCAAGCACCTTTAACAACATAGGTAAAGAATAATAACAACAATCATGAAAGACAGGAGAGCCATACAAACATACAAATTGTATTAATAAAAATCTATCCATGAATAACCATTGTATCTACTCAACCTAGCCATTACAATCTCTGATTAAGCTCTAGTAGCATATACCTCGACAGTGTTAAAATTCTCCTTAAACTACTCTTGGATAGCCAACCTAATAGAAATGAACTTCCACTATCTATCTTACTCTAATCATGTCGCTTTGGTTGTGTGCGGTGATATCAAAATAAATACCAACAAAAATACTTGAACTATTAAAATACACTAATAACTCATAACAAAATGACATAATAATGCGTACATAAAATATTACAGACTAACCAGTGTGGACCCATAAAATATTAAAGCCTACCTGTCATTGAATTTAGGTTCAAGAGCACAATTTATTTACTTGAACATCAAAACTAGGAAATGTGTTACTAACTTTAAGCTTGATAGGATCAGATCTTAAATATCAGTAGCTAACACTTACAGTATTGGTACCTGGATGATTGCAATCCCATCAGATAATCTAGCAATTCTCTCATTTACTATTTTCTTATCAAATTTCTCTACTGTATTATGTAAAATGTAAACAGGTTTCACATATTACTGATAAGAAGAACAATTTTTTAATCAAGGTATACCCAACTAAGTCCCTTTACTTCTTCGTATCCAAAAACTTGCTTGAAATACTAAAAGATTTGGTAATATCAGATTAATCAAAGCATGCTAAAACAACCTATAACATTAACAAATTAGCACATTGATTGCAACTTAGGCCAAAAACTCAAACCTAATGTTGAGGATATCAAAAGACAAACATGTAAATGCAAAGTGACATAACAGTAATAGTACTAAAATTTTGGCAAGTGAAGTAAAAATTGAACTGCAAGTGAAGTAAAAAAGTAAAGCACACAAACATACTAACACATATACTCTTCAATATAAACACACACACACACACACACACACACACACACACACACACACACACACACACACACACACACACACCCTTAAACTCTTCAATACATACACACACATACACTCTTCAATACAAACGCACGCACGCACGCACGCACCACCACATAAACACAAGAATACATAAATAAATTCATATGCACCTACACATCAACAAAAACACAAATACACACAAAAAACCACACAAACATACTAACAATAATACACAAATCCACACAAACACACCAACAAATTTAACATACATACACACTTACAACAACACACACACAAATAAATTTATATGCACATGCACACATCCACACAAATACACACACAAAACCTCATAAATAGACACTAACAATATTAACACACTCATCCACAAACACACATACACAGAAACACACCAACAAATTCAACACACATACACACTTATAACTACACACATAAACACATACATACATACAAGTCCACACAAACACACTCGAACAATCATACACACCAACAAATTTAACATACATACATACTTACAACTACAAACACACATAAATTTATATGCACATGCACACATCTACACAAACACAAATACACACACAAAAATTCATAAACAGACAATAACAATAATGCACACTCATCCACAAACACGCAAACACACTTACACCAACAAATTCAACACACATACACACACAACTATACATATAAACACAAATAACACATAGATACATACTCACAAGCCCACAAAAACACACTCAAACAATCATACACACCACCACCACATAAACATAATAGTCACACACAAATAAATTAACATGCACATACACACATTCACACATGTAAACATGAACACAAATACTGAGCCCGAGACAAATTTATAAAAAACTAAATCACTCGTTCATTAACATTAACAATAATAATATCACACATTCCTCAATAAGAAATTAGAACATTATCATTCATAACTTGGAAGTTGGAATCAATCGTAGCATTCAAAACTTCTATAGCAAGAAATCCATATAATAGAAAATTAGAACAAGGAATAAGAACATCAATGAGAATAAGAACATCAACAATCTCATTTCTCAAACATCGACATTCAATATAACATGAATCAAAACAAGCAGACGGAAGCAAGGGCACGAGATTATACCTACAATAGACTAGAAAAGGCCAGCCAACTGGGCTAGGAATAGAAAAATTCGTTCTTTCAGAAAAGGAGGCACCAATGAAATTAGGAAAATGCATAAACTTGAAGATTGGAAATCAGAGAAATGGGAAATTAGGTGATTTGAACTTAGAAATACAAAATCAAAACGTAATGGAAGCATTGAAATTAGGAAATCATGAGACTTGAAATCAGGAAGTTAAAGAAATAGAAACTCATTGATGAAGTCACAACTACAACTAATTCATCTTCAATGGAGATGAATGAAATATTCACTTCTTTGTTGAGGCTGTTAGGGCACGACCGACTGGAGTAACTGGACCGAAGGAGGTTTTGAGGACGACACTGGTGATGGAGATGAATGAACAAATCACAGAAGAGGCGCGTGACTAGGGTGAATCAAGAAGGAGAAAGTGAGAATGGCGACCACTGCGACGAATCAAAAAGGAGAAACAAGAGGACTGCTTGTCATGATGGGAGGAACGACGAGGACATCTCATTAGAAGGAATGGCGATCGAGGAAGCGGATACGGTTATCAAGAAAGTGTTGGGAGGTTTTGTATTAGAAATTTATAAAAAAATTATTAATTGTTTTAGTGTGTGAGTAAATTTTGAATGAGTTGAGATAAGGATTAGGCAACACATTTAAATGTGTTGTAATGTTTTTTAAAGGCAATATATAATAACAATTGTCTAAAGTGAAATGACAACTGCATCATTTTTGAAATGTTTCATATAAGGATTTAGAGATCATTTATTCAATGTTGCAGAAAAAGTGTTGCCTAAAGACGATAATCTATTGCAACACTTATAAACTGTTCTCTATATTGGTTTAGACAAAATATTTTTAAATGTTGTCGAGAAGGTGTTGCTAAAGGCTGAAAATGTTATAGTGGTGTTTTTTTTACCCTTTTCAGGTTTTCCATGTAAAAATGCCCCTTGTCATTTGCTGCGGTTCACTCGACTGTTTCATGCCCGGTCCAATTCCAAGCTAAGGAGGTCCGATTTCTTTGGACCAGGGAAAGATCGGGTGACTCGCAATAGTTTGGCATCGTCTGTGGAAGGTGTTCTCAAAAGCTCTAACAAATCTCAGCATTCCTCTAGCTCGCAGCAATGACAAAGGGAAGCGTGCAAGCTACCAGCCAGCCGACCCTCAAAGAGCCTAGCGATCAAGCATCCATCGACTTATCCGCCTGCTCGGTGCCATGCATCGAGTAACTAATTTCCGCACTGGCATCATTGGTGGAAGAGCGCATGCACTAGATGGAAGAGCGTCAGACACAGACGTTCACCTTATTGTGGGAGATCATATCTTCCCAAACCTAGGGTACACATCCCATGGAAAGCAACCAAGCCTAATACCCCTCGGGACACCGATCGCTCAGTGGGGTAGCCCTCGCCATGCGCCCCACGGAGACTCGGGGGGGGGGGGGGTAGCGCCCGCCAGAAGCCCAACTCCCGAAAAGGACAACAAACCCCTCAACGAAACATTGCAAGGCAGGGGGAAACAATACTCGACCGAGCTCGGCGCCACTCTCATGGAGGTTCTAGACGCCCTCAGAAACCACCCCCAACTTCGGAGTCCAAAGGCACTCCCTCAGGGCATGGGCAATCGATTCTAGTTTTGCCACTTCCACAAAGGAAATGAGCATGACACTGAAGACTGCATGCGTTTGAAGGAGGAGGTCGAATGATTCGCACATCATGGACTCCTCAAGAAGTTTCACGGAAAGGCTCGGGTCGTACCACCAACCCTGAAAGAGTCCACGGAGGGGCATCACCATGAGGGGACTCCTCTCAGGAAGCCGCCAGAGTCGGCCTAGCCTACCATCCCCATCCTCTCGAGATCTACTCCTTAGTACATCCTAACAACCCTTGGGAGCCCGCTGGTCAAAGTACCCAGGATAAAGATCGACAAAGATGTATCTGCCAACTTGTTGTTCCTATCAACTTTTCTCCAGCTCGGAATATCCGGGATAGATCCAACTCGGTTCAGGGGGAGTATATGTCACAGGGCACCCAACGATCCCGATCGTAGGAAGTGTCATCATTCCAGTTGTAACATCTCGACTTGTTGTTGGGTCACTAAAACCCTAGTTGACCTAATAAAAGTGACCCAAACCTTTACCCAAGGCCCAAAAGAGTTAGGAGGTGACCCTATTTGGAGATGTTGAGCTAATTAACTGCTATTTGAGTTTCGTCAATTTCTATAAACTCATTCAGTCGATATGAATGTGATGTGACTTGTTGTATTGCAATCCGAGATCTAACGGTAAATATGACCATTTTGACCATCGTAGCATGCTGCGATGCACAAATATTGATTATTGAGTAAATGAACTTCAATTTGACCTCGGTCAGTGAAGTTGGTTTTGTGTGGTCAATACGAAGTCAACAAAGTTTGTTCTAGTCAATTTCGATATTGAGTGGTCAAACTATGGTCAACCAAGATTTATTATGCACCAAAAAGTATGCGAACATCAATTGTACCATGATACCCCAACATTGACCCATCTCCCAACGACGTGGACCTACTTGGACCTTGACGCAAATGGGGGACCCACCTTAGGGTTTACTTTGGTCAAACCCTTAAAATTTCAATTTATTTTGGAATTTTTTCAAATGAGGGATTCTCCTCCCCATCATTGAAAGGCTTGGGCTCCACCTTCCAGCCCAGTATGGGCTTTGAACTTGCTAATAAAAATCACTAAGGGTGGTCCCTGGGCCAAGCCAAGCAAGCCCTCTAAGTTCTCCCATCCCCTTCTCTTTCTTTCCCCCAAAAAGCCCAGCCCATTGTGGCTTCCCCTCCTTTTCCACGTGATGAATAAGCAGAAGCCTCCAGCTGTCCATGGATAGCTGGAGGGTGGAGATTAATCCCTCCCTAAGGAGGGTTTAATACCACATCGATGGGAGGAGGAGATGGGGGCTCCTCCCTTGCTATATAAGAGTCTTCACCCCTCTGCCTGAGCTCACACAGCTTAGTCGAGCCAGCCCAACCCCTTGCCCAAGCCTCTCCTCGCTGGAAACCACCAGTTCGAACCCGCCACCTTCCACCACCTTTAATGGAGACTCAGTCAGGCCCCTCCCGAGTCCCCTAACTCTAGGTGGAAACTCTCCCCCTCCTCCTTCACCACTCCTATAACGTGCATGCCTCTCCCAGTGGCTGGAGCATCGCCGACACCACCCGAACCAAGCTCCAAGTCGGGCAGTTACATCGTGTGGTGAGCACCTCCCAGTGCCAATGGTGGAATTGGGAAGGTGCCACACCATTAGTGAAGACCCTCCCCGGTGGTGGAAGGTCGTGGTGTCGCCGGAAATCGCCGCTCCGGCGGCACCCAAAAATTATATATTTTTCCTTTATTTTATTTTTCCGGCGGCAGTTGGCGATGCCAGGATGCCAGGCCATCACCAGAGGGAAAGCCCGACCCCAGACGCACCGGGCAGGGGTAGTGATGTGGCTAGAAAGCCACCATAGAGGTAGGGTGGTGCGACATCGCTGGGAGCAGAGCAGGTTGTGTCACCATGCTCTCGGGTTCATTTTTCTGGCAACGACTGGCATCTCCTAGCTACCGGACAACCGCCAAATAGTTCACTGGCCCCCAGCGAGTTGGCCAGGGGAGGCGTCATGGCTTGACTACCACCAGGAGGCGGAAGAAGCCCACAAGTTTCTGTCATCGGGAATACCTAGCCACCATCTGATCTCTACCTGGAGATCAGGCGGCTAGAAGCTCATCAATTCCCGCCCCCGCATAAAATTCTGGACCCCCACAGTGGATCCATGCTCAATCTGCTGTGGGGACAGTAGGATAAACACTCATGTCTGGCTCAATCTCAGCCACAGATTTTTGTTATCTTTGGGCCAAATTTTAAATCAGAACTTAAGAATTTTTCCGACATAAATCTAGGCTCATAGGGATAAATCTTTGAACATGAGAGTTGTTCCCCTTGTTTATGGCTATCTACTTAAATTATTGGGAATTTTATAAGTTAATTTTATGCATAAAAAATCGTAAATAAGATTTATTTGCCCAATTAATAGGCCCAAAAATGATCGGAAAATTTTGGAAACAAATTTTAGGCTCAATTAGGCTCTCTTTGATGTTGTGTAAAAATTTGGGGACTTGTGGGTGAAAATTGAAGATTTTTTCAATTTTTTGAAGCCTAAGGTCGCATTTTGAATTTGATACGTTCAAATATTTCAGAAAAAAAATCGTGGGGTGCGATCATGTTTTAATTTGAGAATCATGTTTTTAATTAAATAAATGATGATAATTATCGAAGCGAGATCTCAAACTCAGAGTGTTTCGAGGATTTTTGCAAATTATTGAGTTCCTTTTTAAAATAATTCTTGGGCATTTTGTGCAAATCGGGAGGCGAGTAGTACAAGCTATGAGTCGGGAAATGCCCAACCTTAACTCAGGTGTGGAATTTTTCCCATATTTCGAAATTATTCTCGAGCTTGAAGTTCAAGGAAAATCAGGCTTTCTAAAAGATGCTCGGAGTCAGTCAGACTCGAGCTATTAAGTTGGTTATTATTCTTGAATGAATGATAAAATGTGAATCCCATAACAAGCTTCTTCGGTCCTATTAAATTGTGTTTGAAAGGTGCAACTGAACTAATATTGGACTTTAATAATGAGTGAAACTCAAAAGAGGCTTTCTCAAAATAGAAATGTAACTGTTCATTCCTCCTATGAATGGAGATGGAACTGAACATTCTTCCTATGAACGGAGATGGAACTAAACTTTTCTCCTATGAACGGAGATGAAACTGAACTTTCCTCTTATGAACGGAGATGGAACTGAAATTTTCTCCTATGAACGGAGATGGATCTGAAGCCTCCTGAGAATGGAATGATTGGACTACTAACCTTTTTATTTATTTTATTTTCATTATTTTAGTCTTGTACTGGCCTAGTTCCTTTTAATACTTTTAGTTCAGTACTTTTCCCCACTGGGTTCTCTCCACTGGTTAATGTAAATTTTCAGAATTTGTCAGATGTTGCTCACATCCAAAAGTACACTTGGTTATATGTTAGGACCTAGGTAGTGTGGCACGACCACACCCAGAAGTGGTAGGACTGGCCACTGTCACCGACGACCACATCAGTGAGGCCCTTGGGGTTTGCTAACCTGCTTGAAGAGAAGCGGGCCAATCTATGTCGACATAGTGGGTGTGTGCAGGTTTGAATATGTTAGAACCCCATGTTTGATTTGGGCTAGGTTCACTCCTAGGTTGTTTGACCCACTTGTATAGCCAGGGTCAAAGTCTAGGTCTAAGTTAGTCTTAGTAGAGCAGATCTTATAAAGACAAGCATTAGACTTCATTTCAAATACCAAGACTCAGAATTTATCTGTAGATCTGATATCAGTTCGAATTTCGTCAAACTCGGCTCGAAGATCGTCAATCTCCGATCGACGATCACAAAGGTAAAATCTTTGAGCTAAGCTCGACGATCTCAGAGCTCAGATCGACGATTTCCAGTCTCAGTTCGACGATCTTCTATCTCAGTTCTGCGATTATTTATCTGTGTTTGACTACCTTTTTGCGCAGCTGTCTTGAAGATTTCATTTTTATTTTGTCAAGGCTATTTATGAAATCAAATCTTTGGTAGTTAATGCTGATGTTATCAAAGCTTATAGCCGTTTCTTTTGCAGCATTAACTACAGGTTTTCACAGAGTTATTATATTGTCTTATATGCCAAAGACAGTTGAGGAAATCATTTATTGTAGATATTGTAGCCGTTTCCTCTCCTCGATTCCAGCAGAATAATTAAAGGAATGTTTTTGAAATTCAAGTCAGTAATTTCTTTTATCCCTCCAAAAAGGAAGAAGTCTGTCGATTCCATCATCACATAGAAAGAGACATATAGAGAAAGACAGAAAGCTGTTCCTGCTAACATCCTAAAAACATTCTGAAGCAGATCTTCATCAGTTTTTCTCATTATGTTAGTGCTCTGAAGAAGAAGCAAGAAGAACAACCTTTATAAATCAAGAGTCTTTTTGTTCTTCTCTTCCAGGACCTTGCTAAGACATTCCAGCACCATTTGTCTGAAGCTCCTGGACCAAGTCTCTCAGTTGAAGACCTACTCACCCTGTGCAAAGCTTCCCAGCCTGAACCCTTCTACATCTTAGGGGGAGCTTTGACAACATCTCTGAATCCACTAGTCTTCTCAGTTGTATTTGAGAAAAGAGAAGACAAAATCAGTCTCTCATCCCCACCTCTGTACAGGGTTTTAATTCCCTTCAAAATTATTCTAGTTCACAAGTCTCCTTCAAAAAGATTTGAGTTGGTTTTTGGGAACCTGATTAAAAGCTCATTGGTGGCAGTCACCTGATCAAAAACCTGTAGTGGATTTCTACCAAGGGTGGTAGAAGAGTGAATGTACCCAGTTGGGGAACCACTATAAAATTCTTGTGTTGTCTGGTTGTGCTTTCTGTGTTCTTGTGTGCTTGTGCTGTAGTTAAGATTAGCTTAGTTTATTTGCTTTTATCTTTTCTGTTAAAAGATTTTTTATAACTCTATTCACCCCATAGAGTTATTCAGAGTTTATCACCCCCTTTTTCTTTCAGAATACCTGTAGTGTGCGAGGTTTGAATACCTGCGGTGCGTGCGGTTTGAATACTAGTAGTGTGCGCGAGTTTGAACACCTGAAGTGTGTTGGCAGGTTTTGAATACATGTGGTATAATTATAGGTTGTGAGTACCAGTTGGTTGTGATAGCTAATCAAGCATCCTTTTAAATAACTGATGCTTATGCTGCTACTTTCGAGTTATTTTATGTTACACTCTTTTAAATATTTGTTCCTAGCTTAAGAAATGAAAATGCACTATATGAAATTATGTTACTAACTCTCTTGTGCTTTGACTATTTACTTATTGTTGGGTGCATAGGCTTATCCGCGGGATATGGATCCGGGGAGGAAATGTGTTTTCACTTATCTCTGTGACTAACAGTTATTTTAATAACCATTCAAAGGAGGCAGAACATCGTGAAGTCCAGTTGCCACGGGATGGTACGCCAACTGACATGACTACCATAGCAGAAGCATCCCTATTGTCTCAAGATTTCTGAGACGTGAGTTCCTAGAGTGCAGGCTTGAGAGAGAGAGAGTGAGAGATCTAGTAGTAGTCCTTTTGAAGCCCACTGCCTCGTTTGTATAAATAGTGGCTACGACCTATGATTTTACTCTGTTAAATATATATGTTGTTATATATATATTTTGGCTTTTTATTATTGCTTCTGCATATCTGTGATGTGATGTGAATATTGTGATTAATGACCGATAAGGCTGTCAACTAGTGCTTATTAGAGTGGGTTATAAACACTTGGGAAGCACTGAGTGGCCATCTTTGGTAATAGTCCCGTCTTTGACCTGACCCAGACAAAGGTTGGGAGAGGGGGTCTTACATATGGATTAGAGCTGTTACGATCCATCCTTGTGGGGCATTCTAAGGATCCTTTCATCCCTCACTTCATTCTTTGGTTCGGGACAAACCATGTAGTGTAAGCTTGGTGGACCCTAGTTTTAGAGGCTTACAGATTCTAGACTGCACGGTAGACGCCTACACACCTTTTGTTTTCGCTTTTGTCAGTCTTCTGCAAATTTTCCTGACTTTTGCAAAGTACTGACATTATTCCTGTTACTTCTCCATATACCGAAGTCCATTAATGGGAGGTCGTCTTCTAGAGTTTACGTTCCCGTCACTCCACCTCCAAACCCAGTGCTCCTGCGGCTATACCGTTTGCTGAGACAAACTTAGGGATGATGCTGACAGACATACTAACTACATTCTAGATTACCATGACACAACTACCGTAGCAGCTTGCAGTACCTACAAACCTCCTTATGACTTTTTGGGGGCTAAGGTATCCCATGTTTAGAGGTATAAAGACTTCAATGCAGGAAGAGGAGTGGGTGGAGCATGTGGACGAGCTTTAGTGGGCATGATGTTCCCTGCAGTTTCTACAGTCTCTCTTGCGGTGACCTTGTTAAAGGGATGTGGGGTAAATTGGAAACAATGTACTTGATTTGAAGAAGCCATTTCAACTCAATGATATACAAAAGTATGTATTTGATGTATGTTTCAGTTCATGCATGCAGGTTGCCTATATCATATTGATTGGACAGGTGGTCCAAGTTATATTGACATGTGGACTTAAAGAAGATGACTGAAAAGGCAGAAAATTTCCTAAGTCTAAAAGCATTGATTGAAGCAAGTTCACTCAACACCATACAGCTAAAAGTGCTGAGTGAAGTCAGGACAGTCAACACCTAGCAAGTTGCAGTGCAGAGAAATGGCTAAGTACAAAAGTGTCGACACACTTCAACTATGTCGACATCTTTGCAGGAGCAGTGTCGAGTCAAGTCAGTTATTTTGACACTTTGAAGTTCAAGTCAGCAGTGTCGAGACAAGTCAAATATCTGGACACCTTAAGACAGAAGTGTCGAGACAATACAACTGTCTCGACATAATGAAGACTGAAGTGTAGACTTAAATATGTCGACACCCAACAGACTGAAGTGTCGAGACAATTCAACTGTATTGACACAGTGAAGAATTAAAACAAGTGTCGACACCTGGAAGATAGTAGTGTCGATACAATTCAACTGTCTCGACACAATGCATATTTAAAGGCATCGATACAGTCAACAGTTGTGTCGAGACAAGTCAACTGTCTCGACACCTTCAAGTTCAGACTGAAAATTCTACTAAGTAATATTATGTCGAGACTACTAAGATTTCTCGACACCTTCTAAGAACACTTAAGTAATATAGTGTCGAGACACTTTCGACTTCTTGACACTTTTGATCCTGAAGTTGAACAGAGTCAACACAGAAGTGTCAAGTCAAGTCAGAAATGTCACATCATCTACAGTAACGTGAAAACTCATCAGAAACTGTTTGAAGGAAGACTTAAAGTATGATGGCGTAATGATGATGTCATCTATCAAAAGCCAACAATCCAAGAAGGCTATATATAGAGGGGTCGTCTACACAGAATATAACAACAATCAGAAGGAATCAATCGATCAATCATTTCTCTTAAGTTAGAGGAGGGCGAAAACTCCAAGAAGAAGAAGGAAGACGAAGGTCTTCAATAAAATATTTTGATCCTTTCAACAAGTTGATCAGAGGATTAAGGTGGATCAGTTCTACAAGTTCTTTAAGGAAATCAAGCCGATCAACATCAAGAACTTACAAATTCAGTGAAGAATCATTTTAGCCAGCCTGTTCATCAAAAATCTATTCCATGCTGCTGAATTGAAGAATCTGAATTCTCAGATAAGTCAGATTACAGAATTGCTATTCTCTGAAGATTATTTTCTTTATTATTTACCTCTTAATTTTATAAGATCTCTTTGAGATCTGAGTGGGTAGGAGATAAAATCTCTTAGTTGCAAGCCTGATTTATAATGGCTGAGGTAGGGTTCTTGAAGGGCTTGAGGTAGGTGATTTTTGTGGGATCACTGAGGTGTAAGCCTGTATTATAAAGGCTGAGGTAGGGTTCTTGAGGGACCTTAGGTAGGAGATTGGGTGAATCTCTGAGGTAGGACCTGTTGGTCTGAGTGTAGGTTTCTTAACAGAAACAGAGCCTATAAGATCTTTTGATCTGAGTTGAAGAGGAGGAGATATAACCTTATCTAGCACATTGCTAGTGAGGAAGAAGGGGGAAAGTAGATGTACCCTAGATAAAGAAACCACTATAAATTCTCTGTGTTCAGTGGTTTGCTTGTGCTGTGTTCTTGTGAAAGTTTTTTTTTCAAGTATCTGCTAAATATTTAATATAAGTGACTAAGAAATTTAAAAGACACATATTCACCCCCCTCTTGGTGATTAACTACCTATAGATTTATCTTTAAAGTGGTATCAGAGAGAGGTTGTTCAAAGAAAGACCTAACAGTCAGAAAAGGATCGTAAGGGTGGTTGAAATATATCAGATCTAATGGCTTCAGAATCTCACAGAGAACTCAGTTCTATGAAGCTTACTATATGTACAAAAGACAATATTGCTATTTGGAAGCAAAGAGTGAGATTATTCATGGAGGCATCAGATCCAAGAATCTTTATCACTGTACAAGAAGGACCATATATTCCCATGAAAGAATCTGTCTTAGATGCAAATGTTCAAACCCCTAAGAGTCTATCTGAGATGACAAATGATGAGGCGGTTCTTGCCACCATAGATAAAAGTGCACAAACATAATTGTTAGTGCAATAGATAATTCAACCTTTCAAAACTTAGTCCACTGTAAAACATCCAAGGAGATGTGAGACACTGTCATAGTCTATATGGAAGGCACATAAGAAGTCAGGGATGACAGAAAGTCTCTACTCAACCAATAATATGTGGCATTCAGGCAAGGGAAGACTGATTCTATAGAACTATATTATGAAAGGTTCTTTAGAATTGTCAATGATTTTAGGAATTATGGCAGACAATTCTCATACTATGAGCTTAATGACAAGTTTCATAGATCCCTAAATAAAGAATGAGATATAAAGATTTGTGTTGTAAGAGAAATGGGGAATCTGAGGAATATGTTACCCCAGGATTTGTATGGGAAGCTATTATCACATGAGCTTTAGTTAAATTCTAGAAAAGCTAAAGCTGAATCTATCAGAAGTTCAAATTAGACTAGATCTTTGGCTTTCAAAGCAGTCACATCAAAGAAGGCTAGAAGAGAAATTCCATCATCACCAAGAAAAGATGAAGATACAGATAGCACTAGAACTAGTTCTTCATTAGAAGAATTGTCAGATGATGAATTGGCACTGTTCACCAGGCAATTCAAGAAGATGATGAGAAGAAGGAAGCAATGAAACAAGAAGAAATCATCTGGACCAAGTTCCAGCAAAAGCAAAGACAAACACAAAAACAACTCCGTGGATAGGTATAATTCAAACTAGAACAAACAAATTAAGACTAACATTATTTGTTATTGCTGTAATAGGCCTGAACATGTCATTGCTGACTGTCCAGTAAAGTGAAAGGAGAACAGGAAGTCCAAGGAAAGGAAGCTCTATAAAGACAAGAAATCAGAAAAGGGTCTAATGGCAAATAAGCCAAAGAATTTATCTTATAGTGATACTGATTCAACTGAATCAAAAGAACATGCACACATTGGACTGTTCTCCTGTGAAGAGGAATTCATTAGATAGGACATATAAAAGGGCAATAACTCCACAACTTCATCACTCCATGGGGACTCTGAAGATGATATGAAGGTTAACATGATGACACTGTCTGATAATACCGAAATAGAAATTGCTGAATGTCAGGATACTCAGGTAATCTTTGACAATTCTATTTGTTCTACAACTTCTGTTCATGAGACAGTGGATGAGTTAGACTCATATGGCTCAAAGTTTGATTCACATAAGTCCAACTCTAAGACTGAACAGCAACAACTCACAGTTAAGTTTGTGAAACTGCGAGAGGCACTTGTAAAGAGTAAGAAGCTTGTCAAAGAATATCCCATTGAGATTGCATCATTAAGAGGTCTTAAGTACCGTCATGAGATGGCTACTCAGAAGATTGGTCTTCAAAGTTCAAAGTTGGCTAAGCTAACTAAGATCATTGATGATCAAATTATGTTGCTAAAACAAAAGGATGTAACCATTCAGGAGTTAAAACTCAAACTCTTGAATGAGAAAAGACTTGTTCAACTATTTTCTAAACCTAAAACTGTGCTCCCCATTATAAATACCTTCTCAGGAACTCCTAGAAGTGGAATTGGTTATGTTAAACCTAAGAGAAGAAGATGCATAAAGCTAACTGGACAAAAGAGTCCAGTCATCCCGCAACCCGTGTTTCAGACTAAGGGAAAAGAAATCCAAAAGTCTGGACCAGTAGGACCAAAATCATATGTGAATAGGAAAGCTATTCCTAATGTGCTTGCTCCAAGGAGGACTATTGTGACTGAGAGGCAAAACAACCATTTTGCTCCCAGTCAAAATGCAACTGTAATTTTTGTTGATTCCTATCCTAAGGAATGTCAACATAAAGTTCCTACTGTTTTACCAAAGAGGAGATACAACAGATATGAGTGCTGGTGTTGTGGAAAGATTGGACACTTTGCCTTGGACTGCTGGTTCAATCACACTGCGTCTCATGGGAAGAAAGTGTACCAAGCTAAGAAATTTCTAGGTGGTCTCAATGGAGCCCCAGCTAACAAGCACCTAGGACGCAAGACAATTTGGGTTCCTAAGGATAAATAAATTCTTATTTTGTAGGTATGCCCAAGCACCAGAGATAGACCCATCTGGTACTTGGATAGTGGATGTTTCAAACACATAACTGGAACAAAAAGCAATTTGAGGGAGTTTATTCTAGTGAAAAATGGACCAAAGGTGATCTTTGGTGGAGCTGATAAAGGGATTACCAGAGGTTATAGTAAGATCTCGAATGGCTTAGTCACTTTCACTGAAGTAACTTATGTGGAAGGGTTGCTACACAACCTTATAAGCATAAGCCAACTTTGCGATCTTGGCTATGAAATTTCATTCCACAAGGATGCGTGCCTTATAAAGAAGTCAAATGACACAAGAGGCTAGCTCATTTGAACTATAAGGCCATAGACATGCTTTTCAGTAAAGAGCTAGTTAGGAATGGTCCTAACATTAAATGCTCTAAGGAGAGCATTTGCTTTACATGCCAAAAAGGCAAGCAGAACAAAGCTTCATTCAAGATCATTAAAACCAAAGACTCTATGAGGTGTTTATACCTCTTGCATATGGACTTATTTGGTACTATGCCAGTTCATAGTCTAGGAAGGAAAGTCTACACCTTTGTGATTGTTGATGACTATTCCAGATTTACTTGGGTTTTCTTTTTAAGGAAAAAGTCTGAAACTCCTGATGTCTTTAAGACATTTGTCGAACAAATACATAATGAATTGAACAGTTCCATAGTTAGAATCAGAAGTGATCATGGAACCGAGTTTCAATTTGAATGCATGACAAAGTTTTGTGAAGAACTTAGAATTCAACAAGAGTTTTCCTCTCCAAGAACACTCCAACAAAATATGATTGTTGAGAGAAAGAACAGAACTCTCATTGAAACTGGAAGAACAATGCTGAGTGATTCTTATCTCCCAAAAATATTTCTGGGCTGAAGGTATTAACAAAACATGTCATGTTCTTAATAGAGCTTCAATCAACAAAAGGCTGAATAAGACTCCTTATGAGCTAATAAAGGGTAGAAAACCAAACTTGGCCTACTTCAGAATCTTTGGATGTAGATATTTTATCCTTAATAATGAGAAAACATACTTAACTAAGTTTGCTGAGAAGTCTTATGAAGGCATATTTTTTGGTTATAGTAACCACAGTAAGGCCTATTGGGTCTACAACTTGAGGGATCAAGTTGTAGAGGAGTTTGTTCATGCTGTATTTGATGAAATTTCCATGTATTATAATGATAAGACAGGTACATCAAGCACAACAAGAGAAGACTTGAAGCTAAAGGAGTTTTCAATAGAAGACTCAGTTCTAGCAAGCTAAAGTATACAAGATGGAGTCAACATTATTGAGAAAGTGCTTGCACAGGAACAACCAGAAGAAGAGACTCAGCAATAAGATGAAGCTGTTCAAAGAGAAGAGGTCACATTACCAGTTGCTGTCAGACATCTAAGGGATCATCCAAGGGAACTGATCATTGGAGATGTAGCTCATGGTGTGACCACAAGAAGTGGACAACACAACGTTGTAATGTACTCGAGTTTTCTGTCACAAACAGAACCAAAGAAGTTTGAATAAGCCAATGTAGATCCATTTTAGATAGGGGCTATGCAAGAAGAATTGAACCACTTCAAGAGATCTAATGTCTGGAAGCTGGTTCCCAGTCCAAATGACTGTAACATCATAGGAACCAAGTGGATCTGCAGGAACAAATTGGATGAAAATGGTGTTATAGTCAGAAATAAGGCTAGATTGGTTGCAATGGGCTATAGATAAGAAGAGGGCATAAACTTTGATCAAACCTTTGCACCAATGGCTAGATTGGAAGCTATTAGACTCTTTCTGGCATATGCAGCCTACAAAGGATTCAAGGTTTAACAAATGGATGTGAAGTCAGCCTTCCTTAATGGTAACCTCAAAAAAATGGTCTATGTTGAGCAAACCTCAGGTTTTATTGACTCTACTCATCCTAATCATATTTATCTTTTATTAAGAGCTCTCTATGGGTTAAAACAAGCACCAAGGGCTTGGTATGAGACTCTGTCTAAATTCCTTCTGGAGAACAAATTCTCAAGAGGGAAAACAGACAAAACACTATTCCTAAGTTAATTCAAAGGCAAGACCATCTTAGTATAAATATATGTAGATGACTATTGAAACCGAGAATTCAGTCTCTGTGGAGTTCGCCCTTGGGGAAGGGGTGATCACGCACATACTTCTCTCCTGTAAGGAAAATGACAAAGGAAAAGCAAAGGGGACTGACCCAAGGGCTCGACGCGGAGGTCCCTCCACACACCCGGAAGATCTTAGAGCACTTCCCCTCTCTTAGCCAAATGCCATGCTAAAGGCTACCTCAGAAAGCACAAGAAGGTCTGGGAATAAGTAAGCATGCCTTCTGAGGTGCCCCTTGGGTCCTATTTATAGATTTCTTAAAACAACCTGCAAATAGCCAACCTCCGTTGTTCTGAACAGCTATGTGCAGCCCATCTGGGTCTGCCAACAACGCAACTCCGCTGTTCTAACTAGCTCTGGGCAGGCCAGCGGGGGAAAAATGGTAAAAACACATCACAGAAGACTGGGCGAGTAGTCCCTGAGACCTCTACTCACCTGGGGCGGCGAGTGCTCGATAGAGCTGGCACTCACCGCCTCCCACAAACCATGGCGACCACGGGCCCAGTTGGCCCTGCTCGCCCATCGCTTGCCGAGCTCCACTGGGGTGAGTATGAGCCCGCCTGCTCCACTCGCCCCTCAAACATTTCACCCCACCTGGGCGAGTCGGGGGGGGGGGGGGGGCTGCCAAACTCCCCCCTTTGGGTGCTCTCCTGGGGCATGGACTACTATATTTGGCCTGCCTGATCCCCGTCGGGCCCACTCGCCGGATATGGGGTTGTACAATGACATTATATTTGGTTCTACTGATGAGTCACTTTGCACTGAGTTTGCCAAACTTATGCAAGGTAAGTTTGAGATGAGTAGTATGGGTGAACTCAAGTTTTTCTTGGGTCTCCAAGTTAAGCAAACTATAGATAAACTTTTCATTAGTCATTCTAAGTTTACCAAGGAGTTAATCAAGAAGTATGACATGGAAACCACTTCCATGAGAACTCCTATGGGGTCCAGTATGTCTTTAGACAAGGATGGTGCTTGCAAACCAGTTGATATCACCTTGTATATGGGCATAGTTGGATCACTACTCTATCTAACAGCCAGTAGACCAGACATAATGTATGCTACATGTGTCTGTGCTAAGTATCAAGCTTGCCCTAAGGAGTCTCACTATATAGCAGTCAAACGAATATCGAGATATCTAAAGGGCACACCTAAATAGTGATTTTGAACTGATAGGCTTTTTAGATATGCAGGTTGTAAAGAAGACAGAAAACACACTTTAGTTTCATGTCAATTCCTTGGAAGAAGACTAGTATCATGGAACAGCAAAAAACAAACTAGTGTAGCAATATCCACTGCTGAATCTGAGTATATTTTAGCTGGAAGTTGCTGTGCACAATTGCTTTGGATTAAGCATCAACTAAAAGACTACAACATTCAGTTAAGTAAAATTCCATTGTATTGTGATTCTACTAGTGCCATTTCAATTACAAATAATCTCGTGTCACATAGTAGAACCAAACATATTGAAATTAGATATCACTTTATTAGGGAGTATGTAGAAAAGGAAGACATTAATCTAGAATTTGTTTCAACAAATAGACAAATTATTGATATTTTCATTAAGCCCCTAGATGAAGAGAAAATTAATTTCTTTAAGTTTGAACTGGACATGTTAAATCTAGAATAATTAATGAATACATAAAGACTGATAAAAATAAGAATAAAATATTTGGTTAGTAATTAAGTTTACTTACATAAATATAAAGAATAGACCTAAAAAATGGCAGGTATCTATAGTTTAGAAAACAAAATATTAACTAAGTCAAAAGTTGTGTCGAGACACTAGAGAATGTGTCGAGACATCAAAGAAAGTGTAAAGACATCAGAAAATGTGTCGACACTGTATACTGCAATATGTCGATACACCAGAAAATATGTCGACACTGTATACTATAATGTGTCGAGACACTGAAAAATTGTGTCGACACTCTATACTGCAATGTGTCGAGACACCAAAGTAAGTGTCGAGACATCAAGGGTGTCGAGACCCTAAGGTATGTGTCGAGAGACATTATCCTTGTGTCTACTTGTGTCGACACATCTCGACAGACACTTTTTCCCCTGTGTCAAAACTAGGTCTTTACCTACAAATTTGGAACAATCTAAATGCAGCGTGCCATTTCGTCTTCAGGAAAGATTAGCCTATAAATAGGGTGTGCGAGTAGAAGTCGACTATGCTTTCTTGATATTGTTGATTCCTGAGTGTCGAGCCTTAGAACCCTGATCAGTTGACACTCATCAACCATTTCTCTCCACTCTCATGTCACCCAAGAATGATAACATCTTTGAAGGTTATGAACTTGTTCGCAATGGATTCGACTTGGCGTCTGAAGAAATTACGAATATAATTACCTAATCAATGAAGCAAGAGTTGAATATCCGCTTTCAGAGCCTTCAAATGTCTGGAAACGAGAAGTTTCAGAATTATTCTCAAATGATCATCTTGACTTAAACTCAGAAAAGATTAAGTCCAAAGTGAATGGAGCAAAGGTCAAAATCACAACTAGGAGACTGGCCAAGATATTTCAATTGCCAAGGATTGATCAAGAAGATGACCTAGATTCTGCCAAGATTGCAGAATCTTTGGAGTGGTGTGGATTGGCCCCAACCACAAAGATTGGAAGCACCCTAGTCAGGAAGGGTATGAATACCCAGGGCAAATTCCAGTCTGAGATAATAGGGAAGGTGCTGTTATGCAAAACAGGAGCACATGATAGGATTTTTGCATATATGTTTGAGCTAATGACAAGAATTATCTTCAAAGTCAAGACTAACTAGAGAAAATTAGTCTTTGATAAAATTGCAGAAAGCATCAAGAAGCCTAATATAGGCAGAATTATAAGCCTCTACTTGGTACAAGCCATTCCTGATAGTCTCAATCTCAAAATTAGATCTAAGATCAATCACATGAGAAGAATGGATATGAGAATACTAACAAGATGGGATAGAGTACTATCCAAGGAAACACCTATTGTAGAGAAGGAGAAGGAGAAAAAGAAGAAAGCAGTGGTTGTGGAAGAAGAATCTTCTAATGAATCTGAAGAACAGGGAAGTTCCAGCTCAGAGAAATAAGATGAAGCAGCACCTGAAAAATCTCTAAGGACATCTCCTGCTACTGGTGATCAGATGCACGGGGAGATAATCCCACCTAGGGATCCAAGTGAGGGGGAAAACCTAAATTTTTTGCCAGATATGGATTTAGATACTGTCAATACAATAGTAATGAAAGTAGTACTGGAGCTAGACACTGTTCTGGAATAAGAAGAGGTTCCTGAACAGGAAATGCCTGATAGGGAGATTGAGTATGCAGTCTCTATGGAGACTGAGGAAGAAATCTTTATGAATAAAGATACTGATATCTGGGGGGAGATGACAGCTCTTCCAAAGGATCCATCTCCTGATATCATAGATCTTGGTGCAGAAGGTGCAAGAGTTGAGGGGGAGATAACAGATCTAGCCCAAAATACTGAAGGAGCTAAAGAGACTAAATCAATTGAAGTAGTTAGTTCTTCTAATTATAAGGAGGAGGAAGCCCTTCAGATGAAGAAAAGAAAATTAACTGAACTCAAAAAGAGGAGTAGGAGCTATTAGAAGACTATTCAGTCTGGAACAACACCTGCTTCTCCTGTTGATTTAAGTTCAGTTCTAGTTCAAATGCAGATAATGCTAGATCAACAAAGAACTCAACTGGAAAAATATGTAGATGAAAGCAAAAAGGAATTGCAGTTCCAGTTGGCTCAAGAAATAAAATCTATTAGATTTAAGGTCAACTTTTTGAAGAAGGATATGACTGACTTCTTCCAGAGAGGAGCACACGTTGTAGTCTATCTCGCTCAATAGTAGGAGGAGTCCAAGAAAACTCAAGATGAAATAGCTGTTAAACAAGGATATGTCCTGTAAAACCAGACTAGAATGAATGAGAATATGATTGTAATGCATGATACTGCACTGGTTAAGATAGCTAAGCAAACTACAACTCTGAAGACCAAGATAACCTCTACCTCCAAAGATTTTGAATCTCACCTATCTACTCACTTAGCTTCTGTGGTTCAGGATATTAAGGCTTCTTGCAAAGAACTAGATGACCACTTGCTCAAAGCAAAGAATCATCTGTCCTTAGGGATTACCCATTTAGAGGGTCAAGTCATATTTCAAAAAAATGACTTAAGAGATCATGTAGAAAGAGAAGTCATAAAGGGAGAGAGAGTAATGATAAAGTCAAGCTCTGAACATGCTATTTGGACCTCTAATAGCATCAGAGAAACTCTAGGCTTTCCTCCCTTAAGGTATAATGAAGATCAAACTACTGAGTTTGGTATCCAACCAGCTTATTTTGAGGTCATTCAAACTACAGTAAAGTCCATGTACAATCCTCCACCACAGATTCAGAATATAGTATGTGAGGAGGTGGAGATGGATGATTCTGCATTGCTCAAAGAGAAAGAAGCTCAATTATCTAAGAAAAGATTCAATTTTGAGCAATGGAGTCCAACTTCTAGATCCATTATACTCACTATATGGAAAGCAGTCAATAACAATACAGCTGACAGAGAAAAATGGTATTCAGAATAAGAATGGGTCAAGCATACAAAGTAGCATGAGATCATTCATAACTTCAGGAAAGATCCGAAGGCAAGGAAGATCCTAGCAGATTCTATGGAACCCAGCAAATATTTCCCCAAGCCCTATCATTATCTTGAAAGGCAAAGGCTCAAGCAAGAAGAAATCTCTAAGGCTAAAGATGTCAAGGGCAAGAAAGTTGCTGATGACAAAGTGCCTGAAGTCAAAGCTAAAATACAATCAGTAAAAGACATTTTCATCAAAGAGCCAGAAAAATCTTAGAATATTGTTTCTTTTTCTAGGAACTATATAATTTTGTTTTAAGAACATTATAAAAAAAATTGGAAGGTGTAATCTTTTAACAAATTATAATGAAAAAGTTTGGTTGCACTTTATTATATCTGTGTTATCATTTCCGTGTTCTTTATAATTGTGTTCAACACTTTTCATGTACATCTTAATTATCATATTTTGGTATTGTGGTGTATATCATTGAATTGGGGTTATGACTTCTCCAATAGGAGGATATTGTTGGGTACATTGGAAACAATATACTTGATTTGAAGAAGCCCTTTCAACTTAATGATATACACAAGTATGTATTTGATGTATGTTTCAGTTCATGCATGCAGGTTGCCTATGTCATATTGATTGGATAGGTGATCCAAGTTATATTGACAGGTGGACTCAAAGAAGCTGACTGGAAAGGAAAAAAATTGCCTATGTCCAAAAGCGTCGATTGAAGCAAGTTCACTCAATGCCATACAACTAAAAGTGCTGAGTGAAGTCAGGACAGTCAATGCCTAACAAGTTACAGTGCAGAGAAATGTCTAAGTACAAAAGTGTCGACACACTTCAACTATGTCGACATCTTTGAAGGAGTAGTGTCGAGACAAGTCAGTTATCTCGACAATTTGAAGTTCAAGTCAGTAGTGTCGAGACAAGTCAGATATCTCGACACCTTAGGACAGAAGTGTCGAGACAATACAACTGTCTCGACATAATGAAGACTGAAGTGTAGACTTAAAGATGTCGACACTCGGCAGACTGAAGTGTCGAGAAAATTCAACTATCTCAACACAATGAAGAATTAAAATAAGTGTTAACACCCGACAGACAGTGGTGTCGAGACAATTCAATTGTCCCGACACAGTGCAGATTTAAAGATGTCGACACAGTCGATAGTTGTGTCGAGACAAGTCAACTATCTCGACACCTTCAAGTTCAAACTGAAAATTCTACTAAGTAATATTGTGTCGAGACTGCTAAGATGTCTCGACACCTTCTAATAACACTTATGTAATATAGTGTCGAGACACTTTTGTCTTCTCGACACTTTTTACACTGAAGTTGAATAGATTCAACACAAAAGCGTTAAGTCAAGTCAGAAATGTCACATCAACTACAGTAACGTGATATCTCATCAGAAACTGTTTGAAGGAAGACTTAAAGTATAATGGCGTAATGATGACATCATCAATCAGAAGCCAACAACCCTAGAAGGCTATATATAGAGGGGTCGTCTATATAGAATAGAACAACAATCAGAAGGAATCAATCGATCAATCATTTCTCTTAAGTCAGAAGAGGGCGACAACTCCAAGAAGAAGAAAGAAGACGGAGGTCTTTAAGAAATTCTTTTGATCATTTCAATATGTTGATCAGAGGAATAAGGTGGATCAATTCAAGAAGTTCTTCAAGGAAATCAAGCTGATCAATATCAAGAACTTACAGATCCAATGAAGAATCATTTCAGCCATCCTGTTCATCAAGAATCTATCCCGTGCTGCTGAATTGATGAATCCGAATTTTCAGAAAAGTCAGATTACAGAATTGCTGTTCTCTGAAGATTATTTTCTTAATTATTTACCTCTTAATTTTGTAAGATCTCTTTGAGATTTGAGTGGGTAGGAGATAAAATCTCTGAGTTGTAAGCCTGATTTATAAAGGCCGAGGTAGGGTTCTTGAGGGACCTGAGGTAGGTGACTTGTGTGGGATCACTAAGGTGTAAGCTTGTGTTATAAAGGCTGAGGTAGGGTTCTTGAGGGACTTGATGTAGGAGATTGGGTGAATCTCTAAGGTAGGAACTATTGGTTTGAGTGTAGGTTTCTTAATAGAAACTGAGCTTGTAAGATCTTTTGATCTGAGTTGAAGAGGAGGAGATATAACCTTATCTAACACATTGCTAGTGAGGAAGAAGAGGGAAAGTGGATGTACCCTAGATAGGGGAACCACTATAAATTCTTTGTATTCTGTGATTTGCTTGTGCTGTGTTCAGTGGTTTGCTTGTGAAAGTTTATTTTTCAAGTATCTGCTGAGTATTTAATATAAGCGGCTAAGAAATTTAAAAGACACATATTCACCCCCCTCTACGTGATTAACTACCCATAAATTTATCTTTCAAGGGATATGCAAGAGACTGGTGGAGGGAGGCCAACTGCTCCACGTTCAGTAGGTGACCTCTGACTGCCATCCTATAGGGGGAGTTTTCTGATGCTTTTAGAATTTCATATCGGATGTCGACCGAGCCATGTTGCAAGAGAGATTCCTACACATCCGACAGGGGACAGGAGCGTTCACGAGTACCAGCAGGAGTTTATTCATTTGGCTCGCTTTGCTACAACACTCACGGTTACTGATAGAGATCGGGCTGCTCGATTCTACTGAGGCCTACGTGATGATTTGAAAGCTCTGATCATGATTTCCCTGTCAACCTTCCATACGATAGCGACCTATGTCGCCGCACTAGAGCTGGACTAGTGGATGGTGGCCCATCAATACTAAGGGCAGGTAGAGGTCCCACATGGATAGGGACGAGAGAGAGAAGTTTCCCCCAATGATAGAAGACAGACTGGAGGCAGCGTCAGCACCGACAGCCTTATAGGCGCCCACCCCTGCCCAGATAGGCACATGTACCGCCAACCCCCCGATCAGCGCCACGGCAGGATCCCAGACCAGCTCCAGCACCCCAGCCTGCACCCGTGGCTCGATGAGATGTTACATTTACAGGGAACTATTTCCTTTGGCAGTAGCCGGGTCATATTAGATCCTTCTGCCCGCAGGTAGCAAGAAGGCCAGGGTTAGGGGAAGTACAGGGAGCAGTAACCATGAGTGGTTAGGGCCAGAGAAGCCGTAGAGGAAGACCATGGAGGTGAGATCAATAGGGTCGAGCAGTGCCCCTAGAGGCATATGCACTTGATCTTCAGCACGGGCCAACACCTAATGTAGTGATAGGTATATATCTCTGACTCTAGTGATACGGTGTATGATGTGATACCTATGATAAGACTATATCTATACTCTGTACATATATACTTATATCTAGTGTGTATATTCGATGTATGATATATATACCTATATGTTATCCGGATTACTCTTGGTAGAAGGACATCTTGCAAACACCTTTTGATATTGGAGAGACACACTCCTTCGTTTCACAAGATTTTATTGTGGCTAAGAAAAATGTTGTCTGATCGTATGGAATGTCAATTTATATTCGACAACCATATGGATCAGCCATGACTTTTATAGATAAATGCTCGTTCCAGGCCATGCTAGGAAATGTGGAGTTTGAAATCTATGCAACGATTCTAGCAATAACCGGGTTCGACATAATCTTAAGTATGGATTGGCTGGCCGATCATTAGGCCTAGATAAATTGCTCAACCTAAGAGATCAATCTTTAGAATCCAAACGGAGAAGCCATTATGCCAAAAGATAATTCGTCAGTCTCTCGCATTATTCTAACCTCTGCTAAGACTTTAATGTCAGTCCGACAAAGAGATGAGGTATATCTCATCTACTTCGATATGGAAAACAAAACCTAAGTGCTCGTCAAGGTCCCGGTGGTATGAGATTTCCCGGATATTTTCTTGAGTCCCTCCCAGGTTTGCCACCATAGTGGGAGGTAGATTTTCAAATTGAGCTTGTACTTGGAGCCCGACTGGTATCCCGAGCACCCTACTAAATGATTCCTAGGATATTGGCAGAGCTAAAAATTCAACTCAAGGAATTTATCGATATAGGATTCGTCTGCCCGAGTTCCTCTCTATGGGGTGCTCCTATGTTGTTCGTGAAAAAAACAGGATGTTGCGCCTATGTGTCGACTATAGGGAGCTTAACAAGCTCACGGTATGGAATATGTATCCTCTACTGAGAATTGATGAGTTGTTCGATCAACTGTAGGGCCTATCCGTCTTCTTCAAGATGGACTTGAGATCTGGTTACTATCAGCTTCAGATTAGGGAAGAGGACATTCCCAAAACTGCCTTTAGCTCTCGTTATGGACTATACGAGTTCTCAGTGATGCCATTTGGGCTCACTAATATGCCTTCTACTTTCATGGCATTAATGAATAAAGTATTTGAACTGTTTCTCGATCACTTTGTGATCATATTCATAGATGAAATTTTGATCCTCGAAGACCAAGGCTGCCATTCTAGACACCTACATATGGTGTTACTTAAGCTTCGAGAGCATTTGCTCTTCATAAAGTCCAACAAGTGTGAATTCTGTTTAGAGAAGTTGGATTCTTAGGCCACACCATTAATAAGAATGGGTAGCAGTAGACCAGGCTAAGATCCAAGTAGTTCAGAACTGGCCTCCACTCAAGATGGCAATAGACATTCGGAGCTTCCTTGGTCTCGTCGGTTATTATAGAAAGTTTGTTGAAGGTTTTTCTAAGATTGTGTTTCCCCTCACTGCTCCCATGAGTTAGGATGTTATGTTTTGGTTGATGCCACAATGTAAGACTGCGTTCATTGAACTAAAGTAGCGCCTGACTTCGACCCCGATCCTTACGATCCCCTCAAGAATCAAAGGGTTCCAGATATATACTGAAGCATCCCTAAGGGATTGGGAGCTGTTCTTATGCAACATGACAAGGTTGTCACATACACGTCTCGACAACTGAAGTTGCACAAACTAAATTACGCAACTCATAATTTAGACTTGTGCGATGTCGCCTTCACCCTCAAGATCTGGAGGCATTACTTATATGGAATGTAATGACCCCATCTGTTAAATAACATATAATAGAAGGTCCGGCCGGGGCCCCACACCATATTCCATAAACAGGCGGCGAGGTCACAGGTTAATACCAAAATAGGTAGGCATCCTAACATAGAGCATACTAGCGGAAGATTTTAACGTTAATATTGAACTCCAGCCATGAATGTCCACTTATATAAACAACCACATTTATATATACTCTCGTAGAAATATACATCAAATACATAAACGTTTGGCCTTAAGGCCTTACAGTTACGCCTTACAAGTGTGGATTACGAACATCGGCATGCAGACCGGCCACACATGAACATAACAAAAGTCTTTGCTCAGCCTTCGAGGGTCAGCAGCAGCAGTAGTAGCAGCAGGGGTTTAATCCCTCTATTTCCCGCTCGGCTCTCCAACACCTGCATAGGAACAGCCCACCATAATGGTGGCAAACAAGGCAACGGTCAGCATTCAGCTGACCAATTTATAACGACCCTACCCTTTTCTCGGGGCAGCGGGATTCCTTCTCTGCAGGCATAACATATCACAAGCAGATATATCACACATTGTGCCCTTACGCACAACCAATACATCACAAACGCCCGCCACGCGACCCGATGCTCCGTGCACTCAGGGCACATTCTTGGTGTACCGGAATACCAGGGTACCACCACCGTTCAAGGTCCGAAACCCAGCGGTAAAGTTTGAGCAATTAGACTTAATGGCGCGCAGGCCTAAGACTCTCATTATGCCACTGACGAAGGCTCAATGCCTTGACAATCTCTTGTACAGTCGACATAACGCAGGTACAGATCCTCCACCCCCTGTTGCTTAAGTCGCCTTGCCATCACCGAATAGCGAAGTACTCGAGGCCAATCTGTAGGCGAGGGTTAGTTTCACCTTTCCTGTTCGGCACTAAGCCTTTTTAAGAGCACACAGCTCACAATAGCCACACTGTCCACCAGGGACAGGCTTCACAATCAAAAAATGGAGTTAGTGCTAGCGTTCCTCGCGGTCACTTGGCAGTTTTAGCAGAATTCTCTTTCTGCACCCAAACTCAACCAAAACATAGTATACAGTACAAGAGTCACAGGGGTATTTTTCCTGCAATTCCACTCCAGTACTTCATGTTACTACCCTTCACAGGCACAACCCATCAACTCCACAACATACACGTTTATATGCGGAGTCTTCTCCAGTGCGCAAAATGAAACATTACCAATCCATACCAACCTGTCCAGATGGGCTTCACACAACATGCCTATTCCGTACTACACATTTTCAGATCTATATGTAAGACTGGGGATTTCAAGAATCAACCCAAGGAAATCCCTCAAAAGCCACCTTTTGGTGGGGGAAATCCATATACATGCCAAAACTAGGATTTCACATGTCCAAGAAGGAAGATCGTTACCCTTGACGACCTCTTTGGAGCCATGGAAATCTAGCCGGATAAAAAGCACCGCAATGCTCTTGCCTCCATAAATCTGGAATCGGCTCTCAATTTTGAACTCTGAAGCTCCACCGGCGGCCGGATCCCTTCTCCTCTTCCTTCATTGCACTCCCTTCTCACTATCTCTTTTAGAAAGAGAATGGCCAAGAGTGAATGAGAGTTATCTCTCAACCCCTGGCCTTAAGACAGTAGGGAAAGCCCTGGGCCATTGGATCCTATGTGAAGGAAATGAACGACCATAAATCGCCCTGAAACCACTATTTTTGGGCTGACATGGCTTGTGACACGCCCGTTTCACAGGCCGCGTACCTTTAGCAGCACACAAACCGACTTAACCCGAACAGGACACGACCATGTGACATGCCCATGTCATAGGCCATGTGCACTTACACAGCTTTGGACACACCCATGTCCAGCCCGTAATCACCGGGCCTCATTGCCCAGGCCAAATCGAGAGAAGGGCACGGCCTTTGACACACCCGTATCATTGGCCGTATACCCAACTCGACTTACCTCTCGAGGATCATCGAGTGCATTTCATCGAGTGAAGTTTGTCGACCCATAGAAGGACACGGCCTAGGACACACCCGTGTCACAGGCCGTGTACCCTCTCGACAAACGTCGAGAGCATTTCGACGAGCACTCAAGACAATACAGAGCAGGACACAGCTTGGTACACGCCCGTGTAACAGGCCGTGTTGCCCTCTCGAAAAATTTCGAGTGTATTTTGTCAAGCACTCGACAGGCTGTGTGTCGACTCGACAACACAAAGCAGGACACGGCTTGGGATACGCCCGTGTCCCAGGCCGTGTTGCCTAGCCTGCACTCACTCTTGAGATTTGGGGTGTTATAACCCTCCCCTCCTTACAAGAAATTTCGTCCGAAATTTGCACACAGTAAGGAAAACAACAATCAAGATGTTATAACTTTACAAAGTTTGATACAACTTGACACGCACTGTACAATAGTTTACACAAATAACTCGGGAAATTCAGCTCGTATGGTCTGCTCTCGCTCCCATTATAGCTCCTCACGGCCACAGTTGTCCCATCAGACCTTGACCATCCCGATTGTCTTGTTCCACAACTATTTATCGGCTTTATCCTCGATCCGAATGGGCCTAACCTTCGTCGTTATCCCAAAGTTGACCGGTACGTGACCATTCGCAATTACTTGAGCTGGATCTTTGACCTCTTTTCGAAGCACTGATATGTGGAACACATTATAAAATCCACTCAATTCTGCCGAAAGAGTTAGCCGATAGGCAACTTCCCCAACTCATTCCACCACTTGAAACGTACCAAGATATCTCGGACTTAACTTTTTCAGACGCCGAATCCTGGAAATACCTTTGAAGGGCTTGATTTTCAAGTATACCCAATCTCCCACCGCAAAATCCACGTTCCGATGCTTGGTGTTGTAGTATTTTGCTTGTCTATCCTAAGCTATCAATAGCCTCTCCCGAATAGAGCGTACTGTCGAATTAGCTTCTTCGACTTCCTTACGCTTATACAATTTAGATTTGCCTATTTCTGCCCAAGCTAATGGTGTACGCCATTTCCGACCATACAAGGCTTCAAACGGTTCCATACTTATGCTCGCTTGGTAGCTATTATTATAGGCAAACTCTACCTTATAGAGGTGATCTTCCCACCTCTTTCCAAAATCCAAGGCGCACATTTGGAGCATGTCCTCCATCGTTCTATTGGTCCTATCAGTCTGGCCATTAGTTTGGGGATGAAAGGCCGTACTAAATGTTAAATTTGTTCCCAATAATTGATGGATTAGTCTCCAATAATTCGATGTGAATCGCCCATCACGGTCACTTACGATGCTACGGGGAACACCGTGCAATCGTACAATATGCTCAACATAAAGTTTCCCTAAGACTTCCACTGAATTGTCCTTCTTGTTCGGAAGGAAGTGAGCCACTTTCGTCGACCGGTCTACGATCACCCAAATCGAATCATTACCGCATTGAGATCTTGGCAAACCGTGCACGAAATCCATTGAAATATCATCAAACTTCCATTCCGGAATAGGTAACGACTTCACGAAACCTCCAGGTTTCTTGCATTCCACTTTCACCATGGCATATGTTTGACATTTAGCCACATAATGTGCCATGTCTTTCTTTAATCCTGGCCACCAGAACAACTATTTCATGTCTTTATACATCTTTGTGCTCTCTGGGTGAATTGAGAATTTTATAAAGTGAGCTTCATACATCAATTCTTCTCTTAGCTTACCCATACTTGGGATGCACAAATGACCCTCTTTCCGTAAAAGGTTGTCATCCCAGGAGAATTGGCCATCTGACCCATCCTTTGCATAGCGTTGGAGACTTTCATCAAGTTTCGTTGCTTGCCGAACCCTTTCTACAAGGTCATATTGTAACTCCGTCCAGTTCAAGCATGAATCGGCTGTGGAATTCTTGTCAACACAAGAAATCTCTAATGCTTCCAACTCTTGGATCAGACGGTCCTCACGCATCTACAACCAATTTGCCCTTGTCGGAGTCCTATGACTCAAGGCATCTGCGACCACATTTCCCTTCCCGAGAGTATAGTGAATATCAAAGGTGTAGTACCCAAGAAACTCCATCCACCTTCTTTGTCGCATATTAAGATCCTTTTAATCCAATAGGTACTTTAGGCTCTTATGATATGTAAAAATATCCACTTTTACGCCATATAAATAGTGTTGCCACAATTTAAGTGCAAAGATCACCGTCGCCAACTCCAAGTCGTGGACGGGATAATTCCGCTCAAACACTTTCAACTGGCGTGAGCCATTAGCAATCACCTTTCCAAACTGTAGAAGAATGCAGCCTAAGCCGCTCCCTGAAGCATCACTATAAATCTCATTGCCGTCTGTTCCACATGACGATGATAATACAGGAGCCGTGGTCAAACGACTCTTTAGCTCTTCAAAAGCTCGCGCGCACTCTGGCGTCCAAACGAACTTCTGATCCTTACTAGTTAATGTGGTAAGAGGCAAAGCGATCTGGGAGAAGTTTTCTACAAAACATCTGTAGTAGCCTGCCAGTCCAAGGAAACTCCTGACTTCGGCCACCGAAGACAACACTGGCCACTCTCGTATGACACTTTTCTTTGACGGATCCACCACAATGACCTCTCCACTTACCATATGGCCAAGAAAAGCCACTGACGTCAGCCAAAACTCACATTTTGAGAACTTGTCATAGAGCTTATTTCTCTACAGGGTATGCAACACCAACCGTAAATGGTTTGCATGATCAACTTCTAATTGAGAGTGCACCAAGATATCATCAATGAATACAATCACAAACAGGTCCAAGTACTCTCGGAACATTTGGTGCATTAGATCCATGAACACCGATGGTGCATTACATAGCCTAAACGGTATTACAGTGAACTCATAATGACCGTAACGTGTTCCAAATGCTGTCTTGGGAATGTCATCTTCCCGAATCCTCAATTCGTAATATCCAGATTTTAAATCCAATTTGGAATAGACGGTTGATCCCACTAGCTGATCGAACAAGTCATCTATCCGTGGAATAAGATACTTGTTTTTCTTTGTCAGCTTATTCAGCTCATGATAATCAATACACAACCGCAGACTACCGTCCTTCTTTTTCACAAAAAGAATAGGGGCGCTCCAAGATGACATACTTGGGCATATGTATCCCTGTTCCAGCAATTCATGCAATTGAACTTTCAGTTCAGCCATTTCCTTTGGCGCTATGCGTTATGGCGAGCGGGCCACATGTTTCGCACCTAGCACCAGCTCAATGGTGAAGTCAATCTCCCACTAGGGCGGTAACCCAGAAAGATATTTAGGAAACACATTAGCAAACTCCGGTACAATCAGAACATCACTCAAACTGGCCTTTGGCTCAATAGCCTAAATAAGAGTGAAGAATAACTTCGCGCCCTTCCGAACAACATTGATGACTTGGAGAGTAGACACCAAGATCCCGCTCACTCCTCGTATACCAGCAAACTTAATCTCAACCTCGGTATTCTGGCCCAGTGTGATCTCCTTTGAATTGCAATCAATAAAGGCATGCTGCTCCGAGAGCCAGTCCGTACCAAAGATCACATCAAATTCCGATATCGGTAGTACAAATGCGTTCAAACAGAAATCTCGACTTCCTATTTGCACTTCCACGTAGCAAGTCCTATCCGCAAGCATCACACATCCATTCGGTAATAACACCTTTATACTATCTGTCGTCATATGACTAGGTACTCCGATTCGTGATACAAAGTCCTTAGACAGAAATGAATGTGAAGCACCCGTATTAAATAGTGCTCTCGACGGATTGTTCCGAATCAGGACAAAGCCTAAGACAAACACATCATACACAAGCTAAAAACAAGGTATGCAATATAAAAGGCAATAAATATCTTAATTCGTACCTGTGTTGACGTCACTTTGCTTTTATGGCCTCCTGCTGGCCAAGATTATATACTCGGGGCTGCGCCTGAGATGTAGAGGACTCCATCACTGCTTTTCCCTTCTCAGCATAAGACGCTCCCATCTTCTTTTCCACCTTTGGCAAACCAACCCGACAGTCACAGGCTATATGTCCCACTTTGCCACATGTAAAGCAGGTACGAGACTCTGCTCTTGACGTTGCCCCCGACCCAACAGTAGAAGGAGCCTGTCCAGAAGATTTGGATCTCTTGCCCAACATCTTTTAGTAGTACGATTTTCCAGAACGGGGTGCATTAAACTCGGACTTTGTCGCATCCAAGTCACTCTTTCCTTGCACTTGCTTCATATCCTTCTCCAACGCACAAGCCGTATCGACCAATGCCTGAAACCCTTGGTTCACCGAACTTGAGAGCAGGAATCTTAGCTCATCCCGCAACTCTTCATAGAACCTATTGGTTTTCTATTGTTCATCAACGAAGATTGATCCCGCATAACGTCCCAACCTTGTAAACTAATGCAAGTAAGTGTAAACACTACTTTCTCCTTGCGTTAGACGTTGGAACTCATTTTCCATGGTGATACATTGTGCTGCTAGCAGGTGCTTTGCTAAGAATAGTTGCGAGAACTCCTCGATCGAGACTTCCATTAATTGCCTGCCTGCTTAGTGATGCAATTCTATCTCGTCTCACCATAACCGAGCCTCTCAATCCCTTGCCTTAAGACAGCAGGGAAAGCCCTGGGCCATTGGATCCTATGTGAAGGAAATGAACGGCCACAAATTGCCCTGAAACCTCTGTTTTTGGGCTGACCTGGCTTATGACACGCCCGTGTCACAGGCCGTATACCTTAAGCAGCACACAAACCAACTTAACCCAAATAGGAAACGACCATGTGACACGCCCGTGTCATAGGCCGTGTGCCCTGACACGGCTTTGGACATGCCCGTGTCCAACCTGTGTTCACTAGGCCCCATTGCCCTGGCCAAATCCAGAGAAGGGCATGACCTCTAACTTGCCCGTATCATAGGCCGTGTACCCAACTCGGCATGCCTCTCAAGGATCGTTGAGTGCATTTCGTCGAGTGAAGTTCGTCGACCCATAGTAGGACACGACCTAGGACACGCCCGTGTCACAGGCCGTGTACCCTCGCGATAAACATCGAGAGCATTTCGTCGAGCACTCGAGGAAACACAGAGCAGGACACGGCTTGGGACACGCCCGTGTCCCAGGTCGTATTGCCTCTCGACAAACATCAAGTGCATTTTGTCGAGCACTCGACAGGCTGTATGTCAACTCGACAACACAGAGCAGGACACGGCTTGGGACACGCCCATGTCCCAGGCCGTGTTGCCCAGCCTGCACTCACTCTTGAGATTTGGGGCGTTATATGGAATAAGATGCTAGATCTTATCCAATCATAAGAGCCTCAATTACATCTTCACCCAGAAAGACCTAAACCTATGGCAACACCGTTGGTTTGAATTCCTATGCTACTCTGATTTCACTCTCCAGTACTACATCGGGAAGGCTAACAGAGTTGCAAATGCACTGAGCTGCCAGCCCTCAATAGCCGGGAGCTAGATGGAGCAAATACCAGAAGAGTTGCTTTGATCTTTGGCAGATCTATATATTACCCTTATTACTCACAGGGACCCAGTGGAGTATCAGTCCCAACTTTAATAAATAGAGATACAATATGACATCTAGGATCGAATACGTGAAGCCCAGAAGATTGACCTGGAAGTAGCCCTGATCATCCAATCATTAAAGGATGGACTGCAGGAGGATTATAACTTGCATGACGGGATATTGCAGTTCAGGCTTCACATTTTCATTCCCTCTACCATAGGAATTTGAGATGAGATTCTTTGAGAAATATGCAAGTTGAGGTACTCCATTCATCCTGGTGTTGTCAAGATGTAAATTGATCTGCGTAGGACTATTTACTGGCCAGGAATGAAAAGAGACGTCACCAACTTCGTTGCTCAATGCCAGACCTGTCAAAGGGTCAAGGCTAAATACCTTAACCCGGGAGGCTTGATGCAGCCCCTATCAATACCAGAGTGGAAATTTGAGGGCATCTCGATGGACTTTGTCCACAGCTTACCTCGATCTCGTGCTGGAAATTACTCTATATGGGTTGTTGTGGATCGACTCACCAAGGTGGTACGGTTCATTCTGATCCGACAAAGTGATGGATTTTACATACTGGTCAGGTTATTTATAGAGTAGGTAGTCTGATTCCATGGATTGTCAAAGTCCATTGTGTCGGACCATGATGGACGCTTTACTTCAAAAGAGTAGAGGTAGGTGCAGGCATACTTGGGAACCAAGTTGGCCTTTTGCACCGCTTTCCACGCCCATACAGATGGGCAGACAGAATGGACGAACCGGACGATGGAGGACCTTATCCGACTATGCATAGTGGAGTATAACGAGCCGTGGGAGCAGCTGCTACCATTAGTGGAATTTTCTTATAATAATAGCTTCCATGCCAACATTAAGATGCCACCATACGAGGCGCTGTATGGAAGGAATTATCGGACCCCTTTGACTTGGGCTCAAGATGAGGACTCGGAATCCCTGGGAGTGGCTTATATTGATGACACTATGACAATGATACAGCTAATCCAGGATCAGATATGGGAAGCACAGAGTCGACATGCTAAGTATTATGATGCATGACAGCGATCGGTGGAGTTTAGCGCGGGGGAAATGGTATTTTTGAAAATCAAGTTCATGAATAGTATCTCTCGGTTAAGGAAACAGAAGAAGCCAGATGAAAGTGTCTAGTAGTCAACTAAAATCACCTAGAGGGGGGTGAATAGGTGAGTTCTACGTCTTATAGCGGAATAAAAATTTGCACAAAAATAAGCACAGAGAAACACATAGAATTTATAGCGGTTCCCCGAGTTGGGTACGTCCACTGTCCCGCCTCGCCTAAATACCACGAAGGGCTAAATTCAACTACTCCACCTTTATATCAGACTGAACACAATCTTACACCTCGGAGCCTCAACTCCTATATCTAGGAGATAACTCTCCTATCACTCGGAGAACAAACTCTCATACAACTCGGAGAATAACTTATCTTACAACTCGATCCTAAAATAAGGATCTATAACTCGAAGGCAAAACCTCTTACAATAGTATAAATGATTTACACAAGCAAGGATTAAAAATAATCTTCTTCAAATATGAAATATTCGGTCTTCCATTCCTCTAAAAAGTAGATCTTGAACGTCTTGAGGAACAAAAGAAGCTAAAAGTTTTGTAGACTTGATATGAACACACAGATCAACTAGATCTGAGTAGTATGAGAACCTTCAGAGATCAAGGATCTAGTCGACACGCTTGATGAAGAATGAATCGTGCAGCAAGTCGTCGTCGGCTGAGAGAATCACGAAAAGCCGTATCGTACGCTGACGGGAGTTTTCCTTCTTGAAATTGCTCGATTTGAACAATAGCACGATTTGAGTTTCTCAAAATCCACCCTAGGTATTTATAGGAACTCCTCTTCTTTAACTGCTAGAAGATTCCTTCCAAACCGAGAAATCTGCGAGTTACTATACATGGCGGTCTGGACGATCCGAGTCAAAAATTTGAAAACAGAAAAAATAAACCCTAAGTATTATTCGTCGAGTATCGTCGAGTATCGTCGAGTATATACAGGTATAATCGTCGAACTGCTTCGAAACTCGACAAAATAACTTAGAAGATTCCAGATATATCTAACAGATAACTCAACGCTTTCCTGTAGAGATACTCAACGAATTTGATGAATATCAACTTGCTTACTCGACGAATTTGACGAGTATTAACAGATACTCTCAACGCATTCGATGCATAAGCAAAGTGATATTCGACGAATTTAACTTAGAGAAATCCATAGAAATAAATTCGAGAACTTAAGGCATATCTAGTGAGTCTCGACGAATTCATCATGCATCGACATATATATTTGACGAATTCGATGAGTATCCATTGTGTACAATCAACGAATTTGACGAGTATACATGAAGATACTCGACGATTTTTACTTAACTGATTTCTAAGAACTTGGAGATTATTCTCTAAATAAATACGACGAATTTGACGAGTGCCAGTAAGTATACACGACAAATTTGATGAGTATGCATGAGTATACTCGACGAATCCGATGAGTATTCACTACTATACTCGACAAATTTTACTTAGAGAAAAATTCCATTCTTCTGATGCAGTAACTTGTCCTTGTTGGAACCGACGGTTCACATATCCTTAGTTTGATAACATCAAATCCCATGCTATATTTTATCACATCATGTGTTTGGTAGAGTGTGCGGGGTTACAGGTTCTAGCGATGTAAGAAGCAGTTCTCTAGCACCTACCGCCGAGCGGTAGTAGCTACCGCCGGGCGCTAGCCTAAACTAAATGGACATGGCACTCGGGTTTCTACTGCGTCGTGCTTGTCCTACCACCGAAACTAGCTCGAGGAATTATTTCAGCCAGATGCTCGGGAAGCTACTGCGAGGAGATAACAGTATATCGCATCGCGCTATCCACTTAATGATCGTCGAGAAGCTTTGTATACCACATGGCACAACCTTCCTACCACACCACGCTTGGTTTGAAAAAACCAGAAAAGATTCTTATTGAATATTTTTTCAAATTTGCAGGACAGCTGTCACATCAAGCGCATGAACCTACCGCCGGGCGCTAGCCTTGCCGCAGGCAGTAGCCTGTTTTTACAAAGACGTATTAAAGGCATATCGTTTTCTGTATTCCTTACCAAGATGAAAAGAGACTCAGTTCTTTGATTCCTAGGGTTCAGTCGCCTCTCTGTGGTTTGTTCTGCCGTCTTCGTCGAAGGAAAAGAATATCACCTCCCTCCCATTCGCACACGAAGAACTCCGACGAGCCAAGGACAACAACGATTATAAAGAGTCGATCGGTTGCGAGCACATGAAGATTTCAAGCACTGGCCGCGAATCGCTCAACAGAGAAATCATCAAGAGGGTGATTCAATCTTAAATCTTTTTTACTTTTATTGTATTTTTTTCTTTTCTTTATATTCTTGTGGTAAGGGAAATCGACTAGGGAAGGTCGTCGGAATTCGGGGAGGATTCCATGAGAAATTGTCCTAGGGAAAGGACGTCTAGATCGAATGATCTAACAGGGCTCTAAGACACTTCCTTGCATGAAGGTGAAGAGCCGGCTCGTAGAACTTTCTTGGAGGGAAAGGTAGAAAGCCAATCAGTCTGGGGAAAGAATCGGTATAAAAAACCAAAGATTATTTTTTATTCACCGCCTTCGATCTCCGACGTCAGAGAGATCAAGTTTTTGTAATTGTTAAAACAATTGTGGATTCAGTTTGCAATGAAATTTATTTTTTCTATTTCTTTACTTGCGTATAACGTTGTGATCGGTAGCCTGTGAGTTTCTGATGGGTGTATAGATCTTCAAGGAGGAATCTGCCCAGAAAAATGAGTTCTATGATATACCGCCGCACATTTACTACTTAAAGCCCCACGGTAGCTTCCAGAACTAGTTTTCCTGGTTAGAAATAATTCGAATTTCACATAAACATCGTAATCCTTATTCACCCCCTCTAAGGTTGGCCACAAGATCCAACAAGTGGTATAAGAGGAGGTTACTTCGATAAAGGCTTAAAAACCTGAAGTAAGATAACCAATGCGGTTCACGCATTTCCTGAGGGACAGGGTGTGAGTAGACCCCCACTGTGCATGGGGAGTGACTACAGTCACTGGAGAAAGTGAATGAAAATGTTTCTGATGACACAAAGCATGGACGTGTGGGCCATGATCAAGATGAAATACACTGCACCCACTACCAAAGTACGTGATACCGGCTTAGTCAAACCACATGATAAATAGGATGACGTTGACTAGATCAGATGTATGAATAATGCCAAGGCTATGAACTCTTTATTCCGCGCATTGGATAAAACTGAATTTAATAGAATCTGCAACTATGAAACTGCATATGATATATGACGTCTACTTGAGCTTACTCACGAAGGTACCTCACAGGTGAAGGAGTTAAAGCTGTTCCGACTCGAATCTGAACACGAACAATTCTGGATAGAGATCGACGAGGAAGTAGATAACATGTATATACGCTTCACTAAGATTGTCAACACCTCAAGATCCCTCGGGAAGAGCTACTCAAATGTAAATATGGTGAGGAAGATCCTGCGTTCTTTTCCTCCTCACTTCAACCTAAAGGTCACTGCTATTGCTGAATCGCATGATATCAACACTCTAGAGATAGAGAGCCTCATTGGGAACTTAAAGACACATGAACTTGAATTAAAGATTCAAGTTGAAGAGTATCCCAGGGAGATAAAGAAGAAGGGGCTGGCACTGAAGGCCGCAAGGGAGAGAAAGGTAGTTGAAGAATTTGAGGAAGATGATGAGGAAAGCCTCTATGTCTGAGAGTTCAAAAGGTTCATGAAGAATCCCAAGGGGTAGGGAAAATTTAAGAAATTCCTGAAGAAAGGAGCTGAAGAAGCTAGGAGGTGGAACAAACCATCAAAGGAGACAGAGAACGATGATGAGAAGACCCAACCTGAGTGCTATCAATGTCACAAGCCTGGGATAATAAAGAGGGAATGCCCAAGACTCCAGAAGGAGGAAAAGGAGAAGCAAATCTGGCACAAAGGAAAGAAGAAGGTGCTAAAGGCACTAACTTGGGACGAGGATTGATCTGACGAGTCAAGCACCTCAGACTCAAGCAGTGAAGACGAGGAAAATATGTGCCTCATGGGGAGAAATCAAGATGAATTTGAAGATGAGTCCAGTGTCTGGAGCGACACTGAGGTAACTCCCCCCTCCTTTAATGAACTTCTTGAGATCTACGAACATCTATGTGATGAGTTAGATAGTGTTATACTTGAGAAGAAGTCCATTAGAAATGAAAACAAGAAAATTAAAAGGACTTATAAAATTTAAAAGGTGAATTAATTAAACGTGGCAAAGAGAAGATCGAGTGCCTAGAGTGTCCTCACTTGATGGCAACGATCGAAGAGCTAAAAGCAAGTCTCACCAAGATATTGTTGAAAACAAATAATCTCACCAATGAAAAGAATGTCTTGGAGAAAAGACTTCAAATGTATCTTGCAAAAATAGAAGAAGGTAAACAACTATTCACTAATTAGTGTGTAATGCTAGCCACTAAAAACACCGACCTAAAGGCAAGGATCCAAGATCTTAACTGTGCTATCCAGAAATTTAGAATAGGGCAAAAATATCTGAATATGTTGTTGGGTGCACAGTGTCATGGATCTGGAAAATTTGGACTAGGATATATAAGTCCAACGCTACCACCGAGCGACAATCATAGTCAAGCTAAGACTAAAAAGAATTATAAGGAATTACACAATATTATCAATAATTCTGAAAGGTTATCCCCATCCTCAAGCATGAGCTCTAAGAACACGATAATGGTAGCATCCACTGCCTATGCTTTGTGTGCAAATTATCAGAGGTTTGGTCACACATCCAGGTCGTGTCTGAGGAAAGGTGACAAGAAAACTATACAAGTCTGGCAACCAAATTCTTCTACCTATTGTATGGGTGGAACAACTTGGGTAACCAGATCTTTACCCTCATCTTCTTTTTAGGTGTGTTGGCAGGCTAAAGACAAGGAGAACATGTGGTACTTGGAATCTGGGTGTTCCAAGCACATGACAGGAGATAAAGACAAGTTCCTTAGCCTGGGAAGAAGAAGGGAGGCATGGTGACGTTTGGGGACAACAACAAAGGGTGCATTCTTGGAATCGGCACCATAGGTAACAAAGCATTTTCTATTTCAAAAGTACTGTTTGTAGATGGACTTAAGCATAATTTAATTTCAATCAATAAACTATGTGATAAAGGCCTAAATGTTATATTTGAATCCTCTACAAACACTTGCAAGATTATTGATGGCAAAACTAATAGTGTTTTACTTAACGCTCATAGAACTCATACTGTTTACACGGTCAGCTTTGAAGATATATCTTCTTCTGATTTGAAATGCTTAATTACCAAAAATGAGGAATTAGATATTTGATATAGGAGGCTAGGACACTCAGGAAGTAAACTAATTGTCAAACTATCGAAGAATAAACTTGACGTAGACTTCCAAAATTAAGCGGTAGTTTAAACTCTTTATGTGCTCCGTGTCAAAAAGGGAAATTGTTAAAAACTCATTCAAACGCAAAAATGACATTTCTACGTCTAGACCACTTGAACTCATTCACATGGATCTGTTTCGTCCTCTTAGTACGTGTTGTCTAGGTGGAAAACGATACACTTTTATTCTTATTGATGACTAGTCCCGTTATTGTTGGACAATCTTCCTTAATAATAAATCTGATACGTTCCTTGAGTTTACTAATCTATGCACTAGACTTCAAAATGATAAGGAACTAAAAATAAAATGCATAAGGTCAGATCATGGGGGAGAATTTGAGAATGAAAATTTCACGAGCTATTGTAATAATTTAGGAATTAAACACGAATTCTTAGCCCCACGCACTCCTCAATAGAACGGGGTAGTAGAGAGAAAGAACCACACACATCAAGAGTTAGCACGCAGAAAGCTCGCCGTGTTTGGCTTGCCTCGATATTTTTGGGCAGAACCGATTAATATATGTTATGTGATGAACTGAATCATGCTTCGCCCCATTCTTAAGCTAACTCTGTATGAGCTCTACTTCAATAAGAAGCCATCAGTTTCATATTTTAGAGTCTTTGGTTTCCCGTGCTTTATTCTAAACACTAAGGATCATTTAGGAAAACTGGACAAAAAATTAGACCATGACATCCTGTTAGGATATTCTAGTACGAGTTGTGCATATATGGTCTATAACAAATGAACCTTAGTTGTTAAATAATCGACTCACATCCACTTTAACGAAAATACACCAACCTAAGAACCTAGGCCAAACGAAGAGGAAATTGATGACGATGCACTGTTATAAGCTAAGGTGGGGAGAAAGAAGGGTTAGTGGATGTTCCAACTCATGTAGATGAATATAGGCCTCCAAGTACCTTAAATTTCTTAAAGCAGCATCCACGAGAACTAGTAATAGGAGAGCCCACAAATGGAGTTAGAACTCGAGTGACGTTACATGGATCTTTTTCGAACTTGTGCCTCCAATCTGAAATTGAACTCAAGAACATCTAAGAAGCCTTAAAGGATGAATCATGGTTCTTGGCTATGACGGAAGAGTTAAACTAATTCGAGAGAAGTAAAGTCTGGGTGTTAGTCGAGCGTCCTGATAGCCATCCAATTATAGGTTTAAAATGGGTTTACAAAAATAAACTTGGTGGTGATTCTAGGATAACTAGGAACAAAGCTAGGTTGGTGGCACAAGATTACTCGCAGATAGAGGGTTTGGAATTTGAGGAATCATTTGTACTGGTTGCACGTCTTGAATTCATTCGTATATTTTTGGCATTTGCGAGTTATAAGCAAATAAAATTATATCAAATGGATGTTAAGAGTGCATTCTTGAATGGATATATTGAGGAAGATGTGTATGTCGAGTAACCACCCGGTTTCAAGATCACATTAATAAAGAGAACGTGAGAGTAAGCTTCATTGGAACCGCCGACCAACTAGCCGATATATTTACAAAACCCTACCTAAATGCTCGTTTCTCATTTCTTCAACTCGAGCAAGGTATTTTGGATCTCCCTTCCTAGTCATGCTACATCACCTGGTGTCTTAAGGGCGTTTGGTTTTGATTATTTTTGAGTTTTTTTTTCTTTTTCTCGTCCACTTATAGTTGTTTTTGTTTTTAGTCATTTTTTTCTCGTAAATTGGTTTTGTTTGTTTGTTTGTTCCGTTTTGTTATTTCAGAAAAATACAAAAAATTATAAAACCCCCCCAAAAAAATTATGGATTGTTAACTCTTAGAACACGCATGGCTAGAACATAGAGCATAACAATTACGTATAATGTTTGGACTTAAGTGTGTTAATCCCTGTGAACATTGTCTACTTGTCATGTTGTGTCAAATCTATAGGTGCTTAGCTACAGAGTATGACTAGACATATTAGTGTTTGTTGATTATGCCTCTAGGTATGTGTGCGGATTTAGGTAGCGGAATGACTTTACACTGTACACACATCCTTAGATGTAGCACTCTTGTAGAAATTATATGCTTACATGCTATAACTCGTGATATTGTGTCTACCACGTTTGAAATAACTTGAATAATCAATGTCACGATATATATGCGCTTCTAGAAAGGGTAGAACTTTGGGCATTGTAGGGATGAGCACTTTGGTCCAAAAATCATTTCGATCTTGTGCACAGACTAGAACCTTAAGCTTAGGGCCCCTAACTCTAGTCTTGATATATCATTTCCTCTTGCGATAGCATAGTTAATTACAGAGATAAACCATGTAATAAATGTTAACTCTACTTGATGTTTGTCTTCCGATGCTACACGTACACATGTCATTGCTCTATCTAATGCTTCCATGCATAAGAATTGGACTGAAACGACATTATATGTCTATAACACATAAGTTCTAGCACACGATTTCTATTCGTGACTTAAACAATGTTCCTCTATATTAATTCTATAATTCTTTTAGCATTATACTCTAAATTGTTATGTGCTTAGTTTACCTGTGTTGTCCAGATTCTTTTTAACTATGATAACTGATTTAAACTATTTCTATGTACTGCACTCATCGGTTTGACTTCTATGCCTTATCCTTTCTGAATTTATTTGTGTTCACCACTATTATTTTTTGCCTCCCATTTCACTTTCTCTACCGTGTTTTGTCTGTTTTTTTTATCATGCTCATTATATACTGCATTCCATTTCTCCTGTGCATACGCCTATCCCCTTTCGATAATATCAAAAGGAGGAGAATAGATTGGTCATGAGAATATATTGGGCATGAGTCATGGGATAGGGAAGATCACATGTAGGGAGAGATTATTACGTTTTGTGCACGTAGATAGGGGAGTGCGTAGAACATGCATTTTGGGAGAGCACGTGTGTAGGGGAGCTATGTGTAACCTGAAACCTGGCTTTATATTTCTTTTTAACTTTTATCTCTTATATGCGCTTTATTATGCATCTCATTGCTATATCTGATGAACGGGATTTGATATTATCAAAAAGGGGAGTTTGTTGGAATCGACAGTTCATATATCTTTAGTTTGATAACATAAAATCCTATGTTGTATTTGATCACATCTTGTGTTTGGTAGAGTGTGAAGGGTTATAGGTTCAAGCGATGCAAGAAGCACTTCTCTGGAACCTATTGCCGAGCGAAAGTAGCTACTACCGGGTGGTAGCCTGAACAAAATGGACATGGCGCACGGGTTTCTACGACATTGCGCTAGTCCTACCGCTCGCGCTAGCTCGAGGAATTATTTTAGCCAGATGCTTGGGAAGCTACCGCCAGGCAATAACAGTATACCGCGCTACGCTAGACACTCAATGATCATCGAGACAAATTCGTCGATATGCCTAGTATATCACACGACGCTACTTTCCTACCGCACCACGTTAGCTTTGAATAAAAAGGGAAAAGATTCGTTTTGAATATTTTCCAAATTTGCAGGACATCTGTCACATCAAGCGTGTGAAACTACCATCGGGCACTAGCCTTACTGCCGGAGGTAGCCTATTTTTACAAAGACGTATAAAAGGCGTCTCGTTTTCTACATTCCTTATAAAGACGAAAAAAGACTCAGTTCTTCGATTCCTAGAGTTCGACCGCCTCTCTATGGTTTGTTCCATCGTCTTCGTCGAAGGAATAGAAAATCGATTCCCTCCTGTTCGTGCACAAAAAACTCCAGCGAGCCAAGGACAACAACGATTACGAAGAGTCGATCGGTTGCGAGCACACAAAGATTTCAAGCACTGGTCGCGGATCACTCAATGGAGAAATTGTCAAGAGGGAGATTCAATCTTAAATCTTTATACTTTTATTGTATTATTTTCTTTTCATTATATTCTTGTGGTGAAGGAAATCGACCGGGAAAGGTCGTCGGAATACGGGGAGGATTCCATGAGAAATTGTCTTGGGGAAAGGACGTCTAGATCGGGTGATCTAGCAGGGCTCTAAGACACTTCCTTGCGTGAAGGTAAAGATCCGGCTCGAAGAACTTTCTTGGAGGGAAAGGGAGAGATCTAACTGGTCCGGGGAAAGGATCGGTATAGAAAACCAAAGATTGTTTTTCATTCCCCACCTTCAATCTCCGACGTCACGGAGATCACGTTTTTGTAATTGTTAAAATAGTTGTTGATTCAGTTTGCAATGAAATTTATTTTTTTGGTTTCTTTACTTGTGTATAATGTTGTGATTAGCAGTTAGTGAGTTTTTGAAGGGTGCATAGATCTCCATGGAGGAATCTACTCAGAAAAATGAGTTCCGTGACATACCACCATGTGTTAGCTACCTAACGCCCCACGGTAGTTTCCAGAAATAGTTTTCCTAGTTAGAAATAATTCGAATTTAACACAAATGTCGTAAAGCTTATTCACCCCTCTCTAAGGTTGGCCACTAGATCCAATAGTTCTTCCTATTTTCTCTTAATGTACTTGAATCAGAAGTACACCCCAATAGAGAGATTACACGTGGGTGAACATATTGGCCTACAAAATGAAGGATTATATGGTATAGTCATGTGTTTTATGACCCACTGTAACCTGACATTGGATTGTACATAACAATATAGTCCTATAAGCACATAACAAAATAAATAATATTAAATACAATCTCAATCCATCTTAGTTCAAGGGACACTTCTTCAAATCAGGGTCATTGTGGATACAATACCCAACAATCTCCCCCTATTTGAAAAAGTCAAAATCCTACAAACTAAGGTGAATTGTAAAAATATAATAAAATAAGGAAAGAGCATTATAAGGAAAGGACATATAAAAAGAAATAGAATTAAGAACAATTTCCATCAAAACATTATATATATATATATATATATATATATATATATATATATATATATATATATATATATATATTTGATGATTGTGAATACTGTTTTCCCCAATAGAACTTTCATATATATATATATATATATGTATATATATATATATGTATATATATATATGTATATATATATATATATATATGTATATATATATATATATGTATATATATATATATATATACATATATATATACATATATATATATATATATATATATATACATATATATACATATATATATATATATATATATATATATACATATATATATATATATATATATATATATATATATATATATGAAAGTTCTATTGGGGCAAACAGTATTCACAATCATCAAATAAAAAAAAACATTAAGCTTGTTTACCCTGGCTCTTCTGAAATTGTCTGTCAAAGTAAGCCTTCAGCTACAAGAAATACTTTGGCGGTAGGGGGGCTGCAGGATCATCCCTTCTGAATTTTCTGAAGTGAAGCCTTCTCTTGAGATTGGCAACTTCATGTTTCTGCCACTCCTCCCTTCTATAGTGAGTGTACATGTCTTCAATTCCTACATCGACTAATATGAAGGTTTCTAAGATAATACCTTTTGATATTGGACTCCACACTTCATAAAGTTCTCTGCTAGGATCAGACTTGAAAGCAGAAGGGCCTTCACCATATCTCCATCTCTTAGAGGATGGTTGGGAGACATCCTCAACCACTTGGATCTCTGGTTTAGCAGCAGCAGATTGATCTTGAGATTCTGTCCAATATTGAGTGTAGTCCCGAGCAGGCTGAACATGGTCATATATAGGATTTGGTATCACCTATTCTGGCATCCTTACCTCAGCAGACCCTAGAAATAGCTCTCCATGTTGCTAACTAAAGTTATCATAACAGTAGGTGTTTGCTACCTTGAACTGATCTTTCATTGAAGCTTCAAGCGCATCTATCTTAGTTTTTAATTCTGCCTCCCCCTTTTGACTTCTTTGAGCACTTCTGATGCAATTTCATTACTGAAGTAGATTATTTGATCGTCAAAGTAATTCATCCCTTTATTTTGGGCATTTATAACTATTTTGGCATTCGCATCAACATTCTGAAGTACTGTCAAATTGCTCTTCAGACAAGCCATAGTGAGATTAATGTCATGCCCACCTTTAATAAACCAGTGGTCCAAATTTGATTCTATCTTATCAAAATGCACCTTGACTTCATCAAGGCCGTTGTTCATTTCTTGTTCTACCTCTTTTATTTTCTTCATAATTTTCTTCTAAGCCTTCTACAGTGATAGATCAAAATGAGCTTGTTGCCTAGCCATCATAGCTTCTATGGACTTCAGTAAAGAACTATCTAAACTTGTACTTGGAAGGTCTTCAGCAGGAATACTATAGTACATGGAAGATCACTACTGGCCTCAAAGTCACTGGATGACTCTGCCAATGGGGAAATATGAGCTTTCGATAACAGTCTGGTATCTAGAGCCTCTTGGATAGGAGGATGCACCTTTGCATCTCCTTACTCATTCTAAATGTTAACAATTTCTTCTTCTTCAACTGAAGGTCCACTTAATATCTTTGCAATACTTTTCTATATGTTTCTAATAAACCTGTCCACCCTGGTGTGGATAGAAACTGATGACTGACCTTGCTCCCCCTCAGACACAGCCGGGTGAATTTCTAGGAGACAAACAATCATAGTTTCTATAGTTGCAAACTCAGTAGAATCATCTACATTATCAGCAGTTACGATGTGTTCTGCATCATTTACATTATCAACAACCAACAAATCATCATCAACATCATCATCCACACTCTCATCAGCATCCTCATCAAATACAACCTCAACAGCAGTAGCCATACCAATATGAACAATCACAATATGTAGATCAACTGTCTCATCAACTAAACCTTATAACACCATCTCTGGAATATATGACTCTTGAGGAATATGAACCTCAACAAGCTGAACCACTGTATCTGGAACATCTGAAACTACAAAAGAATGAACAACCAAGGGCACTTGTACATCAGTAACCACTTGGGTTTCACTAGACTCCCCCTCGATTCCTGCACACGAGCTTTCAGGAATTTCACGGGGGGGGGGGGGGGGGGGGGGTAGGAGTAGGAATTCTTTCCCCAGGAACTTCCTCCTCCTCTACCTCAAGCATGCCTTAGAGACCACCTTTCCTTGGGATTCTTCATTCCCATCTAGAGAAGATAGTAGAATCAATTTTCTTTAGGTAGTGAATTGGTACTCATTTGGTCATGTCAAATGTGTCTCTGTCCAACTGATTTAAGTATAGGCTGATTATCCTTCTAAAGTTTGGTGTGCGAAGACTATCCTTTATCCTTCCAAATAACACTGCACCCCAGTCAATCCTCTTCCGACATATGATGGAGACTAGAATCTTGAACATGTCTGAGGACAGGTAATCAAGGGATCCAGTCTTACACAACAGAACTTTTCCAATGATATCTGAAAGAATTTTTCCTTCATCGATCATCCCTTTTCGCTTGACTGTTATAGTTCCTCTTGGTAGACCACAGAATAACAGAGCCCATGTGAAATCACTATCTTCTAATTGATCTTCTTCCATACACTTTGGGATTCGTAGATACCTTGTGAGTAGAGAAGCTTCCACTTTGACTCTGACATGCCTAACTTTGCTCTTGATTATTGTGTATTCAATGCGAAGCTTGGCATTTTGGAAGAACTTTAGAACCTCCTTGTCCAACACTTTGCAAGGGTGTTCGAGGATGAAGGGACCGACTGATTCCAGTATGAGTATGGCATTTCAAAATTCATTTGTGGCCGTAGCAAAACCTGTTCGAACAAGTTCTCCCCCTACGAGCAAGTCACTAGTACCTCGGGAATCCATGAAGTCAAGATGAAATCCAGAAGGTTGAAGGAATTGGAGAATATGATAAACTGTTTTTGTGGACGACGACTTGCTATCGCGGAATCTAAAGCGTCGGAAGAAGGAATCGATGGGATTCAGACCTTCTCTTTTAACGATATGAAGATGTTTTACCCCGAGAACCTTATATATATATGTATATATACATATACTTATAGTTTCGAGAAGTGAGAAATCAGTGCATACCTTAAACCGGTGACTCTTCAGATCCAATAAAAAATGACCTGAGTACGATTCATCAAAATTCCACGGAAGCCGAGCAGAATTCGTCGAATATCATCTAGTTTCATCGTGGAAATTCATGTTGTTTCGACAAATCAATGAGTTCCCATGAGTGCTTCTCGACGAACTTGCCTTGGAAACTTTGACTGCTTAGAGATGTATTTCACTGAGAGAATTTCTGTCTTCTTAGCTATCTTCAAGAATCCTTGTTTAGCATGCCCAATTCCATTTTTAAGAATGAGAACTTAGCCTCATCCAGCGGCTTCGTAAATATGTCTGCGAGTTGCTTATCCATTGGGACATATCTGAGAATTAAGTCCCTATTCTCCACATGCTCCAGATGAAAATGATATCTGATTTCAATGTGTTTTGTCCGAAAATGAGATACATGATTATTTGCAATCGCAATTGCATTGGAGGAGTCGCAAAACATCAGAATCTCCGTGAATTTCAGGTTGTAATCATCAAGTTGATTTATGATCCATAGAAGTTGTGCGCAATAACTACCAACAAAGATGTACTCTTACTCAACATTGGAGCTTACCAAACAATTTTGCTTCTTGTTGCTCCATGAAATAAGCCTTCTTCTGAGGAATTGGCAAGTCCCGGAAGTGCTTTTCCTATCATCCATACTTCCTACAAAATCAGCATCTGGGGATTATGCTATGTATACTTCCTCATTTAGATTGTCATTTTGGAATGCTGACTTCATGTCCATCTGATAGACCTTGAAGCCCTTGTGAGAAGCATATGCAAGGAATAACCTAATCGCTTCGAGTCTGGCCATTAGAGCAAAGGTCTGATCGAAGTCAATCATTTCTTCTTGTATGTACCCTTGAGCTACAAGCCTTGCTTTATTCTTTATAATTACTCCATTCTCGTCTAGCTTGTTTCAGAATATCCATTTGGTATCAATCACATTTTATCCTTTGGGCTTGGGCACCAACTCCCAAACCTTGCACCTTTCAAACTGGTTGAGCTCCTTTTGTATTTGCATTATCCAAGTTGTATTCTTGTTTTCTTCTTCAAATTTCTTTGGCTCAACCTGATAAAGAAAGCTAAGATGTAAAACTTCGTTAGTGGTACCTCTTCTAGTTCTTACACTGTTGCCTGGCTCTCCAATGATCAGATCAACAGGGTGATCTCTTAGGTGTCTAAATACTAGATTTCTTCCTCTCCCACAAGCAGGTTTTGCCACTTCAGTTGCATCTTCTGTAGGTTGAGTTAGCTCTTCATCATCACACTTGGATCAACGACCTTGACTGAGCTTGGAGCATCTTTCTTGACCGCTTCTTCCAAGCTTTGTTCCATTAACCTAGTACCTGTATCTACACCAATAACACTAGACGAGTTGCTATAGAGCATACTTGTCTCATCAAATACAACATTTATAGACTCTACTACCACTAGGTTTTCTTGTTAAAAATCATATATGTCTTACTATAACTACTATATCCTATGAAAATACCTTCAAAACACTTTTCACTAAACTTCGTACGATAATACTTCTCATTGTTAAGTACGAAGCATTTACTGCCACAGATCCTAAAGTAGGACACAGTCGGTTTTTTTCCTTTCAACAGTTTGTAGGGAGTCTTACGATGACTTTTGTTGATTAATGCTCTGTTTTGCACGTGGCAAGCTGTGTTTACTGCTTCGGCCCAGAAGTACTCTGGTAGTGAAGCGTCATTCAACATAGTTGTACATGCTTTAATGAGGGTTCTATTCCTTCTCTCTGCAACTCCATATTGTTGTTCTTACGTGGAGAGAAAAACTCATGAAAGATACCTTGACTTCCATAGAATTCTGTCATGGCACCAGATTCAAATTTTATTTCGTGATCACTTCTGATTTTGACTACGGAGTAGTTTAACTTGTTCTGAATTTTCCTAACAAAATTAGTAAGAGCCTCAGAGGTGTCTGACCTTTGTTTTAAAATGAACACACAAGTAAAACGAGAGTAATCATCAACAATGACCAACATATAGATTTTATCTCCTAAACTGTGAACTGGCATAGGACCAAACAAGTCCATATGAAGTAAGTATAGACATCTAGAAGAATCATTTTCAGTAATGCCCTTAAAGGTAGCCCTTATCTGCTTACCCATTTGGCATGCGTGACATGGACTCTCTTTAACACACTTAATACTGGGAGCATCACACACTAAGTTTTGAGAAAATAGCATATTAATAGTTTTGAAATTTATATGTGCTAATCTCTTGTGTCATTGGTCATAGAGAGATGTATTATCTTTTGCCAAAAAAGCGCACTGGTGTAGAATTGTCTAAACATAGAAAATTTAAGCAGAAAATATTTTTACTCCGAGTGTCTATTTAGAATGTCTCCAAATTGGCAGATGATTTTATCAGACACTTGTCCTTATAGAACTCAATGATATAGCTTTTATCACATAATTGGCTTATGCTGATTAGATTATTGTGTAATCCTTTAACATATGCCACTTCTGTGAAGGAAAATATACCGTTGGTAATTATACCATAGTCTTTAGTGATTCCCCGATCAGACCCTCTAAAGATGACTTTTGGTCAGTCTTAGACTGGGGCATATTCTTGCAATAAGCTTCTTGTCTCGGTCATGTGCCGAGAACATCTACTGTCCAAATACTAGATTGGAGTTTTGTTGTCCTTCTGACATACCTGCAATAATAAATCATTTTCCCTTAGGAACCCAAATAGATTTGGGTCTTTGGTTCCTTGTTAGCTTAACACCACTAGGAACACTAACATTGCGAGTAGTCGGTCTCGCACTGTTAACTCGTGTAGTTTCAATTTTCACTGGATGAAACAAAAAATATATGGCAAAATGACCAATCTTGTCGCAACACCAAAAGTATAATATATTGTACCTTCTCTTGTACTCCTGCTTTACCATTTAAACGGGAAGTCTAGCAGAGGCAACCGACTTGGAGGGGGAAGCCTTTTAATTGCAGCAAACACAAGACTTCACTGTCTTCTTGGCCTTGGGAACAACAGTTTTGGTTTTTGGTGTCTTCTTGCCACTTGGTCCATGAACGTTATGGACCATAACTTTTGAGGGTTATTTCTTAATAAGGTGCTTTGAACACACTTTCTCTGAAATCCCTAGGGCGGGTCCATTCTTTTCTCCTTTTGACAGCCTCCATGTATGTAGGCCTGACATAGTGTGCATATGATGATTCAAAGTACTATTGATTAGTCGGGAAGACTACCGTATTGAAAGTGGTTTGATCATGAATAGCCTTGCCCTTACCCTTAACAGTTTTATGCCCCCACACCGTTATGGTTGTTTTAGGCTGAGAATCCATCAATGAGGGGAAGCATAGTTTTCGGCTTTGAGAAGCTTTCTACCAGCTTCCTTTCAATCGCTAACTTATCTTCCAGCTCATTTAGGAATATCTCCTTCTGAGACAGTAGCTTAGTAGAGTCCTTTAATTCCACCTTCAAGGATTGGACGTCATCTCTGGTAGGAGTTAACTTTTCAATTTCCTCCCTCAGATTCAATTCCACTTCTTTGAGGGAAGTAATCTCTTTTGATTGCGCTTTGATTAGATTTCGACATTTGTCAAAGGCCATCAAGAGCACTTGATACTGAGCTTTTAGATCAGAATCATCCTCTTTAGAAGAATAGTCTTCATGAACATTAGTTGAAGTTTCAAATTCAGAGAGCATAGTGTAAGCGTTTACCTTCCCGTTGAATGGGGAGTCACCTACCTCCTCATCTGATTGAGCCATGAACCCGAAGTAGGCTTCTTCATTTTCAGAGCTTGACTCACTTGAGTCACTGTCTCTAAGAGTCTTTGACTTCTTTGCAACGAAGCTGTTCTCTTCCTTCCTATTACCTTTAAAGGATCTCTTCTCTTCTTTCTTGAATCCTTCTTTTTATATGGACACTCCACAATCACGTGTATCTGCTTATTACAATAATAACAAACTATGTCAGAAGAAGAATGTTTGTTCGGTTTAGACTTGTACCTGTCATCTCTGTTGTAGTTTTTCTTGGACCGATCACCATCAAAATGTGATCTTCTAAAGTCAGAGGAGGAGGACTGATTTTATGTTTGTCTCCTCTTACTGAGCAGTCTTTTGAATTGCTTGGAGATTAGTGAGAATTCTCTATCAGACAATTCAGAGCCTGATGTGCTTGGCTTAGAATTTTCTTGGTAATATGAAGCTCGTGTCCTTACTGGTGACATATCTTTATATTTTCTAGACCCTTTAGCCTTCTGAGCTATCGACTTCTCTTTACTTGAAGTCATGCTGAGTTGCTCCTTCTTCTTCCTTGTGTTCATAGGAAATGAGCTTTCCAAATAGGTTCTGTGGATCAATCTCAGGCAGCTTTCCAAATTTCATAATGGCAACCACCTTGGTGTCCCAGTCTTTTGTTAGGGATCTTAGAAATTTATCATTGAACTCACCATTAGTAAATGTACGGCCATAGTTTCTGAGACCGTTGACGATCTTAAAGAATTTTTTAAAGCTCTTTGCAATTATATCACTTGAGCCTTGCTTGAATGCCTCGTATTCTTGATTAAGTAGAGATCTCTGATCGTCTCTAACCTCTTCAGTTCCTTCCATGAGGAATACTAGACAGTCTTACATCTCCTTACCCGATTTGCAGTGGAATATATTTTATAGCAATGAGTCGTCCACTGTACTGGCTATGATATTCTTTGCCTTTTTATCCAGGGAGACTAGAACAATCTTATCTTTATTCAGATCCAACATTTTCTTCAGAACTATGCAGCTTCCAAATAGAATCTGACTCCCTCTTTCCACATGAGGAAGTTCTCCTTAGTGCACACATGCATGCAACTTCATCGAAGACATATCCTTGCTTCTATCCATTGCAGTTAAGCGGATTCTCTTGACAACTAGACAGAGATCTTGTTCAAGGTGTTAAACTTATATCGAACAACACCCATCTGATACTAATTAAAAGTGTCTAACAGTCAACCTAAATCACCTAGAGGGGGAGAATAGGTGAGTTTTGCATCTTATAGCAGAATAAAAATTTGTACAAAAACAAGCACACATAAACATTGAGAATTTATAATTGTTCCCCGAGTTGGGTACGTCCACTGTCCCGCCTCGTCTATCTATCACAAAGGGCTAGATTCAACTACTTCACCTTTATCTCAGATTGAACACAATCTTACACCTCGAAGTCTCAACTCCTACAACTCAGAGACAACTCTCCCACCACTCGGAGAACAACCTCTCCTACAACTTGGAGAACAACCTCTCCTACAACTCGATCATAAAATAAGGATCTACAACTCGGAGTCAAAACCTCCTACAATATTATAAAAGATTTACACAAGCAAAGATTAAAAATAATCTTCTTCATATCTTAAATCTTCGGTCTTCCGTTCCTCTAAAAAGTAGATCTTGAACGTCTTGAGTAACAAAAGAAACTGAAAGCTTTGTAAACTTGATATGAACACATGGATCAACTAGATCTAAGTAGTATGTGAACCTTCAGAGATCAAGGATCTAGTCGACACGCTTGATTAAGAACGAATTGTGAAGCAAGTCGTCGTCGGTCGAGAGAATCGCGAAAAGCTGTATCGTACGCTGACGAGAGTTTTTCTTCTTAAAAATTATCGATTTGAATAATAAAACGATTAGGGTTTCTATAAATCCACCCTAGGTATTTATAAGAACTCCTCTTCTCTAACGACTAGAAGATTCCTTCCATACCAAGAAATCCGCGAGTTACTTTACATGGCGGTCTGGATGATCCAAGTCGGCAATTTGAAAAAAAATAAAATAAACCCTAAGTATTATTCATCGAGTATATATGGGTATACTCATCGAACTACTTCGAAACTCGATGAAAATAACTTAGACGATTCCAGCCTGATCTAACAGATAACTCAATGCTTTCCTGTAGAGATACTCGAGGAATTCGACAAATATTTACTAGCTTACTCGACGAATTCGACGAGTATCGGCATATACTCTCAACGCATTTGACACATAAGACAAGTGATATTCGACGAATTTAACTTAGAGAAATCCTTAGAAGTAAATTCGAGAACTTAAGACATAACCAGTGAGTCTCGATAAATTCGTCGTGTATCGACATATATATTCGATAAGTATCGATTGTGTACACTCGACGAATTCGACGAGTATACATGAAGATACTCGATGAATTTTACTTAACTGATTTCCAAGAACTCGGAGATTATTCCCTAAGTAAATACGATGAATTCGATGAGTGCTACTAAGTATACACGACGAATTCGACGAGTATTCATGAGTATACTCGACAAATTTGACGAGTTTTCACTACTATATTTGACGAATTTTACTTAGAGAACAATTCTGTTCTTCTGAATGCGACAACTTGTCCTTCCTTGTTTATCCTAATGTACTTGAATCAGAAGTACCCCCCCAATAGAGTGATTACAAGTGAGTCAACATATTAGACTACACAATGAAGGATTACATTGTATAGTCATGTATTTCATGATCCACTATAACCTGACATTGGTTGTACTTAGTAATATAGTCCTGCAAGCACATAACTAAAGAAACAGTATCACATACAATCTCAATTCATCTTAGTTCAAGGGACACTTTGTCAAATCACGGTCATTGTGGATACAATACCCAACACCAAACCCCTGCTATTTGGGCCCCTATCCGGTGATAGAGCGTGTTGACCCAATTACATATCGATTAGCCATACCCCTAAAGTAGGTAAATCTTCACGATGTTTTTCATGTCTCTTACTTGAGGCGAGTTCTTTGATAGCCAGATCAACACCCTCCTACACTGCCGGTACCGCTACAATGAGACAAATCCATTCCGTTAGAGCTGGTGAAAATAATGGACTTCAAGGATAAAAGCTCCCGCAATAAGACTATTCCGATGGTCAAGATCTTGTGGTCAAATTTCAGACAAGATGAGTACATATACGAACCCAAGTCCCTCGTCTGAGAAAAGTAACCTAAACTCCTTCCCCATGTATGTTACACTTGGCCCCTATTTAAAGCAATTTTTGGGGATAAAAATCCTCTTGCTTTTATTAGATTATAACATCTCGACTTTTTGCTAGGTAACTAAAACCCTAATAGACCCAATAAAAGTGACCCAAACCTCTATTCAATTCCCAAAAGAGAAAGGAGGTGACCCTATTTGGGGACGTTGAGCTAATGAACTCCGATTTAAGTTCTGTCAGTTCCTATGAACTCATTTAGTCAAAACGAGTGTGATGGGACTTGTTGCTTTGTAATATGAGGTCTTACGATAAATATGACCGTTTTGATTATCGCAGCACGTCACGACGTGCAAATATAGATTATTGAGCAAATGAACTCCGATTTGACCCCGGTTAGTGGCGTTGGTTTTGTGTGGTCAATACAAAGTCAACGGAGTTTGTTCCGGTCAATTTTGGTATTGAGTGGTAAAACCGTGGTCAACCAAGCTTTCTACTGCACTAAAAAGCATGTGCACATCAATTGTACCATTATACACCAACATTGGCCCGTCTCCCGATGACGTGGGCCCACTTGGACCTTGACCCACATGGCTGACCCACCCCAGGATTGACTTTTGTCAAACCCTTAAAATTTCCAAGTTTTTGGTATTTTTCCAAATGAGGGATTCACCTCCAATCATTGAATGGCTTGGGCTCCACCTTCCACCCCTATATGGGCTCTGACTTTGCTAAGAAAACTCACTTTGGGCAGGCCATGGTCCAAGACAAGCAAGCCCACTAAGTTCTTCCATCTCCTTCTCTTTCTTTACCCCAAAAAGCCCAAGCCCATTGTGACTTCCCCTTCTTTTCCACGTGATGAATAAGTAGCAGCATCCAACTGTCCATGGATAGCTACAGGGTGGAGATTAATTCCTCCCCAAGGAGAGATTAATCCCACATCAATGGGAGGAGTAGAAGGGGACTCCTCCCCAGTTATATAAGAGTTTTCACTCCTCTTCTAGAGCTTATACAGCTCAGTTAAGCTACCTCAACCCCCAGTCCAAGCCTCTCCTCGCTAGAAACCACTAGCCTGAACCTGCCACCTTCCACCACCTTTAATGGAGACTCAGCTAGGTCCCTCCTGAGTCCCCCCCAACTCCATGTGGAAAATCTCCCCCTCCTCCTTTCCAACTCCTCTAACGTGGTGCATGCCCCTCCCGACGGCCGGAGCGCCACTAGCACCACTCAACCCAAGCTCCTAGTCAGGTGGTGACCACACATGGTGAGAACCGCCCAGTGCTGGTGGTGGTATTGGTAAGGTGCTACACAACTAGGGAAGATCCTCCCCGATAGTGGAAGGTCATGGTACCGTCGTAATTCTCCACTCCGACTGCACCCAAAAATTATAATTTTTTCTCGTGTTTATTTTTCTGGCGGTGGCCAGCGGAGCTATGCCACTACCGGAGGGAACACCTGACCACTGGAATGCCAGCTAGGGTGTTTATGTGGCTTGAAAGATACTAGAGAGGCAGGGCGATGCGACATCGCTGGGAGCAGAGCAGGTCGTGCTGCCTTACTCTCGGGTTTTTTTCCGGCAGTGACCGACGATGCTTGGATGCCAGACCACAGCCAAATGGTTCACCGTCCCCCAGCGACTTGGCTAGAGGTGGTGTTGTGGACTGGCGGCCACCAGGCAGTGCTGGCAGAAGCCCGTAAGTTTTGTCTCTAGGAATAACCAGTCATCGTCTGATCTCCACCAGGAGATCAGACGACTAGAAGCTCATCAATTCCTGACCCCGCATAAAATTCTGGACCCCCACGACGGATCCCTCCCCGGTCCGCTGTGGGGATAGTAGGATAAAAACTCATGTCTTGCTCCATCTCAACCACAGATTTCTGTTATCTGCGGGCTAAATTTTAAATCAAAACTTGGGAATTTTTCTGAGGAAAATCTAGGCTCCTAGGGAAAATATTTGAACATGAAAGTTGTTTCCCTTATTGAAGGCTATCCACTCAATTTTTTGGGAATTTTAATAAATTAATTTGGTGACTCAAAAATCCTAAATAAGATTTATTTGATCAATATATAGGCCCAAAAGTAATCGGAAAAATTTGGAAAAAAAATTTATGCTCAATTAGGCCCTCTTTGATGTTGTATAAAAATTTGGAGATTGTGAGTGAAAATTGATGATTTTCCAATTTTTGAAGCCTAAGGCCGCGTTTTGAATTTAATACGTTCAAATATTTCAGAAAAAAGTTATCGTGGCACGCGATCATGTTTTAATTTGAGAAATATTTTTTCAAATAAATAAATGACGATAATTATCGAGATGAGATCTCAAACTCAGAGTGTTTCGAGGATTTTTTTCAAATTATTGAGAGCCATTTTAAATTATTCTTGGGCATTTTGAGCAAATCGGGAGGCTAAAACAGAAAAGGAACTGAACATTCCTCCTATGAATGGAGATGGAACTGAATATTCCTTCCATGAAAGGAGATGGAACTGAACTTCTCTCTTATGAACGGAGATAGAACTGAACTTTCCTCCTATGAATGGAGATGGAACTTAAGCCTCCTGAGAATGGAGTGATTGGACAACTAACCCTTTTTTTTATTTTATTTTTTTTATTTCAGTCTTGTACCGGTCTAGTTTTTTTATTACTTTCAGTTCAGCACTTTTTTTTAGTACTTTCCAGTCTTGTACTAGTATAGTTCCTTATATTACTTTCAGTTCAGTTCTTTTTTTCAAGTACTACTCTAGTCTCGTGCTAGTTTAGTTTCTTTCAGTACTTCATTTATAGTTCTTTTTGTTCAGTAATATTCTAATTTCGTACTGGTCTAGTTTACTTCAGCACTTTATTCAGTACGTTCAATTAAGCACTTCAATTCTGTAGCTTATTTCTAGCAAAATTTTATTATCACATTTAAATTACTGTAATTTACTATTTCAGTATTTTTTAGCACAGATTCTGTTATGACGAGCAATTGTGTCTAATAGAGCATTAGTTGAGGATAACCGAGAGTCGAGATATTCCTCCAGGGTTAGCCCCAAATAATGTGCTTGTTTAGTATTGTTTCTATAATAACCCTTTTTTGAACAAATTCCCCTTGAACTAAGATGAATTGAGTTTTATTTGACAATGCTTTCAAGTTATGTGCTTGCGGGACTTAATTGCAAAATACAAACCAATGTCAGTTTACAATGAGTCATAAAACACAGGACTATGCAATGTAATTACTCATTATGTAGGACATGGTGTTGACTTATGTGTAATCTCTCCATTATGGTGTACTTCATTTTCAAGTGCAATAGGAGATTCAAGCAGAAGGATGGTTGCTGAGTTCAGGATGAATTAGAAATTTTCCTAAGTAAAATTCATCGAGTATTCACGTGAAGTCTCGTGTAATTCATCGAGATGTCACGTGAATACTCTTGGAGTTCATCAAGTATTCTCGAGAAGTCCGGTGACTCTTAACATAAAATTTTCTTCTGGTATCATTTTTAACTAAGTAAAATTTGTCGAATGTTTTCGTGTAATTTGTCGAATGCATTTGTGAAATCCGTGAATTGGATAAGTAATTCGTCGAGCGTTCTGAGTATGACACGAGTCATCTCGACGAATGGACTTAGTGATTTTTCTTGTTTGATTTTCCGACGGGTTCTATTTTCAAATGTCGGTCATGTATATTACACGTGGAAGCTCATTTTGGAAGAAGATTTCTAACAGTTGTTGAAGAATCCTATATATATCAGGGATTATTTTTTCAGTATACGAATTGCTAAGAATCGCAAGAATTTCCTAACCTAATTTTTAAATCGTGAACGGCCAAACTTTTCTTTCTTGATCTACTGATCTCAGAAACGATCAACCCAAAGACCTAGAAGTTCACGATCGACAATTCCTAACAAGAAGAGTTTTGACAAGATCACTGCTTTCAGATTCTATAGAGGGTGTTCTTGATATTGTCAGATTCAAAGTTTTCAGATCAATGATTTCAAGTTTTCAAGTCTTCTCCTTTAACCTTCATTTCAAGATCTACACTCTAAGAAGGAAGAATATTGAATTTATTCAAATCTGAAGAATAAGAATGTTTTCAATCTATAAAGTTGTAACAAACCAATTTTATTATTATAGGAAGTTTCTACTTTCGAATTTGTAGATCCTTATTTACTGGATCGAGTTATAGAAGAGGTTGTTCTCCGAGTTTGTACGAGTTGAGGCTCCGGGGTGTAAGATTGTTATAATCTGAGTTTTGGTGAAGTAGCCGAGTCTAGCCAAAAGTACTAGATAGGCGAGGCAGGACAGTGGATGTACCCATTCTGGAGTACCACGATAAATCCTTGTGTCTGTGCTGCGCTTCTGTGTGCTTGTTTATTATCATTTTTTATTCCGCAAAAAGACGCAGAACTCACCTATTCACCCCCCTCTAGGTGATTTAGGTAGACAACTAGATACTTTCAATTGGTATCAGAGTTGTACAAGAATTCTTCCAAAATGCAAAGCTTCGGCGTGAAGGCATAGTGATCAAGGGCAAAGTCAGAAATTCCTCTGTCAAAGTGAAGGCCAACCTTTTGAATCGATACCTGCTACTGCCGTCTTTTGAGGTGGATTTTATTTGAAGAGACGGATTTGTGTAGTGCTCTTATTTTCTATGGTTTGCCAAGAAGAACTACCTCAATTAGATGGAAGGGGATGAATGAGGAAGGAAAGCTGCTGACTAGCATCATGGAAAGATTCTACTATACAAAGTCGGGTCCTACGATTATGTTTCTTGTGAGATGTTCAAGCTTCTGGAAGTAGTGATTTGCAGAAAGACGAACAACTAGGGAGTGGCTCTTTTTGAGAAAATTAAGAAATGTCTAAATGTTAATAATTTTGGAAGGATTCTCACACTTTAACTCAACCAAATGGACAGAAATTGTTTTGATATGTCATCAAGTATACCTATTCATCACTTGCAGAAAATTGATTCCTCCATCTTCAGCAAATGCGAGAGGACAATTCCCAGGGAAGGTGGGATGAGAGATGTTGTAGAAGAAGAAGAATTTATTGAAGAGGAGAGAATTCTAACTCCTACCCCCAATGAAGCACCTGAGAGCTCTGCTGCAATTGCTGAGGGGGAGACACTTACTTCTGTGAATGTTAAAATAGTTCAAGTAATTATAGAGACTACATAGACAGTGGTTATAGAAATAGTTATTCTTGAGGATGATGTTGATGACAATGCTGACAATGCTGATGCTGATGTTGATGCTAATGAAATTGCTGATGATGGTAATGATGATGTTGATGATGAAGTTGTTGCTGCTGATTTGGAAGATAGTGTATAGAAAGATCTTCCAGACTTGGCTGAGGGGGAGATGGACCAGTCATCTGATCGTCTCCAAGACCAGATTGATAAGGTCATACATGACTTCGAGCAAAGGCTTGTTAACATCCCAGGTGGCCCTCAAGTCCAGACTCTGAAGGAGTTGGAGGCTCTAGAAAGGCCTGGTGCTCCAGTTGAGGGGGAGAACATTCTTGAGGTTTCTGATGAGGAAGGAGAGACAGAGGTGTTTACTCATATTCTAGAGGCTGTAGATCCTTTTCTTCTGCTCAAGGATCATGTCTCTCTAGTAACACATCTCTCTGGTGAATATGGGACTCATACAGAACTTCCTTCACCTCCAAGACCTCAGATTGAGGATATTTCTATCTCCAGTTCTGATAATTCACTGCTGAAATAAATTGAAGCAAAGCTTGCAAAGCAAAAAGCACACTTTGATCATTCCTTGAAAAAAGTACTTGATAAGGTAGAAGAAGTGCAAAAGATATGAATAATGGATTTGCTGAAGTCAAGACCAATATTGAGAAGCTAGAATCCAATTTAGATACTTGGTTGAATCAAGGCGGCAAAGCCATTCTTCATATTATGAAGGGAATTAGTCGTAACCTTGACGAGTCAATGAATGTACAAGCTATAACTATGGTTATAATTGATGCACAAAACTATGGCATGCTTCATTTTGATGATCAAATGGTCTTCTTCAGAAATGGAATTGTTGATGCCCTCACTATAAAAGTCAGAAAGGGGGAGGATAAACTCAAGATCAAGGTGAATGCACTAGAATTTGCTATGCATCAAGAGATTCATGGTGTCAACACTTATAGTTTTTGGAATTTTAAGTGGTTGCATGGAGAGTTGTTTGGAGCAAATCTAAATACTGAAGCCAGAATGCTAGAATCAGCATTTGATGTTGTTCAACCTGCTAAGGACCACTCTTAGTATTAGACAGTTACCCAGGACTATTCTCAGGATTATTCTCAGTATGGGACAGATGTTGTTGAAACTGCTACTGAAGCTAATGTAGAGATTGCTGAAGAGCCATCCTAACCAGCTCACAAGAGAAGTAGATATGGAGAAGGCCCCTCTGCTCACAAGTCTGACTCAAACAGGGAACTTGCTAAAGTATAGAGCTCCAAAGAAATTATTCTGAACACATTCACTTTAGTAGATCTAATAAATGAAGACAGGAGAATGCACTATAACAGAGAAGAATGGGAAAAGCATGAAGTGGCTAAAGTGAAAAGGAGAATACACTTTAAGAAGTATAAGAGAGATGATCCAGATGCCTCTCCTCATCCTCCAAAGTATTATTCAAAGCCAAAGACATACTTTGCAAGGAAATATGAGAAGAACAAAGGGAATAATGTTTAATATTCATACTCTCTGTTTGTGAATGTTTGTGAACTCAGAAATGCCACTTAGAACATTTTATATAACATTATTGTTTTGATGATTTAGAGATTTATGATAATTTCATTTCATCTCCTTATATGTTTATGTTTAAGATTATTCTTTGTGCAATTCACCTTAGTTCTGACTTCTTCGAATAGGGAAAGATTTTTGGGTATTTACTTGAAGAGACGGATTTTCATATATATACACGTAGAAGCTCATTTTGGTAGAAGATTTCTAGCCATTGTAGAAGAAATATATATATCAAGGATTATTTTTCAGGATACGAATTGCTAAGAATTACAAGAATTTCCTAATCTAATTTTCAAATCATGAGCGACCAAACTTTTCTTTCTCGATCTACTGTTCTTGGAAACGATCAACTCGACGACCTAAAAATTCACGATTGGTGATTCCTAACAAGAAGAGATTCAGCAAGATCATTGCTTTCATATTTTACAGAGGGTGTTCTTGATCTTATCGGATTCAAAGTTTTCAAATCAAGGTTTTTCAAGTTTTCAAGTCTTCTCCTTTAACCTTCATTTCAAGATCTACACTCTAAGAATAAATAAGATTGAATGTATTTAGATCTGAAGAAGAAGATTGTTTTTAATCTATAAAGTTGTACCAGACCAATTTTATTATCGTAGGAAGTTTCTACTTCTGAGTTTGTAGATCCTTGTTTATTGGATCAAGTTGTAGGCGAGATTGTTCTCCGAGTTGTAGGAGCATTGCCTCTAAGTTTGTAGGAGTTGAGGCTCCGAGGTGTAAGATTATTATAATCTGAGTTTTGGTGAAGTAGCCGAGTCTAGCCCGAAGTGCTAGATAGGTGAGGCGGGACAGTAAACATACCCATTCTGGGGATCCACTATAAAACCTTGTGTCTGATTTGTGCTTCTATATGCTTGTTTATTATCATTTTTATTCCTCAAAAATATGCAGAACTCATCTATTCACCCCCTAGGTGATTTAGGCAGACAACTAGATACTTTCAGTTCTCGTATGCTCGTAGCACCTTATCGAATGATGAGCAGCATGTTGTTTTAAAAAGGTCACTTGCCCGAATTATTTGATGTTTAGTAGGGCATCGGCCGTAGACCTAGTGTGTATCAGCAAATTATTTAAATTGAAATGCTTGTAAATTACTTGTCGTGAAAAGTGTAAGGTTAGTCACTTCCGTAAACTATTCGTACCGGTGCAAGAAGGTTGACAACTTATGGAAATAGTGAGATGTGTACCATGGGTGACTGGCCATTTTACTTTTCCCCATTAGGTTTTCTCCACCGATCGGCCTAAATTTTCAAGATTCGACGGATGTATCTCACATCTAAAAGTACACTTGGTTGTACTATATGGCCTGGGTAGTGGGGAACGACCACACCCAGAAGTGGCAAGACTAGCCACTATCACCGATGACCATATCAGTGAGGCCCTTAGGGTTCGCTACCCGGCTTGAAGAGAAGCAGTCCAATCTATGTCAACTTAGTGGGTGTGCACTGGTTTGAATACCTATGGTGTGCACGATTTGAATATCTACGGTGTGTGTGGTTTGAATACGTATGGTGTGTGCGGGTTTGAACACCTGCGGTGTGTTGACGGGTTTTGAATACATGAAGTGTGATTATAGGTTGTGAGTGCCTGTTAGTTATGATAGATAATTGAGCGCCTTTTTAAAGAATTGATGTTTATGCTGCTACTTTCCAGTTATTTTATGCTACACTCTTTCAGACATTTGCTCCTAGCTTAGGAAATGAAAATTGACTATATGAAATGTTACTACTAACTCTCTTGTGCTTCAGCTATTTACTTATTATTGGGTGCATAGGCTTGTCCACAGGATATAAATCCTGGGAGGAGATGTTTTTGCACTTAGCTCTATGACTAACAATTATTTTAAAAACCATTCAAAAGAGGCGGAGCACATTGAAGTCTAGCTGTCGCGCGATGGTACGCCAACTGACATGACTACCAGAGCAGTAACAACTCCATCGTCTCCAGACTTCTGAGACATAAGTTTCTAGAGCGTAGGTTTGAGAGAGAGTGATAGATCTAGTAGTAGCCTTTTTGAATCCCAAGGGCTTGTTTGTATAAACAGTGGTTGCGTCCTATGCTTTTACTCTGTTATATATATATATGTGTGTGTCTTTCTGTTATTACTTCCGCATATCTGTGATATTATGTGAATGTTGTGATTCATGCTAGACAAGGATGCCAACTAGTGCTTGGTAGAGTGGGTTATATCCACTTGGGAAGCACTAGGTCGCCGTCTTTGGTACTAAGTCTCGTCTCCGACCCGACCCAATCCGGGTAAAGGTTGGGGAAAGGCGTCTTACACTAATGACTTTAGGGCTCCCCCCAATGCTGGCCACGTATGATATGCAGTTCATCATCATCCAGGATGCCTCAACATACAACGCCATCCTTAGGGGACCAATGCTAAGGGCACTCCACGCCGACGCATTGGTTCAGGGTATCGAGTTAGATATCTGCTCGCAGGATGATTTCCTAAAGGCTTTGGGGCCATATTAGTGTAGGCAGACTCCAGACCAGCACTCCCTGGCAATCAACTAATTTCTCTACTTTCTTTTTGAATAATAAGCTGTGAAGGTGAATTTTCGAGCATAGGTACCTTTCTTTTTAGTAATGCAGCGCTTGTTTTCTCATCCACCGCAAACAGGTCATCACAAGGAGAAATTAGTGAAAGCCTTTCTAGAGCTCCCAGACGAGATTAGTGATAGACCATCTGCACCTCCCAGGTAAGATCGATGAAAGAATTTCTACACCTGTTCAGCGAGATTGGTGAGAGCCTTTCTACACCTCAGGCGAGATCGGCGAAATCCCTTCTGCACCTTAGGCAAGATGGACAAAGGTCTGTCTGCACCTCCAAGGCGAGATGGACAAAGGTTCATCTGCACCTTCACTTGGAAGAACCCTGGTTTTACTGAGCCTTGAATGAACAGAGGTTCTTTGCCACCTTCACCCGGATGGACCCCGGTCCTCCTAAGGCACGAATGAACAAAGGTTCTTCACCACCTCTACATGGACGAACCCGAATTCTCCTTAGGAACAAACAATGGTTATTTTCCCCCTCCACTCAGATGAACTCCGGTGCTCCTGAGGGGCAAAAGAACAAAGGTTCTTTGCCACCTCCACTTGGACTAACCTCAGTTCTCCTAAGGCATGAATGAACAAAGGTTCTTCACCACCTCTACTAAGACAGACCTCTATCCTCCTGAGGCACGAACAAATAAAGGTTATTTGCCACTTTCTCTTGGATGAACCCCTATTTTCCTAAAGAGCGAATAGACAATGTATCTTCGTGACTTCCACCAGGACGGGCACTGGTCCCCCTAAGGCATGAGTAAAAAAAGGATCCTTGCCCCCTCCACTTGGATGAACACTAGTTATCCTAAAGGCAAGGACAAAGGTTCTCCTCCATCCCCACTCAAGGTACGAGCAAGCAGGGGCACCTCACTTCCAAACCCTCAACGGTCTATGACTCTCTCGAAAGCATGAGACAACAAATAACGCTCAAGCAAAGTGCTACTCTACCAAAAAGAATACGCATGCCAAAGCATAACAGATCCAAACGCAAAAAAAGTTCTCCACTCAAATGAAAGGTGCCACATGGGTTACATCATCATAAAAACAAAAGCATACAACGATAGAAAAGCACGCCTACCACACAAAAACATGAAACTCAAAACAAACTGGGGAGGTCCCCAGGATCATCCCACCACGACAACATTAACTTCGTCATTCGAGGCATCCTCCATGCCTAGGGTATCACACTCTGGAAACCTCTGAGCCACTCGAAATCCCTTACCGAAACACAATAAGCACGCGCCTTCACGCTTATCCTCCACAAGCGGGTCAACCTATGTCTTCATCATCTCATAGCACGCCTCCTCTGCGATTCGAGACCGCTCCACCTTAAAATCGTGAGAGGATCTGTACTCGGCTATCGTAGCCACACACATGGCCTTGATCTCCTCCCGCTCAGAAATCAGTCGAGCATTCTCTTTCTTCAGCTGCTCGACCTCCCCCTCCTGATACATCGCAACGTCAACCACCTCGGTATGGCAGGCCACCTCCGCAAGGGTCACATAAGTAGAAGCCAGTCTCCCGCAAATAGCCCTGATCACAGAGTTAGTGATGCTCAGCTTGGCCCGAAGAGACTCCACCTCGAACTAAGAATAGGACATATTGGAACCCCAGTTTGGATTTTGGCTAGGTTCACTATTAGGTTTGTTGACCAACCATGTATAGCCTAGGGTCATTTGTTCGTTCCAGGGTTAAGGTTAGTCACATTAGGTTAACCTGTCTTCAGAAGACTTCAGGGATTCTAGACTTTAGAGATAGAAGACTTCAAGGAAATGCAGTTTAAAAGGTTTCAGAAATTATGTTAAACGATAGCTGAACTCAGCTTGACGATCGTCGATCTCAGATTGTCAAACTCAGGGTTCCTTATCTGAGTTGAGCTCGACGAAAGTCCAGTTGAGATCGACGATCTCTGATCTCAAATCAGAAGTTTATCTCGATGAAAGTCTTTCTCTGGTCGATGAACTTGGAGCTCAGATTGACAGTACATTTTCAGATTAATGATCGCTGAGCTCAGCTAGACGAAGGAGATTTCTCAGCTCAATGAACTTGGAGATCAAGTCGAAGAAATTATTCCTGAGTTTTACTATTTCCTTCCTGGTTCTGTTCAATGTTTTTTCCTTTACAGTTTCTCAGATCGTCTATCATTTCAAATTCGATTATATTTAGACAGTAATACTCTGATAATTAATGTTCATATTCTCAAGAATATAGTCATTCCATGCCAACATTAATTATGGTCTTCACTGAGTTATTAATTGGCTTATTTCAATGTGACAATTAGGGAATTTCATTAAAAACAATTTCTAGCCGTTTAATTCTCAAAATTTTGGCAGTCGGTCAAGGAAAGGAATTCGAATTTCAAAGACCAAAAATCTGTATGGAATATATAAGGTTTATCTTTTCAGACAGCAAAAAAACTGTAACCTGTGATATAAAGATTATTCTACAGAAAATTGAAAGAAGAACAGCTCTCTTAAAAAAAAATCAAGTTCTTCATCAGCTTTTGCTTCAGGACTTTCAAGAGACAATCCATCAATATCTGTCTAAAAGCTTCCTGAAGATCTTCAAGCATTCTGAAGGCCTACACCCTTAGTAAAGCTTCCATTCTCCTGAACCATTCTACTTCACATTGGGAGCTTTGACAACACCAGCAATCCACTTGTCTTCTCAGAACTTTGAGAAAGAGAAGACAATATCATTTCCTTTTTACTTTCCTGTGTACATGGTTTTAACTCCCTTCAAAAGTTAGTCTTTGGTTGTTAAGTCTCCTGATCAAAAGACTTATTTGGTTTTTTGGCACCTGGTCAAAAGCTCAAAGGGTTGCTAGATCTCCTTTGAAAATAGATCTTGTGGTGAAAGGGCACCTGAGCAAAAACCTGTGGTGGCAGGGAACCTGATCAAAAACCTGTAGTGGATTCCTACCAGAGTGGTAGAAGTGTGGATGTATCCAAGTTTTAGGGGAACCACTATAAAATCTTTGTGTCGTCTGGTTGCTCTACTTGTTGTTTTTCTGTTCTGTGATTTTCTTGTTTTATTTCAGCCTATTACATATAGATATCACTTATTTTATTAATCCACTATAAAAATTAATCAAAAGTTTTTAATACTCTATTCACCCTTCCCCCTCTTCAGTTAGTGTGATCTATCCCTTCACTTTCAATTGGTATCAGAGGGTAAGGTTGTTTGGTTTCACATGATAACACCTGAACCAAAAGATCTTTGATAGATCCCATTTACTCTAATGTCCTTTTACATCATGGCACAAAATAAGGAGTACTCAAGCACCAAACCTCTAGTGTGCAATCTTAACAAGTTTGCACTTTGGAAGGCAAGGATTAGGCTATATATGAATTTAATTGATGAAGAAATCTACAATTCTATTTTGACAGGTCCCCCTACTCCTACTACAACTACAAGTACCAGTGTAGTGCCACCACCTGAGTGGCCTGATGATCAAAAGAAAGCCAAGATTGCTGATGCTAAGACAATGAATATTCTGGCCCAAACCATGTCTGATGACATATTTCAAATGGTTGCAGAATGCACATCAGCAAAAGCCATTTGGGATTCCCTTAACCAAATGGTAGCAGGATCTGCTGATGAAAGGAAAAATAGGAGATCCCTTCTCATTTCACAATATGAGAACTTCAAGAAGGAAGAGTCAGAGTCAGTTGAAGATATGTACAATAAACTCAGCCTAATCATCAATGAGCTTTAAAGATAGGGTAAGCTCTGAACAACTCTAAAGGGGGGGGGGGGGTGAATAGAGTTTTTAAAGTCTTTTTGATTTTTGCAGAAATAACAAGTCTTTAATCAAATATGTTACTATGATATAAGTGTATAAGTGTACAAGTGCAGTAAGTGAATTAGAGAAAAGGTAACTAAGCTACACAGCAAAATATATCACAGCACAAGTACACAGGAAAATCACAGCCACACAGATAACACAAGAATTTTATAGTGGTTCCCCAAACTTGGGTACATCCACTCTTCTACCACCCTAGGCAGGAATCCACTACAGGTTTTGATCAGGTGACTGCCACCAATAAGCTTTTGATAAGGTGCTCAAAAAAACCAACCCAAGTCTTTTGGAAGGAGACTTGCAACCAGAATAATTTTGAAGGGAATTAAAACCCTGTACAGAGGTGGGGAAGAGAGGTTGATTGAAGTCTTCTTTTCTCAAATCAAAATGAGAAGACTTTGTGGATTCTGTGATGTTGTCAAAGCTCCCCCTGAGATCTTGAATGGTCCAGGAGTGGAAGCTTTGCAAAGGGTGAGTGGGCCTTCTGCTGTAAGATCTACTTTCTGAGATCCTTTGACTGATTTGAATACTTTTGTCACTTGAGATCTCAGAAAACAAAGAAGGAGAAGAAAGACTCTTGATAGTGATTGTTTTTCTTTCTTCTTCTTTTGAGAGCAGTTGATTTTTCTTCAGAGAGCTGTATGCACTGCACTTCTGTATTCTGAAAGGTTTCTGTGTCTCTTCTTTTTCTGGCTGAGAGATTATCTTCTCTATAACTGCCTCAAGGTCGAATTCAAAAACTAGTAATTAATGCTCAACTGAAATCTAGGGAATGAAAATGGCAAGAATGCTGTCATATATTATATTCTATGTCTTTCCCGAGATGTAAGTAATTAAATCCATGAGGGATATTTGCAATCAATGCTGCCAGTAACGGCTCTATTCAAATGCATTGATTATCTAGGGAATTAACGGCCTATAATAGATATGCAATAAGGAGATAGGAAAGGAAAGAATAAATAACAATATGTCTTAAAGTTTTCATCGACCAGAGAAAAACTTTCGTCGACTTGGGATCAACGAACATCTATACTGTATAAACTGGCAGATTCTGTGCTCTGAGTTCGTCGACCTGAGAATGGCTTTTGTCGAGCTGAGAATAGCTGTTCGTCGAGCTGAGATCAAAAATCGTCGAACTCTAAATGCTGCTTGATAACTATCTTCTTCTGTGCATCAAGTTCGTCGAGCTGAAGTCTGAGATCGTCGAGCTGAGTCTGCAGTCTGGACTTAGAATATTTTCTAATGTTAAGTGTTGAAGTATTGATCTGGCGTTGAGAGATATTTGGCTCTGAGAGTTGAAGTGTTAGTCGACCTGAGGACAGAGTTCATCTAGCTGATATTCTTACTTCGTTGACTGAAGTTTGACTAGAGGAGTTATCACTTTGTCCAGAGTTTGTCGAGCTGAGATCTGAGTTCGTTGAGCTCAGCTTAGAGAATTGTCTCTGAGTTAGTCGAGCTGAGCACGACAATCATCGACCGGAAATCGATGAACGTAGAAGTCCTTTTTTTAAGTCTTGAATTCTCTAAGTCTTGAGTCTTTAACAGTGGTTAAGGCTGGTCCTTTGTACTGTTGACTCTAAGGACTTAATCTAGACTCTAGGACATGACTATGACCCTGATCTATACATGTTGGGTCATATCCTAACTCAGTGAACCTAGCCCAAATCCAACTAGGGTGAGAGGACTTAGAGCAACCACTCGCACCAAAAGCCCGGACTGATGGAGGACAACGCAACTAATCTTTATATAAAAGGTCCTCGGGCAGATCCACGGGGCAGCTAGTTAAGCCATTAACACATAGCACCGCAGCACGGGGGCGATTCCAGACCGCAGCCCCAACAATCCCCCCCCGGAAATGACCCCGGGGTTTCGAACTCGCGACCCCCTCTAACACCACTTGAGAGGACTTAGCGCAACCACTCGCACCAAAATCCCGGACTGATGGAGGACGGCGCAACTAATCTTTATATCAAAGGTCCTCGGGTGGATCCACGGGGCAGCTAGTTAAGCTATTACCGCATAGCACCGCAGCGCGGGGGCGATTCCGGACCGCAGCCCCAACATAGGGGTTCCAACAATCTCCCCCTATTTGGGTGAGGTCACTAATAATAGACTCAATACAAAAAATGTACAAAGCAGGAACACAATATATATCTGGCAGATAATTTAATAATAAGTACAACAGATATGTGTACATATTCAGCTTTGTAATAGAAAAGAAAACATAATTTTAACAAAGTATACAGAAAGTAGCAATTCTTCTTCAGGATTTTCTGTTTCTACTTCTTGGATTTTTCTTCCTTCTTCTTTTCTCCAGGCTTAGTAAATATAATTTCCCTATTAGGATAGGCAGCTTCTCTTTTTGATATATACAGATCTGCTGCTCTAATCACTGTCTGAGTTAAAGTTTTGGGAACAATTGCCTCTGGATGTCTAGCCATATAATCAGTAGGGTCAAACAATTTCTTGCTCACCTGAAGCCTTTAAATTTCTTTTTCTCTATAAGTATACATTGTAGAGAATTTAGTTGGATCTTGTCCTTCTTCTCTGGCCTTTTTCATCTGTGACAGAGCAATCAATTCTTGGAGCCTGGCCATCCTGAAATTTGGATCATTATCTCGACTAACAAATGACTGATCTTCTTAAGAGGGTAGCAGGGTGACAGACCTGAATTGTGTTGAGTGTTCTTGAAGTTTGTAGCAATCTGGCTTTCACTACTTTGAGTGTACAGTGATTTTGGAGGTGCAGCTTCACTGTATTTTCTTTTGGGTTTATGTGATACAGAGTGTCTTCTTGGTTTAGCCTGTGGTTGAGGAGGAGAGAATTCTGGTTTTTGATACACTATTTATTTTATTTGTTCTCTATAGCTAGTACTTCTTTGCTGACTGCTTCCATGTGATTGCTTTCCGGATGGCCTTTCTTGCCTCTGATAAGTTCTGGTGAATGAGGGCTTGGAAGGTGCATCTGACTTTTGAGAACTAATTCCAGAAGCACCAGTAGCTGGTGGAGGAGGAGGAGGGCGATCCTTCCTGTATTTGTAAGCTGGGGGAGGAGACTACCTTCTACTTTTCTTCCTGGCCTTTTGTTCATTCTTTGAGAGCCACATCCATGACGACATTCCCTTATATGGGGTTATTTTTTTATAGGATATAGTAGGGAGTATCATTGGTGTTTCCAGGTTTTGGAGCAGGAGGAGGTGGAGCCTTCCTTTTCTTAGAGATTTTCCTTTTCTTAGATTCTTCCTCCTCCTCCTCCTCCTCATCATCATCAGAAGATTGAGGTTTATCATACATAGCATCAATCTCTCTTAGTGCTTCATCAGAGCTTGTTTTCTTTGTTGCATGCGATGGAATTGGGGAGGGAACTAGAGAACTGTATACTTCTGTACTTTGAGCAGCTAACTTGTTTTCTTTCTCTATGTCAGCCATAATCAATGCATCCAGATCTGGTATTGGAGAATCATCCATTACAAAGACTAGGGCCATAGGAGAAGATACGATTGGGGAGGCAATCTGTCTAGATGTTGGAGTGGCAGGAATGGCAAAACTAGCCTTTAGTTGTTTGACAACATCAAGGCTTATTGGGGAAGAATATGGAATAATGGCTAGTGATGGCTTGGTATACTCAGCTGGAGGAAGAATGTGATGAGCTGTATCAAAATAGCTTAACAAACTTATCAAGTCTACTGTGGGATTAATGAAAATATTACCAATAGTATTTTTTTTTAGTATAACTGACTCATCAATGTCCATGTCAGTTTCAATAAAATGAATCAAATCTAATAAATCTGTTTCTACTTCTGTATCCATTTCAACTATATCTGATATATGTACAACTGCTGCTGCTGGTCCTGATGCTGCTGTTGTGACTGCTACTTCTTCAGTAAGTATCTCCTCGTGCCTGGTTGCAGCAGGTGCTGAAGCCAGCCCCCCAACTGAAGATGAAGCAGTGGTTAGGGCAAAGATCTGAGCAGTAAGGGATGAGATTGAAGAAGCTAGAGGGGAAATAGCCTCTGCTATAAGAGCTTTGAGCAATGGGGTGAGAAGAGAGATGAGGGTGGGGGTAAGAGAGGGGTCCAGAGTTGGAGAGGCAGAAACTAGGGAAGTAGCAGACTGAGTAGATGGTGCTGTAGGATGGATGGGTGGAGGTGGAGGTGGAAGTGGAGTTTCTAAGGGAGAGTCATTTTATGGGGATGGGGAGTTCAGGGGAGAGGAGAGCAAGTTAAAGGAGGGGAGGGAGGAGAGGTTTATGTGGGGGATATCAACCAGGTGAGATGGTAGAGGGGATGGAGGTGGTGTAGGTAAGGAAGTGTCAGGTTAAGGTGAAGGAGGAGATGGCAGATGTGTAGGGGAAGAGGGAAGTGGAGATGCTGGTGGTGTTGGAGCATGGATGTGGATGGTAGTAGAGGGTGAGGTTGGTGGGACTTGTTGTTGGGATGGAACTAGAGGGACATGAGATGGTGGAGGGGTGGAAGGGAGCCGTTCAGTGGGGTGGGGAGAGGCTGGTGCAGCCCTTGTACTCTTGGAAGTTTTAGTGGAGGAGGAGGTAGCCTTAGTTGGCTTGGTGATGGTCCTATCCCACTTTCCAAAAAGAGTACAGGTGAGTCTCTTTGAGGCATTGATGGATATGGTCGAGGAGACCAGGGATCCTGCAGCCTTTTCCTTTAGGAAGATCCCTAGGATCCTTCCAAAGCATACCTCTTTCTTGCTATTCTTCTTTGTGATCAAATCGAACAGAATCTGTGCCCAGTTCACAGCTTTCTTATTTACAATGGCGCACATGACCAGGAACTGATGCCTGGTGATATAATCATGCGCAGTGTGCTTCCCGAGCAACACTTTCCCAACTATATCTGCAAGAAATTTATACTCGGCAGACAGAAGTTTCTTGAGGAGCTTGTTTGGGGTGTCTCCAGAATACCCCATTGTATTCAGCATTAGATCAAACTCTTCCGAATCAATTTCTAAATCCTCCTCACTATTTTTCAATCCAAAAATTTCAGTAAGAATATCGGGGGTAAGAGAAATTTCGTTACCCGCAATTATGCCGGTCATCTTGTTCTCATCGACACTAGCTGTGTACACCCATTCTCTGATTTCTGTGGCAGATATCTTTATTCGGGTTGAGAGCAGAGTCTTCAGTTGTTGTTCTTCTAGTAGTTGGAGAATGTTCAGGAAAACTGGATCAGAATACTGGAATGATTCAAAGTCTATGTAGAAGCCAGCATCAAATTTCATAGCAGTAAGAGAGCCAGCGGGAATCGCCATGAAAGCACCTACAAAAGGAAAATGATGATCAAGTGCAAAGGGAACTGAAAGCGTGGGACGGAGGTCGAAGTAAACCTAAATATAAGGTTTTCAAGAATATGAACCGACAAACTCCGTTCGACGAAAAATTAGAAGATCTTCGATCTGAGATCGACGAAATAATTTAGAGTCAACAAGTTCGTCGATCTCAGGCTGAAGATTTGAAAGCATTTCGTCGATCTGAGGTCGATGAAAGGTTTCTGAAGTAAGTTCGTCGATCTTAGGTTGATTAAAATCACTTCACCAATAGATTTCGTCGAGCTCAGGTCGATGAAAAATCTCAGGAACTGTTATCAGTTCGTCGATCTCAGGTCGAAGAATAGAGACAATTCTTTGACCAGTGACAGAGCATTAGATTAAATCCTGACCATTTATCATACCAAGCTGATTGACAGAGAACAGATGCTTGGATGAGTCCAATGGCTTAGTGAATATATCTGCTCTTTGCAAATCAGTAGAGATAAATTCAAGTTTAATCTTTTGTTTGTCAACACAATCTCTAATGAAATTATGTCTAATGTCTATATGCTTGGTTATAGAATGCAATACTGGATTTTGTGCAATTGAAATAGCACTTGTATTATCACATAGAATAGTTGAATTATTTAAGTTGACACCATAATCCAGTAGTTGGTTTTGTATCCACAATATCTGTGAACAGTAACTACATGCAGCCATATATTCAGCTTCAGCAGTGGATGTTGAAACAAATGTTTGTTTTCTACAGAATTAAGATACAAGTCTATCACCAAGGAACTGACAAGTTCCAGAGGTTCTTTTCCTGTCTACTCTGCATCCAGCATAATCAGCATCAGAAAATCCAGTTAACACAAATGCTGATTCTGTTGAATACCAGAGGCCTAGATCTGGACAACCATTTATATATCTTAAAATCCTTTTTAATAAAATAAGGTGAGATTCTTTAGGGTTCACCTGGAACCTAGCACAAAGACATGTGGCAAACATAATGTCTGGTCTACTTGCTGTCAAATACAGTAGGGATCCAACAATGGCCCTATACATGGTCTGATCAACTAGTTTTCCAGATTCATCAGCATCTACAACAGCATTGGAAGCCATGGGAGTTTTCATGGCAGAGGCATCATTCATCTCAAATTTCTTAATAAGTTCTTTAGCATATTTAGATTGAGAGATGAAGATCCCTTCAGGAGTTTGTTTCACTTGGAGACCAAGAAAATATGATAACTCACCCATGCTACTCATCTCAAACCTTAAGTGCATTAAATCAGAAAATCTTTTGCATAGATTTGGATCAGTGGAACCAAAAATTATGTCATCCACATATATTTGTACTAAGAGAATTTTATCATGATGCAACTTTGTAAAAAGGGTTCTATCTACCATGCCTCTAGAAAAACCATACTCTAAGAGAAAGCTAGCTAAGGTCTCATACCAAGCTCTTGGAGCTAGCTTTAAACCATAGAGAGCCTTATGCAATTTAAAAACATAAGAGGGATGAGATGGAGAGATAAAACCTGGTGGTTGTTCAACATACACCTCTTCTTTGAGTTCTCCATTTAGAAATGCACTTTTCACATCCATTTGGTAGACTTTAAACTTTTTGAATGCTGCATAAGCTAAGAAAATCCTTATAGCTTCAAGTCTGGCAACTAGAGCAAAGGTTTGATCATAATCAATTTCTTCCTCTTGCCTGTATCCTTGAGCAACAAGCCTTGCCTTGTTCCTCACTATCACACCTTGAGCATCAAGTTTGTTTCTGAATACCCACTTAGTCCCAATTACTGGATAGCCCCTGGGCCTTGGAACTAAGTCCCAAACTCTACACCTCTCAAACTAGTTGAGATCTTCTTGCATTACAGTGATCCAGTTTGGATTTTGCTCTGCATCAGATATGGATTGAGACTCAATTTGAGAGAGAAAGCAAGCAAGCATCACATCAGGGTTGAGTTGATATCTTGTCTGCACTCCTAATGATATGTCTCTAATTACTTGAGATCTAGGGTGATCCCTAAGTGTGACAAGGTCATTAGGTGGAGTTGGTTCAACAACAGTTATTTGATTTAATTCCTTTTGTGGAATTGTATCAACTGTTGGAGGAAATTGAACTGCTTCCATATTCTCTTCTTCACTTTCAACTTCTGACATAGTTTGTTGTGCTCACAGCCTCTGCCCAATAGGATAGGGGCATGTAAGCATCTGCAAGTAATTTACCTGCAGCTTCAATGAGTGTTCTATTCTTACTTTCAACTACCCCATTTTGTTGAGGAGTTCTTGGATCTGAGAAACAATGTCTGATACCTTCCTTCTCACAGAACTCTAACATAAGAAGAGATTCAAACTCAGTACCATGATCACTTCTGATCAATGCAACTTGAGTAGAATACTCAATCTGTATGTTCTTGAGAAAATCTGTAAGAACCTTAAAAGTATCTGACTTAGTTCTTCAAAACAAAACCCATGTGAATCTGGAGAAATCATCTACAATAACTAATGTATAAGACTTTCCTCCTAGACTTTGTACTGCAATAAGGCCAAAAAGGTCCATATAGAGCAAGTACAAGATTCTAGGTGAATCACTCTTATTAATGGATTTAAAACTAGACTTAGTTTGTTTTCCTAGTTGACAAGCCCTGCAGAGGCCTTCCTTCTTGTAGGGACAAGAAGGTAAGCCTCTAACTAGATTGTCTTTAGATAACCTATCTATATTTTTATGGTTTACATGTCCTAGTCTTTTGTACCATAATCTAGTTTGAATGATGATAGAATTGAATAAGCAAATTTCAGATTTAGCTGATTCAAAATTTTCTAAGTAGATGTTGCTTTGTCTAATTCCTATTAAAACAGTTGTGTTGTTTAAAGAAATAAGACATAAAGAGTTATTATGGCTTACTTGATAACCTGTATCACATAATTGGCTTACTGATATCAGGTTATGCTTAAGACCATTTACATAAGTCACTTTCTTGAATATGATAGCTCCACAATTGAAATCTCCATAGCCTTCTATCAGTCCAAAGTCTGAGTCCCCAAAGATTACTTTAGGTCCAATCTTGGCTTTATAGTTGATAAGGCATTCATTGCAACCTGTCATATGTTTAGAGCAACCACTGTCCAAGTACCACTTATTTTGAGTGATAGGGTTCTCTTCTATCTGCAAAAGGATTAGCAGTTTTTGACCCAGGTTACCTTGGGTCCTTATTGTTTAACATAACTGAAACTTGAAATAAATGAACATTCAGGTTGATCCTTATAACCTAAAGGATGATACCTTCTAGGAGGTATGACCCACTGACTAAATGGATTAAAGGGTTTATCAATTTTTAGGTTACTCTGGTTATAAATTGAGTTTGACAAATTTGAGTATGTTCTTCGATTTGAGCTCGACGATCTGGGTTGAGTTCTTCGATCTCTGCTCGAAGAATGGAGGTATCTATTCTCAGAGCCCCAGAAACGTCGATCTCTGGTCGACCAACCATACTGATTTTGTGGATCCCAGTTCGAAGAATAGTTTACATTATTATTTGCATTCAGGGTTCGTCGTTCTGAGGTCGACGAACAATACCAAATTCGTCATTCTGCGTTCGACGAAATATGCTTAACATAGTTATGCTGTTTGTTTTTCCTTTTCTGATTGGTTTTATTAAGTTCTAACTATTTAAGAACTTTGTTAACCTTCTCTACCTGTTCAGTATTTTTCTTACCATTTTCAGAGTTGAAGTTACTAGGTTTTGATAATTGATTTTTCTGAATTAGGATTGGTTCACTAGATGAGGCTCCTAATCCTAGTTTATTATTGTTAGATCTTGTATTAACTGTGCTAGTTATATCTAACAGTTGTAAGCTTCTACCATTCAGGGATTCTTCTAGTTCCTTAGCCTTACTTAATTCAGATTTTAGAAAAACTATTTGTTGATTGGCTAAGCTTAATTCTTCAGTTAACTTTTCATTTTTAGCAATGAGTTTATCTTGTTCTAAAAGTTTTTCCCTGTGAAGTTTGATTTTCTTCTCAGATCCTATCAGGTCTAAACATAAGAGTTTGAATTCAGATTGAAATTCTTTAGATTGAAAGTCATAGGAAGCAATTACCTGATCCTCTTCAGAGAGGGATTCTTCATCATCTGATTCTTCTGAATCTGATCTGCTGCTTCCTGCATCTATTATCATCAGGCAAACTTCCCTTGCCTTCTTTTCTTCTTCATCATCTTCACTGGAACTGGAGGAGGATGTTTCATCTTCAGTATCACTACAGGTTTCAGCTACAAATCCCTTCTCTTTCTTTTTGTACTTGCTGGAGGAGGCCTTGCTATGCTGATGTCTTCTTTAGTCCTTTTCTTGTCTTTTGTCTTTCTTTTGGGCTTCTAAGCATTCTGAGATGAAGTGTCCAGGTTTCCTGCACCCAAAATAGATAACCTCTTTAGAAGGGGTCTTGTCATACCTAGATTTATCTTCATTCCTTGAAGGCTTTCTCCTAAAGTCCTTCCTTGACATTTTATAGAATCTCTTAGCAAAGAGAGCCATAAGATCTTCATTGGCTGGCAAGTTGGGAGATTCTTCTGCAGCTTTGAGTGCTAAGTTCTATTCCTTTCTAGTAGGTGTTGAAGCCTTTGGTTCAACTGCAGCTTCTCTTGACTTGATCAATTGCTCATAGGATTTGAGCTTTCAAAGCAAAGATTCTGTTGAGATTTCAGCCATGCTTCTGGCTTCTCTGATGGGCCAGATTCTAGAGTCCCATATGCTAGGGAAGCACATGAGGATCTTGTCATTGACCTCAGTCAGAGTAATTTCTTTGTCCAGTGTTCTGAGCTCACTGATGATGGAGCTCAGCCTGTTGTACATTACTTCCACAGATTCTGCTTCATCTTTCCTGAAATTCTCATATTGAGATATGAGCATGGATCTTCTATCCTTCCTCTCATCAATAGATCCTGCTACCATTTGGTTGAGGGAATCCCAAATGGCTTTGGCAGACGTACATTCAACAACTTTCTGAAATATATCATCTGACATAGTCTGGGCCAGTATGTTCATAGCTCTGGCATCAACAATCTTTGCTTTCTTATGTGCATCAGCTTCATCTGGAGGAGGCACTGCACTAAGATTTACTGGGGTTGAAGTAGAGGCCACTGGAGCTAGTGGTCCTGTCAAGATGGAATTAAAAATGTCCTCATATATAGAGTTCATATAAAGTTTGATTCTTGCCTTCCAGATTCCAAACTTTTACAAGTTGCAAACTGGAGGTCTGGTGCTGGCATAATCCTTGTTTTGTGCCATGATATCAGAAAATAAAATTTAAACTGAGAAACTAGTAGGACTTATTCAGAGTTTATCTTGAGGATCTTGATTAATCCAAGTGTGAGCCTGTATGATGTGATTAACCACCCTCTGATACCAATTGAAAGATAGGGTAAGCTCTAAACAACTCTAGAGGGGGGGGGGGGGGGTGAATAGAGTTTTTAAATTCTTTTTGATTTTTGCAGAAATAACAAGTCTTTAATCAAATATGTTACTTGATATAAGTGTATAAGTGTACAAGTACAGCAAGTGAATTAGAGAAAAGGTAACTAAGCTACACAGCAAAATATATCACAACACAAGCACACAGGAAAATCATAGCCACGCAGACAACACAAGAATTTTATAGTGGTTCCCAAAACCTGGGTACATCCACTCTTCTACCACCCTAGGTAGGAATCCACTATAGGTTTTGATCAGGTGACTGTCACCAATGAGCTTTTTTATCAGGTGCTCAAAAAAACCAACCCAAGTCTTTTGGAAGGAGACTTGCAACCAGAATAATTTTGAAGGGAATTAAAACCCTGTACAGAGGTGGGGAAGAGAGTTGATTGAAATCTTCTTTTCTCAAATCAAAATGAGAAGACTTTGTTGATTCCGTGATGTTGTCAAAGCTCCCCCTGAGATCTTGAATGGTTCAGGAGTGGAAGCTTTGCAAAGGGTGAGTAGGCCTTCTGCTGTAAGATCTACTTTCTGAGATCCTTTGACTGATTTGAATACTTTTGTCACTTGAGATCCCAGAAAACAAAGAAGGAGAATAAAGACTCTTGATAGTGATTGTTGTTCTTTCTTCTTCTTTTGAGAGCAGTTGATTTTTCTTCAGAGAGCTGTATGCACTACACTTCTGTATTATGAAAGGTTTCTGTGTCTCTTCTTTTTCTGCCTGAGAGATTATCTGCTCTATAACTGCCTCAAGGTTGAATTCAAAAACCAGTAATTAATGCTCAGCCAAAATCTAGGGAATGAAGACGGCAAGAATGTTGTCATATATTCTATTTTATGTCTATCCCGAGATATAATCAATTAATTTCATGGGGGATATTTGCAATCAATGCTGCCAGTAACGGCTCTATTAAAATGCATTGATTATTCAGGGAATTAATGTCCTATAATAGATATGTAATAAGGAGACAGAAAAGAAAAGAATAAATAATAATATGTCTTACAGTTTTCGTTGACCAGAGAATAACTTTCGTCGACCTGGGATAAGCGAACAACTACACTGCATAAACTGGCATATTCTATGCTCTGAGTTCGTCGACCTGAGAATGGCTTTCGTCGAGCTGAGAATAGCTGTTCGTCGAGCTGAGATCAAAAATCATCGAACTCTGAATGCTGCTTGATAACTTTCTTCTTCTGTGCATCAAGTTCATCCAGCTGAAGTCAGAGATCATCGAGCTGAGTCTGCAGTCTGGACTTAGAATATTTTCTGATGTTAAGTGTTGAAGTATTGATCTGGCGTTGAGAGATATTTAGCTCTGAGAGTTGAAGTGTTAGTCGACCTGAGGACAGAGTTCGTCTAGCTGATGTTCTTACTTCGTTGACTGAAGTTTGACTAGAGGAGTTATCACTTTGTCCAGAGTTCGTCGAGCTGAGATCTGAGTTTGTCGAGCTCAGCTCAGAGAATTGTCTCTGAGTTAGTCGAGCTGAGCACGACAATCGTCGACCGAAGATCGACGAACGTAGAACTCCTTTTTCTAAGTCTTGAATTCTCTAAGACTTGAGTCTTTAGCAGTGTTGAAGGCTGGTCCTTTGTACTGTTGACTCTAAGGACTTGATCTAGACTCTAGGACACGACTATGACCCTGATCTATACATGTTGGGTCATATCCTAACTCAGTGAACCTAGCCCAAATCCAACTAGGGGTTCCAACAGAGCTGAAGAAGCAGAACAAGAACATCTCATTAATAGAGATTAATGATAAGATTCTTATGTGCTTCCCCAGCACATAGGATTCTATGATCTGGCCAATCAAGGAAGCTAGAAGCCTAAATGAGATTTCTACTTAGTCATTGTTATGCAAGCTCAAGTCTAATGAGCAGCTTATCAAAACCAGAGAAGCAGCTGAACCAAAGACTTCTACCTCAGGAAGGAAGGAGCATAGTATTTCCTTCAAAAGATCTGAAGAATCAGAAGCTCTACCTTCCAATGAAGAGCTAATGAGTCTATTAGCTAAAAGATTCTACAAAATGGCTAAGAAGGACTTTAGAAGAAGGTCAACCAGAAATGAGGACAAGCCAAGGTATGATAAGAATCCTACTAAGGAATTTGTTTGCTATGGATGTAGGAACCTGGGACACATTCTCCTAGAATGTCCAGAGGCTCAAAAGAAGGACAAGAGAAAAGAGAAAGAGTATAAGAAGCACTCCAGCAAGCCCTCCTCTAACAAATACAAGAAGAAGGAGAAGGGATTTGTGGCTGAGACCTGGAGTGACTCAGAAGAAGAAACTTCATCCAGTTCTAGTGAGGATGAAGAAGAAGCAAAAGCAAAAGAGATCTGCTTGATGGCAATTGATGCATCATGCAGTCACTCAGCAGCTGAAGAATCAGCAGAAAAACCTGAATCAGAAGAGGACCAGGTAATAACTTGTTTTGATTTCACTTCTGATCATTTTAAAGCTGAATTCAAACTTCTATGTAATGATTTAATTAAATATGAGAAGGAAATCAAACTTCTCAGAGAAAAACAAATTGAATATGACAATCTCTATTCTTAAAATATCAAACTAAACGATGAATTAGACTTAGCTTCAGAACAAATTATTTCTTTAAAAACTAAATTAAATGAGACTAAACAATTTGAAGAATCCCTTAATGGGATAAACATCAAATTGATGAATAGTACTAGCATAGTCAATGTCGGGTTTAATGGCAAACTGGGCTTAGGAGCTTCATCAAGTCAGCCTCCTCTTCTTAAGAAAAACATTCTTTCTACACCTATTAAATTCATATCTTAAAAAGGTAAAGAGAAAATAGAAGATCACAACCAACAAAATAAAGTGTTTCAAAAACCTAAAACAAAGAAAAATTAAAATTCACATAAAAATCATTTTCAATAAAATCCGTCAAACTCAGATCGACGAAATCATTATTTTGCATCGAACGGCGATCGACAAACTCAAAACCAGAGTTTGGGTATGATTACTCAAGAGAGGATGCTCGACGAAATCAACATGTTTCATCGAATAGAGATCGACGATCGTGGAATGCAGAAAATGAGCATTATCATTCTGTGAACCGAGATCGACTACATAAATACTTTTCGTCGACCTCAGCTCGACGAACTCAACTAAATTTGTCGACCTCAAATTTTGAAAATAGAAATTTCAATTTCTATCAAACTAAATATAAGAAACCAAAACTTGTTAATCCCTTTACCTAGTGGATAATTCCACCTAGAAGATTTCACCCCTTAGGATATAAAGACCAACCTGATTATTCTTACATTTCTAGTTATAAATTTGAGAAGAATCAAGGACCCAAGGTTACTTGGGTCAAGAACACCTAATCTATTTTCATGTAGGTGGACTATCCTACCACAGAGCAACAGTAGTACCTGGATAGTGGTTGTTCAAAGTATATGACAGGCAGAAAGGGAAATCTAACTGACTACAAATCGAAGCTTAGACCAAAGGTGATCTTTGGAGACTCCAACTGTGGCCAAACAAAAGGATACGGAAATGTTAAAGTTGGAGCTGCCACCTTCAGGAAAGTAGCCTATGTGAGTGGTCTCAAGCATAACCTGATATCCATAAGTTAGTTATGTGATGAAGGTTATCAGGTAGCCTTTAACAAGTCTTTATGCATTATTTCTTCTAGTTCAAAAGAAATTATTTTAACAGGAACTAGAATAGGTAACATATATGTAGTAAATTTTAAGTCAGCTAGTTCAAAGATTTGCTTATTTAATCAGATTAGTAATACAAATGAATTATAACATAAAAGACTAGGACATATAAATTTAAGAAATATTGCTAAACTATCTAGGGACAACCTTATTAGAGGATTGCATTTTGGCCCCTACAAGAAGGAAAATCTCTGCAGGGCTTGTCAATTAGGCAAGCAAACTAAAAATAGCTTTAAATAAATTAATAAGAGTGATTCACCTAGAATCTTGTATTTGCTACACATGGATCTCTTTGGACCCATTATTGTATAAAGTCTGAGAGGGAAATCTTACACTCTAGTTATTATAGATGACTTCTCTAGATTCACTTGGGTATTCTTTCTGTGAAACAAATTAGATAACTTTAAAGTTCTTACAGACTTTCTTAAGAGAATAAAGATTGAATACTTTACTCTAGTTGTATTGATCAGAAGTGATCATGGTACTGAGTTTGAATCTCTTTATATGCAAGAATTCTGTGAGAAAGAAGGTATCATGCATTGCTTCTCTGATCCTAGAACTCCTCAATAAAATGGGGTAGCAGAAAGGAAAAATAGAACCCTTATTGAAGCTGTAGGGACATTGCTTGCAAATGCTTACTTGCCCCTATCCTTTTGGGCAGAGGCTATAAGCACAACAAATTATGTTCTGAATAGAAGTTTAATACATAAACTTACGGGTAAGACTCCCTATGAATTGCTTAAGGGGAAGTAACCTAAAATAGATTATTTTAGAGTATTTGGTTATAGATATTACATTCACAATAATAACAAGAAACATCTTAGAAAGTTTGAAGCCAAAGCTGTAGAGGGAATTTTTTTGGATATTCCCAAGTCAGCAAGGCTTATAGGGTATTTAATAAATCAACCTTAAAAATGGAAGAATCTGTACATATATCTTTTGATGAAGCTAACATGTATTATAAGGAGAAAGATTCTTCTACCAGAGATACTCTGCAGGTACCCCTTCTGTGTGAGAAATTGGATGACTTAATCCTCACCTAAGAGGCTACATTGCATCCCTCTCCACAGGTTGATGAAGAGAGTGAAGAAGAAATTATTGGAACAATTGAACCAACAACAGCTAACATAATTCCACAAGAGGAATTAATTCCCCAAGCTGTTGATGAACCAACTCCTCCTATTGATCTTTTCACACTTAGAGATCATCCCATATCTCAAGTGATTGGAGACATATTAGTTAGTGTGCAAACAAGGCATCAACTCAACCAAGATTTGATGCATGCTTGCTTCATATCTTAGATTGAACCTCAATCCATAAAAGATGTAGAGAAAGATCCCCACTAGATTATTGCAATGCAAGAGGAGCTCAATCAATTTGAGAGATGCAGAGTTTGGGATTTAGTTCCAAGACCCAAAGACTAACCAATCATTGGAACAAAATGGGTTTTTAGGAACAAGTTGGATGCTTAAGGATTAATTGTAAGGAACAAAGCAAGATTGGTACCTCAAGGCTCTTCACAGGAGGAATGAATTGATTATGACCAGACCTTTGCCCCTATTGCAAGGTTGGAGGCGATTAGAATATTTCCTGCTTATGCAACATACAAGAAATTCAAAGCCTACCAAATGGATGTTAAGAGTGCCTCTCTCAATGGTGAACTCAAAGAGGAAGTCTATGTGGAGCAACCACCAGGTTTTATCTCTCCAAATCATCCCTCTTTTGTTTTCAAGTTGCATAATGCTCTCTATGGTTTAAAGCAAGCTTCAAGAGCTTGGTATAAGACCCTAGCTAGTTTTCTTTTAGAGCATAAGTTCTCTAGGGGAATTGTAGATATGACTTTATTTTTTAGGCATCATAAAGATAAAATTTTGTTAGTACAAATATTTCTAGATGACATCATATTTGGCTATACTGATTCCAAACTATGCAAAAGTTTTTCTGACCTGATGTATTCCAAGTTTGAAATGAGTAGCATGGGTGAGCTTTCCTACTTCCTTTGTCTTCAAGTGAAGTAATCCCCTGATAGAATTTTCATCTCCCAATCTAAATATACTAAGGAAATAGTTAAGATATTTGGGTTGTCTGATGCCTCAGCTATGAAAACACCTATGGCTTCCAATGCTGTAATTGATTCTGATGAGCAGGGCAAGCCAGTTGATCAGAAAACATATAGGGCTATTGTTGGGTCATTGTTGTATCTCACAACTAGTAGGCCAGATATAATGTTTGCTATATGTCTTTGTACTAGGTTCCAAGTGAACCCTAAAGAATCTCATCTTATTTTACTTAAAAGAATTTTGAGATATATAAAGGGTTGTCCAAATCTAGGACTCGGGTATCCAACTGAGTCAGAATTTGAATTAACTGGATTTTCAGATGCTGACTTTGTTGGATATAGAGTTAATAGGAAAAGCACATCAGGAACATGTCAGTTCCTTGGTGATAGGCTTGTGTCTTGGTTTTGTAAGAAATAGACATCTGTGTCAACTTCAACTACTGAAGCTGAATATATAGCAGATGGCAGTTGTTGTTCACAAATTTTGTGGATTCAAAACTAACTCCTGGATTATGGTTTCAATCTAAATAATTCAACTATATTTTGTGATAGCACTAGTGCAATTTCTATTGCACAAAATCCAGTGCATCATAGTAGGACCAAGCATATAGAAATTAGACATCATTTCATTAGAGATTGTGTGGACAAAAAAAAATTAATCTTGTCTTTATCTCGACTGATTTACAAAGAGCAGACATCTTCACCAAACCATTGGATAAAAAGAAACATATGTTCTTCTTGAATCAGCTAGGTATGATTAATTAAGAAGTTTAATTTGATTTCTGTCCAATGTCGAAGAATTGATTATATTTCGTCGAACAGAGATCGACGATCTGTGAACTCTTCTTGAGAATTTTTGTCGACCTGAGATCGACGAAATCTCTTTGTGAAGTCATTTTCGTCGAACAGAGATCGATGATCTGACTACAGAAAATATTTCGTCGACTTGAGAATGACGAACTATTTTCCCCCTCTTCAAACTGAGATCAACATTATTATTTCCTCATGGAATTTTTTCATTCACCTGAGTTCGAAGATTTTTCTTTTTCGTTGGATGGAGTTCGCCGTTTCACCTTCTTAAAACTTATAATAGGGTTTTCATCGAACTCTATATCGTGCTTTCCAATTCTTTTGCACTTGATCTTTTGCTCTTGTAGGTAATGGAGATTTCGACGGCGAATCTCTCCGTAATGAAATTCGATGTCGGCTTCGATATTGACATTGATTCCTTCAGCCATTCAGATCAAGCCTTCCAGAACATCCTACAGCTTTTTGAGACTCAACAGTTATGAAAATTTATGACAACCAGGATCAAACTTCCAATAATAGAGATAAAATAATGGGTTTTCACAGCAAAGATTCAGGAAACTCCAGTTCTTGTTGGAACGATTTCAGGACACCAGGTTCCTCTCTCTCCAGAAATTTTGACTGAAGTTTTTGAGTTTGTTAATCGTATAAATAAAATAGATTTATCTAGCAGTGAAGTTGATGAAATGCTAGAAAGGTTAGGTCATACTACTGGAAACCCTAACCACCTCGTTAAGAAAAATCTACCTATAGAATATAGATTTTTGGCAGATATAGTTGGCAAAGTGTTGTTAGGAAAACACTCTGCTCATGACCATATTTCAGGCAATAATTTCATCTGATGTGTGCCTTATTTAACAAGAAGTCAGTGAACTGGGGAGGAATTATGTTTGATTTAATCAAGAAGAAAATCAGTAAGAAGGATGTTAGTTTTGGAAGGATTTTGGGAATTTTTCTCCAAGCAAAGGCTCCAAAATTATTGGTCTCCCAGACCATTTTCATTAATGCCTCAAAAAGGCTTACCTCTACCTTATTTGGTAGATGGGAGAGGACTATCCCCAAGTACTCCAGGGCCTCCTCCTCTAGGATTTCTTCAGAGAACATAAGGGCTAAAACTGTCACTTCTCCAACCCCAGAAGAAGATTTTGCCCCTCCTCCATCTCCACCTCATTCTATATTTCCTTCATCAACTCCACTTCAACAACCTTCTAACTCCACTCCTCCAGTATCACCATCACAATCACCAACACCAATCCATATTTCTGAGGATCCACCATCTCCACCTCTTTAATCACCTCTTCCATCTCATCTTGATGACATTCCATCCACCTCTACCCAACCAAATTTCAATCTAATATCATCTCCATATCCTCAACCATCTACACAACATTCACCTATTCAGGATCAATTATCTGATGCCATCCCCCCATCCAACATTCCATCCACATTCCCAGAATTCCAACAAACAGACTTCCCTCAAGGATTTTTTGTTTGTTCCAATTGTGGTCACCAAGCCACCTATACACCATCTACTCTTGAACCCCTCTATCTCAATTTCTCTGACATTGCTAAAGATCTTCTTCAATTCATCACTCCCTCTCTGAAGAAGCTAATAGATGAGGCTGTTGCCCCTCTTGCTGTTTCTATCTCTCTTCTATCTGCTCAACTTGCTTCTTCCACCTCTGTCCCTTCTTCTTTTGGGGGCCTGGGTTCAGGACTCTCTGAAACTAGGTAGGGGGAGATATTATATGAAGAAGCTCCTCCAGCAGTTCCAGTAGCAGCAACGCAGCAAATATTATAGAAATTCCAAAAATTCCAAAAATTATTGAAATTCTATGACTTCTTTTGAAGAAGAGCCAGTTGATGCAGCAATAAATACTGTTGGTGACTTCATTATAAATCCCTCAATTATTATTCTTTCTTTGCTTCATTCTTTTGATACAGTTTATAACAGTAATATACCAGTTGTTGATACAGTTTATGATTATTCTAAAGCCATAGTCTGTTATACATCACCTATTAGTCCTGTAGTTTTGGAACAACTAAGGACAAGTTTCTCAGTCAGTGAAAATGTTATAGAAATAGAAAACTCTAAGCCAAAGGCTTTTTATCCTCCAACTTTTGGCTGGGCTGAGTCCCCCTTGCCAAATCTTGATGAAATTATGTTTCAAGATATGGACACAGATGTTACAGAACTAGAAGTTCAAGTACAACCTCAAGATGAAGCCATACATCAAAAAGCTCATCCAATATTTTCTGATGAAATGCTTAAACAGATCCATGCTCTTTATGATAATCTAAGAATGAGATGAAAGAAGATTCTAGTTCTAAAAAGAGAAAATTCAATAAGAAAGTTCCACCCAAGGCTGCTCCTAAACCCTCTCCCACTGCTGACACTCCCTATTATATTCTGCATAATATTTCTCTCACTCCATACATGCCCAACTGGATGAGATATTCTAAGAATGAGATGAAAGAAAGGAAGAAGAGCAGGAGATACTCTCCTCCACCTCAATTCAGGAGAGGTCATCCTCCTCCTCCTCTTGTAGCAGGATCAACAGGAAGTGTATCTCAAGTTCAAAAGTCTACATCTTCTCAACACTCCAAACCTTCTTACAGTAGACAACAACACAGCTCCAGCAGCAGCAAACATCAATAGTATCAAAAGCAAAGTAGACAACAGAAGACATCTGAAAGATATCAGCAAGATAAAGCCAGCCTAGAAAGGCCACTGTCTCCAGTTTGTGATCCAAAAATGGACCCCAATTTTAGAATGGCTAGATTCAAGGAAATTATAGCTCTCTCTCAGATCAGAAAGGCTAGGGAAGAAGGAGAAGTTACTTCTCAGTTTACAACCATGTCTTCTTACTGAAAGAAAGAAATAGATAGATATCAAGTACAAAAACTTTTCAATGTTGATTCTTATATGCATTTACATCTAGAAGCTATAGTGCCCAGAGCTGCAACAGTAAAGATTCTTGGGGCTCAAGACATGAATATGACCCAAAGAGAAGTAGAAGATCCAAAAAGGATAATGGTTTTCACAAAAACATACTTCAGTTCCCTCTACTAATGATTCAAAGAAAAACTTTTAATCTTCTGATTTTTGCTTGTTGAACTTTATTATTGTTGTATTATATCCAAAGCACATTTGTTCATATATACTGAATGTTTTAAAATTCTATCAGATATTTTTATTTCTTTGTGATTTTTTGTTTTTTTGTCTTGTATAGTGACCTCACCCAAATAGGGGGAGATTGTTGGAACCCCATTTTAGATTTAGGCTAAGTTCACTATTAGGTTTATTGACCCAACATGTATAGCCTAGGGTCATTTGTTAGTTCTAGGGTTAAGGTTAGTCACATTAGGTTAACTAGCCTTCAGAAGACTTCAGAGATTCCAAGCCTTGGAGACAGAAGACTTCAAGGAAATGCAGTTAAAAAGGTTTCAGAAATTTAGTTCGATGATAGCTGAACTCAGCTCGACGATCGTCGATCTCAGATCGACGAACTCAGAGTTCCTTCTCTGAGTTGAGCTCGACGAAAGTCCAGCTGAGATCGATGATCTCTGATCTCATATCAGAAGTTTAGCTCGATGAAAGTCTTTCTCTGGTCGACAAACTTAGAGCTCAGATTGATAGTACATTTTCAGATCAATGATCGCTGAGCTCGGCTCGACGAAGGATAATTCTCAGCTCGACGAAATTATTCCTGAGTTCGACTATTTCCTTCCAGGTTCTATTCGACGTTTAACCTTTGTAGTTTCTCAGATCATCTTTCATTTCAAATTCGATTATATTTAGACAGTAATACTCTGATAATTAATACTCATATTCTCAAGAATATAGCCATTCCATGGCAGCATTAATTATGGTCTTCATAGAGTTATTACTTGGCTTATTTCAATGAGATAGTTAGGGAATTTCACTAATGACAATTTCTAGCCGTTCAACTCCCAGAATTTCGACAGTCAGTCAAGGAAAGGTATTTGAATTTCAAAGACCAAAAATCTGCATGGAATATATAAGGTTTATCTATTCAGACAGAAAACAAAAACTGTAACCTATGACAGAAAGATTATTCTATAGAAAACTAAAAGAAGAACAACTCTCTTAAAAAAATCAAATTCTTCATCAGCTTTTGCTTCAGGACTTTCAAGAGACAATCCATCAATATCTGTCTAAAAGCTTCCTGAAGATCTTTAATTATTCTGAAGGCCTACACCCTGAGCAAAGCTTCCATTCTCCTAAACCATTCTACATCTCAAGAGAAGCTTTGACAACACCAGCAATCCACTAATATTCTCAGAATTTTGAGAAAGAGAAGACAATATCATTTTCTTTTTACGTTCTTGTATACAGGGTTTTAACTCCCTTCATAAGTTATTCTTTGGTTATTAAGTCTCCTGATCAAAAGACTTAATTTGGTTTTTGGGCACCTGATCAAAAGCTCAAAGGGTTGCTAGATCTCCTTTGAAAATAGATCTTGTGGTGATAGGGTATATGAACAAAAACCTGTGGTGGCAGGGCACCTGATCAAAAACCTGTAGTGGATTCTTACCAGAGTGGTAGAAGTGTGGATGTACCCAAGTTTTAGGAGAACCACAATAAAATCTTTGTGTCGTCTGGTTGCTCTACTTGTTGTTTTTCTGTGCTGTGATTTTCTAGTTTTATTTCTGCCTATTACATATAGATATCACTTATTTTATTAATCTGCTATAAAAATTAATCAAAAGTTTTTAATACTCTATTCACCCTCCCCCCTCTAGTGTTAGTGTGATCTATCCCTTCACTTTCAGGACACCTGAGATTCTGCATTAACCAGTCAAGAAACGACCTCCTTCTTCTTCCTTCGGGTCTCCGCCAGCGATTCCTTAGATGCGGCCATCTTTGCCCGTAGAGAAAGAGAATTGTCTTTTTTGGTTACATAGGTATCATTCCACGATAGCGTAATATCGCAAGTCTCATCAAGTTGCAAGCACGGGAAAAAATTATTCTTATGCACAACACAAGGCAAAAGAGGGAAAATACTAGGGGCAACCGACATACCTTCCGGAGAAGTGCTTGGCAAGGGCATCGTTCCCCTCCTTCCCCCTCCCTGTCACCAATGGTGGCTCAGGGACCGCCTGAGAAGCCAGTGTGATTGCACGAATCTCTGGTACATCCTCAGTGTTTGCGGGCAGCTGATCAGCATTCAGATCATTCAGAAAATCATCAGTAACGTCAATAATGACCTCGAGGACAGCAGAGGAAGGGCCGCCTCCTCCCCGCCGCTATGAAAAGTCCAATTTCCTCTTTTTACCACGCTCCAGCGGCACGACGCAACTCCACTCTACATTTGTTGAATGGTATGCAAGAGCTAGCTGCTTCTCAATAACAAAGGCGATGATCTTATAAAGAACTTCCCCAGCTCGCGCGGATCTCAAAGCCCGACAACGGAGTGAAGTCATTGTCCTTCCCCGTAAGACAGCAACTGCAATCAGGAGAATCCCACCAAGTGTTAGGCAGATCCTATGGGTTTTTGATGAACCCATACAACGTCCCTCCATGGCAATAGTCGGTCTTGTCCTCAAACGACAGCCACCTCTTATTGCTCCGAACTTTGACTCGGTCGCCTGAGCCAAGGTAGAATTCACATTACTAATGAAAGAGGCAAACCGACATCTGAGAGTCGTGCTCTTGAAAGAAGCAAAGCAACCCCATAATCCTCATCTGTCCCACCGGAGAAATCTGTATCACTAGAATGGCGCAGAATCGAAGAATATTGATTGCCTCCTTTGTAGGAGAGATCTGAAAGACCGCCTTCAAGCACTCCTTTGTAATCGCAAAGTGACCCGCAGGAGGGTGTTTAACGCGCTCCAACGGAGATGGAATTACAATCTAGACATCCTCCATAATCCCAAAGAGCTTCCTACAACTGCCCATACAGGAAGTGGTCAAGGATGACAGAAGGCCCATCGATCTTTACGAGACACCCCCTTTTGACGTCTGCAAAATAAACAGACATCAACACCAAAGCAAGCCAAGGAAAGAAGATCAACAGGCATGGAGAATAGTGCGACCATGATAGCGGCCCCAAACGCGAGCTAGGGCAGCCCTGCACATACCCTGACGTGTGCGCGTTCCTGCGCGTGCGGACCCCACGCGAGCCCACGTAGATGGAATGACCATCCGCACACGTGGCCTGCCCCGGTCGCGGGGGCGAATGGGGTTGGCCCTGGCCGCACGCGTGCACGCGGACGGCCCCATGCGTGCTCACACTCACGCACGGATAGCTCTATGTGCCCGGATGACCTTACGCATTGCCTACCCCACATGCGCTTGTGCTCGCGCATGGGTCACCCCGCAAATGGCCAACCCTTATGAGGGCATCCCACTCTGTGCGCCACCGCTTCCGCCACCTCTGCGCTTGATGCCTCTTCCGTCACCTCCACACTGGTGCCCATTTGCATAAAACTACCGTCAGTACCCTCTACTGCTCACCTCGATCCTTACTCTCGAGTCAAGAAATATACTAACCTTATTTGAGGGAGACCTAACAGCTACAGAAGCTCCGTAAACTACAAAATCTCTACAACAGCGTGAGGAAAGAGCGGAATGACCCTCTATAATTTATAGGCATTCGATGGAGAATCATAGTAGAAGGCCACCAAATTTGGAAGATATTTCTTGCCAAATTTTCCTGTCTCAAAACAGGTAGTAAATAAACGTTAATTTTTAACCGATATCTCGCGAAGTATGATAGATAATTTTCTAACAATTAGAGCGCACTGGAAGAAGCATAAAATTTTCGCACTCATCTTTTCGCGGATTATGACTCTCAAAAATTTGGGGGCATTTGATGGGGTCCCCCTTTAATTTTTAAGTCAAACTGGCAAGACGCGGACCAAGCATGCATAGGCTCAACTGGACTGATCTTGTGCATCAAATCCGCAAGCCCCAGAAGCTCCCAAAGAAGAAGCCAAACAGACGAACACACACGACAGGGCTACGCAAGGGCGTGCCCGTCCGCAGGGTTGCCCCCCCCCCCCATGTAACACCCCCTTCCATCATGAGGAATATAACAGAAGGTCTGTCCATGACCCCACACCACATTACATAAAGAGATCAGTGGAGTTACATATTGAAACCAATTAATTATCGCATCCTAACTACGAGTTGAATTCTAGCAAAAGTATTTAAAAGTTACTTAGAACCCCAAACACAGGAATGCCCACCAACAACACTATAGGAACGATGACCAAAATACATAAAGTGTTTTGGCCTTAAGGCCTTACAACTGTTCTCTTCACAATAGTATATTATATACATCGGAACACAGGCCGGCCACACATGAAAATAGTAAAAGATTTGCCTTTGGGCCTTCGATGGCCAACATAGCTCAAAGGGGCTTCAACTCGCTACTTCCTACTCAGCTCTCTAGCACCTGCATAGGAACAATCCACCAAGAGGTAGTAAACAAGGCAACGACCAGCTTTAGCTGATAAAATTATAATGACCCCACCCCTCACTTGGGGTGGCGATGCTCCTTCCCTGTAGGTACGCAGCATGTATATATATGGTGACCAAAAAGTGTAATTTAAGCACAATTCACCACAGACATTGGCATGCATGGCCACACACCCCATGCTCTTAGGGAACATTTTTGGTGTCTTGTACTTTCCTAGGCCCACCACCGTACTCAGTGATAGTTCAACATTTGTTTGAGCATTACTAGTCTTTCCGGCCCGATGCCAAAGATTCTCATCTGTGGCTACGGTAAAGACAATGACATTCTCCAAGATTCACTTAAGTGAATCACTCCAAGTCGATATCCATTGGGTTGGTACAGTTCAACCATAACCCATTGCTCAAATCGTCGGGCGCAACAAACCACGACACGGGACAACCTCCTCTTGCCCACTCATAAAATATATCACCGCGTTATGTTTCAAGGCTGGTAGTCACGACAACCATAGCTGGGAACTTTAAGTTCGCATCACAATAATTTAAGGTTGGCACTTACAGATACAAAAGCTGGGCAATCAAAGATCACAGCTCAACATATTGACCCCTAGCCTCCAAGAGACATGCCTCACAAATATAGCTCTTTGGGCGATACCGCCGGCGATATGGCTACCGCTACGCGGTAGGGTATAGAACAACATTTCTTCCCCAAAATTTGGTTGCTTTCCTGTAGACCACTCCAGTACTCTCACTACAGTAACATGCACACCCCACAACTCTGTATGCCACATATTTAACCATAGTGACTTCTCTAGCATGCAAACAAAAGATAACCATCACTAATCAAGACCAACCTGTCAGATGAGCTTCTCATAACATGCTTTTCTGTACTTCGGTTCCAGATTCTATATGCAAGTTTATTACCGGGGATGTCATCGATCAACCCGTTGGAAATCCCTTTGCTCTCCACCAAATAGTGGGGGACCTCATGCAACTATAACAAATTAATGACTTCACATGTCTGAAAGTGAGGGATAGATCTGACTTAACTCAAGAGGGGGGGGGGGGTGAATAAGGTATTTTAAAATTTTATAACTTTGTTTTTATAGCGTATTAAAAGTTAGTTATATATGTAAGTATAAAGAGAAAATCACAGCACTCAAACAAAAAAGTAAAGGCAAACCAGACGACACAAAGAATTTATAGTGGTTCCCCAATAAACCTAGGTACATCCACTCTTCTACCACCCTTATAGGAATCCACTACAGGTTTTTGCTCACGTGCCCAGCCACCACAGGTTTTTGCTCATGTGCCCTGTCACCACAAGATATATTTTTCTAAGGGAGATCCAGCAACCCTTTGAGCTTTTGATTAGGTGCCCAAAAACCAAACCCAAGTCTTTTGATCAGGTGACTTGTGAACCAAAAAGGCTAACTTTTGAAGGGAGTTAAAACCCTGTACACAGTGAAATGGAAATGAAAAAATATATTGTCTTCTCTGTCTCAAATCTCTAAGAAGACTAGTGGATTTTGTTGATGTCAAAGCTCCCCTGAGTTATATGGATCTTATTAGGAGAGGAAGCTTTGCTTCGGGGTGTAGGCCTTCTTTGTAAGCTTCTCCTTCCAGTAAATGTCTCTGAGAGATGTGAGATTTTAGTCTCAGATTGAAGATGAGTTGCTGGAAGAAAGCTTGAAGAATAGAAAGCTAATTCTCTGAAAAGTATTTCTGTAGCTTTCTATAACTCTCAGAAAACCTTTTATGTCTATCTGTAACCCTTAAGGCAGAAAAACTTCTGATAATATTATATGATCAGGAATGCTAGAGAATTTAGAATATTTGAATTCATTCTGAATAGATGGAGCATTCCCTAGAATGGTAACTGCCTTGGAAAAGGATTGGCATTTAACTCTGTGATTAAGTCCATATTTAATGCTGCCTCTAAATGGCTATATTCATAAGAATATTAAGCATTAAATATCAGAGTTATAGCTGCCTGCAATTAAGCCTTGTTAAAAATTCTTCCTTCAGAATATAAAATATCCTGAAATTAAGCCTGAAAATAAGCTGCTTCCTGCTTGAAATAACTGCCTTAAACACTACCTGGAAATCGTTGAACTGAGCAAGAAATTCATCGAATTGAGCTTGGAGATCGTCGAGCTGAAACTGCTTATTCGTCGACCTGGGCTCAGAGATTGTCGAGCTTAGCTTGACTATCATTGAGATGAGATGTAGATTTCGTCGACCGAAGCTTAGCTTTCATCGAGCTCAACTCAGAGTTTGAACTCTGAGTTCGTCGGGCTGAGCTTTACTTTCGTCGAGCTGAGTTCGACTTTCATCAAACTGAATTGCAAAACTCTAAAATCTTCTAAGGCAACTAACCCTGGAAAAACCTATGACCCAGACTATATATATTATGTCATTCTAAGCATCATAATAGTATTCCTTGCCCAAATCCAAACTGGGGTTCCAATAATTTCCCCCTATTTGGGTGAGGATACTATTTACACAAAATATAAAGCAAGGAATATATCTAGAAGAAATAAAACATTCAGCAGATATAATATAGTGTTATGAGAGTTCAAAAACATTAACAATAAAGAAGACATAAAATAGGAATTTGTTTTCTTTCTTGGGAACTTCTAAAAGAGAATCAGAAGATGATTTTGTGAGAATCATCTTTCTGGTTGGATATTGAGCTTCTAGCCGAGTCATTTTTAAATCTTGATCACCAAGAATCTTTTGAGATATGGCTCTGGGGCACAACTGCCTCTGGATGAAGCTGCATGTATTCATTAGCATTGAATAAATTCTTTACTTGATACTTGTCTAGTTCTTTCTGTCTATAAGAAGACATTAATGTGAACTGGGAGGTGTCTTTTCCTTCTGCTTTAGCTTTATTAATCTGAGACAGACCAATAAGCTCATTAAATCTATCCATCCTATAAATTGAATCTAGCTATGGCTCATATATAGGAGAAATGGCCTCTCTGGACTTGATTGTTGTTGTTGTTAGTTGCTCTGGCTTGATCTCTGTTGATGGATGCCTTGAGAATAAGACCTAGAAGGTCTGCTCTGACTGACCTGAGAATGTTGAGAAGGTGTAGGCTTGTGAGAAATATTTCCTGTTGCTCCTACTGCTGGTGGAGGAAGAGGAGGTCCTCTCCTAGACCTTGGAGGTGAATTGTATCTCTTCATTTTCTTCCTAGGGAATGTCAGCTGTGGAGGAAGGTTGAGGAGCAACCTTTATAGGAGCCTTCTTTTTCTTAGCAATTCTTTTCTTTGAACTGGAGTCTTCTAACTCATCTGTATCATCATCATCATCAGAATTATCTTCAGCTAGTTGATCATATAGATCATCAATCTGCTTAATCAACTCGGACTTATCATGAACTTATACTTCTTGCTGTGTATGCACAAAATCGGTATCAACTTGCATCTGTACACTAACATCTTGTTCCATGTCTTCAAAAAGAATATCATCTAAATTGGGCATTGGGAATTCAGCCCAAGCATAAGTTAGAGGGGAACAGGCTGGTTCTATGACAGTTATCATGTTCTCAACTGTTATATTCATAGAAACTGAAGAGATACTAGTAGAAGAATTACTGAAACTGGATCTAATCTGTTCTATAACTGAAGAATCTATAGGTGTAGAATAGCAAACTATAGCTTTATCATAAGTGGGAAAAGTAGGGAGAAAACTGGGAATAGAACTATGCAGGGAATCAGAAACTGGAAATAGAGAAAATAGGTTAACTGTGGGATTAATAACAACATCCCCAATAGTTATAATTTCAGGAACTGAAAAATCAGTTGTTGCTTCATCTTCACAGACTGCAAGCATTTCTGTATCTGAATCTGCTGCTACTAAAACTACTACTGCTTCTGCTTCTAAAATTACTGCTACTTGAGATATTGTTGCTGCTATTGCTGGGATTGTTGCTGCTACTAGAGCTTCTTCATAGGACATCTCCCCCTGCTTGGATTCAAAGAGACCTGAACCCAGGCCACCAAAAGAAGGGACAAATGAGGAAGAGGCAAGATGAGATGATAGATCAGCAATAGAAGCAACAAGAGGAGCTACAACTTCTTCCATTAGCTTCTTGAGTGTTGGAGTGATGAATTCAATAAGATTATCTGCAATAGAGTAGAAATCTAAATACATAAACTTAGAAGAGTTCTGAGTAGATGTAGATGGAGGATTTTGAGAGGAAGCAGATGGAATGGAAGGTTGATGACAGGTTGGACAGATTGTCAATGCTTGAGGAATTGAAGGTGGAGGGATGATATTAGGGATGCTCTCTTCCTGGATAGGAGATTGAGGTGGTGTTGGAAGAGGGGTAGTGAATTGATGTTTATGAGATGAATGAGATGGAGAAGAGAGAAGATTGATAGTAGGAAAGGAGGTAGAGGGAATGTCCTCAAAATGATGAGATGGTAGAGGTGATTGGGGAGGTGGAGATGGTGTATCCTTAGAAAGGTGGATTGGTGAGTGTAGAGGAGATGGTGGTAGAGATGGTGAGGTGGGATGGATGGAAGTAGAAGGTGTGTCTGCAAGAATAGTGGATGGTTGTTGTAGAGGAGGAGAGGGAGGTGAAGGAGGAGCTTCTATAGGGGTTGTGAGAGTTGTTGTTATAGCCCTTATGTCCTCTGAAGCTGTCCTGGAAGAGGAGGCCCTGGAGGGCTTTGGGATAACTCTCTCCCATCTTCCAAAGAGGGAAGAGGTAAGCCTCTTAGAAGCATTAATGAAAATTTTCTGGGAGACTAATAGTTCTGGAACCTTTGTCTGCAGAAAGATCCCTAGGATCTTGCCATAACCTCCAGATTTATTGGAAAGTTTCTTCTTAATAGAATCAAAGAAAATCCTTCCCCAGTCCACAAACTTCTTATTTACCAGAGCACACATTAAGTGAAATTGATGCCTGGTTATATGGTTATGGGCAGAGTGTTTTCCCAACAACACTTTACCTACAACATCTACTAAGAACTTGCACTCAATTGAAAAAATTTTCTCAAGCAGGTGATTTGGGTTTCCCTTGGAGTGACTCAATCTATCTACCATTTCATTAAATTCATCACTAGACAGTTCTAATTCATCTTCATCATTAACAAATCCAAAATCTTCAGATAAAACTTCTAGTGATAAAAGAACCTGGTTACCGTAGATTGATCCAATGAAAACTGGAGTATCCTGAAGCTTTGCTGTGTGCATCCATTCTTTTATTTTTGTTACTGGAAGTTTGATCCTTATTATCATGAAATACTGCAGATTCGAACCCTCAAACAATTTCAAAATGTCCTGGAATACTTGATCTAAGTGAGAGAATGATTCCATATCAATATCAAAGCCAGCGTCAAACTTTATCGCATAGATTGTAGCTTGAGAAATTGTTATTATCCTGCACAAACAAAAGATCAAGTGCAAGAGAAATGGAAATGTGCGGGATAGAGTTCGATGAAAACCTAGTTATAAGTTTTTAGAAATTGAAAAGGCGAACTCTGTCCGACGAAAAATAAGAAAACATCGAACCCTGTTCGATAAAAATTTCTTAAAAGAAATGTGTTTCATCGATCTCCGGTAGAAGAAAGTTTTGCGAAACAAATAAATTTCAACGATCTCCATTCGACGAAAATTATTAGAAACTAAATTCGTCGTGTTCTGTTCGACAAAAGTTTCATAAAGGGATTTCATCGATCTCTGTTTGACGAAAATCTCAAGAAGAGTTCACAGATCATTGATCTCCGTTCAATGAAAGGAGACCAATTCATCGTTCTCAGACCAAAAATTAAATTTATAAGTCTCCATTTATCATGCCCAGCTGATTTATAAAGAAAAGATGTTTCTCTTCATCTAAGGGTTTAGTGAAAATATCTGCCCTTTATAAATCAGTGGAAATAAAGACAATATTAATTTTATTTTTGTTTACACAATCTCTAATAAAATGATGTCTATTTTCTATTTGCTTGGTCCTACTATGATGCACTGGATTTTATGCAATGGAAATTGCACTGGTATTATCACAAAAGATAGTTGAATTATTTAAGTTAAAACCATAATCTAGGAGCTGATTTTGAATCCACAAAATCTGTGAGCAGTAACTACCAGCTGTAATGTATTCAGCTTCAGCAATTGAAGTTGACATAGATGTTTATTTTTTTTTTGCAAAACCAGGACACAAGCCTATCACCAAGGAACTGATAAGTTCCTGATGTGCTTTTCCTGTCAACTCTACATCCAGCAAAGTCAGCATCTGAGATTCTAGATAATTCAAATCCTTATTCAGTTGGATACTAAAGTCCTAGATTAGGACAACCCTTTATATATCTTAAAATCTTTTTTAGTAAAATAAGGTGTGATTCTTTAGGGTTGACTTGAAATCTAGCATAAATACAAGTAGCAAACATAATGTCTGGCCTACTAGCTGTAAGATATAATAATGACTCAATAATAGCCCTATATGTTTTCTGATCAACTTGCATGCCTTGTTCATCAGAATCAACTACAGCATTGGAGGGCATGAGTGTTTTCATTGCTGAGGTATTATACATCCCAAATCTTTTTATAATCTCCTTAGCATATTTAGATTGGGATATGAAAATACCATCTGGGTATTGCTTCACTTGGAGACCAAGGAAGTAGGATAGTTCACTCATGCTACTCATTTCAAACTTTGAATGCATCAGGTCAAAAAACCTTTTGCAAAGTTATGAATTAGTAGAGCCAAATATTATATCATCTACATATATTTGGACAAGCAAATTTTTTGACTTATGATGTCTAATAAATAAAGTTCTATCTACAATACCTCTAAAAAAATTTATTTTCTAACAAGAAACTAGCAAGAGTCTCATACCAAGCTCTTGGAGCTTGTTTGAGACCATAAAGAGCTTTATTAAGTTTAAAAACATAAGCAGAGTGAGTTGGAGAAATAAAACCTAGAGGTTGTTCAACATATACTTCCTCTTTTAGTTCTCCATTTAAAAATGCACTTTTGATATCCATTTGATAGACTTTAAAATTTTGATAGGCAACTTATGCAAGAAAAATTCTGATGGCTTCAAGTCTTGCAACAGGAGCAAAGGTTTGATCATAATCAATGCCTTCTTCCTGTAAGTAATCTTGGGTTACCAACCTAGCTTTGTTTCTCACAATTGTTACTTGTGTATCCAGCTTGTTCCTAAAGACCCATTTAGTTCCAATGACTGGGTGGTCTTTGGGTCTTGGAACTAAATCCCAAACTCTACATCTTTCAAATTGATTGAGTTCCTCTTACATAGCATGAAAGTGAGGGTAAGATCTATCTCAACTCTAGAGGGGGGTGAATAGAGTTTATTTAAATTAATTTCACAGTTGAAATTGATCAGCAAATATAAAATACAATTTATAGTATAGTGTAGAGTGTTAATGAAGAGTTAAAAATAAAGAAGTAAAGAGCACAACACACAGCAAATCAATCACACAAACAACCCAGAAGATACAAGGAAATATAGTGGTTCCCCAAAAACTTGGGTACATCCACTCTTCTACCACCCTTGGTAGGAATCCACTCAGGATGAGTTGATCAGGTGTCCTGACACCAATGAGCTTTTGATAAGGTGCTCAAAAACCAAAACTGGATTTTTTGATAAGGTGTCTTGCCACCACTGAGTTTTGACAAGGCTCTCAGAACCAAACAGGACTTTTGAAGGGAGTTCAGAAACCCTTTTACAGCAGAAAAAGAAAAGATAAAGAGGTGAAGTTGTCTTCTCTGTTCTCAAATCAAATGAGAGAAGACTAGTGGATCTTTTGTTGTCAAAGCTCCCCCTGAGTTGTAGACAGGTTCAAGAATGGAAGCTTTGCTCTAGGGTGATAGGCCTTCAGAATTTTAGATCTCCAGCAAAGGATTGTTTCAGCAAAAAGGCTGAAAGATGAGGTGTCTGGAGTTCTTGAGATGAGGCTGTGATCACTTTTCTGTAAGCAAAAATTGTTATTCTGATTCTTCAGAAGATGATCACTTGTTATCTGTCACAGCTTAATTCTTCTCTTTTTTTTCTCTAGGTGTTGTATATTCTCTCTATATTTCTGAAGACAAAAAAGGATCTTATTCTCTGAAAAATTCTTGTCAAGGATAGCCGTTGGCAGTCATAAATGTCTTCCATAAAGAGTCTTGTCTTCTAGAGGAAGGTCCAATAAAACATTTCCTGAATAATTCCTTGAAACTTGCTCCAGAATAAAGACAAACGGCTGGCAGATCTCCTTAACATAAATGCTGAGGGATTTCAAAAACATTCCAAAGACTGGCAGCATTTGAATCCTTAGAATCGTTGATCTTTCGGAAAAATCGTCGATCTGAGCTCTACTATCGTCGAACTGAGCTCAGAGATGGAAACTGATCAAACAGAAAGAAAACGTCGAACTGAGCTCGAAGATCGTCGAACCGAGCTCAACGACCTGAAGAATAGCTGAAGAGAGATCGTCGACCTGAGCTAGAAAAACGTAGAATGCAGTTCGACGACCAACCAAAATTTTCTGAAAGCAGATCGTCGATCTGAGCTCGAAGATCGTCGACCGGAGTTCGACGATTTATCAAGTTGAGCTCAGAGAGCGTCGAATCGAGTTCGACATTTCGTCGACCAGAGCTCGACGAAAAATTGCCTTAGACTTGGCTCTATATCCTTGACATTGAAATGGTCCTGGGGGCAGCTTCAAACCTAAGTTCTAAGCCCTAGACCTATTCTAATGTTGACCTTTATAACTATACAACTAGGTCAACCTGGTTTCCTAAGACAAACATAGTGATCCTTACCCAAATTAGTAATAGGGTGTTCCAACAATCTCCCCCTATTTGGGTTAGGATTACTATTTACAGACAGAATTAGGAAATAAATAAGCATACATTTAAGACAGATACTAAATCAACAATGTAGAAGAAAAGATATAGCAGCAATGCAGATCACAGATAAGAAGTCAGCAAATATCCAAAGGAGGATGATTGTTCAGCTTACATAATTTACTTCTCAGTTCCCTTTTTAAACAAAATTTCTCTGTTGGGATTGAGGGCTTCTTTCTTGGATCTTCTATCATCTTCTGCACCTAAGGAGGTTTGAGATCTGGGCCTTGGAACTACAGCCTCAGGGTGCAGCTTCATATAATCTTCTGGATTAAAGAATTTTCTTGATGTATATTTCTCCAGTTCTTTCTTTCTTTGATCTGATAAAGTTGTTATGTTGGAAGTGTCCGTGCCTTGCTCTCTGGCCTTTTTTATTTGATCAAGAGCAGCCAACTCTTTCATTCTAGCTGTCCAGGACAAGGGGTTGTTCTCAGGATACTCAAATGAAACAGGAGGTTCATATCTGTTGATGGATTCAGAATCAGTAGGAGGAGTCCTGGAGACAACTGCATCTTTTAGCTTATAAGGGAAGGGACCTGAAGTAGAATCAGAATGGCCTTGTCCTTCCCTTTGATGAAATCTGTGCCCTCTCTGGCTTCCTCTATATTGGCCCCTACTAGATTGATATCCCCTTTGATGTTGCCCCCTTTGATAATATTTCTGATAAGACTGGGAAGAGCTTGGCCTGGAAGCTGGAGCTTGAGGGGCTGAGCCTGAACCAGAATCTGGAGGAGGAGGAGGAGGAGGCTGATACTGAGAAGATCCTTTTTCATACTTATTCACCTTCCTTCTCTTCTTCATAGCCTTTGATTGGTTCTTGGAATATTGCATCCAGGGCTCAGATATGGGGCAGTCATGCAGAATATAGTAGGGAATGTCATTAGAATCCTTTGCCTTAGCTGGGGGGACTGACATCATGGCCTTGCTTCTGGCCTTCCTCTTCTTGGCAATAGCATTTGCAGAGTCATCTGAATCAGTTTGAAATTGATCACTCTCTGAACTTTGAGGATTATCATACAAATCATCAATGCTTTTTATGTATTTCTCTTGTAACTTCAACTGATCAGCAGTCAGGGCAGGAGCAGCATCAGAAATTTGAGCAGAGGGATCTTTTGAAGCAACATCAGCAGTAATCACAGTAATAGCAGCAGGTGCAGGATCTTCTACGTAAGCAGCAACTTCTTCAGCAGCAGATGTATCTTCAATTACAAAAACCATTTCAGTATCCTCAGTAACAGCAGCAGTAGCTTCAACAACAAGAGGCACAACGGCCTTAGTAGCAGCATCGGAGATGGAAACACAAACATCCACAGCCTTCCAGGAATTTACATATGCTTCAATTTGGCTGGGATCACAGACAGAAATAGGCACAATGGCCTTAGACAAGTCTTCAGCATGAGGAACTGGCAAAGATCTGAGGTAAACTATATCAAACACAAAGAGCAAGCTCTGGAGGTCCAATGCAAAGACAGGAGCAGGAGCCAGAGCTGGAGCATACTCAGGCACAAACACTACTTCAGAAGGCATCTCCTCCTGCCTGGATTCAGGGATAACTGAGTCAAGGCACCCAGAAGAGGTAATTGCCTGAGAGGGAGAGAAGGAGGAGAGCTTGGAAGACAGCTCCTTAACATGGGTCAGGAGTGGAGCCAGAGTGGTCTCCAGTAATGAGGTTAGCTTAGGAGCTAGCAGCTCATATAACCTGTCAGCCAGGGCTGATAAATCTACATGCTCAAGAGGGGCTTGAGCAGAGGTAGGAGAGAAGGTTATTGGAAGGATGATTGCTGGAGCTGGTGGCATGGAGAATGAGGGTATGGATGGCTCTGAAGGGGGAAAGGAGTGGATTGAAGATGTTGAGGTGAAGATAGGTGAGGCAAGAGAAGGCGTGAAGGATGATTGGGATAGAATTTCTTGGAGCATTTGTTGGAATGTGGAGGTAGAGGGAGGCTCTAGAGGAGAGGAGGGGGAATCATCCATAAAGGAATCATCTGCCAAGGAAAATGATGGAGAGGTGAAGCTTGGATAGGAGAAAAGAGGATGGAATTCCTCTGAGGTAGATGCTGGAGGGGTTGAAACTAGTGAAGAAATGTTAATGGGGGAAGATATCAATATGGTGGTGATTGGAGGTGAGGATGAAGAGGCTGGGGTAGAGACAGCTGGAGGAGGAGGAGAAGCAAGCAACACTTCTACTGGGGCAGAGACCAGAGGTGGAGTGACTGAGACAGTCCTGGTGCCTGAAGATAGTGGTGCAGCAGCTCTGGAGGGGTTTACAATCTGCATGTCCCATTTACTGAAAAGGGCACAGGAGAGCCTCTTGGATGCATTAATGAACATCCCAGAAGAGGTTAGCAGCTCAGGGCATCTGGAATTCAGATAGACCCCTAGAATTCTCCCAAAGCTGACAGCAGTCTTTCTCAGCTTTTTCTTAATCAGGTTGAAGAAAATTGATCCCCAGTCTATATGTTTCTTATCAAGCAGAGCTCCCATCAGACAAAATTGATATCTTGATATGGTATCATGGGCTGAGTGCTTAGCCAGAAGCACTTTCCCGACTACATCAGCCAAAAACTGAAATTCTATCGACAGATTTTTCTTCAGCAGTTTGCTAGGGTTCACAACATTGTGACCCATTCTATCAAGCATGGATTCATACTCCTCTCCAGATAACTCTATGGAATATTCTCCAGAACTAAGATGAAAAACTTCAGTTAAAAGAGCAGGGGAAAATTGTACCTGAGTCCCTTTTATGAAGCCGACGACAGAGTTCTCGTTCTCATCTGTCGCTGTATAACACCACTCCTTTATCTCTTCGGATGCAATCTTCATTCTGATAGTCATTATTTGTGATAGCTGTTGATCTCTGAATAGATTAAGAATATCCTTGAAGCGCTGATCGCTTCCATCAAACGAGTTCATGTCGATGTCAAATCCGGTGTCAAATTTCAATTTGGAGATTGCAGCATTGGAGCCAGCCATTTTTACCTGCAACAAAGAATCAAACACAACCAAGCGCAGAAGATTTGGAGGGAAAACGAAGAAAGTTGCAGAGAGTATGAAAGCGCAAAGATGAACGACGGCCACGGAAATGATTTTATATTAGGGTTCGATGGCGAAACGGAAAATCGTGGAGCTTGGTTCGACAAAACGTCGATCTCAACTCGATGATTTGGGCTACAGAGGGAATCTGAAAAGACGTCAATATCGTCAATCTCCGTTCGACGATGTTGAAAAGCGTCGAGCTCCGCTCGACGGCCTCTGAACAGAAGGAGAGAAAACCTGGAGCTAACGGAGGCGCTGAACTCAGATCGACGATTTTGGAAACGTCGATCTCTGGTCGACGATTTTCAGAGAAACGTCGATCTACGTTCGATGTTTTCTGGGAAAACGTCGAGCGCAGTTCAGAGACAAAGCCTATTCTACAGACACAAAAGGAACTGATTTTTTTTAGCCTAGTCTTGGTCTGTTTCATCTTTTCAAAAATCTTGTAAGTTAGTTTAGGCTTCCTCCATCCAACATGCCTAACTGATTTAGGAAGAAACAGTGTTTCTTTTCATCCAAGGGCTTGGTGAAAATATCTCCCCTTTGCAAATCAGTAGGGATATATTGAAGTTCTATTTTGTTTTTCTCTACATTATCCCTTAGAAAGTGATGCCTAATCTCTATATGTTTTGCCCTACTATGGAGGACTGGATTTTGTGCTATAGAGATAGCACTAGTATTATCACAAAAAAATTTTGACTTCTCTAAGTTGTAGCCATAGTCTATGAGCTGATTTTGTATCCACAATATTTGTGAACAGCAACTGCCTGCAGCCATATATTCAGCTTCAGTAGTTGAGGTTGACACAGATGTTTGCTTCTTACAAAACCAGGAGACAAGTCTGTCACCAAGGAACTGACATGTTCCACTGGTGCTTTTCCTGTCTATTCTGCATCCAACATAATCAGCATCTGAGAATCCAGTTAATTCAAATCCTGAGTCTTTTGGATACCAGAGTCCTAGATTTGGACAACTTTTTACATATCTAAGAATCCTTTTAACTAGAGTTAGGTGTGACTCTCTAGGGCTAACTTGGAATCTAGCACATATGCATGTAGCAAACATTATATCTAGCCTACTGGCTGTAAGGTACAATAGAGAGCCAATCATTGCTCTATATGTTGTCTGATCAACTGGTTTCCCATGTTCATCAGCATCCAATACAGCATTGGTAGGCATGGGTGTTTTCATACAAGTTGCCTCAGACATACCAAATCTCTTAACCAATTCTTTAGCATACTTGGTTTGGGAAATAAATATGCCCTCAGCATGCTGTTTTACTTGCAATCCTAAGAAGAAGGAGAGCTCACCCATGCTACTCATTTCAAATTTGGAATGCATTAGGTTGGAAAACTTTCTGCACAAGTTTGAATCAGTAGATCTAAATATGATATCATCTACATAAATTTGTACTAGTAGGGTGTGGGACTTATGGGTTCTAATAAAAAGAGTTTGGTCTACTCTCCCCCTAACAAAATCATTTTCCAGAAGAAAGCATGCTAGGGTCTCATACCATGCTCTAGGAGCTTGCTTGAGACCATATAATGCTTTATACAATTTGAAAACATAATCAGGGTGAGTTAGAGAGATAAAACCTGGAGGTTGTCTAACATAGACTTCCTCTTTGATGTCCCCATTGAGAAATGCACTCTTCACATCCATCTGGTAAACCTTGAATCCCTTGTGAGCAGCAAAAGCTAGGAATATTCTAATGGCCTCTAACCTTGCAACTGGTGCAAAGGTCTGGTCATAGTCTATTCCTTCTTGCTGAGAATAGCCTTGGGCAACTAGCCTTGCCTTTTTTCTGACAATAATTCCTTGGTCATCTAGCTTGTTTCTGAACACCCACTTTGTTCCAACAATGGAGTGATCCTTTGGCTTAGGCACTAGTTCCCAAACCTTATTCCTTTCAAATTGATGCAACTCCTCTTGCATTGCAATGATCCAGTGTGGATCTTGCTCTGCATCTTGAATGGATTGAGGCTCAACTTGAGATAGGAAGCAAGTGTGCATCAGGTTCTGGTTGACCTGATTTCTGGTTTGCACACCAGCTGAGATCTCTCCAATTACTTGGGTGATTGGATGATCTCTTATTATTACTAAATCAACAGGGGGTGTTGATTGTTCACCAGCCTGTGTTGTTGTTTCCTCTTGTGGAATAACAACTGGCTCTTCAGGATGATTTTCTTCAAGAGGTTGAACTTCTTCTTCATCATCACTGCTCTCATTCTTTTGTTGAGAGGTTGTGTTCTCTTCTTTAACCTGTAATCTGTTCATATTTTCTGAAATAGAATGTACCTGCAAAGGTTCTATGGTAGAAGTAGACTTCTCCTTGTAACACATGTTAGTCTCATCAAAAGTAACATGAACAGATTCTTCAATTTTACCAGAAGATTTATTATATACCCTATATGCCTTGCTGGTCATAGAGTATCCCAGAAACACTCCTTCATCAGCTTTAGCTTGGAATTTTGCTAGATACTTCTTGTCATTATTATGAATATAACAAGTACAGCCAAAATTTTTAAAATAAGCTATTTTAGGTTTCTTCCTTTTGAGCAATTCATAGGGAGTCTTGCCCTTTAGTTTATGTATCAGGCTTCTGTTTAGCATATAGTTGGAGGTGTTCACTGCCTCAGCCCAAAAGGATAGAGGTAGGTGAGCATCTGCCAATAATGTAGTAGCAGATTCAATTAGGGTTCTCTTTTTCCTTTCAGCTACCCCATTTTGTTAAGGAGTTCTAGGAGCTGAGAAAGTATGCCTGATCCCTTCACTTTGACAGAACTCTTGCATGAGAAGAGAATCAAACTCTGTCCCATGATCACTTCTGATCAGGGCAATGTGAGTGTTGAACTCAATCTGAATGCATTTGAGAAAATCTGTCAAACACTTGAAGTTATCAGACTTCTTCCTCAGAAAGAATACCCAAGTGAATCTTGAGAAGTCATCTACAACCACTAAAGTATAGGACTTCCCTCCTAGGCTTTGTACTGTGATGGGTCCAAAAAGATCCATGTGCAACAGATACAAAATCCTAGGTGAATCACTCTTATTAAGTGACTTAAAGCTATTTTTAGTTTGCTTGCCTAATTGACAAGCCTTGCAAAGTCCTTCCTTCTTGTAGGGGCCAGAACGTAGTCCTCAAACAAGGTTGTCCTTGGATAGCCTAGCAATGGTTCTAAGGTTTAGATGTCCTAATCTCTTATGCCATAAAACATTTGGCTTAGATATGGAATTAAATAAACAGATATCTACTTTAGATGAAAGAAAATCTACTAAGTAAATGTTACCTGTCCTTTTACCTGTTAACACAGTTGTGTTATTCTCTGACTTGATCTTGCACAGGGATTTGTTGAAAGTCACCTCGTATCTTTCATCACATAGCTGACTGATACTTATCAGATTATGCTTCAGTCCTTCTACATATGCCACTTTCTTGAAGGTGACTGAGCCTATCTGAGCAGCACCATATCCTTTGGTTTGGCCAAAATTTGAATCACCAAAAATCACTTTGGGTCCAAGTTTGGTTATGAAGGATGATAGGTTCTGCCTGTTCCCTGTCATGTGCTTTGAGCACCCACTATCCAGATACTATTGTTGGTTAGATACTGAATAGGTCTTTACCTGCACATGAACAGCTTACTTGTTTTTGACCCAGTTAACCTTGGGCCTAGGTTGATATCCTTTGAATTCAGAAATGAAAGACATCTCAGGTTGACTCTTATAGCCTTCAGGATGATATCTCCTAGGAGGTATTATCCATTCAGTATAGGGGTTAAAGCCTTGGGATGTGGGACTTCTAGGATTGAATCTAGATGTGTCATTGAAGGAATGTTCACAGACCTGATCTCTGTTCGACAATCGTCGAACTGAGGTCGACGATCTTGGGTCAGATCGTCGATCTCTGTTCGAAGATCGACTATACTGAAGTTCAGAGTTTGGATATCGTCGAGCTGAGGTCGACGATCTTGGGTTAGATCATCGAGATCTATTCGACGATCGTCGAGCTCTGCTCGACGCAATCTATTGAACTGAAGTTTTCTCTGGCAGATCTGCATTCTTCCTAGCTACCTCTATTACTCCCTTTCCTTTGTCAGAGACAAATTTGATTGGAGTTGTTAATATTATAGGTTGGCTGGATGAGGCACCCAAGCCCAGTGTACTATTGAATCTAGAGTTCACTGTGCTTGTAATGTCCATCAGTCTGATACTTCTCCCATTTAGGGATTCTTCAAACTTTTTGGCCTTTGATAGTTCACTTTTCAGTGAAGCTATCTCCTCCCTACAACATTCTAACTCCTTAGAGAGTTTGAGGTTATTTGAGTTTAGGACACTGTATTCAGATAATTTGTTTCTGAGAGAGATTATCTCTTTCTCAGATTTTAGTAAGTCCAAACACAATGTCTTAAATTCAATTTTAAAGTCCTCAGAATTAAAATCAAAAGAGTCAATTACTTGATCTTCTTCTGGTTGAGTTTCTGAGTCTGAATCTGATTCTGCATCAGAGTTTTGCTGTGAGGCATTGATAGCCATCATGCAAAATTCTTTTTCATCTGCATCATCTTCATCATCACTGGAGCTGGATGAAGTTTCAGAATCCTCTTCTGTCTCACTCCATGTCTCAGCAACAAAGCCCTTCCTTGTATGTTTGTTCTTGCTGGAGGAGGCTTTATCTGAGCTGTTCTTTTTTAAGTCTTTCTCTTTCCTTCTTTCTCTTCTATCCTTTCTGTCCTTGTTCTTGTTTTCTGGACAGTCATGCACAATGTGGCCTGGTTTCCTGCAGCCAAAGCATATAATTTCTTTATCATTATTTGACTTATCATACCTTGGTTTATCATGTCCTTTGTATGGCCTTTTTCTGAAGTCTTTTCTGGCAAGTTTGTAAAATCTTTTGGCCAGCAGGCTGACCAACTCCTCATTGCCTGTGAGCTTTTCTTCAGGCTGATTCTCAATGGCTTTGAAAGCTATTGACTTCTCTTTCTTTGAGGCTGGTGAGGCAGCCTTCTGTTCTTCTTCTCTGTTCTTAATGAGCATCTCATAAGATTTGAGCTTGCCTAGGAGAGCTTCAGTAGTGATTTCATTTAGACTTCTGGCATCTTTAATTGGCCAGATTCTTGAATCCCAAGTGCTGGGGAAGCACATTAGGATCTTGTCATTAAGCTCAGTCAATGAGATTTCTTTATCCAAGGTCTTTAGCTCATTGACAATCAAACTCAATCTGTTGTACATATTTGCTACTGACTCAGTCTCTCCTTTCTTGAAATTCTCATATTGGGTTATGAGGTGAGATCTCCTGTCTTTCCTTTCATCAGCAGACCCTGAGACAATTTCAGAGAGCTTGTCCCAAATTCCTTTGGCTGAGTTGCAGTCAGCTACTTTCTGAAATATCTCATCAGACATTGTCTGAGCTAAGATGTTCATGGCCTTTGCATCTGCAGTTTTCCATTTCTTTATGTCTGCATCTGTTCCTGAGGGAGGTGGAACAGCATTTGTTCTTGAGCTTGCTGGTGGACTTGGACAAACTGTCAAGACAGAATTGAAAATATCTTCATCAATAGAGTTCATGTATAATTTAATCCTTGCCTTCCAGAGTGCAAACTTAGATAGATTGCACACTGGAGGTCTGGTGCTTGCATAATCCTTGTTCTGTGCCATGTCTTTGAATAATATAAGATATAAAGAAAATAACCCTCTTAAGAGATTGATCTTATCAAGGATCTTTTGGTTTAGGTGTTAGCCTGTATGAGCAACCAACCTCCCTCTGATACCAATTGAAAGTGAGGGTAAGATCTATCTCAACTCTAAAGGGGGGTGAATAGAGTTTATTTAAATTAATTTCACAGTTGAAATTGATCAGCAAATATAAAATACAATTTATAGTATAGTGTAGAGTGTTAATGAAGAGTTAAAAATAAAGAAGTAAAGAGCACAGCACACAGCAAATCAATCACACAAACAACCCAGAAGACACAAGGAAATATAGTGGTTCCCCAAAAACCTGGGTACATCCACTCTTCTACCACCCTTGGTAGGAATCCACTCAGGATGAGTTGATCAGGTGTCCTGACACCAATGAGCTTTTGATAAGGTGCTCAAAAACCAAAACTGGATTTTTTGATAAGGTGTCTTGCCACCACTGAGTTTTGACAAGGCTCTCAGAACCAGACAGGACTTTTGAAGGGAGTTCAGAAACCCTTTTACAGCAGAAAAAGAAAAGATAAAGAGGTGAAGTTGTCTTCTCTGTTCTCAAATCAAATGAGAGAAGACTAGTGGATCTTTTGCTGTCAAAGCTCCCCCTGAGTTGTAGACAGGTTCAAGAATGGAATCTTTGCTCTAGGGTGATAGGCCTTCAGAATTTTAGATCTCCAGCAAAGGATTGTTTCAGCAAAAAGGCTGAAAGATGAGGTGTCTGGAGTTCTTGAGATGAGGCTGTGATCACTTTTCTGTAAGCAAAAATTGTTATTCTGATTCTTCAGAAGATGATCACTTGTTATCTGTCACAGCTTAATTCTTCTTTTTTTTTCTCTAGGTGTTGTATATTCTCTCTATATTTCTGAAGACAAAAAAGGATCTTATTCTCTGAAAAATTCTTGTCAAGGATAGCCGTTGGCAGTCATAAATGTCTTCCATAAAGAGTCTTGTCTTCTAGAGGAAGGTCCAATAAAACATTTTCTGAATAATTCCTTGAAACTTGCTCTAGAATAAAGACAAACGGCTGGCAGATCTCCTTAACATAAATGCTGAGGGATTTCAAAAACATTCCAAAGACTGGCAGCATTTGAATCCTTAGAATCGTTGATCTCTCGGAAAAATCATCGATCTGAGCTCTACTATCGTCGAACTGAGCTCAGAGATGGAAACAGATCAAACAGACATAAAACATCGAACTGAGCTCGAAGATCGTCGAATCGAGCTCAGCGACCTGAAGAATAGCTGAAGAGAGATCGTCGACCTGAGCTAGAAAAACATTGAATGCAGTTCGACGACCAACCAAAATTGTCTGAAAGCAGATCGTCGATCTGAGCTCGAAGATCGTCGACCGGAGTTCGATGATTTATCAAGTTGAGCTCAGAGAGCGTCGAATCGAGTTCGACGTTTCGTCGACCAGAGCTCGACGAAAAATTGCCTTAGACTTGGCTCTATATCCTTGACATTGGAATGGTCCTGGGGGTAGCTTCAAACCTAAGTTCTAAGCCCTAGACTCATTCTAATGTTGACCTTTACAACTATACAACTAGGTCAACCTGGTTTTCTAAGACAAACATAGTGATCCTTACCCAAATTAGTAATAGGGTGTTCCAACATAGCAATGATCCAGTTGGGATCTTTTTCTACATCTTTTATGGATTGAGGTTCAATCTGAGAAAGAAAGCAAGCATGCATCTGATCATTATTTAATTGATGCCTTGTTTGCACACCAGCTGACATGTCTCCAATCACTTGAGATATTGGATGATCTCTAAGTATGATAAGATCAGTGGGTAGAGTTGGTTCTTCAATCACTTGTGGTGCTAATTCCTCTTGTGGAATTTCATTTGCCACAATATCTTCAGCATGAATTTCGTGAATTTCTTCATCACTGTCATCAGCAATAATTTGTTGAGAAGGATGTGATATATCCTCTTGTGTTAGGTTTAAATCATCAATTTTCTCACACAGATTTGGTACCTGTAAATTTTCTATGATAGAGATGTCTCTCTCCTTGTAAAACATGTGAGTTTCATCAAAAGAAACATGTATAGATTCTTCTATTTTAAGAGATGATTTATTATAAACTCTATAAGCCTTACTAACTTGAGTGTATCCATGGAAGATCCCCTCTGCAGCTTTGGCTTCAAATTTTCTAAGGTATTTCTTATCATTATTGTGAATATAGCACATGCAACCAAAAACTTTAAAATAATTAACTTTAGGTTTCTTTGATTTAAATAATTCATAGGGGGTCTTACCCTTTAGCTTATGAATTAGACTTCTATTCAGAACATAATTGATGTGCTTACTGCCTTTGCCCAAAAGGATGAGGGCAAGTAAGCATTTGCAAGTAATGTCTCTGAAAATTCAATCAGGGTTCTATTTTTCCTTTCAGCTACCCCATTTTGTTGAGGAGTTCTAGGAGCAGAAAAATAATGCCTGATACCTTCCCTCTCATAGAATTTTGCATGAGAAGAGATTCAAACTCAGTGTCATGATCACTTCTGATTAATACAATCTGAGTAGAGTACTCAATCTGAATGCTCTTAAGAAAGTCTGTAAGAACTTCAAAGTTATCTAACCCAATTTTCAGAAATAAAACCCAAGTGAATCTAGAGAAATCATCAACAATCACTAAGGTATATGACTTCTCTCCCAAGCTCTATACTGCAATAGGTCCAAAAAGGTCCATATGTAGTAAGTACAAGATTCTTGGTGAATCACTTTTATTAATGGATTTGAAACTATTATTAGTTTGTTTGCCTAATTGATAAGCCCTTCAAAGTCCTTCCTTCTTATAGGAACTAGAAGGTAGTCCTATGACAAGGTTGTCCTTAGATAATTTAGCTATAGTACTAAGGTTTACATGACCTAATCTCTTTTTCCAAAGATCACTAATTTGACTAATCTGATTAAATAAACAAATTTCAGATTTTGTAGAATTAAAGTTAACTAGACAAATATTGCATTGTCTAATACCAGTTAAAACAATTTTATTTAAACTAGAGGTCATAGAACATAAAGATTTATTAAATATTACCTGATAACCTTCATCGCATAATTGGCTGATGGATATGAGATTATGCTTAAGACCATTTATATAAGCTACCTTCTTGAAGGTAACTGCTCCAACTTTTACATTTACATATCCTTTTGTCTGTCCACAGTTGGAGTCTCCAAAAATAACCTTAGGTCCAAGCTTTGCCATGAAATTACTTAGGTTGGCCTTTGATCCTGTCATATGTTTTGAGCAACCACTATCCAAGTACCATTATTCCTCTATGGTAGGACAGCTCTTTACCTGTACAAAAATAGATTAGTTGTTCTTGACTCAGGTTACCTTGGGTCCTTATTTATTTTCATAATGATAACTGGAAATAAAGGAACACTCTGGTTGATCCTTATAACCTAGTGGATGAAATCTCCTAAGAGGAATAATCCACTGTGTAAAAGGATTAACAAATTTTTGCTTTTGATTTTTGTATTGACAAGAGTTAAAATTTTTGTTATGAAAAACTGAGTTCGACGAATTTAGTTGAGTTCGTCGATCTGAGTTCGACGAAAAGTATTGATTTCATCGATCTCGATTCACAGAATGATAATATTAATTTCCTGTGTTCCACGATCGTCGATCTCTGATCGACTAAACATGTTGATTTCGTCAAGCACCCATTGTTGAGTAATCATACCCAAATTTTGGGTTCAGAGTTCATCGATTGCCGTTAGATGCATAATACTGATTTCTTCGATCTCAGTTCGATGAATTTTGTTGAACATTATTTTTATGAGATTTTTTATTTTTCTTTGATTTAGTCTTTGGTAAAATATCAGTATCTTTATATGTAAATTATAATACTTCTTTCTCTTTTCCTTTAGCAGATATGAATTCAATTGGTTTAGATAAGATATTTTTTTTTTAAAAAAATATAAGGCCTAGTTTTCAATTTAATCTGACATTCACTGTGCTTGTGATATCCATCAATTTGACACTTCTCCCATTAAGGGATTCTTCAAATTGCTTAGCCTCATTTAATTTATTTTCTAAGGAAAATATTTGATCATTAGCAGTTCTTAAATCTTCTTTAAGTTTTAAGTTTTCAGAAGAGAAATTATCAAATTCAATTAATTTCTCTCTAAAAAGTTTGATTTCTTTCTCAGATTTGATTAAATCATTATATAAAAGTTTAAATTTAGCTTTGAATTATTCTGAAGTAAAATCAAAAGAAGAAATTACCTGATCTTCTTCTGATTCAGATTCAGCTTTAGAAATTTCAGCTTCAGAGTGGCTGCATGAAGCATTGATTGCCATCAAGCAGACCTCTCTGGCTTTAGCTTCTTCTTCATTCTCATCGAGCTGGATGAAGATTAATCTTAAAATTCACTCCATGTTTCAGCAACAAAGCCCCTTTCCTTCTTCTTGTATTTGTTGGAGGAGGGCTTGTGTGAATGCTTCTTAGATTGCATCTCCTTCTTCTTTTCTTTCTTATGGTTCTCTGGCATTCTGGTAGTATGTGTCCAGGTTTCCTGCACCCATAACAGATAATCTATTTAGTAGGAGTCTTGTCATACCTTGGCTTATCATCATTTCTGGAAGATCTTCTCCTGAAATCCTTCCTTGCCATCTTGTAAAATCTCTTAGCCAAGAGACTCAATAGATCTTTATTGTCTGGAATGGCTTTTATTTCTTCAGTTGCTTTAAAAGCAATGCTTTGCTCTTTCCTAACTGATGATGAGGTTCTTTGTTCAGCTTCTCTGGTCTTGATGTGCTGCTCATAGGATTTGAGCTTGCCCAACAAAGTTTCAATAGAGATTTCATTTAGGCTTTTGGCTTTCTTGATTGGCCAGATCCTAGAGTCCCATGTACTAGGGAAGCACATAAGGATCTTGTCATTTATCTCTGTCAATGAGATGTTCTTGTCCAATGATTTCAGCTCATTAATTATGAGGCTGAGTCTATTGTACATATAAACAACTAATTCTGCTTCTTCCTTCTTAAAGTTCTCATACTGAGAGATCAGATGTGATCTCCTGTCTTTCCTTTCATCTGCAGATCCTACAACCATCCCATTTAGGGAATCCCAGATATCCTTGGCTGAAGTGCATTCAGCAACTTTCTGAAATATGTCATCAGGCATAGTTTGAGCCAAAATGTTCATAGCTTTGGCATCTGTAACTTTCAGCTTCTTTTGAGCCTCTGTCCACTCAGGTGGTGGTACAGCTGAGGTGCTTGTTGATGCAGATGGAGTAGGGGGACCTGAAAAAATAGAATTATAAATGTCTTCATCAATAGAATTCATATAGAACCTAATCCTTGCCCTCCACAGTGCAAACTTATTTAGATTGTGCACTGGAGGTCTGGTGATGTAAAACTCTTTGTTTTGTGCCATGAGAAAAGGATCCAACTAGAATAAATGAGACCTATCAAGGATCTTTTGGTTCAGGTGTTAGCCTTTCAAACAAAATAACAACCCTCTAATACCAATTGAAAGTGAGGGATAGATCTAACTCAACTCTAGAGGGGGTGAATAGAGTATTTTAAAAATTATTAACTTATTTTTTATAACAGATTAAAAGTTAGTGATATATGTAAGTATAAAGAGAAAATCACAGGACAGAAACAAAAAAGTAAAGGCAAACTAGACGACACAAGGAATTTATAGTGGTTCCCCAATAAACTTGGGTACATCCACTCTTCTACCACCCTGGTAGGAATCCACTACAGGTTTTTGCTCAGGTGCCCTGCCACCATAGGTTTTTGCTCAGGTGCCCTGTCACCACACGATCTATTTTTCAAAGGGAGATCTAGCAACCCTTTGAGCTTTTGATCCGGTGCCCAAAAACCAAACCCAAGTCTTTTGATCAGGTGACTTGTGAACCAAAAAGGCTAACTTTTGAAGGGAGTTAAAACCCTATACACAGTGAAATGGAAATGAAAAAAGATGTTGTCCTCTCTATCTCAAATCTCTGAGAAGACTAGTGGATTTTGTTGATGTCAAAGCTCCCCTTGAGTTTTATGGATCTGATCAAGAGAGGAAGCTTTGCTTCAGGGTGTAGGCCTTCTTTGTAAGCTTCTCCTTCCAGTAAATGTCTCTGAGAGATGTGAGCTTTTAGTCTCAGATTGAAGATGAGTTTCAGGAAGAAAGCTTGAATAACAGAAAGCTAATTCTTTGAAAAGTATTTCTGTAACTTTCTATAACTCTGAGAAAACCTTGTGTGACTGTCTGTAACCCTTAAGGCAGAAAAACTTCTGATAATCTTATATGATCAGGAATGCTAGAGAATTTCAAATATTTGAATTCATTTTGAACAGCTGGAGCATTCCCTAGAATGGTAATTGCCTTGGAAAAGGATTTACATTTAACTCTGTAATTAAGTCCATATTTAATGCTGCCTCTAAATGAATATATTCATAAGAATATTGAGCATTAAATAACAAAGTTATAACTGCCTGCAATTAAGCCTTGATAAAAATTCTGCCTTCAGAATATAAAATATCCTGAAATTAAGCCTGGAAATAAGATGCTTCATGCTTGAAATAACTGCCTAAAATACAGCCTGGAAATCGTCGAACTGAGCAAAAAAATTGTCAACCTGAGCTTGGAGATTGTCGAGCTGAAACTGCTTATTTGTCGACCTGAGCTCAGAGATCATCGAGATTAGCTTGGCTGTCATCGAGCTAAGATGCGGATTTCGTCGACTAGAGCTCATCTTTCGTCAAGCTCAACTCAGAGTTGGAACTCTGAGTTCGTTGGGCTGAGCTTGACTTTCGTTGAGCTGAGTTTGACTTTTGTCGAGCTGAATTGCAGAACTCTGAAATCTTCTAAGGCAACTAACCCTAGAAAAACCTATGACCCATACTATACATATTGGGTCATTCTAAGCATCCTAATAGTAGTCCTTGCCCAAATCCAAATTGGGGTTCCAACAATGTCCAAGAAGGAAAATTGTTACCCCTATAGATTATTTAGGAGCTATGATCTTGCACTTGATCCGGATGGAAATGACCGCATTGCTTTCCTCTTTATGGATCTAGCTTTGGCTTGCTACCCGGATTACAAGAGCACCTCCCAAGCTCTTCCCTAGGGCTGGTTCAACCTTCTCCTTCCTCTTCTTCTTTCTCTTCCTTTCTCTTCTTTCTTCTCTTCTCAAAGTACAAGAAAGAGAGTGTGATTGAGCGAATAAGTTGAAACTAAACCCCTCAGTCCTCTATCAATTTGGGTTATACTCTCGGGCATATGATCTCAAGCTCAGAAGGAGTGGATGAACATGATCCAATTGAGATTTCATTTCAAAATAGCTACCATTGTGCGGTAACTCGCTACCATCGTGTAGTAACTTAGGCAGTGGTAGTGGTCATATCCAGCACCGTCCTGCCACTCAGCAGCCGCCTCAACATGCCATGGCACATGGCACACTACTACCGCATAGTAACGCTATCGTCGGGCAGTACCATCCAGAGACAATGTTTGAATTAATTCATTGGCTACCGCAATGCCGTGTCACACTACCGCCGAGTGATACCTTCCAGAGACGCTGATATTTTAAATAAGTCGGATACTACCAGTGCTAGCTCTACCGCCTGGTGATAAACTTTAGTGACCATCTTTCTAATTTTTTAGGAAATTTGGGGCATTACAAATCTCCTCTCCTTTAATAAATTTTGTCCGAAAATTACACTTAACAGAAAACAACATAGAAGTACCAAAACATAAATAATATACCTCAATAGAACAGCTCAGTGAACTCTTATCGCATGATTTGCTCGTGCTCCCATGACAGCTCCTCACAACCACAGTTGTCCCAACGTACTTTGACAATTCTGATCTCTTTTTTCCACGACTGATTGATATCTGTGTCCTCAATTCAAATGGGCTTGACTTTCATCGTCAACCCACTATCGACTAACACTTGATTCGCAATAACCACTTCTGCAAGCTCTTGTATAACCTTCCGCAGCACCGATATGTGAAAGACATCGTTCAAACCATTGAGTTCCGTTGAAATATTCAACTGATAGGCAGCTTCAGCAATACGCTCAACGATTTCAAATGGCCCAAGTTATTTCGGACTCAGCCTTTTCAATCAATGAATCCTAGATACGCCCTTGAACGGCTTTATCTTAAGATATACTTAATCACCCACCGCAAACTCCACGTTTCGTTGTTTGGCATTGTAGTACTTTCTTGTCTATCCTGAGCAATCAACAACCGCTCTCGAATCAAACGTATCGTCGAAGTCTCATCTTCAACGTCTTTACGTTAAAATAACTTTGATTCACCCATTTCTACCCAAGCCAAAAGATTACGACACTTCCTACCATATAAGGTCTTGAAGGATGCCATTTGAATACTTGCATGATAGCTATTATTGTAGGTGAATTCTATCATATAGATATGGTCTTGCCACCTCTTCCTGAAATCTAAGACGCACATGCGAAGCATATCTTCTATCATTTTATTTACCCTCTCGGTCTGACCATCCGTATGAGGATGCAAGACCATGCTGAACTTCAGCTTGGTAGCCAACAGTTGTTGAATAAGCTTCCAATTATTTGACATGAAACACCCATTTCGATCACTAATGATGCTACGGGGCACATCGGGCAATCGTACGATCTTTTCAACATAAAGTTTGGCAAAATTTTCCACTGAATCGTCCCTCTGATTTGGAATGAAGTGTGAAACTTTTGTCAACCGGTGCACGATCACCCAAATGACATCGTTTCCGTGTTGCAATCTTGGCAAACTATGCATGAAATCCATAGATATGTCGTCAAACTTTCACTCTGGTATTAGTAACAACTTCAGAAAACCACCAGGTTTTTAACATTCAGCCTTTATTAGGGGGCAAGTATGACACTTTGCCACATAATGAGCTATGTCCTTCAACTCTGACCACCAGAATAAATTTTTCATGTCCTTGAACATTTTTGTTCTCCCTGGGTGGATTGAGTAGTTTGTGAAGTGTGTCGTGTACATCAATTTCTCTGTAATTTGCCAATGTTTGGGATGCACAACCGACTATCCTTCTACAAAAGACTGTTGTCAATATAGAACTAGGAATTTGACCCATCCACACTCTCCACTATATAGCACTTCATGTTATTATCAATCTCCAATGCATGACGAATCCTATTAGTGAGGTCGTATTGCACCTCCGTCCAGTTTAAGTATGCATCTGCGCTAGTCTTACCATCAACACAAGAGATGTCCAAAGCCTCCAACTCACGAATCAGATGCTCATCATGCATCTATAACCAATTTGCTCATGCTGGAGCCTTGCGACTTGGTGCATCCGCTACTACATTTGCCTTCCCAGGAGTGTAATAAATCTCGAAGGTGTAGTCCCCTAAGAATTCCATCCACCTCCATTGTCGCATATTCAGATCCTTCTGATATTATAGATACTTTAAGATCTTATAGTCCGTAAAGATGTCTAAATTTGCACCATATAAATAATATCGCCATAGCTTAAGAGAAAATATCATGACCGCCAATTCCAAGTCATGAATTGGATAATTCCTTTCATCCACTTTCAATTGGCGAGAGCCATAAGCGATCACATGGCCGAACTATAGAAGAACGCAACCTAAGCCGATCCCTAAGGTATCACTATTGATCTCATAGCCTTTTGCACTACATGATGAACTAAAAATAGGCATCGTGGTCAGACGACTATTCAAAACCTCAAAATCTCATGCGCAGTCAGGCGTCCAAATGAACTTTTGATCCTTCCTTGTCAATGCTGTGAAAGGTAGAGCTATCTGCGAGAAGTTCTCAACGAAGTGCCTGTAGTAGCCGGCAAGTCCAAGAAAACTCCTGATTACCACCACAGTAGACAACACATGCCACTCCCGTATCGTAACTATCTTTGTCAGATCCACTGCAATACCCTCTCCACTGGCTACATGATCAAGGAATGCCACTAACGATAGCCAAAACACATACTTTGAGAACTTGGCATAAATTCAATTGCTCCTCAAGGTATGCAAAACCAACCTCAAATGATTTACATGATACTCTTCTTACTGAGAGTATACCAAAATATCATCAATAAATACGATTACAAATCGATCCAGATACTCTCGAAAGGTCCTGTGCATCAAGTCCATGAATACTGATGGCGCATTTTTAACCCAAATGGCATCATTGTGAATTCATAATGACCATAGCGTGTACCAAACGCTATCTTAGGAATATCACTCTCCTTGAACCTCAATTGATAATATTAGGACTTCAAATCCAGCTTCGAATAAACAGTTGATTTAACTAGTTGATCAAATAAATCATCGATTCTCATAATCGGATACTTGTTCTTTTCTGTCAGCTTGTTTAGTTCACGGTAGTCAATTCATAGACGCAAACTTCCATCCTTCTTCTTCACAAAGAGGACTGGTACGCTCCAAGGTGACATACTTGGATGTATATAGCCTTCCTCAAACAACTCCTATAACTGAACCTTCAACTCGACCATCTCCTTTGGTGCTACTCAGTACGGTGAGCGTGACACAGGTTTCGCACATGATAAAAACTCAATAGTGAAGTTGATCTCTCGCCGTGGTGGAATCTCAAGGAGATCTTTAGAAAACACATCTGCAAACTCCGATATAATGGGAACGTCACTCAGACCATACTTAGGCTCTACATCCTCCAATAGCGTGAAGAAAATCTTTACGTTGTTCCAAACAGCCTTGACTACATGGAGAGAAGACATCAGTAACTTGCTCGATCCTCACAAACCCACAAATTTAGTCTCGCGTTCATTGTTCTGTCCCGGTATGAGTTCCTTTGAGCTGCTCTGAGAGCTAGTCTAGGCCAAAGATCACATCAAACTCCGATATCGGTAGCACTGATACTTCCAATCTAAATTGATGACTTCATATCTGCAACTAAATACAACAAACTCTATCCGCACGCATCAAGCAACCATTAGGTAGCAAAACATCCAATATATCTGTCAATATAAAATAAGGCACTCTGATACGCAATACGAAGTTCTCAGACAGAAAAGAATGAGAAGCACCTGTATCGAACAGTGCTTTCGCCGGATGGTCCAAAATCAGGACAAAGCCTGTCATAACATCACTTTGTTTAATGGCCTTCTGTTACCCAAGATTATATACGCGAGATTGTACTTAGGATGCAGTTGACTCCATTGCCTTTCCCATTTCATCATACAATGCACCCGTCTTTTTATCCACCTTTGAACGATCACTCCAGCAATCTCGAGCCATATGTCCCATCTTGCCACATGTGTAGCAAGCGAGCGGACTTTGCCCTGTCTTCACTTCAAAAATAGTAGATAAAGAAGTTGGCCCAGAAGATTTGGACTTCTTGTTCCACTTTCGATATTCAAACTTTGAAGAGCTCGGTACTTTAAGCTCTGGCATCTGGTGGACTTTTGTCAAATCTATCTCCAAAGATCTAACCGACTCCACCAATATCTGGAATCCAAATAACTTTGGCCCAACCAATAAAAGTCATAGTTCATCGTGCAGAACATTATAAAATCTATTGATCTTGGTATCCTCCTCCTCCAATACAGATCTTGCATAGCGCCTTAGAATGATAAAGGCATGTATGTACACCTCGACAGTGTGCGCTCCTTGTACCAAACACATGTTCAAGTGATGATATGAGGCTCTTCTTATTACAATCTGCTCAAGTACACAAACCAACATCAAAGCCACCACATGTACGGGGGTTGCACATGCCTTTCAGGTTGGGCATTAATCATTGCGAAGACCACATCAACTATCATTCAAACCATTTTTATAGATAGAGGAGGTGTAGGCACCTCAGTTGGTGCACTACTCTCTACCAAGTACTGCCCCACACCGCTTTTAGTCGCCTTTAATCGTGAAACACACAATTAAGAAACCAATAATATTGTAAAAAACAATTATAGGAACATGCAGGTTCCGCAAACATGTGTATTTTCATTCCTAAGTGTACATTCTTGGGTTCTTTCAAGTTGTAACTGTAGAGGACATAAATGTACTCACTGCCCCTTAAAATAATTCAACTACAAATTTGAATAGAAAGACCGACACCATAAGTTGATACCAAATTATAACACCCCCGTCAGTCACGAGGAATATAACATAAAGTCTGGTCGGGGACCCACGCCATATTCCACGAACAGATCAGCGGAGTTACACATTGAAACTAATTCATTAACGCAACTTAACACGGAGTTGCATTCTAGTAGAAGTATTTAAAAGTTACTTAGAACCCAAACACAGGAATGTACACTAACAACACCATAGGAATGATGACTTAAATACACAAAGTGTTTTGGCCATAAGGCCTTACAACTATTCTCATTACAATAGTATATTACATACATTGGCACACTGGTCGGCCGCACATGAAAACAGTATAAGATTCGCCTTTGGGCCTTCGAGGGCCGGCATAGTTCAAAGGGGCTTCAGCCCGCTACTTCTTGCTCGTCTTTCCAGCACCTGCATAGGGACAATCCACCAAGAGATGGTAAACAAGCCAACGACTGACTTTAATTGACCAAAATATAACGACCACACCCCTCACTCGGGGCGGTGGTGCTCCTTCCTTGCAGGTACGTAGCATGTATATATAATGACATCAGAACGTGCAATTTAAGCACAATTCACCACATACATTAGCACGCACGACCACACACCCCTTGCACTCAGGGCACATTTTCAATGTTCTGGAGTTTCCCAGACCCACCACCATACTCAGTGACGGTTCAACATTTATTTGAGCATTGCTAGTCTTTCTGGCCTGAAACCTAAGACTCTCACCTATGACAACAACAAAGTCAAAGACATTCTCAAAGATTCACTTCAGTAAGTCACTCCAAGTTGATCGTCATAGGGTGGGTACATTTCTGCCACATCTCGTTGCTCAAATTATCGGGCGCAACAAACCACGCCGCGGGTCAGCCTACCCTTGCTCATTCATAAAATACATAATTACATTATGTTGCAAGGTTGGCACTCACGACCACCATAGGTGGACACTTTAAGCTCTCAAGTCAATAATTCAAGGCTGGCACACACGACTAGGGTTGTTCACTAACCGAATTGAATATCTCTTCAATCGAAGCCAAATTTCAAATATAATGCAGAGATTCGGATTCAGATTCGTTCGAATATTCAGATTCGAATTCGGATTTGATATGAAATGTGGGATTCAAATTCGGGTTCGAATGAGGATTCAAATTTGAATTCAAACACGAATTCGAATTCGAATTCGAATTTTTCTATTAAGAATAATTAATATATAATTTTATTAAATATATATAATTTTATTTAAGTAATTTTACTATTTGCGAAATATTCGTGAATACCTTGAATAGGGATAAACTTATTCGGATTCAGATTCGAAAATTATTCGAATCGAAATTTGGATTTGAATCCGGATTCAAATTCGAAAATTATGAATATTTATCAAATCTTCACGAATCAAATCTCGAATATTCATGAACTATACTATTTGTTAACAGCCCTACTCACGACCACCAAAGCCGAGAAATCAAAGCTCACAACTAACAATATTGGCCCCTTTATCTCCAAGAGACAGAGCTCACAAACATAGCTCTCTTGTAGCTATCGCCAGCGGTATCTCTACCGCCGTGTGGTAGGAGACAGAACATCATTTCTTCCCCAAATTTTGGGTGTTTTCCTAGAGACCACTCTGGTACTCTCACTACAATAACTTGCACACCCATTGACTCCGTAAACCACACGTTGAACCACAGAGTCTTCTTCGGCACGTAAACAAAAGATAACCATCATCAATCCAGACCTACCTGTCTAGATGGGCTTCTCACAACATGCTTATTCCGTACTTCGATTCCAAATTCTATTTGCAAGTTTATTACCAGAGATATCATTGATCAACCCGTTATAAATCCCTTCGCTCTCCACCAACTAGTGGGGGACTTCATGCAACTATGCCAAATTAAGGACTTCACATATCCAAAAAGGAAGATCATTACACTTGTAGATCGTTTAGGAGCCATGATCTTGCACTTAATCTGGATGGAAATGACATCAGTGCTTTCCTCTCTATAGATCTAGTTTTGGCTTGTTATCCCGATCACAAGAACACCTCCCAAGCTCTTCCCTAGGGGTTGTACAACCTTCACCTTCCTCTTCTTCTTTCTCTTCTTCTCTCTTCTTTCTTCTCTTCTCAAAGTTAAAGAGAGAGAGAGAGAGTGTGTGGGTGAGAGAATGAGTTGAAACTAAACCCCAGTCTTTTATCAATCAGGGTTGTACTCTCAGCCACATGATCTCAACCTCAGAAGGAATGGATGGTCACGATTCAATTGAGATTTCATTTTAAAATGGCTACCATCGCGTGGTAACTCGCTACCGTCGTGCGGTAACTTAGGCTGCGGCGTTCGCCTCATCCAGCACCGCCCTACTGCTCAACGACTGCCTTAACATGTCAAGACACATGCCACTACTATCATGCGGTACTGCTAAAGCCGGGCGATACTGTCTAGAGATAATGTTTGAATTAATTCATTTACAGCTGTAACACAGTATCACACTACCGCTGAGTGGTACCTTCCATAGACGCTGATGTTTTAAATCAGCTTGATACCGCCAGCTCTACTGTCTGGCGGTAACCTCCAGTGACCATCTTTCTATTGTTTTCAAGAAATTATGGGCATTACACCTCACACGTGTTGCATGCATGACGGGCGTACGTGTCGGTGGTGGTCTCTGCCGCCGCCAAGGACCCCCGCCGTCTCCGATCACCTCCTCCACCCCACGGCCGCCGCCTCCAGGCACTTTTCCTGGGCCACCCAAACTGCCCGGGGGCACTCTCATCATTTCGACAAAGATGGTGATCTACGTGATCAAAATGAAGCAACTCTAGTGGCAAGAGAGAGCTCTGATTTTTCCGGAGAGATCATGAACTTAGGTCGATTCTCGGCTCAGAAATTTTCTCTATTCTCCTCCTTGCGCCAAGGCTTCAAAACACGCTTTAAGTCATGTCAATCACCCCTACTAGGGCGCTCATATCAAGGCTCCACATAAACGAGAGCGCTCCCTCCAGAAGCCCAGTGAACTTAGAAAATTTTCCAGCAGGAATGCTCTCATGTAGGTTCCGTGAGCTCTGAAAAATTACAAGGTCAGAGCGCTTTCATCGAGGCTCGGAGGACTTAGCCGTTTTTCCTTATTTTCTGCACCTGAAACGGAGTAGCTATCTGTTGCCCTCTGAGATCAAATCAAACTTTGTAAAACTCCGAAAGACAACTGAATTTTGGCTCGTCACAATTCCAGTGACGCGATTTTTCACCCTTTTCAGCTTGTCCACATAAAAAACGCTCATTATCATTTATTGCGGTTCACTTCGACTGTTTGCATGCCCGGTCTGATTCCCAGCTAAGGCGGTCCGATTTCTCAAGAGCGGGAAAATACCTGGCAACCCGCAACAACTTTCATTTGCTCTTTTGTTAAAAATTTATCTTTTGCAAATTTGCCAACCTTATTTCTCTCTGATTAACTGGCTTCAAAAATTATTCAGATACTACTAAGGCCCCGTTTGGGGGGACTCATTTTCACCGGTCAAGCAGTTGCGACCGCATGAACTGGGCCTTAATTAAGGTTCGGTTCATGCGGTCACAACCGCTTGACCGGTGAAAATAAATCCCCCCAAACAGGGCCTAACTTCTCCGTCACGAACAGGTTGGAAATAACATAACATTTTGTTACATAAAAATCGCTTAAATATACCGACAAAAGAACTCCGATAATCACTGTTGATCTAAACTTATAATCCCCGCAGTAGCGGACACTAAACGTTTGAGTTCGAGTGAATTTTAGGTACGCTTAGCGTATATATGATTTGTGTGGGACTATATTTTCAATTTACATGACTATCATAGCTGCAATTATGATTGTAATTAAATTGTATTTTAAGTTTAGATTACAGTTGTTGCGGGTCGTCCTGTCTTTTCTTGGTCCGGAGAAATTGTACCGCATTTGCTCAGAATTGGATCGGGCGCGCAAACAGTCAAAATGAATCCCGATAAATGACAAGAGACGTTTTTTACATGGAAAACAAAGAAAAAGTGAAAACCCACATGACTGGAACTATGCCGAGCCAAAATTCACTAGTTTCTCGGGGTTTTATCGAATTTAATTTAATCTCGGAGGGCAACAGAATGCTACTGCGTTACAAGTGCAGAAAAGAAGGAAAACAGGTTAAGTCATCGGAGCCTCGATGGAAGCGTTCCGGACTTCGAGTCTTGCTGAGCTCGCGGAACCTGGGTGGGAGCATCCCGACTGAAAAATTCTCTAAGTCCACAGAGCTTCTAAAGGGAGTGCTCTCGTTGATGTGGAACCTTGATGTGAGCGTTCTCGCAGAGGCGATTGACGTGACTTTGGGTGTGCTGGAGCCTAAGCGCAAGGAGGAGGGTGGAGAGAATTCCTGAGCAGAGAATCGGCATAATCCACAATCTCGCTGAAAAATCTCAGAGCACTTTGTTGCCTCTGAAGTTGTTTGTCTTCAAATGAAGGTCTAAGGACATATTTATAGTTTTTTGGAGGATTAAGGTGGTAATTGCGATGGAAAGTGATTTGTGCTGGCAAATGACGTTGCTCCGTTTTGATCACCTGGATCACCATTTTTGGCAAAAATGACGAGAGTGTCCCCCTTCCCCCACCCCCCAGGCAGTTCAGGCAGCCCAGGCAAGGTGCTCGGTGGCGGTGGCAGTGGCCGGAGGTGGCCGGTGGAGAAGGAGGCGCCCGGGCAAGGTGCGTGGTTGCGCGTCGTGCAGCCTTGCAGGGCCGTGCAGGGCTGGCGTGTTGCGTGCGCAATGCAGCGGCAGCGCTACTACGTGCGGGCTGTCGCGCGTAATGTCGTGGTAGCATCGCTACGTGCGGTAGTGGATGCGTGTAGGCTGTAGCGCGCGGAGCTGCAGTAGCGCTACTGCGCGCGGGGCTGCTACGCACACTGTGTTGTTGCAACCCTACCGCGCGCACGGTGCTGTGGTTGCCCTTCTACGCGTGGTGCTGTGCGCGGGCGGCCGTGCGCACGCTGTTGCGTGTGGACTGCAGTGTGCAGGCCTTTGTGTGTGTGGGGTTGCGGCAGCACCACTACGCGCAGGTGGTCGCATATAGGGCATGCGCGTGCGTGAGGCACACATGGTCCTTGCGGGCGCAATTGCACGTAGTGCTCACATACGGGCTTGCTTGGTACAGTTGTCTCCTCTACGTGCCTTTGGTCAAGCTCTGGTTTAACTTTAAAGGTTCATGGAGAACCCCATCAAATGCCCCCAAATTTTCGTTGGTCGTGAACATTAAAGTGTCGAGCTCGAAAATTTTTAATCTTGATACCTTGCCTTGAGTGTCAAAGACTTAGAATTGCATCAGTATGCACGCGTCACAAGTTATTCTTGTTTGTGGTGTGAAATGTCCCCTTGGTCGGGCCTTTATGAGGGCATGGACTCCTTAGAACCGCTCGTGCCTGCTTTGACGGCTGAAGGTTTCGCGAGGAATGCCTGGGCGGCGATGCCCGCAATTGACTACTTATGTTTTGCCCTTGCTGGCCATGCGACACCTGTAACGCGTTGTGGAAACATTCTCCCACTTTGCGCTTTGTAGGATGCATTTGTGTGGGAGCGCGCTGCTTTGTATACTTTTTCCTCGACCATGACGATGCGTGCTTGCTTGTGCGGTTGTCACGAAAAGCCTGCCTTGGGCAGCAAATTCTTGTGAAGTGGAGTGATGCTTTGCCCTCTTGTTTCAGTGTTATAGAAGGGCCAACGTGCTCAATGCCACATGAACACATGAAAGGACATAGTGTCCGTTTCCATGATCTAACTTAGAATTACTTAGCGCTCGTTCCTACCAGGAGTTGGGACGGGACTTCTGGAGGCGGAGGCTATCGATGACGTCTATGCCTTGGGACATTGCGACGACGTGAGCTTTAGCATTCGCATAATGCGTGAAGTCCTAAGACCTTGGATTGGAGCGGTGCCGAATAGCTGAGCAGGCCCTACGATGATGACTACCATGGTAGGTTCATTGTAGGGTTGAGTATATTATTCGAAACTCGAAAGTCACTCGAAAATCGCTCGAAATTTTAGTCGAATCGGAATCGATTAAAATTGGTTCGACTCAATTTGAGTCAATTCAATTTGACTCGAATATAATTTTGAGTCGATTTCGAGCCAGCCTTGAATCGCTCGAAATATGATTTGTATCAACTCGAATTAATTAAAAATATTATGCATTTATTAATATATTCTTATTTTAAAATTAAATATAATAAAATATAAACCTAAATCAAAAGAATGAGTGTTTTAAGTGTTTCATTTTCAAAATTAATAGGTTGGCCAATTTAAGTTTGAGCCAACTAAGAATAAGGAGAAAAATTACTCAATTTCGAGTCGACTCGATCTGATTTCGAGCTGACTCGACTCGAAAGCAAAATGTCAATTTCTAGCCGAGTTCAAGTCGAAAATTTTTATTTCGAGCCAACAAAAAATCGCTCGAACTCGACTCGATATCAGCCCTAGTTTGTTGCAGCTGGACGTAAGCGTTGTTAAGCTCTATCCTATACTAGGCGGGGGGGCTTCACGTTGTGCGAAGGACGCGGGGGCATTTCATCCCCTGAGCAGGCGTTGTCTTGAAAGATGGTGCAGACGACGATGGAGCACTTAACTACATCTGGGTTGTTTACACACTTGACATTGTTGGCATGCGTATTGCCTTTTTCACCTCCTTCGCTTGGTCGAGTGATTTTTTGCTTGGCGTGTTGAGCTTGCGACTTCCCTAGGGCGTCGTTCTTGTATGGTGGAGATACTGTCGTCCTTATTTGGTAGTGGATCTTGGAGGCTGCAAAATCGTTCCCCGATGTTGTCCTTATGGTGATGACTTAGTGTCGTGACATGTATTTCGACGGTCTAGGAGCATCTGGCGCTTTATGTTTCTTGTTCATCGTGCGCAATTGCTAGGGATTGTCATCCAATGTTAGTGCTGAGAGCTCGCTGCTTAGGTGCAATAAGCGAGTACTCTTGCCCTTGCCTTAGTGTTGAAGATGGACTCGGAGGTCCGATTTCTTTTAGAGGCAGCGAAGAGCCTTGGTTCGTGTGCGCTTTGAGAGGACCCGGGATTTGGCAAAGAGACTTTGCTCGCTTTTTCTTGAGAAGGTCCAGAGTCCATCCATGCGGTAATGGTGAAGAAACTTTGTTTGATCGCTCTTTAGGAGGACCAAAGTCCGTCCGGATGGAGGTGGGGCAGCTGAAGAAAGAGAAGGCTTGACTAACAGCAGAGCTGAGGGACATCGAGGTTATGCGAGCACCTGCGGTGACCAAGTACAGTAGGTATCACGACTTTGAGATGGAGTGATCTCGTATTGCAGAGGAGGTCCGCTTTGAGACGATGGTGATTGAGATTGATTTGCTTGAGTGCAATGTCGCGTACCGCTTGTTCTTTGGCAAGGGGTTTCAGGTTTCTCAAAGATTACCAGAGCACGGTCATCTGGGCGAGAAGGACGCCTCGAATGGCGATTATAACGTCGAAGTTGAGGGACGATCCCATTGTGCCTTTTTTTGTTTGTTTGCTTTTGCTTTATCTTGCGGGTGCGCCTTTGCACCGTCACAAGATGATATAGCTTGTGGGAAAGCTTTTGTTTGAATGGAGACCCTCTTTTTCGGATCTCTCGTGTTCTGTTTGTGCTTTAGTGCGCGTACATTTTTGGCAGAGTAACTCTTAGCTTTAATGTTTTCATTTTGAACAGGTCGCTAGCGGGAGATATTCGTATGCTTAAATTTTGAGAGGACTGGAGACCATCCAAGTGGATATGGAGAAAAACCTTTGTTTAATCACATCTCAGGAGGACTGGGGTCTGTCTGAGTGTCATGGATATTTGTTTACTCATGCTTTTGGGAGAGCCATAAGCTGCTCAGTATTTGGGTACAATGAGCCCTTGTTTTCTCGTGGCTTGAGCGGAGATGGTGGAGAACCTTTGTTCGTGCTTTAGGAGAACCGGGGTTCATCCGAGTGGAGGGGGAAAACCTTTGTTTGTTCACGCCTTAGGAGAACATGGGTTCGTCTGAGTGGATTTGACGGAGAACCTCTATTAGATCACGCTTTGGGAGAACCGGGGTTCGTCCGAGAGGAGACGGCAAAGAACCTTTGTTTTATCGTGCTTTTACAGAACCGGGGTTCGTCCTAGTGATGATGCAGACAGATCTTTGTCCCTCTCGCCTGTAAGGTGCAGAAGGACCTTTATAGATCTCACCTTTGGGGGATTCATCTTATCAAGATGCCTTGTAATGCGGGGGCGAGATGCCCTGCGGCGTGGGAAAGAAATGCTTTGCAAAGCGGGAACGAAACATCTGACAAGGTGGGAGCGAGAAGCTCTGCAATTAGGATATGAAACACCCGACACCGTCAGAGCGAAATGTTCTACAACGTGGACGTAAAATGCTCGGCAGCGTTGGAATGGAATGCTCTGCAATGCGGAGGCGAAACGCCTGGCAGCGTGGGAGCAGAATGCTCTGCAATGCGGAGGCGAGACACCCGACAGTGTGGGAGCGGGATGCTCTGTAAAGTGGAGGAAACACGCCAGACAGCGTAGGAGTGGAATGCTCTGCAACGTGGAGGAGAAATTCCCGGCAGTATGGGAGGGGAATGTTCTGCAACGCAGAGGCGAAATTCCCGGAAGCGTGGGAGCGGAATGCTCTACAATGCAAAGGCGAAACACCTAGCAACATGGGAGCGGGATACTCTGCAACACGGAGGTGAAACATCCAACAGCGTTAGGGCGTAATGCTCTACAACACGGAGGCAAAATGCCCAGCAATGTGGGAGCGGGATGATCTACAATGCGGAGGCGAAACACCCGGCAACGTGGGAGCAGAATGCTCTATAACGCGGAGGCTAGACACCTGGTAGCATGGGAATGAGATGCTCTACAACAAATAGGCGAAATGCTCGGCAGTAAGGGAGTGGGATGCTCTACAATACGGAGGCAAAATGTCAGGCAGCGGGTGAGTGAAGTGATCCACAACGCGGTGGCGATACATCAGGCTTCATATATGCGATGCGTTTTTTGTTGCTTGCTTGTGATATTCACCTCAGAGCTTGTTATTAGGGAGATGTGTATGTCTATCGGAAGTCAAAAGCTGTTGCCATATTATAAAAAAGATATACATAAGCTTGCACGTAAGTTTCACTTTGCAGCTTATCAAGTCGAAGGAAGAACAGTTGAGACGCGGGCTTTGGGTGCATTTTAGGGGGAGCGGGTCCCCCCGCTTATGCCCACCAGCCTATCTGCGTCAAGCTACTATACGGCCTTTAGCTTGATTGTCGCTATGTGGTGCGAGCTTGTTTGGGGTGGAGTTATGTATAAATCTTACAAGGAGGCCTTATTGGATGAGCCGCTCAATCTAATCCTTCAACCAGTCGCAACCCTCTGTCTTGTGGCTGTATTTGCGATGGAAGTCATAATATTGTGACTAGTTTCCTCTCTTTGGCTCAAGCGGTTTGGGCCTACTGTGAGGACCCTGACTAGCTTGGCTCACCAACATTGTTATTCGTCCCAGACCCTATTATGGATAGCAGTCTTTGCCACCCAACCCCTCTCTATGCCCCTTCGGTCACGGCGGGTTGTTGGAACTGCAGCGTGAAGATCCTGACTATAACGCACCTACTTACTGTGTTTTTGTCCCAGGTCTCACGGACTGCAATCCTCCCTTTGACGAGAAGTGATCTGGTTAAGCGCCCATACGAGGACTTCCCAGGAGGTCACCTATCCAGTAATTTATCTTGTTCGAGCACGCTTAACTATTGAGTTCTTTCACTTCTCATCGCCGGTTGAGCTGCAATTTCTCCCGTTCGAGCACGCTTAACTATTGCGCACTTTTATGTGAGGACCCTGACCAGCTTTGCTCACCAGCACTGCTATTCATCCCAGACCCTCATCATGGACTGCAGTTCATGCCACTCCAACCCCTCTCCATGCCCCTTCAACCACAACGAGTTGTTGGAAAACGCAGCGTGAAGACCCTAACCACATCACACCTGCTTACTATGTTTTCTTCCCAGGTCTTACGGACTGCAATCCTCCCTTTGATGAGAAGTAATCCAGTTAAGCGCCCCTACGGGGACTTCCTAGGAGGTCACCCATCCCAGAACTTCCCCCGTCTGAGCATGCTTAATCGGATCACTTCTCATCAAAGGGAGGATTGCAGTCCGTGAGACCTGGGATGAAAACACAGTAAGCAGGTGTGTTGTGGTCAAGGTCTTCACGATGCAGTTTCCAACAACCCGCCGTGGACAAAGGGGCATAGAGAGGGTTTGGGGTGGCACGGACTGTAGTCCATGATGAGGGACTGGGACGAATAGCAGTGTTGGTGAGCCAGGCTGGTCAGGGTCCTCACATAAAAGTACAGCGTGAATACCCTGACCACAGCGCACCTACTTACTGTGTTTTTGTCTCAGGTCTCACGGTCTACAATCCTCCCTTTGACAAGAAGTGATCTGGTTAAGCGCCCATACGGGGACTTCCCAAGAGGTCACCCTTCCCGAAATTTCCCTCGTCGAAGTACGCTTAACTATGGAGTTCTTTCAGTCCGGACTGTACTTTTATGTGAGGACCCTTACTAGCCTTGTTCACCAGTGCTACTATTCATCCAAGGCCCTCATCATGGGTTGTACTCCATGACACCCAACTCCTCTTCGTGCCCCTTCGGTCATGACGGGTTGTTGGAAAACGCAACGTGAAGACCCTGACCACATCGCACCTACTTACTGTATTTTTTTCCCAGGTTTCACGGACTGCAATCCTCCCTTTGACGAGAAGTGATCCGAATAAGCTCCCCTACAGGGACTTCCCAAGAGGTCACCTATCCCGAAATTTCCAGTTAAGCATGCTCGGACGGGGGAAATTCTGGGATGGGTGACCTCATGGGAATTCCCCGTAGGGGCGCTTAACCGGATCACTTCTCGTCAAAGGGAGGATTGCAGTCTGTGAGACCTGGTATGAAAACACAGTAAGCAGGTGCGATGTGGTCAGGGTCTTCACGTTGTAGTTTCCAACAACCAATTGTGGCCAAAGGGGCATGTATAGGGGTTTGGGTGGCACGGACTGCAATCCATGATGAGGGGCTGGGATGAATTACAGTGCTGGTAAGATAGGTTGGTCAAGGTCCTCATACCTGCGAAGCTCACTGCTATCACGGATGACGAGTAGCACGTCAGTTCAAGTGGTGTTCAAGGGAATGTAGACTTGATGCGAACGAGTTCCTTGTTCTAGATAGGGATTGTCATGACGCTCGTCGTTTCCCTTGGGGCCTCGTAGTGGCTCTAGATTCCTCTTCCTCTTTGAGATTCCTTCAAATTATTGTTGATGTGTTTCAATGACTTCGTTTACTATGATTTGATTCTTGACTTGATGGATGAGGTCATGATAGCTAGGCAATGTTTTGCTCAATAACATGTAAAATTTTCTTGGTCTAAGTCCTCCAGGAAAGGTTTCTCGAAGGAGCTTGGGGTTAACCCCCAGAATCTGTCGTGCCTCTGCAGCGTAGCAATGAAAGTAATCCTTGAGTGATTCTCCCTCATTCTGTCAGATTCCCATGAGGTGTGAGGGATCCCGAATGATTTGTTGGTTGGCAATAAATTTCTCTGTGAAATGTTGTGTTAGCCCTGTGAAGTTCTAGATTTCTCCCTCTTTCAGGAAGCGGAATTATGTGTGAGTCTCTCCTCTCAGAGTTGTTCGAAAAATGAGGCATAAGAGTGGGTCAGGGGCGTTGTACATGCACAAGATGGTTATAAAGAGACTGATGTGCTCCAAAGGATCGCCTATCCCGTCAAACATCTCGAAGTCGCGGAGCTGGATCCCAGGCAAAACGGGATACGACAGGATCGAGGGAGCAAGTGAGGAGGTGAGGTGTGTTGTGCGTCGCACGTTTGTTCGATGGTGCCCCCAGCCCATATTCTTCCTTGATTATGCATCTCACTTCCTCGCGGGTAAGTTATCTATTAGCTTGAGTGACGACCTCCTCCATCCCCCGAGATTTTCCCTACATGTGTTGGGGAAGCCCGTCGAGCAATGTGAGGTGTGTAGAGCCATTGATGCTAGACAACTCACCGGTGATGGGATCCCTCTTGCGAGTAGTGCCTTCAGGCACTATATAACTTGTGATTTGCAATGGTTGTCCTTTAGGAGTGTTTCAATCTCGCGGCATGCGCGGTTGCGCGACGTGCGACCGTACAGGGCGCAACCTCGTAGAGCGGCCGTGCAGCACGGACCTATGGCCACACGAGCTGGTGTTTCGTGTGTGCAGTGTAGTAGCAGCGTTGCTGCGCGCTTGGTGTCGCGTGCAGGCCGCCATATGTGGTGTCGTAGAAGCGTCGTTGCGCGTGGTGCTGGCCGCTCGCAAGCTGCTGCGCGCGGTGTTGCCTGCGCGTAGGCTGCCGCGCATGGTGTCACAACAACACTGCCGCATACGAGGATATTGCGCAAGCGATGATGTGGAAGTGCTATCGTGCGCACATCGCAGCCCTGCCGCGCACGATGCTACAAATGGGTGACCGCATGCAGGCCGCTGCACGAGTAGTGTCGCGGCAGCACTGCTATGCGCGAGCTATCGTGCGTAGGACATCATTCGCATTGGCTGCAGCAGCGCCGCTGTGCGCGGGTGACCGCATCTAGGGCCTGCGCGTGTGTGAGGCACGCATGGTCCTTGCATGCGTGCTTGTGTATGGCACACGCGTACGGGCTTGCTTGGTCCTGTTGGCTCCTCTGTGTGTCTTTTGTTGAGCTACAGTTTAACTTAGAAGGTTCAAGGGGAACCCCATCAACTATCGTATATAAGTTCAAAAAAATCACTTTTTAACAAGTGTATGTGAAATTCTTTAGCTTTAAGAGTAGCTAACACCTAGAGGGGGTGGATAGGTTTTAGGTCTTTTTAAGTATTTTCCCTATTTTTGATGTGTTGTGATTTACTTTTAGTTAGCTTTCAAGATTACTGACGCAGCACACAGGAATTTATAGTGGTTCCCCAGATTATGGGTACATCCACTGTCCCTCCCACCTTTCTAACAGTTTGTTAGACAAGGAAACTTCTCCAACTCAGCTCAATAAGTTTACAACTCAGATCCCTCAGGATCTCTCATACTCCTCCAAGTCCTACAACTCAAGCCCAAAGCCCTACCACTCAGAGATATAATCTTCTACCACTCGGGCCCTTTATGCCCTACCTCAGACTTTAACTCAAATTCCTATAACTCAGGCTAAGAGGAAAGCCTTACCACTTAGAGAGAATGACTCTCCTACCTAAGATCTGAACCAGATCCTACCTCAGGCCAAAGCCCTACCACTCAGATTCACAATTGAAGCCTACAACTCATATCTACTTAAAGATTCTACACTCAGCCTTTATAATTTAGGCTTACAATAAGATCAAAATGATCCTTTCGAATAATAGTAGTTGGTTGATGATGATTGACACCAGATCTAGAGTCTCTGTGTCTTTCTTCTTCTGAACAGAGATTAACTATGTCCTCTTTTCTTCACAGCTCCAAGAATGGTTCTTCAGGAAAGTTCAGCTTGAGCTGTGACTACACTGCAGCTAGGGTTTGCCTTTGCTGCAACTTCTACCTTAGAATATTTACTCTAAACTTATTATTGAAGACCAACAGCTAACTATTTGCACTTTCAGATCACTGACTTGAATAACTTTTTGAAGCTCTATAACTTAGTCGAGAGGAAGAAGATGAAGTTCAGATCTTTCCAAAAGTTAAGTTTAATTTCCCTTATCTGATTCCTTTTCATTTCCGCTGTCCAACGGCTCTTTGAGCATCGACCACCAGTAGTTGGTAACTGCAACCTTGATTTTGTATTAAATGTAGTATAGCAGGCAAGCGGCGCCTTTTGTCGTGTACTGTTCACTTCCCGCAGCAATTGAATTTCTGCTGACATCAGAACCAGTGGACTTAGTCAAATTCAGACAATTCACCATAAGCATTGAGTGAAGGCTTGTCACTCAACGCCAAAACACTTATTCAGTTTTTTGCAAACACCAGGCGTTTAGTTATTAGTCATCACTCAACGAATGTAGACTTTTGTGGTCTAACTGATTAGGCGTTGAGTGAACCTTCATCATTCAATGCATGTGTACTTAGCTGATTTTCTCTATATGGAGCGTTGAGTGAGTTGTCTTTACTCAACGCTTTCTGCCTTAGTCTGCAATCTTACTGAGGCGTTGAGTGAATAGCCTTCATTCAACACTTCTGTACTTAGTTAAATTTTCTCTTGAGTTAGCATAGAGTGAACTACCTTTACTCAATGCTTCTAGACTTAGACAGATTTTCTGTCTACATCTTCTGTGGCTTTGAAATCATGAGCTCCACACAACGCTTTTCTCATCTTTCATTGAGTGATCTGTCCTTACTCGATGCTTCTAGACTTAGCCAGATTTCTTGACAGATTCTTCTGCGGCTTTGTCTGCTTGAGCTTTACTCAATGCTTAAGGCATTGTGCGTTGAGTGAACTGCCTTCACTCAATGCTTCTAGACTTAACTAGATTTCTTCCTTGGCAATGTTGAGCCTTTGACTGTCTAGTATTTACTCAATGTTTCTGGCTATCTGGCGTTGAGTGAACTGCCTTACTCAATGCCTGTGGATTTAAACAGATTTTAGCCTAGCCATCATCCCTTCTTGTGTCCACCTGTCATTGTTACTTATTGAACTTGTCTAATCAGTGTGACAAGTAACCACCTGCATACAAAAAATTATAACATGCATCAAATACAAATATGTGTATACCATTATCTTGTATGCCTTCTTCAAATCTAGGGCATTGTGATCAATGAACCCAACAGTATTCTCACCAAAATAATATATATGTATGAGTACTTAATATGAACTTAAAAAAATATAAGGATCAATATTTCGAAACTTATTTTGCTGAAAAATAAAAATTCTAGCCTAAATTTTTTGTTGACTTTACCATCCTTAGATACGCTCAACGTACCTAAAATTTACAATTATTTTTTTTGTTCAAAACAACTTGTGATATGTATACTATTTTATAAAAAATTCATTCATTGGTGCAACATTAATTCATTTGGAATTACCCTTTCAATTAAGAAAACACATTCCTTCACCTAGTGAGAGGGAGAGAGTGAGAGGGAGAGAGTGAGAGCAAAGAGTGGAGAGAGAGAGGAAAGAAAGGGCAGCTACAGAGAGAAAGGAAGAGAGAGAGAGAGAAGGGAGAGAGAGTGAGCATGCACACATCCACTATTTAAACATTTAATATAAGAAGATTGTTAAACACAACCCGAATTTGGCTTGTCGCACCCAAATGTTAACCGCAACCCAAAATGTTATCTGCAACACATTTTCTATCTTGTCGCAATCCGATTTCTAGCTTTCTACAACCCGATTTCTAGCTTGCACGCCTTTTCCTCTTTTCTCATTGGTGTCATCCGATATCTCCTACCTTATCAATATACTATGTTGCATCCTCCGGCCAAGGTGGTGGGGTCATGGAGTCAAGCTGAAGTCCTAAAGTCAAATCCTAGGGTGGGTAATTGGAAATTACTATTTACAAACTAAGGTGGTTTTCACCTTCATGCCTTGGTTCACTCAGTCTCTTGAGCTTCCTAGGGTTTTGTCATGACCTAGTCATGACAAAATCACTCTTAGGAGTCTAGTTGTTTGAGGGATGTTACAATGAGCTCTTTTATATGATGAGTTACTTTTTGGAAACCTTAACTTATATGTTTGTATGAGCATTCATATAAATTAGGGTACGCTTTTGTGATTATAGTGTAATTGCCTTACTTTACTGGATTTACTTGGCTCCTCTTATTGTACTTTTATGTTGCACTAGTTATTACTCTTCTTTACTGCTCATGCTAATATAGAACTACGAGAGAATTATATTTATATGTATATATAAAACTATCACCTGCTTGTATATTCTATTATAATTGGTCCTCCGCTTTACCCCTCCCGCGCGGTGCTTAGGAGTCGCGGGGGTGAGGCGGGGATGAAGCAGCTGAGTCTAGTTTGACTAACGGTCGTTTGACCACATCATTTTAGGGACGCGTGGAGACGTCTCCGCAGTTCGACCAGGCGCAACCAGAGATTGAGACACTAGGATCTGAGGAGACAAAGCAGCGCACTACTACTACAACCCGTCGTTAGGTTGATGGTCATATGGTTTAGCTTCCCTATTGTTAGTTGAGAGAGAGAGATATTTATAATGGCTATGTACTGGGCATAATCCCTATTACTCTTTTGTTTATATAATGTGGACCTTTTGATAAGATGTTTATTATATTTATGATGTGATGTGATGTGTTGACAATGGTATACATATATTTGTATCTGATGCATGTTATAAGTTATTTGTATGAAGGTGGTTACTTGTCATACTGATTAGACAGGTTGACTAAGTAACAATGACAGGTGGACACAAGAAGAGATGTTAGCAAGGAAGAAATCTGTCTAAGTCCATAGGCATCGAGTAAAGGCAGTTCAGTCAATGCCAGATAACCAGAAGCATTGAGTAAAGACTAGACAGTCAAAGCCTCAACATTGCTAAGACAGAAATCTAGTTAAGTCCAGAAGCGTTGAGTGAAGGCATTTCACTCAATGCCCAAAGCCTTAAGCGTTGAGTAAAGCTCAAACAGACAAAGCCGCAGAAGAATCTGCCCAAAAATTTGGCTAAGTACAGAAGCATAGAGTAAGGACGACTCAATCGACTCCAGATGAGCAAAGCGTTGAGTGGAGCTCATGATGTCAAAGCCACAAAAGATGTAGATAGAAAATCTGTCTAAGTCCAGAAGCGTTGAGTTAATGGAGTTCACTCTACGCCAACTTAAGAGAAAATTCAACTAAGTACAGAAGCGTTGAGTGAAGGATGTTCACTCAACGCCTCAGCAAGATGGCAGGCTAAACTAGAAAGCGTTGAGTGAAGAAAACTCACTCAACGCCTCCATATTGAGAAAATCAGCTAAGTCCAAATGCATTGAGTGATGAAGGTTCACTCAATGCCTAATCAGTTAGACAACAAAAGTATATATTCCTTGAGTGATGACTGATCACTCAATGCATGGTGTTTGCAGAAAAATTAATAAGTGTTTTTGCGTTGAGTGACAAGCCTTCACTCAACGCCGATGGTGAATTCTCTGAATTTGACTAAGTCCACTGGTGCTGACGTCAGCAAAAATTCAAATGTTACGGGAAGTGAACAGTACACGACAAAAGGCGTTGCTTGCCTGTTGTATTGCATTTAATGCAAAAGCAAGGTTACAGTTACCAACTATTGGGGGTCCCGATGCTCAAAGAGTCGTTGGATGGCGGAATAGAAAAGGAATCAAAATAGGTAAATTAAGCTTAACTTTTGGAAAGATCTGAACTTCATCTTCTTCCTCTCGACTAAGTTGCAGAGCTTGAAAAAGTTGTTCAAGTCACTGATCTGAAAGTGCAAACAGTTAGCTGTTTATCTTTAACAATAAGTTTAGAGTAAAATTATGAGGTAAAAGTTGCATCAAAGGCAAACCCTAGCTGCAGTGATTTCACAACTCAAGCTGAAATTTCCTGAAGAACCATTCTTGGAGCTGTGAAGAAAGGAGGACAGAGTTAATCTTTGTTCAGAAGGAGAAAGACACAGATACTCTAGCTTTGGTTTCAATCATCATCAACTAACTACTATCTTCTATAGGATCATTTTGATCTTAGTGTAAACCTAACTTATAAAGGCTGAGTATAGGATCTTTAAGTAGATATAAGTTGTAGGATTCAGTTATGAATCTGAGTGGTAGGGCTTTTGTCCTAAGGTAGGATCTGGTTAAGATCTGAGGTTGGAGAGTCATTCTTTCTGAGTGGTAAGGCTTTCCTCCTAGCCTGAGTTGTAGTACTTTGAGTTAATGTCTGAGGTAAGGCATGGAGGGCCATAGTGATAGGAGATTATATCTCTGAGTGGTAGGGCTTTGTGCTTGAGTTGTATGACTTGGAGGAGACTGAGAGATCCTGAGGGATCTGAGTTATAAGCTCATTGAGCCGAGTTGGAGAAGTTGCCTTGTCTAACAAACTGTTAGAAAGGTGGGAGGGACAGTGGATGTACCCATAATCTAGGGAACCACTATAAATTCTTGTGTGTTGTGTTAGTAATTAATCTTGAAAGCTAACTAAAAGTAAATCACAACACATCAAGAAAAGGGAAAATACTTTTAAAAGACCTAAAACCTATTCACCCCCTCTAGGTGTTAGCTACTCTTGAAGCTAAAGAATTTCAAGTGGTATCAGAGGGAGGTTACTCAAGAAGGAGATAACTGTCTTAGTTGATCTCCAAGAGTAGCATAAGTTTATCCTTATTGGTTCAGGAGAGAACCATAAGGAGTTGGGCTCCATGAAGCTTCCTATCTGTAGGAAGGAGAGCTTTGGGATCTGGAAGGAAAGGGTCGGGCTGTTTATGGATGCATCTGACCCTAGAATTTTTATAACAGCTCTAGAGGGATCTTTCATCCCCATGAAGGTCTCAGTTCTAGATGCAACTGTCCAGACACCTAAGAAATACTCTGAGATGACCAAGGATGAGGTCATATTAGCAACAATGAATAAGGGCACAGAACATAATAGTGAGTATCATTGATGACTCAACCTTCCAGAACCTTGTCCACTACAGGACCTCCAAGGAAATATAGGACACCTTGGTTGTCTATATGAAAGGCACTGAAGAAGTAAGGGATGACAAAAAATCTCTGCTTAATTAAGAATATGAAGCCTTCAGGCAGACCAAGAAAGATAGCATAGTTAATTGCTATGAAAAATTCTTCAGAATAGTGAATGAGTTGAGGACCTATGGGAGAGTTTTCAGCAATTATGAGTTGAAAGACAAGTTCCTTAGATCACTAACCAGAGACTAGGATACCAAGATCTGTGTCATCAGGGAGATGGAAAAGCTAGCTGAAACTCCTCCACACACACTGTTTCGAAAGCTGCTCTCCTATAAGATGCAGCTATCTGCCAGAAAGGAGGAGGAGAACATCAGCAGATCACAGGCCAAGGAGAAGACTATGGCCTTCAAGGCTAAGGGCACCAAGAAGAGAAAAGAGAGGATTGCCTCTCCTCCAAAGAGGCTTGCTAACTCAAACAACACTGAACCAAGCTCCTCAGATAATAATATGTCAGATGAAGAGTTTACTGCCTTCTCTAGGCAATTTCAGAAGATGATGAAGAGGAAACAGTGGAGGAGCAGACCATCCTCCTCCTCTCATCACAAGAAGGATCACCACCAACCTGATAAGAAGTTCTCCAAAGGAGATAGGTATAATTGTAAACCCAGTAAATAATTTTCTTCTAAAGTTGTTTGTTATTGCTGCAGCAAGCCAACACATGTCATAGCTGATTGTCCTGTCAAGAGAAAGGAGACTGGAGAGAAAAAGCACCACCAGCACAAAGGCAAGAAGGAAAAGAACTTCATTGCCAAGAATCAAAAGAGCTGGAGTCAGAGTGACTCATCTTCTTCAGATTCTAAAGAAGACGAAGCATATATTGGGTTGTTTGTTGTCATTACTGATGAAGAAGAAGACTATCCTGCAGTAAGGATAGGCATCAGGGCCCCTCTATCACACTCAGAAAGTGATGCTGAGGTGGATGAAGATGACAATGGCTACTATGGTCTCATTTCCAGGATAGATGAAGAATCCAGCCAGGATCAGCCTGGTCTAGATAAGGTATATTCACTGTCCACCTCCTCTTCTGGTTCAGACTATGAGACTAGTCCCAATTCTGATGCGACTTCATCCTGTGATGAAGATGTGTCAGAATTTTAGGAAGATTTCAATCAATTGATTGACAAGTATGGTGCCCTTCTGGATGCTTTGAAGAGAAGCAATAAGTTGGATAAGAAACAAGCTGAGGAGATTATCTACCTACAACTAACTGCTTCCCTTCAGTCTAACTCAGCATCTTTGCTGGAACAGAAGATAAGGGAAGTCAGCCAACTGAAGGCTATCACAATCATTCTGATTGGGACCATCAGCCACAAGAACACAATCATTCTGGACCTTGAAGAGAAGCTCTAAAGGGAGAAAAGAATTGTGGCTAAATATTCAAAGCCCAATACAGTATTGCCCCTGATAGACTCCTTCACCTCTCAAAAGGATAAGAGGGGTTTGGGATTCAAGGGGAACCCTAGGGTTGGCCATTTCAAAAGTAAAGGCAATGCTCAAATTCCGCCTCCCATCTCTTTTAAGAAAGTAGTGTTACCATCAAACAGGTATGACCAAGAAAGTATCTATGGTCACTTGTTGAATAGAAGATACACAAATGTGAACAAAAATGTTCACAGCTATAGTGGAAGGTATGATAAGGGGTTTAGTGCTTTTGAGGCCCCACATAGGGAAATTTAGATGGCCCATTTGTATTTGGTACCACAGCCCCCTCACTCAAAAATAAAAGCAGTGGCATGTGATCAAGCTCTTCTAGCAAACTCACAGATCATAGGTAATTCAGTCAGAAAGCCTGACTTTGTTATCTCTGATGCCATCAACAGCTTGTGTACTGCAAAGAAAACTGTTGTTAGTGGTACTCAATGTAAGCCAATTAAATCTGCTGACCGACTTTCCTTCAGTCAGATCCTTACTAATAGAAACTTGAAAAGGACTACTACTCTCCCTTCTGAACAAATTGTTGTTGGCATGTCCACCAGTGCAGTTTAGAAGAGGAGATACAATATCCATGAGTGTTGGTGTTGCGGTAAAGTGGATCACTTTGCCACAGATTGCTGACACAATTCAAATGTCCCCAGAGCGAGTGTTAGTCTTCATATCAGAAAATCTACAGGAAGACATTTTCATTTTCAAGCTAACCAAAACAAAGAACCCAATATAAATTAGGGTCTTAAGGTAACATAAATTATGTTTTGCAGGATAGTCCAAGTGCTTATACTCCTATATGGTACTTGGACAGTGGTTGTTCCAGGAACATGGCTGGAATAAGAAGCAACCTGAAGGACTTCACTCCAGTGAAGAATGGACCTAAAGTAATATTTGGTGGTTCAGACAGAGGAGTCACAAAGGGATATGGTATGATTACAAATGACATAATCTCCATATCAAAAGTGGCTTATATGGAAGGGTTACAATACAACCTGATAAGCATAAGCCAACTATGTGATATTGGTTGTCATTGTATTCTATAAAGATGAGCATCAAATTAAGAGGTCAAGTGACCAAGAGGTCATCTTGACAGACACTAGGAGTAGAAATGTTTATTGTTTAAACTTTCTATGCTTAAGTAAAGACTCCCCTATATGTCTGGTTGCAAAGGAGAAAGTCTCATACTATATTCAATGGTACAAGAGACTTGCCCATTTGAACTATAAGACCATCAGTAAGCTCTTTAGGGAAGAGTTGGTTAGGAATGGTCCCAAAATAAAGTGCACCAAGGAGGGAATTTGCTCTGCATGTCAAAAGGGCAAGCAAACAAAATCTTCTTTTAAGAGCATTGGGGCCAAAGACTCTATGAGGTGTTTATATTTCCTGTATATGGACTTGTTTGGTCCTATTCCAGTTCATAGTCTAGGTAGGAAAGTTTAAACTCTTGTGGTTGTTGATGACTTCTCTTGGTTTGCTTGAGTTTTCTTTTTTAAGAAAAAGTCTGAAACCCTTGATATCTTCAGGACCTTTGTCAAGCAAATTCATAATGAATTAAACATTACCGTGGTCAAAATCAGAAGTGACCATGACACTGAATTCTAATCTGAAGGCATGATAATGTTCTGTGAAGAACAAGGGATTCACAGAGAATTTTCTTCTCCAAGAACACCCCAGCAAAATGGGATTGCTGAGAGGAAAAATAGAACCCTTATAGAAGCTGGCTGGACATTTCTAAGTGACACATATCTCCTAGAATACTTCTGGACTGAGGCAGTAAATACTACATATTGTGTCCTAAATAGAGCTTCTATCACTAAGGATCATAAGAAGACCCCCTGTGAGATAATGAAGGGCAGGAAACCAAACCTTGCGTATTGCAGGATCTTTGGAAGCAAATGTTATGTGCTCTAATTGGAAATCTTGCCTAACTAAGTTTGCTGTCAAATCTTATGATGGGATATTTGTTGGATACAACAATCATAGCAAAGCATATAAGGTCTACAACTTGAAAAATCAAGTTGTGGAAGAGTCTATAAATGTAGTATTTGATGAGTCTTCTATGATTAACAATGAGCTACCAAGCTCCTCATCTAGATCTATTTGTATAGAACAGGTGATGGACAAATTATCCATCAAGGCATGTTCTCCTTCCGCCCAAGATGAAGATGAAGAAGTGTGCATTCCAGAAGAAGAACTTAGCACACATGATGTGGATGAAGTACACAGCAAAATCAAGCCACTGAAGATCAAGATGCTGAAGGAAAAATGCCCCCATCAATTAGACATCTAAAGGATCATCTCAGACATCAAATAATTGGAGATGCTAGTCAAGGCATTACAACAAGGAGAAAAAGCATGGACATAGCAATGTATTCTAGCTTTTTGTCTCAGGTTAAACCCAAGAGATTTGAAGATGCCAATATAGACCAATATTAGATTGTGGAAATGCAAGAGGAACTGAACCAGTTCAGGAGATATAAGGTCTGGAAGCTAGTTCCCAGACCACAAGGACATAACATCATTGGAACCAAGTGGATTTACAGGAACAAGCTTGATGAAAATAATGTTATAATTAAGAATAAAACTAGACTGGTGGCCAAGGTTTATAGATAAGAAGAAGGAATAAATTTTGATCAAACCTTTCCCCCAATAGCTAAGCTAGAAGCCATCAGACTATTCCTTGCATATGCTGCTCATAAGGGATTCAAAGTCTACCAGATGGATGTGAAGTCATCCTTCCTCAATGGTGACTTAAGGGAAGAAGTCTATGTTGAACAACCATTAGGTTTTGTTAATCCTAACTCTCCTGATTATGTTTATAGGTAAAATCTCTCCTCCCAGGAATTTGGCATGACCGAGGAGAGATTTTATGCCTAGGACTGTCACCTTACAATGACACCAACTACAAGTGAGTTGCTTTGTCATCCTGTTCTGATGAGTTGTTATCTGTGCTTTCCTCTAGAATCGTGACTGCCTTTTTCTTCTTCTTTGAGGCTAACTATTGTTGTGGTTGCAGAACTCTTTCCCAACTCTCAAGCATTTTTGAATCCACCCTCCTCATGTGGTGGATTCTTGTTCCTAGCCTTTGGTTAAGGATCCTTAGAACACTCTTAAGCAGAAACAAAGACAGAATTCTACCCAGATTTGGCCCTGGGAGACATTCTACAATCCTATCAAAAACTACTCTTCCCCCAATCAGTCTTTTTGGAAAGGATAACCCTTGCCATCAACTCAAACATTTTCTTATAAATTTTGTCATGGGAGACAGTCTTGCACAGCAGTCCCTTCCCAATAACATCACCAAGGAATTTCCCTTTGAGATTTATTTCTCTTCTCAGAATAGAGCCAGTGGAGTGTCTTGACAGTCTACACTATTTAAGAGCATCTTTGACATCACCTTGATTGAGTTCATCTTCTTCATCAGAAACTTTGAACTTAGGCAGCAACAGAGCCTTGCTCAGTCTTTTGGAGGTTATCTTAACCTTGTTACCACTGATGACATACCTAATTTTGAGGGATGAGGAGTCGACTTTAGCAGTGGTGTACAGCTCCAATACTTCTCTCTTCCATAGCAGACACAGCTCAGACAGAACATACTCTAGGTCGGCAACCTAAAGCAGGTGAAGAACAAGCTGAACTTCCTCTGGCTCATCTTTGAATCGCTTTCGGACTAGTTTCGAACCCTCAAACAAGAAATCCAATCTATTTGGTGTCATCTCTTCTGTAAATTGTAGTAGATTTTCCAAGCTCTCCATTGATTTGTCGCACGGGCAGAGAAGGGAAAGGAATAATGTATTTTGTTTTATGCGCATAGCCTTCTATTTATAGTATTTTCTATTTTATAAGGTGGAGAGGCGCGTACCTATTTATGATCACAAAGTAATCAACGACTGGGATTGATCCTGACACTTAGCCAAAAAATGGACTCGATGGCAGCATACGTTGAGTGAACTCGATGTTCTCAACACTCTCGACGCTTGTAGTTCATTCAATGCACTCGACGCACTCAATGCCTGAGCACTTAGACTCAGCGCACTTGGCGCCTGGTCTTGTCTCAGTGCACTCGATGCCTGGACACTTAGTCCTTTTCTCTTTTACATATCCTGTGGGGATTAACACTACCTGTAACAAACTAAAACAATATGGAGAGCTATTGAAGTAGGGCTAAATTCAACATACCTAATTCAAATTTGAAGGTGCTGAATTTGGCTTCATCTAGTGGCTTAGTGAAGATGTCAGACACTTGCTTGTCTGTAGATACAAATTCAAGACTGATATCTTTACTTTCCACATGCTCCATAATAAAATGATACCTAATCTCTATGTGCTTAGTTCTGCAGTGAGAGATAGGATTCCTAGCAATAGAGTTTGCACTTGTAGAATCACAAAATAATGGAGTGTAACTTAGCTTTAGGTTATAGTCCTGAATATGATGTTGGATCCGTAGTAACTATGCACAATAACTTCCTGTTGATATATACTCTGACTTAGCTGTTGATATTACAATACTAGTCTGCTTCTTGCTGCTCCATGACACAAGTCTTCCACCAAAGAATTGACAGGAGCCTGAAGTGCTTTTCCTATCTTCTTTACAGCCTGCAAAATCTGCATCTAAATACCCAGTTAGTTCAAAATCACTATTCCTAGGATGTCATAGGCCAAGATTTGGTGTGCCCGTAAGATATCTCAGAATTCTTTTAGCTTCATAATAGTGAGACTCCTTAGGGTAAGCTTGGTATCTAGCAAAAACACAAGTAGCATATATGATGTCTGGCCTACTAGTAGTAAGATGGAGGAGGGAGCCAACTATGTCTCCATATATGGTTTTATCAACAGGTTTCCTTGTCTCATCCTTATCAATTGACATACTTGACCTCATGGGAGTTTTCATAATGGAGGCATTCTCCATACCAAATTTCTTGATTAACTCCCTAGTGAATTTAGATTGAGAGATGGGCAGTCCATCCTCAAACTGTCTTACTTGGAGGCCCAAAAAGTACTTAAGCTTACCCATACTACTCATCTCAAATTTCCCTTGCATAAGTTTGGCAAACTTCTTGCAAAGGTTATTATCAGTAGACTCAAAAATTATGTCATCTACATAAATTTGGACCAGTATGATCTAGCCCTTGGATTCCATTAGGAATAGAGTCTTGTATATCTTTCCCCTTGAGAATTTGTTCTCAATGAGAAAGCTAGACAGGGTTTTATACCATGCCCTAGGGGCTTGCTTCAACTCATACAAAGCTTTCCTAAGTATATAATGTAACATTCCCTAAACTTCCATACCTCCTAAAGTTAGGGTTAGGGCTTGAGTGGTGCATGGAGGCTTTAGTGTGCCCCTAGCTCAGCTTGAGCTTAGAGAAATGATTAAGTGCACCCCCAATGTGCACAAGTCAACCTAGGTCAATTCACACTCACATGAACTCACCACCTTAAGATAAGCTCACTAACACTTCCATAACCCTAAAAGAGATGCAAGTGAGCGATGGACTCAAGGCTAGGTCTATCTAGTGGGCTGAATTGACCAAAGTCAACCTTAGGTCAATATAGGTCAAACCTTCCCTTACGAGGTCCTATTGGCCTCAAAACCTAAAGTCGACCCTGCCCCTAGCCTGGTAATGTCATTAGGGTCCAAGTGAATCCAAGAGCCCCATCATGGGGTCACCAAGTTGACCAATTTGACCAAAGTCAAACTTGGCCCTATTTAGGTAAAATCACACTATTTGGCAAAGTGGGCCCAATTGGGGAATCACCATGACCCAATCAACATTGGGTGGTGTCAAGGGACTCAAGACACACCCCTTGGACCAGTCAACCCCATTAAGTTGACCAAAGTCAACCCCAAGGTCAATCATGGTCAAATTAACCCTAAAGGCTAAATGAGAGCTCAAGCCAATTCAAGTGGGCTAAGGCCTTGCCCAAGGCCCATCCTAAGCCCACTAAATTTTCAGATTTATTTAATTTATTTTATTATTTTAATTAAGGGATTTAATGAGGGTAATTAGGAGGGAAGTTTCATTTGGAGGGGGAATAATGGAGGGAGGCCAAGTGGCACTCCCTTCTTGTTCCCCAACCCCTCCTTTCATCTCCCTTGATGAAGAAGAGAAGTTTCCAATAGTTATTGGCCGGCCACCATTAAGGAGGGCCTATTGGATCCATTGATCCCAATGTCCCAGATTTATAAGAAGTCAAACAAGTCAATGGCATACACATAGTTGTATTTGATGTGTGTTTAAGTTCATGCATGCAGGATAGTCCTTATCACATTGATTGGACAGGTGCACACAAAAAAGGATGCTGGAAAGGCAGGAAATTGCCTAAGTCCACAGGCATTGAGTAAAGCCAATTCACTCAATGCCAGAGAAAAAGGAGAATGTTGATAAAGGGCAGGTTTTTGGTTAAGTCCAGAAGCGTTGAGTGAGGACAGATTACTCAATGCCAGATGAGCTAAAGCGATGATTTGGGTGTGGATAGTCAAAGCCAAGCTTCAATAAGCAGAAAGATCAACTAAGTCCACATGCATTGAGTGATGTCAACTCACTCAATGTTAGGCAGCAAATTTGTTGAGTAAAGATTCCTTAGTCAAAGCCAGTTAACTCAACGCTAAAGGAAGGAAGAGTTGAGTCATGTTGCTGCACTCAAATCCAAAGAAGAAATCGGAACTTGACTAAGTCTAAAAGCGTTGAGTGAAGCCAGTTCACTCAACGCCCAGTCAAATGTTGAGGTAGAAGGAAGATAGCATTGAGTACATAAGCATTGAGATAACACACTCAATGCCTTCATGTAAAGCAGAATTGTTCCAAGTATAGAAGCGTTGAGACAAGCTCAAGCAGTTAAAGCCAGAAGGAGTGATAATATTTGGCTAAGTCCAGAAGCATTGAGTGAAGCTAGTTCAATCAAAACCTAGTCAAAAGATGAGGCTGAGGCAGGAAGCATTGAGTGAAGTCAAGACACTCAACGTCTCCATTCAGAAGAAAAGTTTCTAAGTACAGAAGCGTTGAGTGAAGACAGTTCACTCAATGCCTCGGTAGTTGGCAGAGTTCAAAAGGAGCTAAGGCAAATGTCGTTGAGTGAAGGCCAACCACTCAATTCTCTCAATGGCATGGACGCGGAAAGAGATGAAGAATAAGCTAAGTCCAGAATCATTGAGTGAAACTAGTGTACTCAACACACTCAATGCCTTGAGTGATTTTGTGATCTTGGCTAAGTCCATAATGGCTGACGTCGGCAAAAGTCAACAAAGTCAACGCAGTTCAAATTCTTTGCGGGAAAGCTGTAGTATGCCTTTAATGGCATTGGCGGACAGTAGTTGTCATTTTCTACAAATGGAAGGTGGTAACTCGTCCTTTTTAGGTTGGGCCCACAGTACAAAGAGTTGTTGATCAACTAACTATAAAAGGATAAAATTGGCTGAAAGGAAAGAAGCTTTTAGGGTTTTCTGATTACGCATTGCGGCGGAACATCATCGTCTTCCTCGCCAGTATTGACGAGCTTGAAGGTTTTGTTCTGATTAGTGAACCTGAAAGCGACAAAAGTTAGTTGTTGCAATCTACATCTGCGACAGTAGGTTCAGAAGTAATTTCTGAGAAGGAAGAAAAAGCGGCAGTTCAATCAATTTCTGCAAGAAAAGGTTGCTGATTGAATAAGAATAGAACTTTCATTTCCATAATCTTCATCAGCAGAAGCTAGGGCTGAAATCTGCTCAGCCCAGGAAGAAGTGGACATAGAGTAATTACTCTGGTGTCAATTCAACACAATTAACCTTACATTCTCTTTGAAGGATCCTGTCTAGGATCTTAGTTATAAGCCTTTCTTTAAAGGCCGAGTAGTAGGATTTTGTGTAGAATCTGTGTTGTAGGTCTATGTTATAAAGGCTGAGGTAGGATCCATTTTGGGATCTGAGTGTAAGGCTGTCCTCCCAGCCTGAGTTGTATGGTCGTTGGCCTGAGGTAGATGGTTGTTTAATCACTAAGTTGTAGGGCCTTGTGCCTGAGAAGTAGGTCTTGGAGGAGACTGAGTGGTCCTGCGGGATTGAGTTGTAAGCTCTTTGGAGCCGAGAAATTGGTGAAGTGCCTTGTCTAACAAGCTGTTAGAAAGGCAGAGAGGGACAGTGAATGTACCCATAATCTGGGGAACCATTATAAATATCTGTGACTTCTGTGTGTATGTCTTGAGAGCTAGAATAATCAAAACACTAAGCACAGTTTAATCGTGGTTAGGTCTAGATAATTTTAAATAGGCCTACAACCTATTCACCCCCCCCCCCCCTCTAGGTATTAGCTGGCCTTGAAAACAAAGTCTTTCAAGTGGTATCAGAAGGAGGTTACTCAAAGAAGGCTTAACAATTGAGTAGATCTCCAAGGTCTGCAAAAAGATTGTCCTTATGGGTTCAGGAGTGAACTATAAGGAGTTGGGTGCCTTGAATCTTCCAATCTACAGGAAGGAAGGATTTGGAATCTGGAAGGAGAGGGTTAGGCTATTCATGGAAGCAGCTGACCCTAGAATCATTATTACTGTTAAGGAGGGACCTTTCATCCCCATAAAAGTGTTAGTTCTGAATGCAAATGATCAAACACCTAAGACTTATGTAGAGATGACAAAGGATGAAGTCATCCTTACCACCATGGATAAGAGGGCTCAGAATATCATTGTCAGGGCTATTAATGATTCTACCCTTCAGAATCTGATCCACTACACAACTGCAAAGGAGATGTGGGACACATTAGTGGTCTACATGGAGGGCACAAAGAAAGTTAGAGATGACAAAAGGTCCATTCACAACCAAGAGTATGAAGCTTTCAAGCAGAGCAAGATTGACTGCATAACAGAGTGCTATGAGAGATTCTTCAGGATATTCAATGAACTGAGGACCTATGGCAGGGTTTTCAGCACTTATGAGCTAAATGACAAGTTTCTCATGTATCTAATTAGAAACTAGGATACTAAGATTTGTGCCATCAGAGAGGTGGAAAAGCTTGCTGACACTCCACCAGTAACACTGTTTGGGAAGTTGTTGTCCTATGAAATACAGCTGACTGCCAGGAAGGAGGAGGAGAAAAATAGCAAGTCTCAGACAAAAGAAAAGTCTGTTGCCTTCAAAGCTGAAGCCTCAAGGAGGAGCAGAAGGAAGAGTCCTTCTCCACTAAGGAGGGATGTTGAGTCTGACTCAGAAAGGTTGGAGACAAGCACATCAGACTGCTAGATGTCTGATGAAGACTTTGTTGTCTTCTCCAGACAATTCCAGAAGTTCATGAAGAAAAAGCATTGGAAGAGCAGACCTTCCTACTCCCCACATCACAGGAAGAAATCCTCAAAGGAGGAAAAGTATGGTTCTAAACCTAGTAAGTAGATTTCTACTAATGTTATCTGTTATTATTGCAGCAAGCCAGGGCAAGTGGTAGCTGACAACCCAATGAAGAAAAGAGAGGATGGTGAGAAGAAGCACCACCATCACCACAAGGGAAAGAAGGAAAAGTCATTTGTGGCTAAAAGCAGAAAAGCTGGACTGACTCTTCCTCTTCAGAGTCAGAAGATGAAGAAGAGAAAGCATACTTTGGGCTAACTGCTGTTGTAGAAGATGAAGACTATCCTGCGTCAAGTATAGAAATTAGGGCCCCTCTATCACATCCAGATAGTGATTTAGAGGTGGATGAAGATAAAGAAGAAGATAGTTACTGTTATGGACTAATGGTCATGACAGATGAGGAATCTAGCCAGGATCAGCCTGGTCCAGTCAAGGTACATTCTTAGTCAAATCACTCCACTAAAACTGGTTATGGAACCAGCCCTGAGTTCGAGGCATATCCATCCTATAATGAAGATGGGTCTGAATCAGGAGAAGATTTCAATTCTATTATTGACAAGTATAGTGTCTTCCTGAATGCTTTCGAGAAAAGCAAGTTATTGGCTAAAAAGCAGGCTAAGGAGATTTCTTCTCTTCAGCTTGTTGCTTCCCACCATGCAGACTCAGCTTCCCTACTGGATCTGAAAATGAGGTAAATTAGTGAATTAGAAACTATTTCCTTCATCCAAATAAGCACCATAGAGTACCAGGAAAACCGAATAAGGGACCTAGAAGAGTTGTTGGAGAGGGAGAATAGGATAGTGACTAGTTATTCAAAGCCAAGTTAAGTGTTGCGCTTGATAAAATCCTTCACCTTCTAAAAAGGTAAGACGGGGTTGGGCTTCATGGGTCACACAAAATTTGCCAATCCCAAAGGAAAGGGTAAAGCTCCTGTACAACCACTAGCCTCCAAGCCTCATATTCCCTTCAAGAGAGTATTGTTACCTTCTAACAGGTATGACAAGGAGAGTATTTATAGTCACTGGGAGAATGATAGATCCACTAGTGGGAACAAAGATGTTCTTTACTATGATGATAGATATAGCAAGGGTGCAAGTGCCTTCAAGGCAGCCCATGAGGAAATCCAAATTGCCCGTCATGGACCATTTGTGTTTGGTGCACTAGCCCCAACACTCAAGAGTAAGGAGCCAGTCTTCTCTCAGGACATCCCAACCCACTATCAGAACAAGGGAAAGTCTGTCAGTAGACCAGACTTGGGTATATCTAAGGCCATCAAAAGTATGTCTTCTGAATGAAAGACTACTGCTCGTAGGAATCAAGATATTCCAAGTACCTCTACTGCCAGACATATCCCAAGTCAGACTGTGGCTGGGAGATACAAGAAATGGCTGCTGCTATACCTTCTAGATTGAGAGCTACTGTCAGTACAGCTACAAGACCAGCTCTAAAAAGAAGGTAAAATATTCATGAGTGCTGGTGTTGTGGTAATGTGGGCCATTATGCTATTGATTGCTGGCACAATCCAAGTGTGCCAAGAGCAAGAGAGAGCTTACTTGTCAAAAGAACTACAGGTAGGCAGGTTCATTATCAGACTAACTTACACCTAGGACCCATTAAGAATTGGGGTCCTAAGTTTAATGGATTCATGTCTTGCAGGTTAGTCCAAGTGGCCATACCCCATATGGTAATTGGATAATGGATGTTCCAAGCACATGACTGGAATAAGGAGCTTGTTGAAGGATTACTCTCCAATAAAGAATGGACCCAAAGTCATCTTTGGTGGATCAGATAGGGGAGTGACAAAAGGATATGGTAAGATCTCTAATGGCATAGTCACTATCACAAAAGTAGCCTTTGTGGAAGGGTTGCAACACAACCTGATAAGCATTAGCCAACTCTGTGATCTTGGCTATGACATAGTTTTCCACAAGTATGAGTGCCATATTAAGAGGTTAAGTGAGCAAGAGGTCATCTTAACTAGCACTAGGAGTGGAAATGTTTATTGCTTAAATTTCCTATGCTTAGATAAGGACTCTCCTATATGCCTAGAGGTATATGAGAAAATCTCATATTGTGTACAATGGTACAAGAGATTAGCTCATTTGAACAACATGACTATTGGGAAGCTCTTTAGTGAAGAGCTAGTAAGAAATGGTCCCAAGTTAAAATGCACTAAGGAGGGTATCTGCTCTGCATGCCAAAAGGGAAAACATACCAAGACCTCTTTCAAGAGCATTGGGACCAAAGACTCAATGAGGTGCTTGTACCTCCAGCATATGGACCTGTTTGGTCCTATGCCAGTTCATAGTCTTGGTAGGAAAGTCTACACCCTTGTGATGGTTGATGAATATTCTAGATTTTCTTGGGTGTTCTTTCTTAAGAGAAAGGATTAAACCCTTGATGTCTGTAATACCTTTGTCAAGCAGATATAGAATTAACTAGACAGTTCTGTTGTCAAATTCAGGAGTGACCATGGAACTTAATTTTAGTCTGCAAGCATGATAAGTTTCTGTGAAGAGCAAGGAATTCACAAAGAATTCTCCTCTCCAAGAACACCCCAGCAAAATGGAATTGCTGAGATGAAAAACAAGACTCTCGTAGAAGCTGGAAGGACCTTACTAAATTAAATAACTCTCCGAGAATATTTTTGGGTTGTGGCAATAAACACTACATATCATGTCCTTAACAGGGCTTCTATCACTAAAGTCTCAAGAAGACTTCCTATGAGATCTTGAAAGGCAGAAAACCAAACTTATCTTACTTTAGGATTTTTGGTAGTAAGTGTTATGTGTTGAACAATGGAAAGCCCTATGTAACGCCCCGTCTTTTCAGCGATTATTTTTATTCTCGTTTGGCGTTACGATGACGCGATTCCGTGGCTTGTGCCATGTGTGGAGTATGGTTTAGCTCCTTAGAACTGAGTGCCCTGTTTGGTAGCCTGTTGGCAAGATCTCCCTAGCAAACCGAGTCGTTTTGGTGACCCGGTGTGGCCTCTCGGGGGGATGTTTGTGTTTGGCTTTGTTTGGGCATAACTCGAGTTCTGTTCGTCGAAAGTTAATTTCGACTTCACCGTTGTGTTCGTAGCGTGGGTATTTAGCTACGGTGCGAATTTCGTCGAATTCCGAGGTAGTTCGGTTTTCGCGTCGATTTGGTGCTTTATGTAATTTTGTAATTAATTATATAATTATATAATTATATATATATATATATATAATAGGATGAATAGATTAGGCCGTTCATCATCTTCTTCCTCACGATAGAAACCGCCGGCTTGTACGAGAGAACGGAGTAACCGCCAAGCCTTCCCTTCGGACGCCGATTCCCGGAGCGTTTGTGGACGGAATTCGATTCCGAGAGTGGATACGGATTGCTCTCGTCGAGACCTTCATTCCTGCGGTAAGAAATTCGATTTTCGTGGAGTTTTGGAAGGATTGGAATTTTCAGTTTTGTAAGTTTTCCGCCATTAATGGCCGAGTTTTGTTCTAGGTGTTGCGGCCGTCTTGATCCGTGCGAAGAGGAGGAAAGCAGTCCAAAGCTTCGCTGAGATTTGAGGCAAGTGGTATTCTTGCCCTTGCCAAGTGTTTTCTTTTATTTTATTTGATGAAATTGAAATCCCGGTTAGCCCAGGTTAGAGGCCTTGTTGTTCTCGTTTTCTTGCTAACTATAGGGCTTAGTTCTTCCTACTGAAACCCCCCCTAGGTTGTGATGTTTGGAATCCAAATTGTCGGCGCGAAGCCGTTGTTTTCCTTTAATTTTGATTGATGCTCTGGTTCGGGCGTAGCCGAGAGGGAGAGTTAGGAGGGGGTGTGGTTGCCAATTTCCTTCGTTATGGTATTATTCGAATGGTTAGGCATAGTTTATACGGTAGTAGCGTGCGACGTTGATAGTTGTCTACTGCTACTGCAGTGGCGTGAGTCGTGTGCGCGTTCCGGTGTCGTTCGGAAAATTCCAAACGGTACAGGTTTGCCGCGCACGGTCATTAACCTTTAGGTCGCACGACCACTGGTCGTGTGCCTCTGTTCGTGCGCGTATAAATTTCAGTTTCCAAAGTTCTGTCTCGGGCAATCGCACGAGCGCTGACATCAGTGCGCACGACCACTGATCGTGCGACACTGATCGTGCGCAGTTGCTAGGTTTTCTGTCAGGTTTCCAGGTTCGTTTCGCACGATCATCAGCCGATGAGTGCGCACGACCACTGATCGTGCGTCACTGATCGTGCGCTTTGTATATTTTCTTTTGATAGGCGAATTTAGGTGATTTCGAGTGCGGGAGTTTAGTTACTCAAGTGGCAGGCAATTACTTGAGTTCTGGATCTTCTGCCTTGGTCGTTCGACTGTCGTCGAGCTCCGTTTTCTTTAGCGGGCTTGTGGGTAGTAACTTAATTTTGGCGGCGAGTGAGGCTAGCTCACTCAAGGCCAAAGTTTAGGTAGGCACTGAGTGGGTTTCACTCAACGCCTAGTCGTGTTGGTTTATTTCAACACTGTTCCTTTACCTTGTATTTCGTTTCCGAGTGGTTTTCCAGTTGTATTTCTGGGTTTTCCTTGTCGGCCGTTTTCTTTATTTTCCTAAAGGCCGAATCGTGGGTCGTGGATAGTAGTGGTGGTTGTAGCTCTTTATGGGGGTGGAGTTGTGTGATATAGCCAAGGCCACCCATGGATTTCTTGCTCCAGGTACGGGCTGGGCATGTCGGGTGGAAGGTCCCTTGTGTTTTCACGTGTTGACCCTCGAGCTTTTGACTTGGACATGGTGGATTGGGGGACTGCGTTTGTCTTCGATCCGGTTCCTCGTTGTTGTTTTTGCTACTATCACTTCCCGCAGTTTAGGGTGTTAGAAGTTTCTTCTTTGGTAGTGTTGCAGCGTTCTGGCTCTTGGTAGTCTAGTAGGCCCTGCAGGATGTTGTTCCTGGGCTGGGTCGTTGCTGTTTCTTTGCACGTTGTGCATTTCTTGTTGTCCTGTTTTGGACAGTTGTGACTCTTTCTACTGCATGTTTTCTGTTATTTTGTCCTTTTGGTTGACTCTTACATGCAGTTGTTTTTACCTTGATTTTGCTTGCTGAGGTATTCTGTTTTCTTTTGGAATACCCCAGGTTCTGAGCTGTAGCCAGTCTGGTGGCTAGTTGGAGGTGTTGTTGTTGGTGGACTCCCGGACTTTGGAGTTTTGTTTACCTTGTTTGTGAGGTTGTTTTCAGTACTTTCTTACAGACATATATGTGTGCTGGTGGGTTCGTGTCAGGTTGTTGGCGCCCACTAGTAGTTTTTACCTTGTACTAGATATATACTATTGCTGCTACCATTTATTTTCTGGAGATAGTCTACTTGCTTTGAGAAGGTTTTATGCTAGGCTGCTAGTTATTTTTAAACTATAATTACTATTATAAATGAAGCTCATGATCAGCATGTTTTGTAAACTTAATCACTACTTTCCAAATCACGTACGAAAACCGTTTTCTTATATATATTATATAAACTAAGTGTAGTGTCTTGCATAGTATGAGTGATTCTCTTGGGACCCTTATGCGCTCTTTAGGGTGTAAAACCTAATCAAGGTATTTTTCCGCAGCGTTTAAATATAGTTTTCTTTTGTGGACTAGATGATCCACTGAGCCGAGGGATACGGACTCTAAACATAACTGATTTTCTATTCATTAAGCACATGATTTTCTTGCATAAAGATTTTAGTTGGATTTGCCTGAGCGTCAGCAGTTATCCCCTGCTTGACGTGGCATCATGACGCGTGTTTTCTCTTACTCTGATAATTCTTAATTCGGAGAAAATGCGGGTTGTGACAGTTGGTATCAGAGGGAGGTTGCTTGACAAGTTAGTTGGGCAACCTTCCTTGGATGCTGTTAGTAGTTCAGCATCATGTCATTCACACACCGATATGTCATCAGCACGTCTTGGCAAAAGCACGAACACTACACTCATAGCATAACATGAAGTATACGGGGCATATTATGTAGTATGGGATGCATAATATGTGTTCGCATATGGATCCACCATAGGGGCTACATGTGAGGGTTATGTAGTATGGGATGCATAACCTCACCACATGACTGCGACTAGCACGTTTCTTTTTCGTTGCATGGAAATGTTATGTAGTATGGGATGTATAACATTTTCATGTGTACGCCGCTCATATCATGCATTAGGGCCTTCTTTTTAGAATGCATAGCACAATCATGCATATCATAACATTGCATAAGCACAACGCGCCGAGCTAAAGATTTGCAGGATGACATATGTACACACATAAGTTTTCAAACTAACATAAGTTCATGCATCCGATCTAGGCACAAGAGTTAGTGAGGTGGTGGTTAACCATCCTAGGATAGGGCATATCATCTAATTATTGTGAAGAAGATAAACTCTCAGAGCAAGTTTAGCAGCTTTAAGTCTATATCTACATATGTATTGTCTGTACAGGTAGTCGGTTCTAGTCGTGGGATTTGGATCTGATTTGCGTTATATTGATTTTTTTTAGATGGCTAGGCGTCCTGCGACCCGATCGACTCCCCTGTCTGAGGGTGAATCTTCTGGAGCTCAGAACGATGCGGTGATCGAGGGTCTGCGTCAGAGTAGCGAGGCTATGGGGAGGCAGTTGGAGGAAGTGCAAGCCCAGATTCAGTCTTTGGTGGCAGTTGTGGCAGGGCAGGCTCAGGGTGCGCAAGTTCCTGCAGGAGGGTTAGCTGTTCCTCCTCCTCCTGCGCCCTTGAGGCCTCCAGTGGTGGTGCCAGCAGAGATGGCCTTCATCTCGCAGTTTCAGAGGCTGAGCCCTCCCACTTATGATGGGAAGGCAGATTTCATGGTGATAGACGACTGGCTGATCTCCATGGAGGAGATGTTCTCGTACTCAGGGATTGCAGATGATCAGAGGGTGATGATAGCCGCCTATCAGCTTAAAGGATTGGCTAAGAGTTGGTGGCTGAGAGAGAAGGAGAGCTTAGTGGCTGGATGCTCTTGGGAAGTGTTCAAGGAGATGCTGTTGAGGAAGTTCTTACCCTCGGTCGAGCGTGACCGCCTCATGAATGATTTCCTCTATCTGAAGCAAAGGCAGCTCACGGTGGGTGAGTATGAGATAGAGTTTAGTAAGTTGAGCCGTTTTGCCCCTGGATTGGTCAGCGTGGAGGCTGATCGAGTTAAGTGATTCCTCGGTGGTTTGAGGAGTGAGGTGCAGCAGTTGGCCAGTGCTTATGGGTCAGTGACTTATGCTAGAGTTGTAGAGGCTGCTCTTAAGGTTGAGGCCATTGAGATGGCGAAGAGCAGAGGCCAGCAGTTGAGGAAGGATAAGAGGAAGTTGGTAGAGGAGAAGAAACCCCTGGTACCCGATGCTGTTCCGGGAAAGAGGAGCAGGGTGGTGTGCAGTTTTTGTGGCCGGTCAGGCCATCCTGTTGAGAGGTGTTTCAAGAAGGCGGCAGCTCAGAAGAAGGAGCAGGTTCATGCTATTCAGGGTGCTCCTGGGAGAGATGTCTCCTGTTCAGTTTGCAAGCGATCCGGGCATGATGCAGCCCAGTGTTGGTCCAGGGTTAGAGTCTGCTATCAGTGTGGGCAGAAGGGTCATGTTAAGTCGAGGTGTCCTCAGGTCCAGTCAGCTCTTCCTGCAGTTCCATTGCAGGCTTTGCCTCCACCTCAGCAAGTGGACAAGGGAAAAGGGAAGCTGAACGTGATTTCTTCCGAGGAGGCTCAGACTTCGACCCAGGTGATCTCAGGTTAGTAGTTGGTTGTTTTTCTTTCTAGCCTGGTAGTTTAGTTGCTAGATTGTTTGCGGTACTGTTGTGCTAGTTCCTTAGCTTTGTGCGTTCCTATAGGGAAATTTAAGGTGAAGAACCGTTGGGCGCGTGTCCTGTTTGACTCCGGTGCTACCCACTCGTTCGTGGCTAGAGCCTTTGTGGAGCGTCATCGGTTGTCTCTAGATTGTGTTCGAGATTCCTTCCGTGTCAAGTTTCCCTCTGGTGAATCTGTGTTGTCAGATTTGGGTATTTTGGATTGCCCGGTTTTGTTGGGGGATTTTCTTGCGAAGGCGGATCTGAAGATGATTGATCTAGAGGACTTCGATGTCATTTTGGGCATGGACTGGCTCTCTCGGTATGATGCGGTCATTCAGTGCAAGGGAAAGCGCTTGGACTTCATCAGGGACGACGGTCAGCCCGGCAGCGTGTATGCTGATCCGTGTCAGGATTCTCCTGTTCTCTCTGCGGTATGTGTTCAGAGATTGTTTCTTTCTGATTGTTGTGTTTGTTTAGTCTCGGTGGTTGGAACCGTTGTTAGCGTGCCACGCTTGGAGGAGATTCCTATTGTTCGTGGTTTCGCCGATGTTTTTCCTGATGATCTTCCTGGTATCCCTCCTGAGCGGGATGTGGAGTTTGTTATTGATTTGGAGCCGGGTACGCGTCCTATTGCTAAGGCGCCGTACCGAATGGCCCCTCGTGAGTTAGAGGAGTTGCGAATTCAGTTAGATGAGTTGTTGGCTAAAGGTTTTATCAGGCAGAGTTCGTCGCCTTGGGGTGCTCCTGTTTTGTTCGTAAAGAAGAAAGATGGGTCGATGCGGCTTTGCATCGACTATAGAGAGTTGAACAAGGTCACTATCAAGAACAGGTACCCTCTGCCGAGGATCGATGATTTATTTGACCAGTTGCGTGGTAGCACGGTGTTCTCCAAGATCGATCTTCGTTCGGGCTATCATCAGCTCAGGATCCGTGAGGCAGATATTCCACGGACTGCGTTTAGGTCGAGGCATGGGCACTTTGAGTTTTTGGTGATGTCGTTTGGTTTGACCAACGCACCATCAGCCTTCATGGATATGATGAACAGGGTGTTCAAGGATTTCCTAGACAAGTTCGTTGTGGTCTTCATTGATGACGTGTTGGTTTATTCTCGCAGTGCTGAGGAGCACGAGCAGCATTTGCATTTGGTCCTATCAGAGTTGAGGAACCACAAGTTATTCGCCAAGTTGAGCAAGTGCGAATTTTGGTTGCCTCAGGTTTCTTTTCTAGGCCACGTGGTGAACAAGGATGGGATCTCGGTTGACCCAGAAAAGATTGCAGCAGTGACGGATTGGAGTAGGCCGAATACTCCTAAGGAGATCAGAAGTTTCTTAGGGTTGGCTGGCTATTACAGGAGATTCGTGGAAGGTTTCTCTTCTCTAGCCGCACCATTGACCAAGCTGACTCAGAAGAATGTGGCTTTTGTTTGGAGCGAGAAGTGCGAAGAAGCTTTTCAGGAGTTAAAGAGGAGATTGTGTACTGCTCCCGTTCTGACCCTACCTACTGAGGGCGTGGATTATGATGTGTATGTGGATGCTTCGCATATAGGTCTGGGATGTGTATTAATGCAGGATGGAAAAGTAATTGCTTATGGGTCAAGGCAGCTGAAAACTCATGAGCGGAATTATCCTACGCATGACCTTGAGTTTGCAGCGGTTATCTATGCGTTGAAGTTGTGGAGGCACTTACTTTATGGGGCTCAGTGCAAGATTTATACTGACCATAAGAGCCTGAAGTACGTGTTCACGCAGAAGGAGTTGAATCTGCGTCAGCGGCGGTGGCTTGAGTATGTGGCGGATTATGATGTGGAAATCCAGTATCATCCGGGCAAGGCCAATGTGGTGGCCGACGCCCTGAGCCGAAAGACGGGAAAGATCTTTAACCTCTCCGCCGATCGATTAGTTGAGGAGTTCCTCCTTATGGATATTTCAGTGGGATGCTGTAGTTTACAGAGTAGCTTATCAGTGGAAGAGCCGTCCTGGATTTCTTTGACTAGATTGCATCAGAAGGACGATCCGGATCTGTTGCACCTTTTTACCAGGACGGAGAAGGGAGAGTTGCCAGATTTTTCTATTGATGATGCGGGTACTTTGAAGTACCGCGGCAGGTTTTGCGTTCCCGCTGTTGGGGACATTAAGAGTATGATTTGCAGTGAGGCTCATGGTTCCAGCGTTGCCTACCATCCAGGATCTACGAAGATGTACCGTGACTTAAAGCAAATTTCTTGGTGGTATGGTATGAAAGGAGATATAGCCCGATATGTTGCTGAGTGTCACACTTGCAAGCGTGTGAAGGCCGATCATGGAAGGCCTGGTGGTAAGTTGACTCCGCTAGAGATCCCGACTTGGAAGTGGGAGAGTATATCTATGGACTTCATTGCGGGTTTGCCAAAATCCCCGAGAGGATTTGATTCTGTTTGGGTTATAGTGGATAGATTGACGAAGTGTGCTCACTTCGTGCCTTATAAGATTGATTACCCGATGAAGAAGATAGCGGAGTTGTACTTGAATGAAGTCATCCGACTCCACGGTGTGCCAGTTAGCATCATTTCTGATCGAGACTCCCGGTTTACTTCTCGTTTTTGGCAGAGTCTGCAGGAGGGTTTGGGTACGGATCTGAGGTATTCTACTGCGTACCACCCTCAGACCAATGGACAGACGGAGCGGGTCAATCAGATTGTTGAGGATATGATCCGGTGCTATATTTTAGACCACGGTGGAGCGTGGGATGAGCGTCTGCGACTCATGGAATTTGTTTACAATAACAGTTATCAGGAAAGCTTGCAGATGGCTCCGTTCGAAGCTTTGTATGGGAGGCGCTGTAGGACTCCGTTGTTTTGGGCTGAGGCTGGTGAGAAGCCTTTGTTGGGTCCTGATGCTCTAGAAGAGATGGAAGTCGCCGTGAAGCTTATTCGGGAGAAGCTTCGTTTAGCCCAGGAGAGGTATGAAAAGAACGCCAATCGGCGTAGGTCTGCTTTGGAATTTTCAGTAGGGGATCATGTATACCTCAAGGTTTCTCCAATGGTTGGTGTAAGGAGATTTGGTAAAAATCGGAAATTGGACCCAAGGTATGTGGGCCCGTTTGAGGTCTTGGAGCGGATTGGTGTGTCTGCATATAGATTGGATTTGCCAGCGAACTTCCCTGGTGTTCATAATGTTTTTCATGTTAGCCAATTGCGGAAGTGTGTGCGCAGCAGTGGGCAACTCTTGGATGTTGTGCCCCAGTTAGAGCCCAACCTCTCTTTCGTTGAGGTGCCAGTTCGTATTTTGGATTCTCAGGAGCGTGTGCTGCGAAAGAAGTCCATACCGATGGTGAAAATTCTATGGAAAAATCAGGATTTGGAGAGCGCGACTTGGGAGCTAGAGTCGGCCATGAGGAGGGCGTACCCTCACCTGTTTCGCTGATTTGATCGGTATGTTTCCCTTTGTATCTTCTGTTTGTTACTTTTTCCTTCTTTTGTAGGAGGGTTGTGCGTAAAGTTTCGGGACGAAACTTTCTTTTAGGGGGAGTGACTGTAACGCCCCGTCTTTTCAGCGATTATTTTTATTCTCGTTTGGCGTTACGATGACGCGATTCCGTGGCTTGTGCCATGTGTGGAGTATGGTTTAGCTCCTTAGAACTGAGTGCCCTGTTTGGTAGCCTGTTGGCAAGATCTCCCTAGCAAACCGAGTCGTTTTGGTGACCCGGTGTGGCCTCTCGGGGGGATGTTTGTGTTTGGCTTTGTTTGGGCATAACTCGAGTTCTGTTCGTCGAAAGTTAATTTCGACTTCGCCGTTGTGTTCGTAGCGTGGGTATTTAGCTACGGTGCGAATTTCGTCGAATTCCGAGGTAGTTCGGTTTTCGCGTCGATTTAGTGCTTTATGTAATTTTGTAATTAATTATATAATTATATAATTATATATATATATATAATAGGATGAATAGAATAGGCCGTTCATCATCTTCTTCCTCACGATAGAAACCGCCGGCTTGTACGAGAGAACGGAGTAACCGCCAAGCCTTCCCTTCGGACGCCGATTCCCGGAGCGTTTGTGGACGGAATTCGATTCCGAGAGTGGATACGGATTGCTCTCGTCGAGACCTTCATTCCTGCGGTAAGAAATTCGATTTTCGTGGAGTTTTGGAAGGATTGGAATTTTCAGTTTTGGAAGTTTTCCGCCATTAATGGCCGAGTTTTGTTCTAGGTGTTGCGGCCGTCTTGATCCGTGCGAAGAGGAGGAAAGCAGTCCAAAGCTTCGCTGAGATTTGAGGCAAGTGGTATTCTTGCCCTTGCCAAGTGTTTTCTTTTATTTTATTTGATGAAATTGAAATCCCGGTTAGCCCAGGTTAGAGGCCTTGTTGTTCTCGTTTTCTTGCTAACTATAGGGCTTAGTTCTTCCTACTGAAACCCCCCCTAGGTTGTGATGTTTGGAATCCAAATTGTCGGCGCGAAGCCGTTGTTTTCCTTTAATTTTGATTGATGCTCTGGTTCGGGCGTAGCCGAGAGGGAGAGTTAGGAGGGGGTGTGGTTGCCAATTTCCTTCGTTATGGTATTATTCGAATGGTTAGGCATAGTTTATACGGTAGTAGCGTGCGACGTTGATAGTTGTCTACTGCTACTGCAGTGGCGTGAGTCGTGTGCGCGTTCCGGTGTCGTTCGGAAAATTCCAAACGGTACAGGTTTGCCGCGCACGGTCATTAACCTTTAGGTCGCACGACCACTGGTCGTGTGCCTCTGTTCGTGCGCGTATAAATTTCAGTTTCCAAAGTTCTGTCTCGGGCAATCGCACGAGCGCTGACATCAGTGCGCACGACCACTGATCGTGCGACACTGATCGTGCGCAGTTGCTAGGTTTTCTGTCAGGTTTCCAGGTTCGTTTCGCACGATCATCAGCCGATGAGTGCGCACGACCACTGATCGTGCGTCACTGATCGTGCGCTTTGTATATTTTCTTTTGATAGGCGAATTTAGGTGATTTCGAGTGCGGGAGTTTAGTTACTCAAGTGGCAGGCAATTACTTGAGTTCTGGATCTTCTGCCTTGGTCGTTCGACTGTCGTCGAGCTCCGTTTTCTTTAGCGGGCTTGTGGGTAGTAACTTAATTTTGGCGGCGAGTGAGGCTAGCTCACTCAAGGCCAAAGTTTAGGTAGGCACTGAGTGGGTTTCACTCAACGCCTAGTCGTGTTGGTTTATTTCAACACTGTTCCTTTACCTTGTATTTCGTTTCCGAGTGGTTTTCCAGTTGTATTTCTGGGTTTTCCTTGTCGGCCGTTTTCTTTATTTTCCTAAAGGCCGAATCGTGGGTCGTGGATAGTAGTGGTGGTTGTAGCTCTTTATGGGGGTGGAGTTGTGTGATATAGCCAAGGCCACCCATGGATTTCTTGCTCCAGGTACGGGCTGGGCATGTCGGGTGGAAGGTCCCTTGTGTTTTCACGTGTTGACCCTCGAGCTTTTGACTTGGACATGGTGGATTGGGGGACTGCGTTTGTCTTCGATCCGGTTCCTCGTTGTTGTTTTTGCTACTATCACTTCCCGCAGTTTAGGGTGTTAGAAGTTTCTTCTTTGGTAGTGTTGCAGCGTTCTGGCTCTTGGTAGTCTAGTAGGCCCTGCAGGATGTTGTTCCTGGGCTGGGTCGTTGCTGTTTCTTTGCACGTTGTGCATTTCTTGTTGTCCTGTTTTGGACAGTTGTGACTCTTTCTACTGCATGTTTTCTGTTATTTTGTCCTTTTGGTTGACTCTTACATGCAGTTGTTTTTACCTTGATTTTGCTTGCTGAGGTATTCTGTTTTCTTTTGGAATACCCCAGGTTCTGAGCTGTAGCCAGTCTGGTGGCTAGTTGGAGGTGTTGTTGTTGGTGGACTCCCGGACTTTGGAGTTTTGTTTACCTTGTTTGTGAGGTTGTTTTCAGTACTTTCTTACAGACATATATGTGTGCTGGTGGGTTCGTGTCAGGTTGTTGGCGCCCACTAGTAGTTTTTACCTTGTACTAGATATATACTATTGCTGCTACCATTTATTTTCTGGAGATAGTCTACTTGCTTTGAGAAGGTTTTATGCTAGGCTGCTAGTTATTTTTAAACTATAATTACTATTATAAATGAAGCTCATGATCAGCATGTTTTGTAAACTTAATCACTACTTTCCAAATCACGTACGAAAACCGTTTTCTTATATATATTATATAAACTAAGTGTAGTGTCTTGCATAGTATGAGTGGTTCTCTTGGGACCCTTATGCGCTCTTTAGGGTGTAAAACCTAATCAAGGTATTTTTCCGCAGCGTTTAAATATAGTTTTCTTTTGTGGACTAGATGATCCACTGAGCCGAGGGATACGGACTCTAAACATAACTGATTTTCTATTCATTAAGCACATGATTTTCTTGCATAAAGATTTTAGTTGGATTTGCCTGAGCGTCAGCAGTTATCCCCTGCTTGACGTGGCATCATGACGCGTGTTTTCTCTTACTCTGATAATTCTTAATTCGGAGAAAATGCGGGTTGTGACACCCTATGTGACCAAGTTTGCTACCAAATCCTATGAAAGGATCTTTGTTGGGTACAGTAACTACAGTAGGGCATATAGAATCTACAACTTGACAAGTCAAGTTGTAGAAGAGTCAGTTCATGTTGTCTTTGATGAATCAAACATGATTAACAGTGAACTGCCTAGCTCTTCTTCTAGTTCTGCAGGCATAGAGAAGGTGATGGACAAGCTCACCATCAAGGAAGATAATCCAATAGTCTAGGATAAGGATAAGAATATGTGTTATCTAGAGGGTGCACAAGACACAGAAGTTGTGGATGAAGTTCAGACAGATGGAGCCACTAATGCTCAAGAAGGTGAAGCAAGGTTGTCTCCAGTTGTAAGGCATCTGAGGGATCATCCAGCACATCAGATTATTGGTGATGCAAGCCAAGGAGTCCAAACAAGAAGTGAAAGTTTCAACGCTGCACTCTACTCAAGTTTTCTGTCACAAGTAGAGCCCAAGAAATTTGAAGAGGACAACATAGACCAATTCTAGATTGGAGCAATGCAAGAGGAACTGAACCAGTTCAAGAGATGTAAGGTCTGGAAGCTGGTTCCCAGACCAAAAGGACATAATATAATTGGAGTCAAGTTGATCTATAGGAATAAACTTGAAGAAAATGGCATTAAAGTGAAGAACAAGGCTAGACTGGTGGTTAAAGAATACAGACAAGAAGAAGGGATCGATTTTGATTAGACATTTGCCCCAGTAGCAAGATTGGAAGTTATAAGACTCTTCCTTGCATTTTCTTCCTACCAAGTGTACAACCCCATATTCGCTGAGTAAGATCCAGAGGCATCAATGATCAGGATTGGACTAGCTTCATGCTAGCTTCGGGCTTCAGACCGGAAGAGCTCCTGTCGGGCGAGATCGTTTGCGCCAAGCCTCGGCCGAGACCCACCAACGACTAGAGGCAGGCGAGAAGGCGTCAAGTCCACTCGACGCCAAAATCTAAGCAGTGAAGGTACAGCAGCGAAGGCTTCAAGTCCACTTGACGCCACGTTGAGTGAGCTCCACTCACTCAACGCCGCATTTAGCAGCGAAGGCGTCGAGTCCACTCGATGCCGCGTTGAGTGAGCTCCACTCACTCAACACCGCGTTCAGCAGCAAAGGCGTCGAGACCACTCAATGTCGCGTTGAGTAAGCTCCACTCACTCAATGCCGCATTGAGTGGAGGCGGGAAGGTTCTAGGCTAAGGGTTCTCGCCGAGTGGGGCCCAGAGCCCAGGGTAAAATTACCTGATTGTCCTCGGGTAAAATTACCTACATACCCCCAGGGGCTGCATTTATTATTTTATAAACAGCGGGATTTGGCTATTGGCAGTATAGCTAGGGGTATTTCAGTAATTTCAAGTCAGCAAAAGGCTATAAATAGACCCATAAGGGATCCTTAGAAGGCAAGCTTTCATTATTCCTTAACTCTCTAGTGCTTTCTGAGGATCTCCCAGCCCAGCTTTTGGCTTTGGAGGGGAAGCTCTTAGAGATCTTCCGGGTGTGAGGTGGGACCTCCCAACTGAAGCTTTAGGGTCAGATCTAGGTCCTTTACAACCAGTCGAGGGTCGGGGTTTGATAGGAGTAGGTGTTGGCTACACCACTATTTTTTGAACTCTCGTTGAGGTCATTTTTGGATTCAAAAGTTCTGGTGCGGTGAGCGTGGAAGGCATCCGATACAAGAAAGCCTTGAGTTTGGTCCCATAACTGGAGGTGATGGTGAAGGGTCTATCTCAGGAGATTCCCCCACCCAGGGAGAGGAAGCAACGAGTAAGATACTGGAAGATTTCAGGCGAGAGGTCCTTCAGACCATCAGCTTGGCCTTCTCAGCGAGGAGTGAGTGGGAGACACCTCAGGTTTCGATGGAGGTGGTCCCGCTTTTGGGCTAGAACACCCCTGGGAAGCATCTCGGGAAGGAGGTCCTAGCAGAGGTTGGCGAGAGAGACGTTGCAACGCGAGAGCTCCTCCCAGGCCAGCGCCCCGGGAAGGAGGTTTTGGCAGAGATCGGCGAGAGGGAGGCGGCAGTGGGAGAGATCTTCCCTGGGTACGGTCCCGCAGATCAGGCAAGCTAGCCTCGGTCGCGAGACGTGCCCTCTCGGCAGGCAGGTGGCGAGAGCGCTTTCAGCAAGCTCATCATCTCGGCTCTGGTGCCAGAGGGGTTTCGGGAGCCCGATATGTCCTACTACTCGGGAAAAGATAACCCTGTCCAGCATGTGCAGTGGTTTGAGGATGTGGTTTCAATAAGACAGATGACGGATGCCTTCAAGTGTCGGCTGTTTGCCATCACGTTGAAGGAAAAGGCCCGGGACTGGTTTCATCTGTTGTCGGCGATCTCGATCTACAGCTTTGAGGACCTACGTCGAGGGTTCCTGTTGAGGTTCTCGACATCGAAGAAGCAGAAGGAGGAGGCAGAGTTTCTGTTTGAAGTGAGATAGAAGCAAGATGAGATGCTGAGTCATTACATTTATCGGTTTCAGGAAGAGATTCTCCTGGTCTAGGAGGTCCCAGGGTACGCACTGATGCTCGCCTTTACCCTGGGGCTAAGACAAGGCTACTTTAGCATGGAGTTGAAGAGAGTGTCCCCCCCCCTCTCTTTTGAGGAGCTCATGGAGAGGGCGGTAAAGGAGATAGATTTTGAAAGAGCCAATCCGGCTTTCTCCAAGAAGCTAGCCCGGTTGGCGGAGGACGATGTGAAGGAACCAACAGCAGGAAAGTAGAGGGAGCAGAGGGAACCGAGGGAGCCGAGAGAAGAGAGGAGAAGGGAAAAACCCTGAGGATAGGGGCAGCACCAGGTATGGGGGGCTCGGGAGTCGAACAACCGGTTGGGTTGGAGGCCTCAGGAGGGTCTCCCCCAGGGCCAAGGAGGAGGTTTCAAGGGAAGAGACAACCTCCGAGAGCCGAGGAGGTTCGATCAGCTGACGTGGAGGCAGGGACCGAGAGGTCACTTCCCTCCGCAGCAAGAAGCAATGGAGGTTGGTAGAGGAAGAAGAGGAGTTAGGAAGAAGGGGCAGGGTGGCGTTGCCCTTCTGTGACTTCTACCAGGAGAAAGGTCACGCGACAGCCACCTGCCTAGAATTCTTAGAGATGAGAGGAGCTAGAGGAGTGGGGAGGCAGGATCCACCGGTAAGGATCGTGGAAGTGCAGCAGGGAGAGGGAGAAGATAGGTGTGAGGACAGAGTGGATGTGGAAACCCGAGGAGGGATCGGGGTGATCCATGGAGGAGTGGGGATTGAGGCAACTCGCAAGGGTAGCCTCCCGACCATGTTCCGAAGGGGGTAGCCTCATGAAAAAAATGACCTTTTCATTAGCAGACATGTTGGACTACGAGGATCCATTCTACGATGCCCTCGTGATCCAGACGGCAGTGGAGAACTTTACGGTCTCTAAGATACTGGTGGATAACGGGAGCTCCGAGAATGTGATCTTTAAGAAGGCTTTTGACGAGATGAAGGTTGAGGGGAAGAGGGTCCTGACATCGGATGGACCGCTATTTGGGTTTTAAGGAGATAGGAAGGAAGTGGAAGGGGGAGTAGGGCTGCACGTGAAGTTGGGGGCATGTCACGGAACTGTAGGTTCGTGGCCGTGGATGCCCCGTGCTGCTGCAACGCCATCTTTGGACGTCCCCTTATCAGCGCCTTTCGCTGCGTCCCCTCCTCATTTCATCAATGTCTTAAGTTCAACAACGGAGGGGTGAAGGTCAGGATTAGGGGGGACCCAAAGGTGGCAAGGTAGTGCTACGTGACGGCGGTCAACACCGTGTCTTGGATGGCCGAGGCGGAAGAGCTAGAGAGGGAGATGGCAGAGTAGGAAGAGGATGTCGGAGAAGAGAAGGTGAGCCTAGGGGAGGTGAGGAAGGAGATCGCGGAGGAGCCGAGAGAAGTTGAACAGGAGGCCCGGAAGGGCGTGGAAGTCGAGCAATAGTAGCAGGAGAACCTGGAGGAGGCAATGGAGGTAGAGGAGGAGCGAGCAGTAGGAGTTGAGCAGGAGAGCCTGGAGGAGGCGATGGAGGTAGAGGAGGATCAAGAAGCTGGAGGAGTAGAGAGGGAGGCCCTAAGGGGCGTGGAGGTCGAGAAGTAGCAGGAGGAGGAGCCAGAGGAGGCGGCAGAGGCTGAAGAAGTAGGAAGGGAGGAGGAGTTGGAGCTGGAAGTGGAAGCAAGGGTCGGCTGGGAGCAGTCACGGTTGGAGCCGGCCAAAGAAGTGGTGGAGATGGAGGTCTTAACCAGTGCAGGACTGGTGCGGGTCAGCGGAGGCTTAAGTCTCAAGGACCAGGAGCAAGTGAGAGCTTGCTTCCAGAGCAATTTCAACATCTTTGCTTGGAGCGCGGCGAACATGCCAGGCATTGACGCGAATTTGGCCTGTCATCGCCTTAACCTGGACCCTCGGACTCGTCCCATACGCTACAAGATGAGGTCCATCACCACCAAGCTGGAGGAGCCTATCCGCGAGGAGGTCAGGAAGCTCCTAGAGGCCGGCTTCATCTTGGAGATCCAGTATCAAGGCTGGATCTCCAACGTGGTAATGGTTAAAAAAGGGGGTGGGAACTGGCGAATGTGTATTGATTTCTCTTTGTTAAATAAATCATGCCCTAAGGATTGCTACCCCCTGCCTCAAATCCACGCGCTGGTTGATTCAGACGTCGGTTTTTCTGTTATGAGCTTTTTAGATGCTTTTTCAAGCTATCGCCAGATCCGGATGCACCCTCCCGATGTCAAGGATGTCTCCTTAATCACTAGGGAGGGGTGCTTCAGTTATAAGATGATGCCCTTTGGGTTGAAAAATACAGGGGCTACATACCAACGCATGATGGATCGAGTCTTCCAGGGGCAAAGGGGAAGGAACTTAGAGGTCTATGTCGACGACCTCATGGTCAAAAGTAAGTATATAGACTCACACCTACGATACCTTGAAGAGACGTTCGCCACCCTACGGAGGTTCAAGATGAGGCTGAACCCCTTGAAGTGTGTCTTTGGGGCCAGCTGTGGAAAGTTCCTTGGGCATCTCTTGACTCCGGCAGGGTTAGAGCCTAACCCAGATAAGGTGAAGGCCATCCTAGACTTGGGATCACCTCGCGATGCCAAGAAGGTCCAGCGCTTGACAGGCAAGTTGGCCAGTCTAAGCAGGTTCCTCTCTAGGTCAGGGGACAAATGTTCATCATTCTTCAAGGTGTTGAGGGGTAACCAAAGGTTTAAGTGGACCGCCGAATGTGAAGAAGCCTTCCAAGGGCTGAAGAGACAGCTCTCCCAGGCTCCTCTACTTCAAATCCCGAAAGAAGGAGAGGACCTGGCCTTATATCTCGGGGTGGGAGTGGAGGCTGTGAGCTATGTTCTGGTCAGGTAAGAGGGGAAGAAGTAGCTACCTGTCTTTTACGTGAGCCGGATCTTGAAGAAGGCAGAGCTCTGTTACCCCATCCTAGAAAAGCTAGCATACGCTCTGATCATCTCGGCAAGGAAGCTTCAGCCGTATTTTCAAGGGCACTCGATTAGGGTGGTGACCTACCATCCTCTTCGCAAGATCTTTGAATGGGTAGAGCACTCGGGAAGGCTTGCAAAGTGGTCCATCGAACTGAGCGAGTTCGACATCTCTTTTGTTCCAAGACTCTCCATTAAGGCGCAAGCAATGGCGGACTTTCTGGCGGACTATGTTGTTGAAGTCGGGGAAGGGGAGCCGCAGCCGCAGGGACCGTGGAAGATGATGGTTGATGGGGCCTCTGGAAAGCATTCCCTTGGGGGAGGAGTGGTGCTGATAAGCCACTAGGGGGTCGCTATAGAGCAGGCGGTGACCTACCACTTTCCAGTGACCAACAACCAAGCAGAGTACGAGGTCGTGATAGCCGGTCTTCGTTTAGCAAATGAGCTTGAGATCCAGGATGTAGAGGCCTTCACAGACTCGATGGTGGTAGTATCATAGATCCGAGGAGAGTTCGAAGCTTAGGAGCCTACCCTCGTAAAATACCTATCCAAGGTAAGGGCGATCATCGGAGGGTTCCGATCGTTCTCAATCCAGCATGTCCCCAGGGAGGAGAGCACAGCCGCTGATCGATTAGGAATGTTTGGACCTTGGGGAGGAGGGACCCTGAATGAACTATTTCGACTAGCGATCGAGGAAGGGGAGTTGATGGAGGTAGGTCGGCGACCCTCGTGGATGAACCCATTGGTAACCTTCCTGACCACTGGCGAGCTGACGGAGGAGGTTAAGGATGCAAAAAGCTTCAGGGCAAGGCAGCTCACTACCTAATATAGGAAGGGGGTTGCATCGTAAGATGTTGTCAGGGCTCCTAGCAAGATGTGTAACCGAAGAAGAGATCCTGAGGATCCTGGGGGAGGTACACTCGGGCGAGTGCGGCAGCCACTCGGGAGGAAGGACGTTGGAAGAAAGGGTGATAAGGCAGGGGTACTTCTGGCAGACCCTATGGAAAGATGCAGCAGAATTCGCAAAAAGATGCCCAAAATGTCAGTTGTACGCCCCCCTCCATCTCTTGCCCGCTCAAATACTTAGGAGCATTACGTCACCATGGCCTTTTTCCATCTGGGGGATGGACCTGGTCGGGCCTTTTCCTCCGGCTAGTGGGCAGAGGAGGTTTCTTCTGGTCATGGTTGATTACTTCTCAAAGTGGCTGGAAGTTAAGGCACTGGCCAAGGTCACCTCACAAGTTATAAAGGACTTCGTCTGGTGGGAGATCATATGCATGCACGGGCTACCCCAAGCGATAGTGACAGATAACGGTCCCCAGTTTGCTAGTGAAGACTTCCTCAGCTTCTGCGCCCAACTGAGGATAGACCTCAGGTTTTCCTCTTTTCACCACCCCCAGAGCAACGACTAGGTGGAAGCGGCAAACAAAATTATTGTGAACTACCCAATAAAAAAGTGGAGAACTTGAGTTGAAATTGGGTGGAGCAGCTCCCCTCAGTCCTGTGGGCCTTGCGAACGACCCCGAACACGGCCACCGGTGAGACCCCCTTCAAGCTTTCTTATGGGTGTGAGGCGGTCCTGCTAGTGGAGTTCGAGGTTCGGTCCCCGCGGGTCACGGCCGCGGGCGAAGGAGATGAGACTTGGAGGTTGGAGAATGAGGAGGGGTTACGCCTCTCGCTAGTCATGGTGGAAGAGCTGCGGGATGTTGCAATCATCAGGCAAGAAGAGATCAAACGGTGGATGGCCAAGTATTTCGATAAGCATATCAGGATCATGCAGTTCGCCGAAGGAGATCTGGTGCTGAAAAAGGTCGACGTGGCAGGAAGGGCAGCCCCTGTGGGCAAGCTCAACCCGAATTGGGAAGGGCCTTACATTGTGAAGGGGGTCCTTATAACAGGAGGTTACCACTTCCAGGATGTGGAGGGGGTACCTTGAGCTACACCTGGAGCGGCGATGACCTAAAGTGCTTCTACCCGTAAGAGGGGGAAGGTGATTGTATTAGTATTTTCAAGTGCTATCGTAATATATCCCTTACTTTGATCCATTGTCTACTTTTCCATCTTAAAGTTAGAATATGGTTTAGAAACTTCAACAACACCCCGAGCTCGGCTCGGCCCCAGGTAGACCTGCTGCGCAGGCTATCATCTAGCAGGTAGGTCTGAAGGCTCGTCTGTGGGGGAGAGGTCTTATCTGTTGAAATTTCAGTAACACCCCGAGCTCGGCTCGGCCCCAGGTAGACCCACTGCGCAAGCTCTCATCTAGCTGGCAGGTCCGAAAGCTTGCCTGTGGGGGAGAGGTCTTGTTTGTGGAAACTTCAGCAACACCCCGAGCTTGGCTCGGCCCCAGGTAGACCCGCTGTGCAGACTCTCATCTAGCTGGCAGGTTCGAAGGCTTGCCTATGGGGAGAGGTCTTGTTTGTGGAAACTTCAACAACACCCCGAGCTCGGCTCGGCCCCAGGTAGACCCACTGCGCAGGCTCTCATCTAGCTGGCAGGTCCGAAGGCTCTCCTGTGGGGGAGAGGTTTGGTTCTTGGTCCTTCGTTACTTTTGCACAACCCCGAGCTCGGCTCGGCCCCAGGTAGACTCGCTGCACAGGCTCTCATCTAGCTGGCAGGTCTAAAGGCTCGCATGTGGGGGATAGGTCTTGTTTGTGGAAACTTTAGCAACATCCTGAGCTCGGCTCGGCCCCAAGTAGACCCGTTGCGCAGGATCTCATCTAGCTGGCAGGTCTGAAGGCTGGCCTGTGGGGGAGAGGTCTTGTTTGGGGAAACTTCAGTAACACCCCGTGCTCGGCTCGGCCCCAGGTAAACCCGCTGCGCAGGCTCTCATCTAGCTGGCAGGTCTGAGGGCTCGCCTGCGGGGGAGAGGTCTTGTTTGTGGAAACTTCAGCAACACCCCGAGCTCGGCTTGGCCCTAGGTAGACCCTCTGTGCAGGCTCTCATCTAGCTAGCAGGTCTGAAGGCTTGCCTTTGGGGGGAGGTTTGGTCCTTGGAAATACTTTTACTTGGATATTCCAGGCTGGACAAGAGACGCACCCGAAAGGAAGAACAAAGAGGTTGAGGATCTCCTCAGGCGGGAGAGGTCTCGGCCAGGAGAGGTCTCAGCCAGGAGAGGTCTCGGCCAAGAGGTCTCAGCTAAGGGGATCTCGCCAAAAGAAGTTCCCGGTGGGAAGGCTTTTTGATGAGGGATCCTTGGCCAGACAGTGGGAAGATCTGGTCGAAAAGTTCCGTCCGTTCGCGCGAGGTAAAGAGGGGTTATCTTCCCTTTAAAGGCCTACAAACGACGCTCCCGGCAAATGGTTCTCGGCAGAGCACGGAAACGACACATCTAAGCCTTGAGCTCTCGGCATGTTCCCACCTATGGATCGCTAAGGGAGGTTACCCTTGGTGGGCCAAGGGACTCGGCGAAAGCGTGCTTGAGAAGCATTCGACTTCAACAGTTACAAAAATGAGAGCATCTCGCTCATTACAGACAAAAGAAGGGAACCAAATACAAACACTTACGATATATATATATATATATATATATATATATATATATATATATATATATATATATATATATATATATATATATATATATATATATATATATATATATATATATATATATATATATATATATATTCTCAATGTAATTACAAAATGAGAGCACCTCGCTCATTACAGACAAAAAGAAAAGGGGGGGATAAAAAGTCATATCAGGGGGACGCACTGTATCCACTCGAGCTATTGCTTGAGCTCCTGCGGGAGCTCTCGCCTGATCCCTCCCCGGATGTCTCGCCAGCAGCAGTGGGAGACTTCGGGACATCCGAGGGCGGGGAGTTGGGTGCGCCTGGGGGCTTCTAGAGGGGCTGGAAAAGCTAGGGTACGAGCTGGCGAGCGGTGATGGTCTTGCCACCCTCATCCAAGCATCCTACATCTCGCAACGTCTGAAGGGTCAGCCTGACCATTGCTTGAGCGTTGGTCTGCAGAAGCTTGTCGATGTCGTACACCGAGTAGTGGCGGCTTTTCAACCTCTCATCCAGCGAAGGAGGAGGCGGAACCGCAGCCGCAGCCGCCTCCATGTGCCGAAGCTGATCCGTTAGTAGAGCGTTCTCGCACTCCACCCTTGCTAGTTGCGCGTGGAGCACCATGCTCTGAGCGGAGTCCTGCATAAAAGAGAATTCAGTGCGAGGGGGAAAAGGCGATGGTCCACAGTGGTGAGAGAAAATGTCCTGAAAGGTCTTACTTACCTCTTCTGCCGTACGTAGGGACAGCAGTCGCTTAGCATCCGCCAGCTCTATCTTCAAGGCAACCGCCCTAACCACCGCCTCCTCCCTCGCCTTGTACATATCTAGGAAGTTGCTATCGATGGTGATGCTTTAGCGCGCGCACATGTGCGCAAGCTCGAACCCATGCATCAGGGCCCGGGTGGATTCGAAGGCCATGAGTTGCGTGGGCAGTTGATCGTAGAGGCCAGCGTTCTCCCGGCTGTAAAGGTCATAGCCTAATGCAAAGGCCTCGCCAGTGACCTGGTGGCGCTCTGCCCAGCTGGGGAGAAGAGTCGAGACAGAGACTCAATTAGTCTCGGGGTCCCACTACAGTAGGGGTTTCCCTTCTAGATCAAGGCACTTCACGCCGATACCAAAATTCGGGTGCCCCTTTGGCACCTCCTTGGGCAGGGACTGAGTGAAGGTCTCGGCGGAGGCCCCCTCACCACCAGCCCCACTTGTGGATGGAGGGTTCTCGGCAGGGGCCCAGGCACTACCCCTGGCGGTAGCAGACATCTCGTTGGCCGCCTGCAGGATCTCGGCAAAGGACCGGCCTGGCGCGAGAGGTTGGACGGGCGAAGTCGCTATGGACTTCCCCTTATCGGCGGTGGTTGGTTTTGGTCTTTCTAGTGGCCAGGAAGAAAAGGCGCTGGGCTTCCGCTTCCCGACACCAGGCAGAGGAGGCGGGGCCGGCTCGTCCCGGCAAGCTCGAGCCGCGGATTTCACGAAAGCCAACAGATCTCTCGCGGCCTGGCTCTCGGCAGCCTGAGTCTCGGCAAAGGGTTGGTGCAGGGGAATCTCTCGCTCTCCTGCAAAGTCGACAATACTCAGCGTTAAGTCTAAGAACGGGAAGTACAGAGTTAAAGGCGAGATCGTACCTTCTCCAGGGGGCACAGGAGGGAGAGAATCGACGTCACACCTGAGAAATTGGACATCGAAGTCCTTGGTCTCAAAGAACTTCAGAAGGGCGCTCTCACGCGACCCCAGGGTGGGAAGCTTGTAGGCAGCATCCTCCTATTGAACGGGCGCGAGAGGGACGTTACCGAAGTCGCCGGAAACGAAGACGAACTTCTCGCCCCAGTGGTGGTGCTTATTGGCGAGACCGGTGGTTTTGAGCAGCTGCCTGGAGAAGAAGACCACCCCTCCCTTAGCGTGGAAGGTGAACAGCTTCCGGAAAATAGGGAGGCTGAACTCGATCCTCTCGGATCGCATATAGCATATAAATGCTATCAGGATTGCGACCGAGTTAGGATTAAGTTGTGCGGGAACCACCCCATAGTACCTGAGGGCCTGACGCATCTTTGGACAGAGGGGGAAGCAGAAGCCCACCTCGAAGTGCTCGAGGGGTATGGCAAGCTCCCCCTCTCTCGCATTGTTCACCCTGTCATGGTTGCAAGGTTTTCTCACGGTGAAGCCCGCGGGAACGTAGCGGGAGGTGATCAGATGGTACTCGTCCATGGTTAGGCGGCAAGAGGGGAATTGGTGCTTTTGAAAGGCTTCCGCGTAGTTGGAGCGTCCCTCGTTTTCGCCCTACATTGTGTGTTGGTACCCTAGTTTGGATTTGAGTTTAGTCTTCTCATTTTGTCTCTTGACCCAAGATTTATCTATGGTCAAAGTTAGTTGTTTAGTTAGATTGCTCTAGTTGTAGAGTTGTCACTTATCCAGATGAAAATTTGGTTTAGGTGTTTTTGGTTCGACTATGGTCGAACACCGCTCGACTATCGTCTATCGACTGGTCGACGATCGTCTATCAGTTGGTCGACTATCGTCAGTTAGCAGATCGCCTATCTCTGAGTTAGTTCAACTCTTGTTAGCTCGACGATCTGTGGTATCTGCCTCGTCGATCGTCGAACCCCGCTCGACTTCTTTTGACCAGACAGATTTCTTGATAGTTCGACTATCTGCTTGGATAGTTCAACTATCTGATAGCTCGACTATCTGTTTGATAGGTCGACTATCTGTTTTGCTTGATAGTTCGACTATCTGCTTGATAGGTCGACTATCTGTTTTTCTTGGTAGTTCAACTATCTGCTTGGATAGTTCAACTATCTGATAGCTCGACTATCTGTCTTGATAGGTCGACTATCTGTTCTGTTTGATAGTTCGACTATCTGCTTGGATAGTTCAACTATTTGATAGCTCGACTATCTGTTTGATAGGTTGACTATCTCTTTTGCTTGATAGTTCGACCATCTGTCTTGATAGGTCGACTATCTGTTCTGCTTGATAGTTCGACTATCTTCCTTGATAAGTCGACTATCTGATAGCTCGACTATCTGTTCTGATAGTTCGACTATCTGCTGTGGTAGTTCGACTATCTTCTTTGATAGTTCGACTATCTGTGTCGTTCGACTATCTATTCTGATAGGTCGATGATCTCTGTGCTTCGCTCGACGATCTCTGAGGATCGTTCGACGATCTTTTGTCTGCCTTTAGTAATTTTGTACTCCTTCAGTTTTATGATTTAATTCCTATTTATCTGGCACATTTTATTAAAGATTATTTCATTGATTTTATGCATACATCTCAAGGCAATCCTTGCCCCATCCTTTGTGCATAAGTCAAGCTTTATCTGACAAAGTTTTTTGTCTTATTAGTTGAAATATCTTTTTGCTTTATTCTGTCATGCTGTCCTTTATAGCCGTTAGACACAAAAGTCTTCTTTGGCCGTAAAGAGTTTAGTCTGTTGTGACTTTCTTTAGTACTCCTTTTATCAGATTGGATTTGCAGCTTCTTAGAAAGCTTTATCCCCTTATAGCATGTCTGCCTGCAGGATATGTTTTGCTTTATGCTTTTTGCAGCCCAGATTACAGATTTCAGAAGAAGACAAAATTCAAACAAAGATTAGAGCCGTTGGAAAGGCCAATATATAAAGTGCTTTCAAAAGACAGCAGACAACAACAATATACAACACACAAAGAATAGAGATCAATACAGATATTCATATACAGATTCAAAGAGTTACAGCTCTTAGTCATTGATACATTCAACTGAGAAGATCATCCTTCTTCAACTCTCTCTTCTTCAATCCTGAGTTCATCCTGCTGCAAGGAACATTCACTCAGTGCCTCAAGAAAAAGAAGAAGAAGAAGAAGAAAGAAAGAAAAGCTATAGAAGAAGAACAACCTATTACAAATCAAGAGTCTTCTTCAAGCTTCTCCTTCAGAATTTCAAGACAGTTCTCTGTCTTAAGTTCAGAAGAGTTCCTGCACCCTGAAGCAAGACTTCTTCCTGGATATTCTCTAAGCCAGGGGGAGCCTTGATTCTTTAGAGCTTTCTAGCTCTGTGCAATCCACTAGCTTCTCTAATCTATTTTAACAATAGAGAAGAAACTTTAACTCTCTCTCAACCTCCTGTATAAAGGGTTATTACTCCCTTCAAAAGTGAACCTTGATGGCAGGGCAACTGATCAAAAACCTGTGTTGGATTTTGAGCTCCCGATCAAAAGCTCAAAGGGTCTACTTGATCTACCTGAAGCAGATCATTTAGTGGCAGGGAACCTGAACAAAAACCTGTAGTGGATTCCTACCAGGGTGGTAGAAGAGTGGACGTACCTATTTAGAGGGAACCACTATAAACTTCTTGTGTCGTCTGTATTGCTTAATTAATTTATTGCACTGTGGCTGTGAGTAGAAATAACTAGGATTCCTAGTTGCTGTGATTGGACCAAAGCTCAACTATAGTTACAGTTAGCTTTCTCTAGTGCACTTCACTTTGTGTTAGGCTCTAGGGTTTCAAATATCTATAAACCCATTCCGCAAATTAACTCTAAGGGAGTTGAGTAGGGTGTCATAATTTTTGAATACTCTATTCACCCCCCCCCCCCTGTAGAGTTGTATCTATCCTCACTTTCAATTGGTATCAGAGGGAGGTTGACTGACTGTACAGGCTAACACCTGAGTCACAAGATCTAGATAGATACCAAGCTTATAGATATTCACTTCATGGCCCAGTCCAAGGATTACTCTAGCACCAGACCTCCAGCTTGTAACTTAGCTAAGTTTAGCATCTGGAAGGCAAGAATCAAATTATATATGAACTCTATTGATGAAGACATTTTTTCTTCTATTTTGATAGGACCTCCAACACCTCCTGCTGCAACCACTGCTACAACATCTACAAATCTCAGTGCAGTGCCTCCTCCAGACTACAATGATGCCTATAAGAAGGCAAAGATAGCTGATGCCAAAGCAATGAACATTCTGGCTCAGACTATGTCTGATGAAATCTTCTAGAAAGTGGCTGATTGCACCTCTGCAAAAGCCATGTGGGACTCACTGAACCAGATTGTAGCTGGGTCAGCTAATGAAAGGAAGGACAGAAGGTCCAACCTTATATCTCAGTATGAAAACTTCAAGAAGACTGAAGCTGAATCAGTTGAAGGAATGTACACAAGGCTCAGCTCAATCATCAATGAGCTGAGAACTCTTGATAAGGAGATTACATTGACAGAGGTAAATGATAAGATACTAATGTGCTTCCCCAGCACATGGGATCTCAGGATCTGGCCTATCAAGGAGGCCAGAAGTACAACTAAAATCTCAACTGAAGCTCTCCTTGGAAAGCTCAAATCTTTTTTAGCAAGTTCTAAAGACCAGGGAAGCTGAGGCTGAAGCCAAGACTCCAACTCCAGCAATGAAATAGCAAACTCTTGCTCTCAAAGCTGCTGATGCTTCTGAAGGAAGCCAATCCAATGAGGAGCTGATGGCACTCTTTGCCAAAAGGTTTCTCAAGATGGGAAGAAAAGACTTCAGAAAGAAATCTTCAAGATATGAAGATAAACCAAGGTATGACAGATCTCCTGCTAAAGAAATTATTTGTTATGGTTGCAGGAAACCTGGACACATTCTACCAGAGTGTCCAGAGAAAAAGAGCAAAGAAAAGAGAAAAGAAAAGGAACATCACAAGAAGCACTCCAAGTCCTCCTCCTACAAAAATAAGAAGAAGGAGAAAGGATTTGTTGCTGAGACCTGGAGTGATTCAGATGAGGAATCTTCCTCCTCAAGCTCCAGTGAAGATGAGGAAGAGAAGAAGGCAAAGGAAATTTGCCTTATGGCAATTGATGCCTGCAGCAACCACTCAGCTGCAGAGAGTTCTGATGATGATGAAGAAATGCCTACAGAAGATCAGGTATTATCTTCTTATGATTTTTCTTCTGCTGAATTTAAATCTGAATTTAAATCTCTTTGCTTAGATTTAATTAGTTCAGAAAAGGAAATTAAGGAACTTAGAAATAAGTTAGCAGAATCAGAAATCCTCTCCATTGAAAACACTAGACTAGAAGCAGAACTCACTAAGTCTAGTGAAGAAATAAAGTTTCTTAAAAATGAACTAGCAAAGTCCAAGAGATTAGAAAAATCTTTAAATGGTAGAAGCCTTAAGCTGCTAGAAATCACCAGCATGACAAACACTAGGTCAGGCAATAATAAGCTAGGCTTAGGAGCCTCATCAAGTGAACCCCCATTGGTTCTTAAAAATCATCTTTCAACTCTAGTAAACTTTATTTCAGCTGATGGAATAAAGAATACTGAGCAAGTAAAACAAGTTAATCAAACCTTAAATAAAGCTAAGAGAGAAAAGAGAAAGCAAAAATTTAAGGAGCTACAAAAAGCGTCGAACGCTGCTAGACGATCGAAAGCTCAATGGTCGAACGATGCTCGACGATCTGAGCATCAATCGTCGAACGCTGATCGACGATTTCAATTTGATTTTCAAAATTATAACCAGAACCTTAGAAACCCTAATATAAATAGAAACCCTAGGTTTGTGGACGCATTAACTGCTTGGAGCATCCCACCTAGGAGATCTTACCCTTCAGGATATAAACCCCAACCTGCTTATTTTTTTATTTCAAGTTTTCATTATGTGAAGAATAATGGACCCAAGGTTACCTGGGTCCACAATGTCTAATTGTCTATTCTGCAAGTGAAGACCTATCCATATACTAAAGACAAATGGTATTTGGATAGTGGCTGTTCCAAACACATGACAGGAAATAAATAAAATCTATCAAGATTCAAGGCCAAGCTTGGACCAAAGGTTATCTTTGGGGATTCCAGCTGTGGTCAAACTGAAGGATATGGTAGGATTACCATTGGAGCAGTAACTTTCAAGAGGGTTGCATATATAACTGGACTGAAGCACAACCTTATCTCAGTATGCCAGTTATGTGATGCAGGATATCAGGTATCTTTCACTAACTCTCTCTGTAATATTACTTTAAATAGTAATGTTGTGTTAGTAGGTATTAGACAGGGTAATATTTATTTAGTAGATTTTAACTCAACTCAATCTGAAATCTGCTTATTTAATGAAGTAACAAATAACAACACTTTATGGCATAGGAGGCTTAGCCATGTTAACCTCAAGAACATATCTAGGTTATCTAAATACAACCTTGTTAGAGGCTTACCTTCTTGCCCCTACAAGAAGGAGAGCCTATGCAAGGCTTGTCAATTAGACAAGCAAACCAAAAACTCCTTTAAATCTGTAAATAAAAGTGATTCACCTAGAATCCTGTATTTATTATATTTGGACCTTTTTGGCCCAATAAATGTATAGAGTCTAGGAGGGAAGTATTACACTTTAGTAATTGTAGACGACTTCTCTATATTCACTTGGGTGTTCTTCTTGAGAACTAAGGTTGATAACTTCAAAGTTCTTACAGATTTTCTGCTATGTGTGCAGACTGAGTATTCTACTCATGTTGCCTTGATCAGAAGTGATCATGGTACTGAGTTTGATTCTCTTCTCATGCAAGAATTCTGTGAGAAAGAAGGTATCAAACATAGCTTCTCTGCTCCTAGAACTCCCCAACAAAATGGGGTAGTGGAAAGGAAGAATAGAACCCTGATTGAAGCTGCTGAAACATTATTGGCAGATGCTAACATGCCTCTTTCTTATTGGGCAGAAGCTGTTAGCACATCTAATTATGTCTTGAACAGAAGTCTTATACACAAGCTTAAGAGTAAAACTCCTTATGAGTTGCTTAAAGGAAAGAAACCTAAAATTAATTATTTTAGAGTATTTGGTTGTGTAGTATACATTCATAACAATAACAAAGAATACCTTAGAAAGTTTGAAGCAAAAGCTTCAATGGGAATTTTTCTTGGATATTCCCAAGTAAGCAAAGCTTATAGGGTATTTAATAAATCAACTTCTAAAATTGAGGAGTCTGTACATGTTTCTTTTGATGAATCTCAGATGTTTTACAAGGAGAAGGAAACTTCTCATTCCTCAAGCTCATTGCAGGTACCAGAATCATGCAAAGATGTCACTCAAGAGATTCTCCATCTATCAACTCTTCATATCACTGATTCAGACAGTGATGAAGACACTGTGGAAGCAGTTGCTGTACCACCAACAGTTGATCCAATTCCTCAGGAGGAATTAATCCCAATTGTTGCTGAAGATCACATCCCACCTGCTGATCTTGTCACACTTAGAGATCATCCCACATCTCAAGTGATTGGAGACATATCAGCTAGTGTACAAACAAGATGTCAATTAAGACAGGATGTGATGCATGCTTGTTTCCTTTCACAAGTTGAGCCCCTCACCATAAAAGATGCTGAGCTAGATCCCCACTGGATCATTGCTATGCAAGAGGAGCTCAATCAGTTTGAAAGATGTAAGGTATGGACTTTGGTTCCAATACCAAAAGGCCAACTGATCATAGGCACTAAGTGGGTGTTTAGAAATAAGTTGGATGCAAATGGAATTATTGTAAGGAACAAAGCTAGGCTTGTAGCTCAGGGCTACAGACAGGAGGAAGGTATAGATTATGACCAAACCTTTGCTCCTGTTGCAAGGCTAGAGGCAATAAGAATCTTTCTAGCATATGCAGCCTATATGAAGTTTAAGGTCTTTCAGATGGATGTCAAGAGTGCATTCCTAAATGGTGAGCTAAAAGAAGAGGTATTTGTTGAACAACCTCCTGTGTTTGTTTCTTCAACTCAGCCCTCATTTGTGTACAAGTTGCAAAAAGCTCTTTATGGACTTAAACAAGCACCCAGAGCCTGGTATGAGACTCTAGCTAGTTTCCTGTTAGAGCACAACTTTGTTAGGGGAGTAGTTAATAGAACCCTCTTCGTTAAGCATCAAAAGGACACCTGGGAGAGAGATTGTTCTCTTGGTTCTGTAAGAAGCAGGCTTCTGTCTCAACTTCAACTGCAGAGGCTGAATATATAGCAGCTGCTAGTTGTTGTTCACAGATCCTGTGGATTCAAAACCTGCTTTTGGATTATGGGTACACACACAAGAACACAAAAATCATGTGTGACAGTACCAGTATTATCTCCATTACACAAAATCCTGTGCACCACTCTAGAACCAAGCACATTGAGATTAGACACCATTTCCTGAGAGATTGTGTGGAAAAGAAAAAGATCAGCCTTGAGTTCATATCCACTGACCTTCAGAGAGGTGATATTTTCACCAAGCCCTTAGATGAATAGAAGCATCTATTCTTTTTGGTTCAACTAGGCATGATTAATGTAAAAGACTATGTGTGACTTCTTCCTTTGTTGAAATCTGTTTGAAGATCGTCGAACAACGTTCGACGATAGTCGAACAGGTCGAGCCTATCATCGACCTACGGGCGACGACAGCTTATTTGTTTGTGAAGACAGAAATAGTCGAACGATTAATCGACTACTCTGCTTTAGGAAACGATTGTCGAACGACCGTTCGACCATTGTCTCCAGTATCTGTTAAAATAGATCGACGATTGCTATTTTAATATAAAACCGATGGTCAACCTAGGTTAATAGATCGTTCTTTTTGTCATCGACGGAACTCGTCTTTTCGTATCCCGTCTTTCTGTTTGAGCTCTGCCTCGCACTCTCTGTCGTTTCGCTTTCGTCGTCTCTCTCGTCTTCTCCAACCCAATCAATGGCGATTGCTCCAGCTCTTCTATCAGTGATGAAGTTCGACGTCGGCTTCAGCGTAGATTTTGACTCCTTCAGCGCCTGTGATTCTGAGATAGTAAAAATCCTCCAGCTCTGCAAGGAACAAGGACTGGAATGGCTAATGTCCACAAGGATCAAGATAAACATCCCAGAGATTAAAGTGTGGGCCTTCACTTCGTCTTCTAGTGACGAATCTATGACTGGAACGATTGGCGGCGAAGAGGTAAGTTTGACTCCTGCCGTATTAACTGATATTTTCGGATTACTGAATGGTGAAGAGGAATATGAACAAGATACTCCAGAGTTTGGGAGGATGTTGATCGAATTAGGACATGCAGAAGGCATTCCTTCTAAACTGCTAAAGGTTAATTTTCCGTTAAGGATAAAGTTCTTGGCTGAACTAGTTGGAAAAGTGCTTCTGGGCAAGCACTCTGCTCATGATAACATCACCAAGCAACAGTTTGCCTTGATGTGTGCAATAGTAAATAAGAAACAGATAAATTGGGCAGGAATTATGTTTGATTTGATAAGAAAGAAGAATAACAAGAAGGAAGTAACCCTGGGTAGGGTACTTGGGATATTTCTAAGAGAGAAATATCCCCAACTGTTGGTTACAGTCTCAACATCCAATAATGCCAGTAAGAAGATGGATCCAACATTGTTTGTTAAGTGGAAAAGGAGCTTTCTGAAGCCTTCTCCAGCAGGGGTAGCTCCAGTTGTGTCTGAGAGCACAAGGACTGTTTCAGTCACTCCCCACCTACATGAAGCAAGCTCATCTATTCTCTCCATTCCATCCACCTCTTCTGCATTACCTTCCACTTCTACTGAAGTGCCATCCACTTCTACATTACCATCTACTTCAATTGAAGTTCCATCTACTTCAATTGAAGTATCATCTACTGCCTCTCTTCTTCTTGATTCCTCCACAATTCTCCATGCATCATCACCAGCATCTCCACTCCCTTCTCATCTTTCTAGGATTTCTCATCCTAGTTTTGATTTATTGGTTTCTGAGCTATCCACTCCTCCTCAGTCACCAATTCCTCATTCAGATCATATTGATTTTCCTGCATCCACCCATCAATCACCAGTTCACACTCCATCTCATCAGGAGAACACCGTCCTGATGATCATCCATCTACTGTGATTCCCCCATCATCATTTGAAATCACGCCAGCCTTCATTTCAAGCATATTGGAGCTAATTACTCCTTCAATCAAAATCATGATTGAAGAAGCAATTGCTCCTCTTGTTTATTCCATCTCTTCCTTGTCATCTTCCATCCTAGCCCTTTCAAAATCTTCTGAGCCATCTTCAGTTAGGGGCCTGACTTCAGTTTCTATTGAAATCAGGCAGGGGGAGATGTTCGAGGAAGATGCCTCAGGACTGCCCCTTGTTTCTCGTCCAGCAGAGCCCCAAGCTGAGTTTCAAGAAGTAACAGCAGCTCCAGTTGACATTGCAATATCTTCTGCAGTTCCAGCACCAGTTCAGAAGCCTTCCGATATCATAATGGAAGCAGAATTTGCGTTCAAAGTATGCCTTGAAGAAGCTTCTACTCCCTTAGTTGCTCTTTTCTTAGAAGGAGTCATTACCTCCTTTCTAGATGACTTGTGGGAGTTAGGAAATTTTGAGGAAAAACCTGAAGGTAATTCATTTACTCATTTTCTTGATATGTTAACTGACATGCTAGTCTGTGAATACCTAGAAGGGGTGTTTCAATTTCATTTAGCAAATCTGTGTTCCTGATACTACAGATCTAGTGGAAGAAGTTCAAGCTGTTCAAGAACCTGCTCAACAACCAGTGCAAGAACCTGCTATTCAAGATCATATATCTTCTCCTCCAGCTCAGGTAGCTGTGAATGATGAACTGGTTCTCATGACAGTTGCAGTTGAGAAAGAAAAAGTTTCAGATGTTCAAGAAGAAAAGTCTACAGTCTGGGATGACACCCCAGGGCTTGATCTGGATACTCTTCTGGCACAGGATGCCTTAGAAGAAGAGAAAGAAAAATCTGCATTAAAAGACAAAGAAAAAGCTGAGCAAGAGGCCTTTGATCCTTATGATCAACCTCAATCATCTCAATCTGATGATGAAGATGACTCTGATGATTCAGAAGAGTCTAAGGAAAAGAAATCTGCTAAAAGAAAAAGGAAAGCTGCTGCTCCTCCTCCACCTAACCCTGATCATGATATTCCTTATTATATCTTGAAAGGAATAGATCCCAAGTCCAAAGAATATCAGCACTGGATGGGATTTTCCAAGAATCAGCAAAAGCAAAGAAAGAAATCTAAAAGATATGATAGTCCAGCACCTAAGTGGAATCCTAAAGGACCTCCTCCTCCACCTCCTAGTGCAGGAGCATCTGGAAATATGTCTGCAAATCCTTCAACCCCGTCTGTTAGATTCACTCCATCTCAATCTCATCAAAGGAAAAGCAATCAAGGATATCAAAGCAGATCCCAATCTGGATATCAAAGGCAAGAAGCTGATACAAGAGAGCAAGTAAAGGAGGTAGTATATTAGAAGCCAACTTTTTCTCCTCCTCCTTCTCCCAAGAGAAGAGCATCACCTTCCAAAGAAACAAAAAGCATATCTTCCTCAAAGCCAGCTCAAGTAAAGAAAACTGATTCAAAAAGGATTATTTTCTCTGAAAAATCAAATAAGAAATATGCTGAGTTTGCTTCTCCATCTTCCTTAGTTATTCAAGAAAATAGAGAACCAGCTGCAAGCATGTTAGAACTATCTACAAAATTTAAAGCTGTAAAACCTTTAGATTCAACTGGTGAAAATGAATATGAAAGTCAAGAGCTTAATCCAGATTTCAGGATGGCTAGATTTCTTGAACTAGTTGGATCAGCTCAAATCAGAAAAGCCAAAGCTGAAGGAAAAGATATTACAGGCTTAACTACTATGTCTAAATTTAGAAAGAAGGAGCTAGACAAATTCCAGGTTAGACCTGAGGTTTTTGATCCTTCAAAATATATGGAAAAGCACCCTGAAGCAGTAGTACCAAGAACAGGAGAATCTAGAATTATTGGAGAACAAGATTTAAAGATATCAAAGAAAGAAGCTTTAGATCCTTTCAGAAAAATTTCTTTTCTTCCTGGTTTCTCTGTATCTAAACCAGATTCTGATGCTTCTTAAGTTTTATTGATTGACAGTTGTTTATTTGTCTGCTTGATTGATGTTATTTGCTGCTTAGATATTTCTTTTCCTGAATTATATTTATTTCCGGTAGTATGTTTTGTTTGTTTTGTTTTTGAGAGACTTAACCCAAATAGGGGGAGATTGTTGGTACCCTAGTTTGGATTTGAGTTTAGTCTTCTCATTTTGTCTCTTGACCCAAGATTTATCTATGGTCAAAAGTTAGTTATTTAGTTAGATTGCTCTAGTTGTAGAGTTGTCACTTATCTAGATGAAAATTTGGTTTAGTTGTTTTTGGTTCGACTATGGTCGAACGCCGCTCGACTATCGTCTATTGACTGGTCGACGATCGTCTATCAGTTGGTCGACTATCGTCAGTCAGCAGATCGCCTATCTCTGAGTTAGTTCAACTCTTGTTAGCTCGACGATCTGTGGTATCTGCCTCGTCGATCGTCGAACCCCGCTCGACTTCTTTTGACCAGACAGATTTCTTGATAGTTCGACTATCTGCTTGGATAGTTCAACTATCTGATAGCTCGACAATCTATTTGATAGGTCGACTATCTGTTTTGCTTGATAGTTCGACTATCTGCTTGATAGGTCGACTATCTGTTTTTCTTGGTAGTTCAACTATCTGCTTGGATAGTTCAACTATCTGATAGCTTGACTATCTGTCTTGATAGGTCGACTATCTGTTCTGTTTGATAGTTCGACTATCTGCTTGGATAGTTCAACTATCTGATAGCTCGACTATCTGTTTGATAGGTCGACTATCTGTTTTGCTTGATAGTTTGACTATTTGTCTTGATAGGTCGACTATCTGTTCTGCTTCATAGTTCGACTATCTGCCTTGATAGGTCGACTATCTGATAGCTCGACTATCTGTTCTGATAGTTTGACTATCTGCTGTGGTAGTTCGACTATCTGCTTTGATAGTTCGACTATCTGTTTCGTTCGACTATCTGTTCCGATAGGTCGACGATCTCTGTGCTTCGCTCGACGATCTCCGAGGATCGTTCGACGATCTTTTGTCTGCCTTTAGTAATTTTGTACTCCTTCTGTTCTATGATTTAATTCCTATTTATCTGGCACATTTTATTAAAGATTATTTCATTGATTTTATGCATACATCTCAAGGCAATCCTTGCCCCATCCTTTGTGCATAAGTCAAGCTTTATCTGACAAAGTTTTTTTGTCTTATTAGTTGAAATATCTTTTTGCTTTATTCTGTCATGCTCCTTTATAGCCGTTAGACACAAAAGTCTTCTTTGGCCGTAAAGAGTTTAGTCTGATGTGACTTTCTTTAGTACTCCTTTTATCAGATTGGATTTGCAGCTTCTTAGAAAGCTTTATCCCCTTATAGCATGTCTGCCTGCAGGATATGTTTTGCTTTATGCTTTTTGCAGCCCAGATTGCAGATTTTAGAAGAAACAAAATTCAAACAAAGATTAGAGTCGTTGGAAAGGCCAATATATAAAGTGCTTTCAAAAGACAGCAGACAACAACAATATACAACACACACAGAATAGAGATCAATACAGATATTCATATACAGATTCAAAGAGTTACAGCTCTCAGTCATTGATACATTCAACTGAGAAGATCATCCTTCTTCAACTCTCCCTTCTTCAATCCTGAGTTCATCCTGCTGCAAGGAACATTCACTCAGTGCCTCAAGAAGAAGAAGAAGAAGAAAGAAAAGCTATATAAGAAGAACAACCTATTACAAATCAAGAGTCTTCTTCAAGCTTCTTCTTCAGAATTTCATGAAAGTTCTCTGTCTCAAGTTCAGAAGAGTTCCTGCACCCTGAAGCAAGACTTCTTCCTGGATATTCTCTAAGCCAGGGGGAGCCTTGATTCTTTAGAGCTTTCTAGCTCTGTGCAATCCACTAGCTTCTCTAATCTATTTTAACAATAGAGAAGAAACTTTAACTCTCTCTCAACCTCCTGTATAAAGGGTTATTACTCCCTTCAAAAGTGAACCTTGGTGGCAAGGCACCTGATCAAAAACCTGTGTTGGATTTTGAGCTCCTGATCAAAAGCTCAAAGGGTCTACTTGATCTACCTGAAGCAGATCAGTTAGTGGCAGGGCACCTGAACAAAAACCTGTAGTGGATTCCTACCAGGGTGGTAGAAGAGTGGATGTACCTATTTAGAGGGAACCACTATAAACTTCATGTGTCGTCTGTGTTGCTTAATTAATTTATTTCACTGTGGCTGTGAGTAGAAATAACTAGGATTGCTAGTTGCTGTGATTGGACCAAAGCTCAACTGTAATTATAGTTAGCTTTCTCTAGTGCACTTCACTTTGTGTTAGGCTCTAGGGTTTCAAATATCTATAAACTCATTCCGCAAATTAACTCTAAGGGAGTTGAGTAGGGTGTCATAATTTTTGAATACTCTATTCACCCCCCCCCCCCCTCTAGATTTGTATCTATCCTCACTTTCATTGTGTTTAAAGGGTTGAAGGCGAGATCTCCGGGAAGGAGGCGAGATTGAGGGAAATTAGGCGAGAACAAGAGAAGAAGGCGGAAGCAGGGGGAGTTCTCGGCAAGTCGCGAGAACAACAAGGAGGAAATCAAGGGTTCTGGATCGGGGAAATAAATGCAGTTGGTAGACTCCCCTATTTATATAAAACCGTGATAATGATGGCTTTTCCAAAAAAAGGCGTTGGTGGTACAGTTGTCACGCCCCAAGTCAACAACGCCTCGATTTCTAGCCCAGGGTGACAGCGGCCGACCGGCAATTAAGATTCGCGTAAGCATTTCGAGACGATAACGTGAAATAGAGAAAAACATAAGCAGAGATCGCTCTCGCCGGGCGAGAGCCAAATAACAAATAATAGTTGCAGAGTTATGAATTACAAATAAACAGTCTGAAATAAAACGAAACGGGGTACATTGCGAGAAGGGAATGACAAGGGGTTAGAGGGGGCGAGACTTCTTTAATCAATATGGCTCCCAGCGCCATCGTCCTCGCTCTCGCCGTCTAGTCCTCGGGAGCACCAGCGGGTTGAAGTAGGAAGACAGGGTGGTGCACCCTAGGTTGATCCGGCGAGCTTGGTCTCGAATTCGTGCGATGCACCTACCGGGGGAAGACTCGGCGATAGGCCCACCCGGCCGCTCCGTCTCGCCTAGGAAATAGTCTCGCTCAAGGGCCTCCAGCCTCTGCTCCACCATCTCGTGGAATTCTTTTACCGCAGAGGCGTGGGACTGCTCCTGCCGCACAAGCTTCGACAGGATGGCAGCAATCTTCTTCCCCTGCCTTTTCACGTTCCCGGAGACATTCAATATTTCCTTCATCTCGTCAGACGAAGGGAAGGAGGAGCTCTCGCCATCCTCTACCTCTCTGTCTTCATCGTCGTCTTCATCTTCTTCGTCAGCTCCCGACCGCGAGTCCGGATCCCCTGGCAAAAGAGTTACATGGTTATGGCGAGAGCTAAGTAAGGATTATGTTAAGCATCTCGCATACCTACAGTATGGCGAGAGCCACCGGCCGGCGGTAGGCGAGAAGGCCCGGACCCCCCCCCCCCCCTCAATTCCATAGAGGAGGTGGAGCGGCTTTCCTTGCCCCGGGCAGAAGGTCTCGCATATGGTGATCCCGGCCTGGCCGGAAGCAGGGGGAGTTGTCCTCTCTCGCGGGGTGGCTGGCCTCCTTGGGGATATAGAGGGTTTGATAGCCAACCCTCCCGCCAGTAGGGTGGGATTAGCCACTTGGGAAAGAAAGTTAGCGTCCATTACTTCATTCTCCCGGGTGGCGAGACCCGGGTTAGCGAAAGCTGGTGTTGCGGGAAGTCAATTCAAAAATTGGGAAGACTATGATTGAAATGATTAGAAAGGAGTGACAGGGAGGAAAGGATACCTGCAGTTTTTGGGGGGTCGGTCGGAGGAGTGGCCTCCGTGACCCGTGGTCGATCTTCACGAGGGTGAGATGACGAGTCCGGAGGCATCAGCGGGGACCCGGCGTCGTCATCTCGAGCCGTTTCCTACGAGAAGTATTGCATCAATTCCCGATCCTTTCGCGTAATCAGCTCGTAATTTTAATGATCAGCAAGCCGGAGAGACATACCTTCTGCGGAGGAGAAGGATCATCTGCATGGTTTGGAGTCGGGGTAGGTGAGTCCCTGTTCTCGCGAAAAAGGTCCCGCTGGACCACCTTCTCCCTCTTCTTCTCTTTCTTCTTCTTCTTCTTTAGCTGGGAGGGCTCAGCGGCTGGCGACTTTCTCGCCAGCCAGGGAGCAACCAAAGCACTTTTCGCCAGGGCTCACGCCTGGACCGCATTGATGTGGTCTTGGATGTCTTGCGAGAGCAGCTTGTCAACACGTTTGGAACGCATCGTGAAATCACACGAGAGCTCAGACAAGTAGCAGCGACTCAGGGGCAGACTTACAGCCGTCTATCAGCACAAATATATAGAGCCATTGGATGGCCCACCAGGAGATTCCCTTTCATGAATGACACGTGCTCAGCGAATATTTATGGGTTGGACGTGTCTTTTCGAGCGCATAGCTAGCTTAAAAAGAGCATGGATTGTGTACAACCCCATATTCGCTGAGTAGGACCCATAAGCATCAACGGTCAGGATTGGACTAGCTTCAGGCTAGCTTAAGGCTTCAGACCGGAAGAGCTCCCGCCTTAGAGAAGATCCTACTTATAAGCGGGTGAGATCGTTCGCGCCAAGCCTCGGCCGAGATCCACCAAAGATAAGAGGCGGGCGAGAAGGCGCTGAGTCCACTCGACGCCAAAATCTAAGCAGTGAAGGTTCAACAGTAAAGGCGTCGAGTCCACTCGACGCCGCGTTGTGTGAGCTCCACTCACTCAACGTCGCGTTCAGCAGTAAAGGCGTCGAGACCACTCAACGCTGCGTTGAGTGGAGGCGAGAAGGTTCTCGGCTCAGGGTTCTCACCGAGTGGGGCCCAGATCCCAGGGTAAAATTACCTAATTGTCCTTGGGTAAAATTATATGCATACCCCTAGGGACTGCATTTAGTATTTAATAAACAGCGGGATTTGGCTATTGGCAGACCAGCTAGGGGTATTTCAGTAATTTCAGGTCAGCAAAAGGCTGTAAATAGACTCATAAGGGATCCTTAGAAGGTAAGTTTTCATTATTCCTTAACTCTCTAGTGCTTTCTGAGGAGCTCCCAGACCAGCTTTTGGCTTTGGAGGGGAAGCTCTCAAAGATCTTTCAGGTGTGAGGTGGGACCTCCCAGCTGAGGCTTTAGGGTCAGTTCTAGGTCCTTTACAACCAGTCGAGGGTCGGGGCTTAAGAGGAGTAGGTATTTGCTGCACCACTATTTTTTGAACTCTCATTGAGGTCATTTTTGGCTTCAACACCAAGGATTCAAAGTCTACCAGATGGATGTGAAATCAGCCTTCCTGAATGGGGACTTATAAGAAGAGGACTATATTGAATAACCTCCAGGTTTTGTTGATTCTAACTCACCTGATTTTGTTTATAGACTTAGAAAAGCTCTATATGGGTTGAAGCAAGCCCCTAGAGTATGGTATGAGACCTTGTCTAGCTTACTCATTGAGAACAAATTCTCAAGGGGGAAGATAGACAAGACCCTATTCTAAAGGGAATCTAAGGGCAAGATCATCCTAGTCCAGATATATGTTGATGATATTATATTTGGATCTACTAATGACAACCTTTGCAGGAAGTTTGATAAACTTATGCAAGGAAAGTATGAGATGAGCAATATGGGTGAGCTCAAGTTTTTATTGGAAATCTAAGTTATACAGACAAATGATGGCTTGTCCATATCCCAGTCCAAGTTCACCAGGGAGTTGATTAAAAAATATGGTATGGAGAATGCCTCCACCATGAAAACTCCCATGGGGTCAAGTATGCCTATAGGCAAAGATGAAACAGGGAAATCTGTTGATGAGACTTTGTATAGAGGGATAATTGGCTCCCTTTTATATCTCACTGTTAGTAGGCCTCATGTATATTACATGTGTCTGTGCAAAGTATCAGGTCTGCCCTAAAGAATCTCACTACACTACTGCAAAGAGGATCTTGAGATATTTTAAGGGCACACCAGATCTTGGCCTATGGTACCCTAGAAATAGGGATTCTAAAATAATAGGCTATTCAGATGCAGATTTTGCAGACTGCAAAGAGAATAAAAAAAGTACCTCAGGATCCTGTCAATTCTGAGGTGGGAGACTAGTATCTTGGAGCAGCAAGAAGCAAAATAGTATAGCAATCTCAACTATAGAGTCAGAGTATATATCAGTAGGTAGCTGTTGTGCTCACTTATTATGGATCCAGCATCAGCTCCAAGATTACAACCTCCAGATAAGTATAACTCCTCTATTTTGTGATTCTACTAGTGTTATTTATATTGCTAGGAATCCTGTCTCACACAGCAGGACTAAGCACATAGAAATTAGGTATCATTTTATTAGGGAACATGTGGAAAAGGAAGACATCAGCATAGAGTTTGTCCCCATAAATAAGAAAGTGGCTGATATATTTACTAAGCCACTAGATGAAGCAAAGTTCAACACCTTCAAGTTTGAGTTGGGTATGTTGAACATAACAGAGCTTCAGTTAATCCCTAGGATATTTTTGGTGCAGGATTTGTTCTTCTTGTAGGTGATGAAGACTAAAGTGGCAATGGAGACAAAAGTGTCTATCAGGAACATTATGATAGAAGATGCTCCTATTGAGGGGGAGCAAGTACAGTAGTTGCAGGAGCACTATCTGCCTCTTGAAGAGAGGAAGCTGGTAGCTGCATCAATGGTATCATCTACAATCAGCTAAGGGAAAAGACAATCAAGGCAGAACAGCTCCTCCTTGACTATTCAGAAGTCAAAAGGGGGGAGAAGAGATGGATCAAGTAGCATCAAAGGTTGATCAAGTAATCAAGTTCATCAAAGAGAAAAGAAGATGATCAATGTCATGCAGCAAATGCATGGGGAGAAATAGATGTCCCCATACAGGGTAATGGGGTGAAGGTAATCAAGGCCTTCAAGTGGTAATGCATACCTTGCAGCAATTCAGGGGGAGTAGGTGATGCTCACCAGACAGGCAGGGAATGCAGTAATCTTCCTAAAACTGTTCTATCATTATATTATATTCTATTGTTGCATATGTTGTGCATGTCATTGACCAAGAAAGTTGAAAATAGGGGGAGATTGTTGGGTCCATTGATCCCAATGTCCCAGATTTGTAATAAGAAAAACAAGTCAATGACATACACATAGTTATATTTGATGTGTGTTTAAGTTCATGCATGCATGATAGTCCTTATCACATTGATTGGACAGGTGTACACAAAGAAGGATGCTGGAAAGGCAGGAAATTGCCTAAGTCCACAGACATTGAGTAAAGCCAATTCACTCAATGCTAGAGGTAAAGGAGAATGCCGACAAAGGATAGGTTTCTGGTTAAGTCCAGAAGAATTGAGTGAGGACAGCTCACTCAATGCTAGATGAGCTAAAGAGCTGATTCAGGTGTGGATAATCAAAGCCAAGATTTAACAAGCAAAAAGATAGACTAAGTCCACAGAAGTTGAGTGATGTCAACTCACTCAACGCCAGATAGCAAATTCGTTGAGTAAAGATGTCTCAGTCAAAGCCTTTTCACTCAATGCCAAAGGAAGGAAGAGTTGAGTCATGCTGCTGCACTCAAAGCCTAAGAAGAAACCGAAACTTGACTAAGTATAAAATCATTGAGTGAAGCTAGTTCACTCAACGCCCAGTCAAATGTTGAGGCAAAAGGAATATAGCATTGAGTACAGAAGCATTGAGACAACACACTCAATGCCTTCATACAATGCAGAATTGTTTCAAGTACAGAAGCGTTGAGACAAGCTCAAGCAGTCAAAGCTAGAAGGAGTGACAGGATTTGACTAAGTCCAGAAGTGTTGAGTGAAGCTTGTTCACTCAATGCCTAGTCAAAAGATGAGGCTAAGGCAGGAAGCATTGAGTGAAGTGAACACACTCAACGCCTCCATTCAGAAGAAAAGTTTATAAGTATAGAAGCGTTGAGTGAATCCAGTTCACTCAACGCCTCAGCAGTTGGTAGAGTTCAGAAGGAGCTAAGGCAAATGACGTTGAGTGAAGGCCAAGCACTCAATGCTCTCAATGTCATGGATGCAGAAAGAGCTGAAGAATAAGCTAAATCCAGAATCATTGAGTGAAACTAGTTCACTCAATGCACTCAATGCTTGGAGTGATTCTGTGAATTTGGCTAAGTCCAGAATGGCTGACATCAGCAAAAGTCAACAAAGTCGACGCAGTTCAAATTCTTTGCAGGAAAGCTGCAGTATGTCTTTAATGGTACCGACAGCCAGCTATTGTCATTTTCTACAAATGAAAGGTGGTAACTCATCCTTTTTAGGCTGGTCCCACAGTACGAAGAGTCGTTGATCAGCTGACTACAAAAGGATAAGATTGGCCGAAAGGAAAGAAGCTTTTAGGGTTTTCTGATTACGCATTGCGGCGAAACATCATCGTCTTCCTCGTCATTATTGACGAGCTTGAAGTTTTTGTTCTGATCAGTGAATCTGAAAGCGAGAGTTATCTATTGCAATCTACATCTACGACAGCGGGTTCTGAAGCAATTTTTGAGAAGGAAGAAGAAGAGGCAGATCAATCAAGTTCTATAAGAAAAGGTTGCTGATTGAAGAAGAATAAAACTGTCATCTCCATAATCTTCATCAGTAGAAGCTAGGGCTGAAATCTGCTCAGCCCAGGAAGAAGTGGACACAGAGTAATTACTTAGGTGTCAATTCAACACAATTAACCTTACATTCTCTTTGTAGGATCCTATCTAGAATCTGAGTTGTAAGCCTTTCTTTAAAGGCCGGGTGGTAGGATTCTGTGTAGAATCTGAGTTGTAGGCCTGTGTTATAAAGGCTGAGGTAGGATCCATTTTGGGATCTGAGGGTAAGGCTATCCTCCCAGCCTGAGTTATAGGGTCGTTGGCCTTAGATATGTGGTTGTTTAATCACTGAGTTGTAGAGCCTTGTGACTGATCAGTAGGTCTTGAAGGAGACTGAGTGGTCCTGCAGGATCGAGTTGTAAGCTCTTTGGAGCCGAGAAATTGGTGAAGTGCCTTGTCTAACAAGCTGTTAGAAAGGCGAAGAGGGATAGTGGACGTACCCATAATCTGGGGAACCACTATAAATATATGTGTCTTCTGTGTGTATGTCTTAAAAGCTAGAATAATCAAAACACTAAGCATAGTTTAATCGTGGTTAGGTCTAGATAATTTTAAAGAGACCTACAACCTATTCACCCCCTAAGTGTTAGCTGACCTAGAAAATAAAGTCTTTCAGGGCCTTTAATGGTCATGAACATAACTCCCAAAACTTGGATCTTCCATATAGAGGCCCCCAAAGCTCAATTCCACCCTTTCATCACCTTCAAAAGGCCTTAAGCAGTCAAAATTGACTCTTGGATCGCTGTAATCGATGGAGAATTGAGATCGGGGGAGGTTCGCCGGAAAACCCCAAAAACCATGGCCACCCGTCGGAGTAGCCGCATCCAAACCCGAAATAAGGCATGCTTCTCCTCCTCTCCCCTTATGCTAGCATCTTAGATCAATAGGTAATGAGTTCGAGCTCAATCGAGCCGAATTTCATTTTGAATTTCCATTGAAAAATCTTGAAAATCTTCCTCTCGGGTTCGTCGGAAACTGCCTCTCTGGCTGTCGTGTCGCCGCCCGACGATACCCACCACCTCTATAGAGGTGGTGGGGGTGGTGGTCGGCTGGGGAGGGGGCTAAATCACCAGAAAATGGCTTTGAAAACTGCTCCAGGTCGAGCAAATCCCGCCCCTTGGCTGAAGCTTGAAGACAAAATAACACCCCTTCATTATTTTTAATATATAAAATGTTATATATAATATATTATATTTACCTCTTATTACACACTTTTTGAACTACAAAAATAAGGCCTTTAGGGGCAGAACCATAAAATTTTCCCAACATGAAAAAAGTATCCCTTTGAGTCTACTTTAATTAAAAATTAAAATCAGGCCATTTAGAGCATTTGTGCTCCCTGTAAGGCACTTCTTGTGGGACTGGTCCTTAGGGTAGGACAGTCACTATTTCCCTAATAACTTTAAATTGGCTAAGGGGATTGACATGAAATTTGGGGCATGTAATAATATACAATTTATACACCTACAGTCAAAAAATGGAAATTTTTGGACAACATTTTCTTATGGTTTTAGGAAAAATGTGATTTTTCATAAAACTGAAATATTTTGGTGAAAATAATTATTTTAACCCCAAATTTTGGTGAGAGGTTCACTAAGGAGGTATAAGGCCCTGATAAAAATTTCAGATCCTTTGGACCCATGTAGGATGGTGAATCCCACTTGCAATTTGTCATTTTTTATGTGAAGTGGTGTACATTTAGCCAAAAAGGTGTATCTTGTGAATTTAATAAGTTTGGCTTGGTCAAATTAAATGAAATTTTTTACATGCAATTATTTAGTTAAAGTACACCTCCTCATGAAGTTTTAGAACATTTGGAGTAGATTTGCGCAGCAAATTAATTAATTAGTATTTTTGTTACGTAAATATATTAGTGAAATTGGGGTGACTAAAATAGTTGCAAAAATTATGAAACCTTGCCAATTGCAATTATTTAGTATTATAAACATTGGTTAAATTAGTTGGAATTTTTGAAAGTCATAATCTTAGGGTTGTAGTTATAATTAACATTTTTGCCCCTTCTATATTATTGAGATAATTGTGCTCAAATTAAATTATAAAATTATAATTTTTTGGAATAAAGAATTATTTACCATTTTTAACCTTCAGTAAGTTTTTTGGAATTATTTGATAAATATTTATAGTACTTCATGTATAACTTGACCTAGTGGATCAGATTTTGTTCATTAAAAATTAAATATCAAATATTATTTGAATGATGTGAAATTTGGTACAGAGCCATTATTACTTTGGATGATGTTAGGATAATTTTATCGTGTTAGTTTGATAACAGAAATTGACACTTCATGTTCAAAATCACATGTAGCAATAATTTGGGAAAATTATAATAATTACTGATTGTTTTAGGAAATTATAAATCTATAGAATTATGTCTAAGATCTCATGATAGGTCTCAGGAAATAATCTTAGGTCCTAGGATCAAGAATTTGGAGAACTCCTATTCATACACAGATACAAAATCATATGGTCTGCATTTAGCAATTTTGAAAAATTAGTGTTTTCAGCAGTTGTTGTTTTGGAGAGGTCATAAACCTAGTAACCATAGGAGTTAGTTTGGTTAAGGGTAGCATAACATTACTAAGTGCCTTGAGAAAGGGAACGACGAGTTTCAGCCCATCATAGTTCCTAGTACAGCTGCGAACCCTTTAGAGTGTAGACCTCTGGAAGTCCAAGGTTAACCATAAATCGCCAGGTATTTCGAAAGTTAGAAAAGAGTAGTCTGATAGGATTATAGTGTGTTATAGCAATCTTACCCATGTGTGGGTTGGAGTGATTTAGGACTTGTTAGTCCTACGAGTTGGAGGCTCGGGTGGTTGGTTGATATCAAGACGGGTTAGTCCTGCGAGCTAGGGGCTCGGGAGGGTATTGTTATAACTGGTTTGTGCTTATGTAGTGGTTCACTCGGTATTGGTTCAGTCGGCATACCGACAGAAGTATGATGACTCTGGTGCGGAGTGTGGACCATTGGGGAGACCGGTAGGATGTTTATACTGAGGTATGGAAGACTATGTACCCTAAGAGCACACCCGACCATGGAAGACTAGTATTTGCTAGCAAGATTACTCAAGGGCTTCGATGTTGTGTTCTTAGCATTGAGGCGTACGAGAGGTCTAGGCCTGGTAGTGTGTCTGGTCGCCTAGGAGTGGAGACACCCGCTCAACTACCACCGTGAGCCATGACGGTTGGTACCTCAGAGGTTGGCCACCTCCAAAAAAGTGGGGATGCATGAAAGGTCTGTGCACAGAGTCGTGTGTGTGAGTTACATAAATATTGCATTGCATAGCATGTCATAGCATACGCACTTGTAGATCCTCATCATATAAATTAGTATGGTTGTAAGACCCTCTTTTTTTCTACGCTGCCGGGTCTTATACAGATCCTTCCGGCATTAGTAATCACCAAAGAAGTACATGAAAGGAGACAATTAAGTTAAGTCCACAAATCACAATAGAGATATAAATGAGCATGAAAATCACAGCAAAGTCCACAGAGAAAAAGGTACTGAAATAGAATAGTAAAGTAGAAATATAAATGGGCTCATGCCTGGTACATCATGATCTCACTACAACACTCTCGCGGAAGCTAAGTAAAACTAACACTCACAGAGCCAGAAGCGGGTGCTCCCGTACTAGACTAGCCCACCTCCATGTGCACCGCACTCCGCTGGTGCTGCATCTCTTACTGCTGCTCCCTGTCTCCCATCCAGAGCCCCTGAAATGTTTGGTCCACCGACCGTTAGTCAAAAATACTAAGCCTGATTTCCCCCACCCCTCCCCCATTGGCTCCTAGGAACTGTGCGGGAGGAATGATAGGAAAGCTATGACGGTGGAGAGTAGACAAGAGCAGGTGACGGTGGTCCTAATCTAGCAGTTCTATAACAAGTAGAGCAGTAATAAAGGAAGAGTAAGGAGAACAAGCTATATTTAAAGGTATTTATTATTATTGGTATCTACCCATAACCCAATTTGTTATCATTACTCTTGAACTAGCTCTAATCTTATTAGACATTCCCTCTTCAGGGAAAGACGGTCCACCGTCGATCCCGAGCATAACTCTGCTCTTGCACAACCGGGCTCACACAAACTACCTTATTTTGATGACCCTATATATTCCAACCAGACCAGGTACACCAACTACCCTTTCCCGCACAAGTTCCAAATGTTTCTCTACTTTTATAATTTCTACTATGTGCAGACCAACTATCCTACAGGATGTGTATGAATGGTGATACTCCAAATAATCATCCAAATGGCCTAAGATTATTATTGGGGCTCTATCATGATACTTTATGAATAAATCCAGAAGGTTATAATTTTTCTAATTTATTTTGCATTTATTATATTTTCTATAAAATCAGGCATCATATGCTATTGAACACCAAGTACACTTCTATTACTAGGTATGGCCTTAAAAATATTATGATAATTTGTAGCATCAAAATAACAATAAATATCAAAAACCCAATTTTCCAAAAACGATTTAACCCTCAACAAATTATTGGATAAATGACCACAATATTATGATAAATAGGGAAAAATTAAACCAACCATCCAAAAATTATGAGAAAATTACTAGATGACAAATATGACCAAAAAAGGCTACTGACAAAGAATTATGATTTTTCAACTCCAATTGATCACATAAATGAATTATATTAAAATATTTAACAAGCGAGCACCTATGAAGGAGCCTATATGAAAATTCTTCCAATATTTTTATAAAAATTTTACAGCGCATGATTATGTCCTATATTATTCCCTGACCAAGTTTCACAATTTTCTAGTAAGCAAATAACCCTAAAATAATTATCTTCTGATTGAATCAAACCTAGGGTTTGTGAATGAAGTACTAAAATTATCAATCCAAAATTCACAATAAAATTTCTAGGGAATAACATCATCTAAATAAGTTTACTACCTAAGTTTCATGAGTATCCAAATTCATTTAAGCATATAGTTAAATATTGGACCAAAGGGCCCTAAACTATCCATAACTATTTAAAAGAGGGTATATGTTACTAAAAATCCAAAAACCACTTTCTAGAGCTCATTTTTACTCTAGGAATCACCAATCTAGTTCCAAGAGCATCCAAGGACATATAGCTCCATGTCCTTCACTAGGCCCCAAACTTCAACCCTAAATCCTATACTAGGGTCATTGGGCATATCCACTCCAAACCATTCAAAATCTCTTGAGGGGGTGCTTTAGAGGACTTTGAGGCAGTGGCCTAAGTTTCAACCCATTTGAATGAGGTTTAGCCACCCAACTCATCAAATACACACTTGCCCTAATTTACCCTTAAGGAACCAAATTTTGGTCACATCAATACCTAATCAAACCGACCCCAAATGGGCTGAGATTTTTACCAGAGTCATGTCATGACCCTAATGGTCATCCACCAAAATATTGGGTAGTTTTGAGGCCATTAGACCCCTTCATTAAATCATACATGATTTTTTAAAAGTTTTCTAAAACTGTAGAAAAATATATTCCAAAATTATAATTTTTGTATATGTCTGAGATATAGATGAGACTAACCTATGATCCAAATTTCAAGGCATTTGGATGAGTAGTTTGGTGAGGGCACACAAATTTGTGTCTGGTTAACCCTATGTATAGCTGGCACCATTTTGTGTGCTGTGGTCAGACCAGTAACCCAAATTGGTTGAAACCCATTTTAAAATAAGCTAGACTCAAAATGCTACAACTTTGAGGTTAACCATTTTTCCAAAAAGGCCTCTAAGTATTTTTAACAATTAAATCAAAACACTACCAAATATTGGACAGAAATGAAATATTAATGAATTAATAAAAATCATCAGCGGCACGAATCTTGGCGCAAGGATGGATGGTATCCCTTCATCGTTCCCAGCATGCCAACGGCCAGGATTGGCCTGTCCTAGGCAATGTTTGCCCGTGAATTCTCGGCCGGCCATCGCCACCATCACTTTCGTTAAGGTGGTGGCTGGCGATTCGCGGTAGTTGGCAGCCGGAGATGGCCGGAACAGTGAAATGTGGGTGGAAGAAAAAGCTTGAAAACCAAGCTCTCGGCCAGCTTGATCTAGGGCCAATTGGCCCCGAACCTTGCAGCCAATAGATGTGGATTTATCCACTGAGAAAGAGGAAGAGGATAGGACCTTCTGGGAGGACTGGAGTCTAGCCGATTGTCGGGTTGCCATTAATGGTGGTGGCACCTCTCAGTGCTCTACATCAACACTACCATAGGGCTCGACTGCTTCAGGGGAAGGTGGAAACAATTGCTCTCAACCTGGTGAAGCTTTTAAAAGCATCAGATTGAGGAGAGGATAGGTCTAGGCTTCAATGCCATTGATGGCCATGAGTGAAGGTTTTCGGCCAAGTGGTTGTTCAGTGCACTCAGCCACTGAAAGGGCCTGGAAATCCCCTTGATCTTCTCAGAACTGATGGGGGATATGAATCAAGCCATTTGAGATGAAGAGAGGAGGCCCCTTAGCCTTCCAAGCCATAAATAGCCATTTTTCTCTCATTCTCTCTCCTCCATTAAAGGGCAACTTGAGGTTTCTCTCTCCTATTCACCATTTCCAGCAAATGAATGGCAAATTGGGTAATTATAAACCTCATGAGGCTAGTGGGCCGCCTCAATTGGGCCTAGCCCAAGTGGATTGGGCTTGAGCTAGCCTTTTCTCCACTTTTTGGGCTTGGCTAACCCTAGCCATCTAAGCTCAGCCCTAGGCCATTTTGGGTGATGTGATTGACCCAATGGGGTGTATATGATCTCATTGACATCACCCTAGTCCACTTATGGCTTGGTGTAGCTCAATTAGGTTAACTTTGGGCAATTTGACCTAATTAGGGTTTGGGTTGACCCTTGGTCAACTTGACCTCTTTGGTTGACCCAAATGGGTGGTTAGTGACCCAATGGACCTCTTAAAGGATTAAGGATGTTATGGTGGGGTCATGGAGTCAAGTTGAAGCCCTAAAGTCAAATCTTAGGGTGGGTAATTGGAAATTACTATTTATGTACCAAGGTGGTTTTCACCTTCATGCCTTGGTTCACTTGATCTCTTGAGCTTCCTAGGGTTTTGTCATGACCTAGTCATGACAAAACCACTCTTAGGGGTCTAGTTTTTTTGGGATGTTACAAATCTTAATACATAAAAATAAAAATTTTGTCCCCGAAATTAAGGTTAGGCCTACGGGGTTTCTACTGAAGTAAAATCATGTAACATCCCAAGTAAATTTAGTTATATCTGACTCGAAGAGATCTGGGTACCTCTATTGCATCAGGTCCCGTGGCTCCCAGGTGTGCTCCTCCTGCCCATGATTCCTCCACAGGACCTTGACCAGCGAAACCTTCTTGCGTCGCAAGACCCTCAATGCTGTGTTATCGATCCTGACCGGCTCCATGCTGATTGATCAATCAGAAGCCACCGGTCCATCTATAGTGGAAATCAACTGCTCAGGTCATAGTAGAGCCCTCAGAAGTGAAGAGACGTGGAAGACATCGTGCAATCCCGCTAACTCTGGCGGTTGCTCCAGTTTGTAAGCCAAGGGGCCGATTCGCTCCAGGATCCTGTAAGGCCCCATGTATCTCGAACTGAGCTTCTTCCGCCCGCGTACCCACGAAACTCCATACATCAGTCGTATATTTAAGAAAACACGGTCTCCCGCCTGGAACTCCACCTGACGTTGTCGTGCGTCTTAGTACTTGGCCTATCTACTCTAGGCCTCCAACATCCTACCTCGGATCAATCTCACCTTAGCGTCTGTGTCCTCCATGAACTCCGAGTCGAGTGCCTTTGGATCCTCATCCTAGATCCAAGATAGTAGGATCCTACACCTCCGTCTGTACATTACCTCGTAAGGGGCCATGCATATGTTGGACTGATGACTATTATTGTAGGAGAACTCGATCAGCGGCAACAGTCTCTCCTAAGGCTCGCCGCGGTCGAAAATACATAAGCGCAGAAGATCCTCCAGTGTCCGGTTAGTGCGCTCTGTCTGTTCGTCTGTCTTAGGGTGGAAGGTTGTGCTGAACATCAACTGATAAGTAAGCTTGGACCGAACTCCACTCCTTGGATGTAAACCGTCCATCCCGATCTGACACGGTCGACCTGGGCACTCCTTGGTAGAGGACAAACTGCTCCATAAATCTCTGTACCAGATCACTGACCGGAGCGTCCTTCCTAACTTGAATGAACCTGGCCACCTTCATCAACCTGTCGACGATGACCCAGATCAAATTGTTCCCCGCATGATACTGAGGAAGTCCATGTATAATGTCCATGACTATGTCCTCAAACTTCCATTCCGGCATCGAAAGTGACTGCAATAATTCGGTCGAGCTCCTACACTCCGCCATCACAAGCTAGCAAGCCTCGCAATGCGTCACAAAGTATATGATATCCTTCTTCCTGCCCGGCCAATACATAGTCCTCTGTAGATCTGTTGTCATCATCGTGATCCCCGGGTGCACTGAATATCTGATGTAGTGAGCCTCGATCATGATATCCTCCTGAATTCAGCCTCCTGCCGGTATATAAACCTTGCCTCTAAAACATAACAGTCCATCTCTCAGAGAGTAATCCCCTATTGTGCCTTCCTCCAACTCCTCCAACGCCCTGAATATCGGCTCCATCCTCGCATCCAGCCTCTGCTTGTCCCTGATGCGATCCCGAATGTTGTCGGTGGTACTCATCGATGCCAAGTATTCCTCGTAAAGCTCTGAATCATCCTTGGATACCAGAGATGTCTGCATATCCTTCAACATCTACACCAGCTCCATAGCCATCAACTGAGGTCCTGCTCCTGATGTAGTGGCTCTCCGGCTCAGAGCGTCTGCTACCACATTGGCCTTCCCGAGGTAATAGTGCATGGTGTACTTATAGTCTGACAAAAACTCTAGCCAGCATCTCTATCGGATGTTCAGCTCCTTTTGTGTGTCCACGTACTTCAAAGTCTTGTGATCCGAGAAAATATCACAGTGAACACCGCAGAGATAGTGTCGCTAGATCTTCAGAGTGAATATAACTGTTCCCATCTCCAATTCTTGTACTAGGTAGTCTTGCTCATGTTTCTTCAACTGGTGGGAGGCGTAAGCTATCATGTGCCTGTTCTGCATCAGAATGGCACCCATCCCCTGATATGATACGTCTGTATAAACCTGAAATCCTTCCTTCCCAGATGGAAGGGTAAGGATATGGGCCGAGGTAAGCTGACCATTCAGCTCCAAGAAGGCAACCTCACACTATAGAATCCAAATAAATGGAGTCTCCTTCTTCGTCAGAGATGTGAGTGGGAGATCAATCCTGTAGAATACCTCTACGAACTTCCGGTAATAACCAGCAAGTCCTAGGAAACTCCTCACATCATAGGTCGTCTTCAGCGGTGGCCAATCTCGTACTGCCTGAACCTTTGCTGGATCCACTGCTAGTCCTGCTCCACTGATAATATGGCCCAAGAAAGCCACCTCCTTCAGCCAAAACTAGCACTTGCTGAACTTGGCATATAGACTATGCTCTCGGAGCCTCTCAAGAGTCAGTTCCAAATGGCACGCATGCTCCTCCTCGGTCCTCGAATAAATAAGGATGTCATCAATAAACACTATGACGAAGACGTCCAGATAGGCCTCTAATACCCAGTTCATCAAACTCATAAACGTGGATGGTGCATTCGTGATTCCGAAGGGCATCATGGTGAACTCATACAGCCCGTATCTACTGCTGAAAGCGGTCTTCGGGATGTCCTCCTCCTGAATCCGCAGCTGGTAATATCCTAACCTTAGATCCAGCTTCGAAAACCAGTGAGCTCCCTCCAACTTGTCAAACAGCTCATCAATCCTCGGCAGAGGATACGTGTTCCAGACCATTAGCCTATTCAATGCCCTGTAGTCAATGCATAATCAGAGTGTCCCATCCTTCTTCTTTATGAACGGCACCAGAGCTCCCCATGGCGAAGAGCTTGGCTAGACAAATTTGGCTTCAACTAGCTCCTACAACTGGCTTCGAAACTCCACCAACTCTTTCGAGGCCATCCGATAAGGAGCTCTGGATACCAGCTTAGCCCTCGATACGAGCTGTATTTGGAAATCCTTCTCTCGATTAGGCGATAATCCTGGCAACTTCTCCGGAAATACGTTAGCAAAGTCCCCTACCACCGGGATACTAGCAATGAAATCCTTGGCCTTGGCCATCTCAAACAACACCTGGTAGACCTCATCTCCCTACAGATGGGCCTTGATGGCTTGAATAGAAGAGAGTAGAAGGCGAGAAGCTAGGAAAATACCTTCGAAGGTCGGGTAAGTGTTATCGTATCTTAGCATGGCCCTTCTTGCTGGGCAATCAATCTGCGCATGGTTCCAGGTGAGCCGTGTCATGCCCAGGACGAGGTCAAAATCTAGCATCCTCAGGATCGTTGACGGGGCCTTGAAGGTTAAAACATCAATGGTCACTCCTAGAACGCACTTGGCCATAGACTGGATCTTTGTCCCGTTGGGGAGACGCACCCTCCTGATGACTACCTCAAAGCTCCCGATCTGGTCCAGGTCTCTGATAAACTCCTCCGAGACAAAGTTATGTGATGCTCACGTATTGAATAGGGTGTGGGAAGGCTTGCCACACACCATCACTACCCTGAGTTAGTTAAGTTTTTCCTCTTAAACATCTAGTTTCATATTCTTCCCTAATTCTACAGTTTTAGATCCATGTAATCTAGCTTCTAGAAAAGAAAGGAACTCTAAATCACCGACATACCTGTTATTACGATCTCTGGGTTCGGAGGCTGAGCCATATCCAAGGCATATACCTGCCCTCTATCCTGTCTGTGGTCAACACCCTGAAATCCACATCCTCGGTTGCATCCTCGACCACAAAACTGCCGTGCAGGTTGGGCATCCTCAAGTGTTGGTTGGGGTGCTTCCATCATGGGGCAGTTCCTCCTAATGTGCCCCGACTGGTTATACTAAAAGCATGTCGGTGCCTTTTCCACTGCCCTCGACATGTCCCGCATCTATAAAGGCTGAGGATCCAACACCACTGGGTTCCTCTTCTCCTGTCTGTCCTCCTAGCGGGGTTGATCCCCATTCCTCCTTTCCCCTATGATACGACCTCTGGGCTGGTCTCTCCTGCCACCAATCACTGAGTCATTAGTCATTCTCTTCTGTCCCTGGACTGTAAGCTGGTCTGCCTCTAGCTTCTTGGCCATCTCCAAGATCCTGGCCAAGCTCCGTCAGAAACGAAGAGTAGGGCTTGCCTCATGTCATCGAGAAGGCCCTTGTAGAACCTCTTCGCGTAGCCCGCGTCGTCCAGCTGATATGAGTCCGAAAAGCGGGCTAGATGTGTGAACTCCCGGTAGTATTCCAACACCGTCCTGCTGTCCTGCCTAAACTGTAGGAATATGTCCTCCAACTCATCCCTCGCCGATTGTGGTACAAAATGCTCCAATAGAGCTGCTCTGAACTCCTCCCAAGAAATGTCCGCGCAATCTACTCCAACGAAGGTGATGTCTAAAAGTGACTTCCACCATCTCTTCGCATGCGACTCCAAGAAGGAAACTGCCAAGACTACTGCCTCCTCCATCGGGCATCAAATCCCAGCCAGCATCTCATAAATAAAGTCCAGCCACTCCTCTGTATGGACTGCTGACTCTGTCCCGAGGTAGGATGGAGAAGAAAGCCCCTGAAAGACGCTCAACCAGTTAGCCCCGGTATTTGGTTGTTGAAAGTCTTGATTTCAAGAACAACTAATCACCTAGAGGGGGTGAATAGGTCCAATTTAAGAACTTAGGCAACTTATTGATTAAAATCACAGCACAGCAATCTTATCACAACCATTACCGGCACAGTACATAGCAATTTATAGTGGTTCCCCAATTAATGGTTACATCCACTTTCTCCTTTCGCTTATCTAGCAGTATACTAGATTCAGCCAAACTTCCTTCTATCTTTCTCAGATCCTCAGATTTTACAACTCAGAGCCCAACAGGCTCAAACAACTCAGGCGCAAGCCCTACCACTCAGATCACCAAGATCCTACAACTCAAGTTCCTCCCAAGAACTCTACCTCAGAGTGACTCCACACTCCTACAGCTCAGGAAATTCTGCCCTACCTCTGTGTGAATCCATACACCTACAACTCAGGCAACTCCTGCCCTACCTCAGCCTTTATAATATAGGCTTACAACTCAGGCCTTAGCCTTACCACTCAGATTCAAAATGAATCTTACACAGAAATATTCAAGATAATGAAATCCTGACACCAAAGAAATTCTTTGTGCCTGTCTACCTAGACCAAGCAGATGTTAGCCCTAACTTCGTCTTCACAGCAACAAGATGATACAATGATCTTGAAATGATGCTCGAATTGTTTTTGAATCAACTAGCAAATGAATCTGCTTCTTCTTCTTCAGTAATATCTCCCGATCTGGACTGAGCAGATTTCAGCCCTACCTTCTTCTTTGATCCAGCTAATTGATCTTCAGATTCTGGCTCGGCTTAGATTGAGAAGATAACTTTAACTAGGGTATGCTTAGGCTTATTCGTCTTGCTCAGAGGATTACTCTGAACCTGCTGGAGTGGATGTTGATTGCACCAGCAAACTCAGAAGCCCTTCAGATTTGATCTTGAGGTTCTTAGCTTTTGTAACAATGGCGAATGAAGACGACGAACTCCGCTTCTCATTTTTTCAGAAAGTTAATCAGAAATTAATCCAATAATCATTAATAGCTCTCGATCTCATCTGTTATTTATAATCCCATCACATTGGCGAGATGATCGACACGTGTCTCAGTTTTAACGGTGGTTAAAAACTCAACTTCATTAACTTGAGATCCACTATTGACTGACAACGACATTAATGTCAATTTGCATCGAATCTGAACTTTGTTGACTTTGCTGAGTCAGCGTCATTCTGGACTTAGCCAACATCAACTAACTTTTCTGAAATTCTGCGTTCGATGAACTTCAATCTCAGTTCGATAAACTCTGAGCTCGTCTTGACGAAACAGTGAAGCTAAGATCGACGAATCTCTCAGCTTAGTTCTTTCTTTAGGGGAAAGCTGAGGTCGATGAACTTCGAGCTCAGTTCGACGAAACCTGAACTCAACTTGACGAAACAGGGAAGTTGAGTTCGACGAATTCTCTCAGCCTAGTTATTTCTTCAGGTGAAGGCTGAGATCGACGAAATATGAACTCTGGTCGATGAAAGCTGAACTCAGATCGACGAATTCACTCAGCTCAGTTCTTTCTTCAGGTGAAGGCTAATATCGATGAAATTTGAACTCCGGTCGACGAAAGCTGAACTCAGATCGACGAATTCTCTCAACCCAGTTCTTTCTTTAGGTGAAGGCTGAGATCGACGAAATCTGAACTTCAGTCGACGAAATCTAAAATCCGGTCTACGATTTTGATAGCTGATGGTAAAAGCTGAGGTCGACGAACTCTGAACTTCGGTAGACGAAAGCTAAGCTCTGATCGACGAATGGTATACTCAGCGATTCTAGACTTAGAAATTTTCTGGATTCTTCACAGAAAGGCTATGACAGGATAACCTTGACTCAATGCTTCTAGCTATATGGTGTTAAGTGAGTTGAGCTCACTCAATGCTTCTGGACTTAGAAATTTTCTGGATTTGCAATACTGTCAGTTTTGTCTGTCTGCCTTCTCTCAGCACTATTAGCTGAATGGCGTTGAGTGAGACTGCCTCACTCAATGCTTTTGGACTTGGGTAGTTTTCTGAGTTTCTAGCTCAACCTTGAGTCCACCTATCATTGTCTCTTGAACTAGCTATCCAATCATTTTGACAAAGACTAACCTGTATGCATGAACATAATCATACATCAAATACAACTATGTCTATCTCATTGACACGTTTGACATCATCAAATCAGGGTCATTGGGATCAATGGACCCAACAATCTCCCCCTATTTGAAGATGTCAAAACCACTAATCAATTACATTAGTCAATGAGATACACATTACACAAGCAATAAAAGCATATTCATATTAAATTCAGTGAAATGAATTTTACCTACTCCCCCTGGATTACTGCAGGGTGAGTTACACCTTAGAGGATTACCTCTTAGCTTTATCCTTTCTTGCTTGATCAACCTCGTCTCCCTATGACTTTCTCCCTTTGTGTTTCTGCCATGAAGGAGCTTGATCCTTTCTGATAGTCATCTTCTATCTCTCCCCTTGAGCTTGATCAACCAAAGGTAAACATGACCTTTGTCTCTCAAGGTAAACATGACCACTATCTCTCCCCCTTTTTGACCTCTTCAGATAGTCAGGAAGGAGCTTCAGGTCTTTTTCCCCCCTTGTGTTCTCCCCCTAGCTGATGTAGATGAAGACAAGATTATAGTTGCCAATATGGCCCTTATACAGGGCTAATCGACTTGTATATCACTTGATACCACTTGATACCACTTGACAGCACTTGAAATTCAGTATCACTAGAAATTCTCTACACTACTTGAAAAGACAACTTGAAAGTCTCTAGTACTGCAGATGCTGATACCACTTGAGAAGAAGCATCTTCTCTCATCTTGCTTTCCACTAGGTCTGCAGCACCAGCAAAAAAGAACAAACCTGTACCAAGCATAATACCTTCGGGAGTACCTGAAGCTATTTTAAGTTCAACATACCCAAATCAATTTTGAAGGTGTTGAACTTGGCTTCATCTAGTGACTTAGTGAAAAAATCAGCCACTTGCTTGTCAGTGGAGACAAACTCTAGGCAAATGTCTTCTTTCTCAACATGCTCTCTAATAAAATGATACTTAATTTCTATGTGCTTAGTATTGTTATGTGAAATAGGATTCCTAACAATAAAAATTGCACTAATAGAATCATAATATAGAGGAGTTATACTTATCTTAATGTCATAGTCTTCAAGTTGATGTTGTATCCATAGTAATTGAGTACAGCAGCTACCTGATGCAATTTACTCTGACTCTGTAGTGGAGATAGTAACACTAGTCTTCTTCTTGCTGCTCCATGACACCAGTCTTCCACCTAGGAATTGGCATGTACTAGTGGTACTTTTCTTGTCTTCCTTGCAGCCTGCAAAATTTGTATTTGAAAATCCAATTAGCTCAAAATCTCTATTCCTAGGGTACCATAGACCAAGATCTGGTGTCCCCTTAAGATACTGTAAAATTCTCTTTGCATCAGAATAATGAGATTCTTTAGGGCATGCCTGATACCTAGCACAGACACATATAGCATACATGATGTCAGGCCAATTAGCAGTCAAGTATAGAAGGGAGCCAATTATCCCTCTATGCAAAGACTCATCAATAGGTTTCCCTATCTCATCTTTGCCTACAGGCATACTTGACCCCATTGGAGTTCTCATGGTGGAGGCATTCTCCATACCATATTTCTTAATTAACTCCCTTATGAACTTAGACTGGAATATGGACAAGCCATCATCAGTCTGTCTTACTTAGAGTCCCAAAAAGAATTTTAGCTCACCCATGCTGCTCATCTCAAACTTCCCTTGCATAAGTTTGGCAAACTTCCTACAAAGGTTATTTTCAGTAGATCCAAAGATAATGTCATCGACATATATCTGGACTAGGATGACCTTGCCCTTAGATTCCCATACCAATAGGGTATTATCTATTTTCCCCCTTGAGAATTTATTCTCAATGAGGAAAGTAGACAATATTTCATACCATGCTTTAGGGGCTTTCTTCAACCCATATAGAGCTTTCTTAAGCTTATAAACAAAATTAAGAAAGTGAGGATCTACAAAACCTAGTGGTAGATCCATATATACTTCCTCTTTTAAGTCTACATTCAAGAATGCTGACTTCACATCCATCTGGAAGACTTTGAATCCTTGATAGGCAGCAAAAGCAAGGAATAACCTTATTGCTTACATCCTTGCTACTAGGACAAATGTCTGGTCAAAATCTATTCTTTCTTCTTGCATATATCCTTTTGCCACAAATCTAGCCTTATTTTTTGCAATAATGTCATTCTCATCTAGCTCGTTCCTGTAGATCCATTTTGTTCCTATGACATTATGTCCCTTTGGTCTGGGAACCAACTTCTAGACTCTATACCTTTTGAACTGGTTCAGCTCTTCCAACATAGCTCCAATCCAGTAAGAGTCTTTGATAGCCTCTTCAAGCTTCTTGGGCTCTATTTGTGATAGGAAGCTTGAACATAGAGCAGTGTTAATGCCCTTGCTCCTTATCTGGATACCCTATCTTGCATCACCAATGATTTAGTGTGCTGGATGGTCCCTTAGATGTCTCTCAGCTGGAGGCATTCTTGCTTCAGCTTGCTGTTCTGCATTGTTTTCAGCTGGCTGAACTTTATTGTCTTCAGTAGGATGTACTGCATTGTCTTCAATTGACAGTTCTTCATCCTCAGCTTGTGAGTCTTGAGCTCCCCCTAGACAGCACCCATCTTCTTCTTCATCTTGTCCTACTAGATCCATTTCCTTGATGGTAAGCTTGTCCATCACATCCTTTAAACCTGCAGAATTAGAAGAGGTGCTTGGCAGCTCATAGTTAATTAGGTTTGACTCATCAAAGACAACATGAAATGATTCTTCTACAACTTGAGTAGTCAAGTTATAGATCCTATATGCCCTACTATTGTTGTTGTACCTAATAAATATCCCTTCTCAGGATTTGGCAGTAAACTTAGTCGCATAGGACTTACCATTATTGAGAACAAAGTACTTGCTACCAAAAATCCTGAAATAGGATAATTTTGGTTTTTTGCCTTTCAGAATCTTATGGGGAGTCTTCTTGTGGCTTTTGATGATGGAAGTCCTGTTAAGGACATGACATGCAGTGTTTACTGCCTCAGCCCAGAAATATTCTGGGAGTAATGTGTCACTTAATAAGGTTCTACCAGCCTCTATGATAGTTCTATTTTTCCTCTCAGTAATCCTATTTTGCTAGGGTGTTCTAGGAGAGGAGAACTCTTGATGAATCACAAGCCCTTCACAAAATCTTGTCATGCATTCAGACTGAAACTCAGTCTCATGGTCACTTCTGATTTTGACCACAGTACTGTTAAGTTCATTCTGAATTTGCCTAACAAATGTCTGGAAGACATCAGGGGTTTCAGATTTCTTCCTTAGAAAGAACACCCGGGCAAATCTGGAAAAATCATCAACAACCAAAAGGGTGTAGACTTTCCTACCTAGACTATGAACTGGTATAGGACCAAATAGATCCATATGTAGGAGGTATAAACACCTCACTGAGTCTTTGGCACCAAGGCATTGGAAGGAGGTCCTGGTCTGCTTGCCCTTTTGGCATGCTGAGCAGATACCCTCCTTGATGCACTTAACCTTAGGATCATTTCTCACTAACACTTCACTAAAGATTTTGCCTATGGTCTTGTAATTCAGATGAGCTAGCCTCTTGTTTCATTGGACACAATATGAAGCTTTATCATATGCAACTAGGCATATAAGAGAGTCCTTAGTCTCACAAATAAAATTTAGACAATAGACATTTCCTCTCCTAGTGCCTGTCAAGATGACCCTTTGGTCACTTGACCTCCTAATTTGACACTCATCCTTGAGGAAAGAAATGTCATAGCCAAGATCACATAGTTGACTTATGCTTATCAGGTTATGTTGCAAACCTTTCACATAAGCTACTTGTGTGATAGTGATTATGCCATTAGATATCTTACAAAACCCTTTGGTTACTCCTCTTTCTGAACCACCAAATATGACTTTGGGTCCATTTTCAACTGGAGTGTACTCCTTCAGCATGCTCCTTGTTCCATTCATGTGCTTGGAACATCCACTGTCCAAGTACCATATAAGGGTATGGCCACTTGGACTTACCTGCAACAAATAAATCATCTTTTTTTAGGACCCCAATTTTTTATTGGGTCTTAGGTGCAGGTTAGACTGAAATTGAACATGCCTACCTGCAGCTCTTCTTACAGGTAAGCTGACATTATCTCTCTGGACACTCTTATTGTACCAGCAATCAATAGCATAGTGGCCCACTTTGCCACAACACCAGCACTCATAAATGTTGTACCTTCTTTTAAGGGCTGACTTTACAGCATAGCAGTCAGCAGCTCTCATTCCAGCAGGTACAACAGCCTTTTTCGTAAGTCATCCAACCACAGCGTGATTTGGGATTTGTCTGGTAGCAAAGGTACTAGGGATATCTTGGATCCTATCAGCAGCTGCCATTTTTTCATAGTGCAAGCTCCTGATAGCTTCAGATGTACCCAAGTCTGGTGTGCTGATAGACTTTCCATTAGTCCGATTGTGGACTAGCAGACTTTGAGAATGGGCTGCAGCCTTATTTTTGAGTGTTGGGGCTGGTACACCAAACACAAAAGGTCCAGGATGGGCCATTTTGATTTCTTCATGGGCTGCCTTGTAGGCACTAGCACCCTTGCCATTCCTAACACTATACTCCCAGTGACCATAAATGTTCTCATGGTCATACCTGTTAGATGGTAGCATAACTTTCCTGAAAGGAATGGAGGCTTGGAGGCTAGTGGCTGCACTGGAGCTTTGCCCTTCCTTTTGGAATAGGCAGCTCTAGTTCTCCCTTTGAAGCTTAACCCCTTCTTACCCTTTTGGGAGGAGAAGGTATCAATGAATGGTAATACTGAACATGGCTTTGAGAACTTAGCCACTAGCTGCTTCTTCTTTTGGAGTTTACCTTCAAGATTCCTAATGTGATCATTTTTAAGGTGATTGTGCCAATCTGAATAACATTGATGTTTTTCAGCTTGATGACTTAATTTATCTTCAGGTTCAGCATGTTTGCTGAGTCTGAAAGAGCCAGCTTCAGAGAGGCAATTTCCTCATCCTGTTTTTTGACTAGGAGCCTGCTTCTCTTCAGTGCATGCAGGACTTCACCATAATCATCAATCAATTAATTGACATCTCCTTCAGATTCAGAACCATCTTCATCTCTTGATGCAGAAGCTTCTGATTCTGGACTAGTTACATAATCTGACACAGAAGGTGTAGAATGTACCTTATTGGGGCCAGGCTACTCCTGGCTGAGTCCTTCCTCAGTCAAAGCCATTAGCCCAAGGCAATGGCTGACTTCTTCTCCTTCTTCAGATCTGGCAGTATCATCAGCTTCTCTAGTGATTGCAGCCAGCATCTCTAAGAAGTCTGCTTCTATAGATTCTTCTTCGACAGTAAATAGCCCAATGTAGGTTTCAGCTTCATCTACCGCTTCTGACTCTGATGATGAGGAGTCAGTCCAGATATTTTGCTTCTTGGCAATAAAGGACTTCTCCTTCTTTACCTTTTGCTGATGTTCCTTCTTTCCACCAGCATCCTTTATTTTGACAGGGTAATCAGCTATGACATGTCCTGGCTTGTTGCAACAATAACACATCACTTTAGAAGAAGTATGTTTACTTAGTTTAGAGCCATACCTGTCTTCTTTAGAGAATTTCTTCTTGTCCTTGTAGTAATCTTCCTTGGGATAAGAAGAAGAGGATGGTCTGCTTCTTCATTGCCTCTTCTTCATAAATTTCTGAAATTTCCTAGAGAAGATAGCAAAGTCTTCATCAGAAATGTGGCAGTCTGATGTGCTGGTTTCTGAGCTTTCTGACTCAGAATGAGCAACTCTCCTTGGTGGAGAAGTAATCTTTCTCCTGCTCTTCCTTGTAGCTTCAGCTTTGAAGGCCACTAACTTGTCTTTGACTGTAGGCTTGCTGATTTTCTCCTCCTCCTTTCTAGCAGTCAGCTGTATTTCATAAGACTGGAGCTTTCCAAATAGGGTTGGTGGTGGAGTGTCTGCAAGCCTGGCTACTTCTCTGATGGCACAGATTTTTGTGTCCCGGTCTTTAGTTAAAGACCTGAGGAACTTGTCATTCAATTCATAAGTGCTGAAGACTCTGCCATATGTCATCTGCTCATTCACAATTCTGAAAAACCTCTCATAGCACTCAGCAATGACATCTGACTTGTCCTGCATGAAGCTTTTATACTCTTAATTGAGCATCGACTTCTTGTCCTCCCTCACTTCTTCAGTCCCCTCCATGTAGATAACAAGTGTGTCCCACATCTCCTTAGATGTCTTGCAGTGGACTAGGTTTTGGAAGGTTGAGTCATCTATGACACTAACAATAATGTTTTGTGCCCTTTTATCCAATATAGTTAAGATGATTTCATCTTTAGTCATCTTGGAATACTTCTTTAGAGTCTTTAGATTTGCATCAAGGACTGATGTCTTCATTAGGATGAAGGGTCCTTCCTGTACTGTGATGTATATCCTAGGATCATATTCTTCCATGAAAAGTCTGACCCTTTCCTTCTAGATGCCAAAGGTCTCCTTCCTGCAAAGAGGAAGTTTCATGGATCCAAGTTCTTTATGATTCTCACTTGAACCCATTTTGGCCTTCTAATAGCTGCCGCTGGAGATCAACACAGACTGTTAAGTCTATCTTGAGGAACCTACCTCTGATACAACTTGAAAATCTTGATTTCAAGAACAACTAATCACCTAGAGTTGGTGAATAGGTCCAATTTAAAAACTTAGGCAACTTATTGATTAAAATCGCAGCACAGGAATCTAATCACAACCAATACCAGCACAGTACACATCACAGTACACAACAATTTATAGTGGTTCCCCAATTGATAGGTACATCTACTTTCCCCCTTCGCATATCTAGCAGTATACTAAATTCGTCCAAACTTCCTTCTATCTTTCTCAGATCCTTAGATCTTACAGCTCAAGCCCAACCAGCTCTTACAACTAAGGCGCAAGACCTACCACTCAGATCACCAAGATCCTACAACTCAAGTTCTTCTCAAGAACTGTACCTCAGAGTGACTCCACACTCCTACAGCTCAGGCAATCCTGCCCTACCTCAGTGTGAATCCACACACCTACAACTCAGGCAACTCATGCCCTACCTCAGCCTTTATAACGCAGGCTTACAACTCAGGCCTTAGCCTTACCACTCAGATTCAAAATGAATCTTACACAGAAATATTCAAGATAATGAATTACAGACACCAGAGAAAATTCTCTGTGCCTGTTTACCTAGACCGAGCAGATGTCAGCCCTAACTTTGTCTTCACAGCAACAAGATGATGCAGCGATCTTGAAATGATGTCTGGCTTGTTCTGGAATCAACTAGCCGATGAATTTGCTTCTTCTTCTTCAGGAATATCTCCCGATCTGAACTGAGCAGATTTCAACACTTCCTTCTTCTTTGATCCAGTAAATTGATCTTCAGATTCTGGCTCGGCTTGGATCGAGAAGATAACTTCAGCTAGGGCATGCCTAGTCTGATTCGTCTCTCTCAGAGGATTACTCTGAACCTGCTGGAGTGGATGTTGATTTCACCAGCAAACTCAGAAGCCCTTCAGATTTGAACTTGAGGTTCTTGGCTTCTACAATAATGGTGGATGAAGATGACGAACTCCGCTTCTTGTTTTTTCAAAAAGTTAATCAGAAATTAATCCAATAATCATTAATAGATCTTGGTCTCATCTACTATTTATAATCCCGTCACATTGGCGAGATGATCGACACGTGTCTCAGTTTTTGCGGTGGTTAAAACCTCAGCTTCATTAACTTGAGATCCATTGTAGACTGACGGCGACGTAAATGTCGATTTGCATCGAATTTGAACTTTGTTGACTTGTTGACTTTGTTGAGTCAACATCATTCTGGACTTAGCCAAAATCAACTAACTTTTCTGAAATCCTGCGTTCGACGAACTTCAAGCTTAGCTCGACAAACTCTGAGCTCAGCTTGACGAAAGAGTGAGGCTGAGATCGACGAATATCTCAGCTCAGTTCTTTCTTCAGGTGAAAGCTGAGGTCGACGAACTTCGTGCTCAGTTCGACGAAACCTGAACTCAGCTTGACGAAACAAGGAAGCTGAGATCGACGAATTCTCTCAGCCCAGTTCTTTCTTCAAGTGAAGGCTGAGATCGACGAAATCTGAACTCTGGTCAATGAAAGCTGAGCTTAGATCGATGAATTCTCTCAGCCCAATTCTTTCTTCAGGTGAAGGCTGAGATCGACGAAATCTGAACTTCGGTTGACGAAAGCTGAACTCAGATCGACGAATTCTCTCAGCCTAGTTCATTCTTCAGGTGAAGGCTGAGATCGACGAAATCTGAACTCCGGTCAACGATTCTGATAGCTGAGTCCTTCTTATAGGTAAAAGCTGAGGTCGACGAACTCTGAACTCCGGTCGACGAAATTAAGCTCATTTCGACGAATGGTAGACTCAGCGATTCTAGACTTAGAAATTTTCTGGATTCTTCACAAAAAGGCTATGACAGTATAACCTTAACTCAACGCTTCTAGATGTATGGCGTTGACTGAGTTGAGCTCACTCAACGCTTCTGGACTTAAAAATTTTCTAGATTTGCAATACTGTCAGTTTTGACTGCCTACCTTCTCTCAGCATTATTAGCTGAATGGCGTTGAGTGAGCTTGCCTCACTCAACGCTTTTGGACTTGGGTAGTTTTCTGAGTTTCCAGCTTCACCTTGAGTCCACCGGTCATTGTCTCTTGAACTAGTTATCCAATCATTTTGACAAAGACTAACCTGTATGTATGAACTTAACCATATATCAAATACAACTATGTCTACCTCATTGACACGTTTGACATCATCAAATTAGGGTCATTGTGATCAATGGACCAAACATCTATGGAGCCAAAGCCTGCTGAGCCCTGAAGGCCTCCAGAATAGCTATCAGTGTCTATCCCATCTCCGTCTGCTGGAACGGAGTCGGATCCGGCGGGGGTGGAACCATGTTCTATGCTTGGGGCGTACCCTGCTGAGGGTTAGAGTTCGCCGAAGGCTATATGGAAAATTCCAATTGTTAGCTGATTTACAAATGGAACTAATGAAGAAGTGGACTTTTGCATGTGATTCCCCTTTTGGGCACACCATTGCTTCTACTACTAGTTTGTCATCAAACTAAGCTTGCGCGGGGTGGCCTAGTGTTTTGTAGACTTCTTCTCTTCGGATTGAGGTTAGCTCTGATACTAGTTTGTAAGACCCCTTTTTTGCTACGCTACCAGATCTTATGCCCAGAATCGTCATTTTGCGATGACACCAACACTCGGGGAGGTTGTCACTACTGAATGCCGATCCTGTCGGCATTAGTAATCACCAACGAAGTACATGAAAGGATACAATTAAGTCAAGTCCACAAATCACAATAGAGATATAAATGAGCATGAAAATCACAGCAAAGTCCACAGAGATAAATGTACTGAAATAGAATAGTAAAGTAGAAATATAAATGGGCTCATGCCCGGTACATCATGACCTCACTACAACACTCTCACAAAAGCTAAGTAAAACTAGCACTCACGGAGCCAGAAGTTAGTGCTCCCGTACTAGACTGGCCCACCTCAATGTGTACCGTATAATGTTGGTACTGCGACTCCTACTGCTGCTCCCTGTCTCCCACCCGAAGCCCCTAAAATGTTTGGTCCACCAATCGTTAGTCAAAAAGACTAAGCCTTATTTCCCCCACCCCTCCCCCAGTGGCTCCTAGGCACCGTGCGCGAGGAATGATAGGAAAGTTATGATGGTGGAGAGTAGACAAGAGCAGGTAATGGTGGTCCTAATCTAGCAGTTCTATAACAGGTAGAGAAGTAATAAAGGAAGAGTAAGGAGAACAAGCAATACTTAAAGGTAACCTTAATTTATAAGAATGTCCATACAAACTTATAAATTAAGAGGTCGTTTTGTAGGGCCTATCGTATAAAAAGTCTCATACCAATTTATACGATTGGGGTAGGGATTTAAATATAATAATGGCATGATATGCTATTTTATGCAAATTTACTGTTATGTTCATACAAGTGCAACACACACACACACGACTCCATACGCATAGACTTTTAGTTCCCCGGTTTTGGAAGCTAGCTTCACTCCTAGGAGCCTCCATGGTGGCAAACAGAGACAGTGGGTTGGGCTACCCCACTCCTAGGAAGGTGTCCACACTACCAGGCCTAGCCCTTATGTACGTCTCTGAAGGACACACCGGAGTCGCCACGTACTAATGCAGACAAATCCGTCAGTCTTTTCCTTGGCTAAGTGTAAACTATACCCGCTAAGTCATCGTATCAACGTCGGTGTGAACGACCGTCAAATACCGAAGACCCACCACCTTATGCACATGCAGCCATGAATTCCCGAACCATCGGCTCCCCGGACTAACCTATCTGTTACAACTACCTTCTGAGCATTCGGCTCGCCGGGCTAACTTGCCTATTTCCATAACCACCGAGCCTACCACTCGGACAACCCAACCAAGCTAACCTCCCGAGTCATTGGGGTGAGTGAAGGTGAAGCCCTAGTTTTACTAATTGGTCTTTAACATTTTAGTCTTACGGTTTAAGGTTAATCTTGGACTGCCTAGAGCATTCCCTGTGAAGGACTCTTGAGGGCACGAGGAACTACGGTGGGCTGAAGCCCAAAGTTCCCTTTTGCAAGGTATTTATTATTATTTGTATCTATCCATGACCCAATTTGTTATCATTACTCTTGAACTAGCTCAAATCTTTTTTAGACATTCCCTCTCCATGGAAGGACGACCCACCGTTGATCCCGAGCACAACTATGTCCTTGCGCAACCGGGCTCACACAAACTACCTTATTTTGGTGACCCTATATATTCTAACCAGACCAGGTACACTAACTACCCTTTCCCACACAAGTTTCAAATGCTTCTCTACTTTTACAATTTCTACTATGTGCAGACCAACTAGCCTACATGATGTGTATGAATGGTGATACTCCAAATAATTATCCAAATGGCCTAAGATTATTATTGGGGGTTTATCATGATACTTTATGAATAAATCCACAAGGTTATAATTTTCCTAATTTATTTGGCATTTATTATATTTTCTATAAAATCAAGCCTCATATTCTTTTGAACACTAAGTACACTTTTCTGACTAGGTATGACCTTAGAAAAATTATGACAAATTGGTAGCATCAAAATAACAGTAAATATCAAAAATACCAATTTTATAAAAAGGATCTGACCCTCAACAAATTATTGGATAAATAACTACAATATTATCATAAAAAGGGAAAAATTAAACCAACCATCCAAAAATTATGAGAAAATTACTAAATGACAAATATGACCAGAAAAGGCTACTGACCAAGAATTATGATTTTCCAACTCCAATTTATTATATAAATGAATTAGATTAAAATATTGAACAAACGAGCACTTATGAAGGAGCCTATATGAAAATTCTTCCAATATTTTTATAATAATTTTATAGAGCATGATTATGTGCTAAATTGTTCCTTAACTAAGTTTCACAATTTTCCAGTAAGCAAATAATCCTACAATAATTATCTTGTGATTGAATCAAACTTATAATTTGTGAATGAAGTACTAAAATTATAAATCCAAAATTTACAATAAAATTTCTAAGGAACAACATCATCTAAATAAGTTTACTGCCTAAGTTTCCTGAGTATCCAAATTCATTTAAACATGTAGTTAAATATTGGACCAAAGTACCCTAAACTATCCATAACTATTTAAAAGAGGGTATATGTTACTAAAAAACCTAAAACCACTTTCTAGAGCTCGTTTTTACCCTAGGAACTCACTAACCTAGTTCCAAGACCATCCAAGGACATATAGCTCCATGTTCATCACTATGCCCCAAACTTCAACCCTAAGGCCTATACTAGGGTCTTTGGGCATCTTCACCCCAACCCACTCAAAATCTCTTGAGGGGGTGCTTTAGAGGACTTTGAGGCAGTGGCCAAAGTTTCAACCATTTTGGATGAGGTTTGGTCACTCAACTCATCAAATACACACTTGCCCTAATTTACCCTAAAAGGACCAAATTTTGGTCACATCAATACCTAATTAAACCAACCCCAAATGGGCTGAGATTATTACCAAAGTCATGTCATGACCCTAATGGTCATCCACCAAAATATTGGGTGGTTTTGAGGTCATTAGACCCCATAATTAAATCATACATGATTTATTAAATGTTTTCTAAAACTATAGAAAAATATATTCCAAAATTCCCTTTTTGTATATGTCTGAGATATATATAAGACTAACCTATGATCCAAATTTCAAGGCATTTGGATGAGTAGTTTGGTGGGGGCACACAAATTTGTGTCTGGTTAACCCTAGGTATAGCTGGCACCATTTGGTGTGTTGTGGTCAAACTAGTGACTCAAATTGGTTGAAACTAATTTTAAAGTAAACTAGACTCAAAATGCTACAACTTTGATGTTAACTATTTTTCCAAAAAAGCCTCTAAGTATTTTTAACAATTAAATCAAAACACTGCCAAATATGTGAAAGAAATGAATATTAATGAATTAATAAAAATTATCAGCGGCACTAATCTTTGCGCAAGGATGGACGACATCCCTTCATCGTTCCCAGCATGCCAACGGTCGGGATTGGCCCATCCTGGGTGATGTTTTCCAGTGAATTCCCGGCCACCCACGCCTCCTCTCGGCCGGCCACCGCCACCACCACCTTCGTTGAGGTGGTGGCTGGCGATTCGCGGTAATTGGCCGACCAGAGGTGGCCGAAATAGTGAAATATGAGTAGAAGAAAAATCTTGAAAACCAAGCTCTCGACCAGCTTGATCTAGGGCCAATTGGCCCCAAACCTTGCGGCCAGTAGATGTGGATCTATCTACTGAGAAAGAGGAAGAGGATAGGACCTTCTAGGAGGGCTAGAGCCTAGCCGATTGTCGGGTTTCCATTGACGGTGGTGGCGCCGCTCAATGCTCAGCAACAACACTACCAGAGAGCTCGACTGCTTCAGGGGAAGAGTGGAAATGATTGCTCTCGACATGGTGAAGCTTTTAAAAGCATCGGATTGGGGAGAGGAGAGGTCTAGGCTTCAATGCCATTAATGGCCATGAGTGAATGTTTTCGGCCAAGTGGTGGTTTAGTGCGCCCAGCCACTGAAAGGGCCTGGAAAGCCCCTTAATCTTCTCAGAACTAATGGGGGAGATAAATCAAGCCATTGGAGATGAAGAGAGGAGGCCCCTTGGCCTTCCAAGCCATGAGTGGCCATTTTTCTCTTTTTATCTCTCCTCCATTAAAGGGCAACTTGAGGTTTCTCTCTCCTAGTCACCATTTCCAGCAAATGAATGGCAAATTGGGTAATTATAAACTTCATGAGGCTAGTGGGCCACCTTAATTTGGCCTAGCCCAAGTGGATTGGGCTTGAGCTAGCCTTTTCTCCACTTTTTGGGCTTGGCTAACCCTAGCCATCTAAGCCCAGCCCTAGGTCATTTTGGGTGATGTGACTGACCCAATGGGGTGTAGATGATCCCATTAACATCCCCCTAGTCCACTAGTGGCTTGGTGTAGCTTGATTAGGTCAACTTTGGGCAATTTGATCTAATTAGGGTTTGGGTTGACCCTTCGTTAACTTGACCTCTTTGGTTGACCCCAATGGGTGGTTAGTGACCCAATGGACCTCTTAAAGGGTTAGGGATGTTATGGTGGGGTCATGGAGTCAAGTTGAAGCCCTAAAGTCAAATACTAGGGTGGGTAATTTGAAATTACTATTTACAGACCAAGGTGGTTTTCACCTTCATGCCTTGGTTCACTTAGTCTCTTGAGCTTCCTAGGATTTTGTCATGACCTAGTCATAAAAAAATAACTCTTAGGAGTCTAGTTGTTTGAGGGATGTTACAATGAGCTCTTTTATATGATTAGTTACTTTTTGGAAACCTTAACTTATATGTTTGTATGAGCATTCATATAAACTAGAGTACGCTTTTGTGATGGTAGTGTAGTTGCCTTACTTTACTAGTTTTACTTAGCTCCTCTTACTGTATTTTTATGCTGCACTAATTGTTATTCTTCTTTATTGTTCATACTAATATAGAACTGCTAAAGAATTATATATAAATATATATACCACTATTATCTGCTTGTATATTCTATTACAATTGGTCCTCCACTTTCTTCCTCTCGCGTGGTACTTAGGAGTCGCGGGGGTGAGGCGGGGATGAAGCAGTTGAGTCTAGTTTGACTAACGGTCATTTCACCACATAATTTTAGGGACACATGGAGATGTCGCCGCAGTTCGACCAAGCGCAGCCAGAGATTGAGACACCAGGATCTGAGGAGACAAAGCAGCGCACTACTACTACTACCCGTCGTTAGGTTGATGGTCATATGGTTTAGCTTCCATATTGTTAGTTGAGAGAGAGAGATATTTATGATGTCTATATACTGGGCATAAGCCCTATTACTCTTTTATTTATATTGTGTGGACCTTTTGAATAGATGTTTATTATATTTATGATGTGATGTGTGGACTTACTTCTTCTTTTATTAGTTGTATGAATGATCGTGTTTGCCGGCAGGGTCACTGTCTTATAGTAGAAACTAACATGTAGTTGGTGTCATTGTAAGGCGACGGTCCTGGGCATAAAATCTCTCAACGGTCGTGCTCAATTCCCGGGAGAAGAGATTTTACCTATAAACATAATCAAGAGAGTTAGGATTAACAAAACCTAATGGTTGCTTAACATAGACTTCTTCCCTTAAGTCACCATTGAGAAAGACTGACTTCACATCCATCTGGTAGACTTTGAATCCCTTGTGGGCAGCATATGTAAGGAATAGTCTGATGGCTTCTAGCCTAGCTACTAGGGCAAAGGTTTGATCAAAATTAATACCTTCTTCTTATATATAACCCTTGGCCACCAGTCTAGCTTTATTCTTAATTATAACATTATTTTCATCAAGCTTGTTCCTGTAGATTTACTTGGTTCCAATGATGTTATGCCCTTGTAATCTAGGAACCAGCTTCCAGACCTTACATCTCTTGAACTGGTTCAGTTCCTCTTGCATTACCACAATCTAATATTGGTCTATATTAGAATCTTCAAATCTCTTGGGTTCAACCTGAGACAAAAAGCTGGAATACATTGCTATGTTCATGCTTTTGCTCCTTGTTGTAACCCCTTGACTGGCATCTCCAATTATCTGATGTCTGAGATGATCCTTTAAATGTCTAATTGATGGGGGCATTTTTCCTTCAGCATCTTGATCTTCAGTGGTTGGATTTCGTTGCACTTTATCCACATCATGTGTGCTAAGCTCTTCTTCTGGAATGCACACTTCTTCATCTTCATCTTGGGCGACAGGAGAACATGCCTTGAAGGATAATTTTTCCATCACTTGTTCCATACCTGTAGATCTAGATGAGGAGCTTGGTAGCTCATTGTTAATCATAGAAGACTCATCAAATACTACATTTATAGACACTTCCACAACTTGATTTTTCAAGTTGTAGACCCTATATGCTTTGTTATGATTGTTGTATCCAACAAATATCCCATCATAAGATTTGGCAGTAAACTTAGTTAGGTAAGATTTCCCATTATTGAGCACATAGCATTTGCTTCCAAGATCCTGCAATAGGCAAGGTTTGGTTTCCTAGCCTTCATTATCTCACAGGGAGTCTTCTTGTGATCTTTAGTGATAGAAGCTCTATTCAGGACATGATATGTAGTATTTACTGTCTCAGCCCAGAAGTATTCTGGTAGAGATGTGTCACTTATCAATGTCCTGCTAGATTCTATAAGAGTTCTATTTTTCCTCTCAGCAATCCCATTTAGCTGGGGTGTTCTTGGAGAAAAAAATTCTTGGTGAATCCCTTGTTCTTCACAGAACATTATCATGCCTTTATATTGGAATTCAGTGTCATGGTCACTTCTGATTTTGACCACAGTACTGTTTAATTAATTCTGAATTTTCTTGACAAAGGTCCTGAAGATATCAAAGGTTTCAGACTTTTTCTTAAAAAAGAAAACTCAAGCAAACCTAGAGAAGTCATCAACAATCACAAGAGTTTAGATTTTCCTACCTAGACTATGAACTAGCATAGGATCAAACAAGTCCATATACAGGAGGTATAAACACCTCATAGAGTCTTTGGCCCCAATGATCTTAAAAGAAGCTTTGGTTTGCTTGCCCTTTTGATATGCAGAGCAAATGTCCTCCTTGGTGCACTTCATTTTGGGATCATTTCTGACCAACTCTTCCTTGAAGAGCTTACTGATGGTATTATAGTTCAAATGGGCAAGTCTCTTGTGCTATTGAACACAGTATGAGACTTTCTAATTTGCAACTAGACATATAGGGGAGTCTTTACTTAAGCATAGAAAGTTTAAACAATAAACATTTCCACTCATAGTGTCTGTCAAGATGACCTCTTGGTTACTTGACCGCTTAATTTGATGTTCATCCTTATAGAATATATTGACATTGCCAAGATCACATAGTTGGCTTATGCTTATCAGGTTGTATTGCAACCCTTCCACATAAGCCACTTTTGAGATGGAGACTATGTCATTGGTAATCATACCATATCCCATTGTGACTCCTCTGTCTGAACCAACAAAGATTACTTTAGGTCCATTCTTCACTGGAGTGAAGTCCTTCAGGTGGCTTCTGATTCCAGTCATGTGCCTGGAACAACCACTGTCCAAGTACCATATAGGAGTATGAGCACTTGGAATATCCTGCAAAACATAATTTATGTTATCTTAAGACACCAATTTGTATTGGGTCCTTGGTTTTGGTTAGCTTGAAAATGAAAATGTCTTCCTACAGATTTTCTGACAGGAAGACTAGCACTTGCCCTGGGCACATTTGAATTAGATCAGAAATCTATGGCAAAATGACTCACTTTACCACAGCACGAACACTCATGGATATTGTATCTCCTCTTCTTAACTGCACTGGTGGACATGCCAACAACAATTTATTCAGAAGGGAGAGCAGTAGTCCTTTTCAAGTTTATCTCAGTAAGGATCTGACTGAAGGAAAGTCTGTCAGCAGATTTACTTGACTTACATTGAGTACCACTAACAACAGTTTTCTTTGCAGTAGACAAGCTGTTTATGGCATCAGTGATAATCAAGTCAGGCTTTCTGACTGACTTACCTATGGTCTGAGAGTTTGCTGGACGAGCTTGATCACAGGCCACTGCTTTTATTTTTGAGTGAGGGGGCTGGGGTAAAAAAAGACAAATGGTCCATAATGGGCCATCTGAATTTCCTTATGTGGGGCCTTAAAATCACTCATCTCGTTGTCATACCTTCCACTATAGCTGTGAACATTTTTGTTCACATTTGTGGAACTTCCATTCAACCAGTGACCATAGATACTTTCTAGGTCATACCTATTTGATGGTAACACTACTTTCTTAAAAGAGATGGGAGGCTGAATTTGAGCTTTGCCTTTCCTTTTGGAATGTCCAACCCTAGGGTTCCCCTTGAATCCCAAACCCCTCTTATCCTTTTGAGAGGTGAAGGAGTCTATCAGGGGCAACACTGTATTGGGCTTTGAATATGTAGTCACAATTCTTTTCTCCCTGCAGAGGTTCTCTTCAAGGTCCAAAATGATTGTGTTCTTGTAGCTGATGGTCCCAATCAGGATTATTGTGATAGCCTTCAGTTGGCTGACTTCCCTTATCTTCTGTTCTAGCAAAAATGCTGAGTCAGACTGAAGGGAAGCAGCTAGCTGTAGGTAGATGATCTTCTCAGCTTATTTCTTGGCAAACTTCTTCCTTCTCTTCAAAGCATCCAGAAGGGCACCATACTTGTCAATCAATTGATTGACATCTTACTCAGATTCTGACCCATCTTCATCACAAGATGAAGATGCATCAAATTGGGACTAGTCTCATAGTCTGAACCAGAAGAGGAGCTGGACAGTGAATATACCTTATATGGACCAGGCTGATTTTGGCTAGATTCTTCATCTGTCATGGTCATAAGACCATAACAGTCATTGTCATCTTCATCCACCTCAGCATCATTTTCTGAGTGTGATAGAGGGGCCCTAATGCCTATCCTTACAGCGGGATAGTCTTCTTCTTCATCATTAACGGCAGAAAACATCCCAATATAGGCTTCTTCTTCTTCAGAATCTGAAGAAGATGAGTCACTCTGACTCCAGCTCTTTTGATTCTTGGCAATGAAGTTCTTTTCCTTCTTGTCTTTGTGCTGGTGGTTCTTTTTCTCTCCAGTCTCCTTCCTCTTGACAGGACAATCAGCTATGACATGTGTTGGCTTGTTGCAGCAATAGCAAACAACTTTAGAAGAAAAATGGTTACTAGGCTTACAATTGTACATGTCTCCTTTGGAGAACTTCTTGTCAGGTTGGTGGTGATCCTTTTTATGATGAAACGGGGAGGATGGTTTGCTCCTCCACTATTTCCTCTTCATCATCTTCTGAAATTGCCTAGAGAAGGCAGTAAACTCTTCATCTGACATGTTGTTGTCTGAGGAGCTTAGTTCAGTGTTGTCTGAGTCAGCAGGCCTCCTTGGAGGAGAGGCAATCCTCTCTTTCTCTTCTTGGAGCCCTCAGCCTTGAAGGCCACAGTCTTCTCCTTGGCCTGTGATCTACTGATGGTCTCCTCCTCCTTTCTAGTAGATAACTGCATCTCATAGGAGAGCAGCTTTCGAAATAGTGTGTGCGGAGGAGTTTCAGGTAACTTTTCCACCTCCATAATGGCACAGATCTTGGTATCCCAGTTTCTTGTAAGTGATCTAAGGAACTTTTCATTCAGCTCATAATTGCTGAAAACTCTCCCATAGGTCCTCAGCTTATTCACTATTTTGAAGAATTTTTCATAGCAATTAACTGTGATGTCTTTCTTGGTCTGCCTGAAGGCTTCATATTCTTGATTAAGAAGACATTTCCTGTCATCCCTGACTTCTTCAATGCCTTTCATATAGACAACCAAGGTGTCCCACATTTCTTTGGAGGTCTTGTAGTGGACAAGGTTCTGGAAGGTTGAGTCATCAATGATACTCACTATTATGTTCTGTGCCCTCTTATTCATTATTTTGCTAATATGACCTCATCCTTGGTCATATCAGAGTATTTCTTAGGTGTCAGGACAGTTACATCCAGAATTGAGATCTTCATGGGGATGAAAGGTCCCTCTAGAAATGTTATAAAGATTCTAGGGTCAGATGCATCCATAAACAGCCTGACCCTTTCCTTCCAGATCCCAAAGCTCTCCTTCCTACAGATAGGAAACTTAATGGAGCCCAACTCCTTATGGTTCTCTCCTGAACCAATACGGATAAACTTATGCTACTCTTAGAGATCAAATCAGACGGTTAAGTCCTTCTTGAGTAACCTCCCTCTAATACTACTTGAAAGTCTTTAGCTTCAAGAGTAGCTAACACCTAGAGGGGGTGAATAGATTTTACATCTTTTTAATGTATTTTCCCTGTTCTTAATGTGTTGTGATTTACTTTTAGTTATCTTTCAAGATTACTCACACACACAAAAATTTATAGTGGTTCCCCAGATTATGGGTACATTCACTGTCCCTCCCACCTTTCTAACAGTTTGTTAGACAAGGCAACTTCTCCAACTCGGCTCAATGAGCTTATAACTCAAATCTCTCAGGATCTTTCAGACTCCTCCAAGTCCTGCAACTCAGGCACAAAGCCCTACCACTCAAAGATATAATCTCCTACCACTCAGGCCCTTTAGGCCCTACCTCAGACTTTAACTCAAAGTACTATAACTTAGGCCAAGAGGAAAGCCTTACCACTTAGAAAGAATGACTCTCCAACCTCAGATCTGAACTAGATCCTACCTCAGGCCAAAAGCCCTACCACTCAGATTCACAACTGAATCCTACAACATAGATCTACTTAAAAATCCTACACTAAACCTTTATAAGTTAGGCTTACACTAAGATCAAAATGATCCTACAGAAGAATAGTAGTTGGTTGATGATTATTGACACCAAAGCTAGAGTCTTTGTGTTTTTCTCCTTCTGAACAAAGTTTAACTTTGTCCTCCTTTCTTCATAGCTCCAAGAATGGTTCTTCAGGAAAGTTCAACTTGAGCTGTGAAATCACTGCAGCTAGTGTTTGCCTTTGATGCAACTTTTACCTCGGAATATTTACTCTGAACTTATTGTTGAAGATAAACAGCTAATTGTTTGCACTTTCAAATCAGTGACTTGAACAAATTTTTCAAGCTCTGTAACTTGGTCGAGAGGAAGACGATGAAGTTCAGATCTTTCCAAAAGTTAAGTTTAATTTCCCTGATCTGATTCCTTTTCTATTCCGCCGTCCAACAACTCTTTGAGCATCGGGACCACCAATAGTTGATAACTGCAACCTTGCTTTTGCATTAAATGCAGTACAATAGGCAAGCGACGTCTTTTGTTGTGTACTGTTCACTTCCCGTAACATTTGAATTTCTGCTGACGTCAGCACTAGTGGACTTATTCAAATTCAAACAATTCACCATAGGCGTTGAGTAAAGTCTTGTCACTCAACGTCAAAATACTTATTCAATTTTCTGAAAACATCATGCGTTGAGTGATCAGTCATCACTCAACGAATATAGATTTTTGTGGTCTAACTGATTAGGCGTTGAGTGAACCTTCATCACTCAACACATTTGGACTCAGCTGATTTTCTCTATATGGAGGCGTTGAGTGAGTTTTCTTCACTCAACGCTTTCTGCCTTAGCCTGTCATCTTGCTGAGGCATTGAGTAAACATTCTTCACTCAACGCTTCTGTACTTAATTGAATTTTCTCTTAAGTTGGTGTAGAGTGAACTGATAAGTAGGAATTAAATGTATTTTAAGAATAGTATTTAGTGTAATTTTAACATGAATATATAAATATTATTTTTATTTTAGTTAATAAATCTCTTATTTTATATTTTGGTTTACTAATTAAAGTTTTATTTATTCTGTAGTTTAATGTTACAGTCGCGCTCCTGACGTTGAAGAATGACAAATTTGATGGAGTTGGCGGTTAGACGAGCCAATTCGAGTTAATCCCCGCCATTGCCGTCGTTCGAGTTAATGCCCGCCATTCCCGTCGTTGGAATTAATGCCCGCCATCACCACCACCTTTGCATGGTTGCGCGCCTCATCAAAGCTGCACACAATACCATTGCCGTCATCTATTCCACCCTAATCCATCAACGTGAATTTCATTTACTGTTTCTCGCCGCCACCTTCCTCATGCATGCCGACGTGCCATTGCCGCCACCCATGCAACCCGGCTCCTTGCTCCCATGCAAATATCACGTCATCGTCATCCACCTAGTTTCATCTGCATAAATCAAATGCCCACATTCATTTTAATATTACACCAATTCATTTCCTAATCCAGCCATAATTAATTCACATTATTTTAAATATTCTGCCACCATTCATTTTGCCACCTTTACTTTCAACAAATACAAAACCGCCACCTCCATGATTAATTCAAGGACATCACCTTTACTAAATACAACCCATATACCTCTTCATATGCCCATTTATGTTAATCTCTTCATGTAAAACTCTTCATATGACTGCCATTCATCTACTTCATGTACAACCCGCCTCCATTTTAAATGATGAAATTAACTCTCATTCATTCCTCTGCCACTAGGCCGAATTCATGCATTCCCTTTTCTAATTTCTACTTGTGAGACTCATCACACCCCATCCCTCTTCCATTGAATCCATCATGCCACCTCCTCCTCTTCATATTCCTACTCCAATTTAAATTTAATGTGCTACCAACCTCTTCACAATCTCATGCAACCATTCATCTACCCACTTGAATGCTCCTCAACCCTTAATATTCATCTTCATTTCCTTTAAATAGTGGTCATATTCCATCTAATGCTTTCTCCCATTGCCCATTTGGGCATGTCATGTCTTCTTTTATCTTATTAGTTTTATTATGTCTTTATTTTATTTTATGAAGTGTAGTTATCTTCCATCTCATGTACCACTTTTATTTTATGTAATGAATATTTTTATTTCATTAATTTTCTTTCTTTTAATTCATGCACATTATTTTATGCTTAATAGTTAATAATATTTAGTTCTTGTTCATGCGAATGTTGAATGAAATTTTTGTTCTCTTTATAACCATTCTTTTTCTTCTTTGATTTATTTCTGATTTTTCATACGTCGAGTTCATATTCCGGTTATGAATTTCGATTAATATTTTCATACGCTAGTATCCGAGAGGATCATGCGTGCGAACTGATCGCTCAGGAATAAAAAGAGTTGATCGCAACCCTCAAGAGAGGATGCCAAAAATCTTCTAAATAAAAGTCAAATCCTATAGCGGGATTAACCTCGGTAAAGCGAGTATTAAGTTATCGATTAGAACGAGAGTTTGATCAATATTTTTAATCTCAGTTGGGCGTATTCCTCGAGAGAGGTGCGTTCATAAATTAGGAATCTCCAAGGTCAAGGATCGGATTAAGCGTTTATAAAATATCATTTATATTTCATTCAAAGGTTATTTTGATCAAGTTAAGATTTCTTATTTTCACATTTTAGTTTAAGTATAATTTCTCTAAATTTTCTTCCGATAAAATAATTGTTGTTTTCTCGAAGTAGAAGTACTCGATAGACCCAAGTTTTAATACGACCTTGATACTTTTCATATCCTATGCTATATTTTGATAGGTACACTTGCCTTAATCGAGTATAAATTGGAGAATATGATTTTCTCTATCATGAACTGTCTTAACTCAACGCTTTTGGACTTAGACAGAATTTCTGTCTACATCTTTTGTGACTTTGACATCATGTGCTCCACTCAACGCTTTGCTCATCTAGCGTAGATTGAGTTGTCCTTACTCGATGCTTCTGGACTTAGCCAGATTTTTGGGCAGATTCTTCTGTGGCTTTTTTTGCTTGAGTTTTACTCAATGCTTAAGGCTTTGGGCGTTGAGTGAACTGCCTTCACTCAACGCTTCTGGATTGAACCAGATTTCTGCCTTGGAAATCCCGAGGCTTTGACTGCCTAGTCTTTACTCAACGCTTCTGACTATCTGGCGTCGAATGAACTGCCTTTACTCAACGTCTGTGAATTTAAACAGATTTTTGCCTTGCCAACATCCCTTCTTGTGTCAACCTATCATTATTACTAATTCAACCTGTCTAATCAGTGTGACAAGTAACCACTTGTATACAAAAAATTATAGCATGCATCAGATACAAATATGTGTATACCATTATCCTGTATGCCTTCTTCAAATCTAGGACATTGTGATCAATGAACCCAACAATATTTTCACCAAAATAATATATACGTATGAGTACTTAATATGAACTTAAAAATATAAGGATCAATATTTCAAACTTATTTTGCTGAAAAATAAAAAAATTCTAGACTTAATTTTTCGTTGACTTTACCATCTAAAATTTACAATTATTTTTTTTGTTCAAAACAACTTGTGATATGTATACTATTTTATAAAAAATTCATTCATTTGTGCAACATTAAGACATCCAGAATTACCCTTTCAATTAAGAAAACACATTCCTTCACCTAGTGAGAGTGAGAGAGTGAGAGGGAGAGAGTGTGAGCGAAGAGTGGAGAGAGAGAGAGAGGAAAGAAAGGGGCAGCTGCAGAGAGAAAGGAAGAGAGAGAGAGAGGGGAGAGAGAGTGAGCATGCACACATCCACCATGTAAACATTTAATATAAGGCGATTGTTAACCACAACCCGAATTTGGCTTGTCGCACCCGAATGTTAAACGCAACCCGAAATGTTATCTGCAATCCGTTTTCTAGCTTGCCACAATCCGATTTCTAGCTTGCCACAACCCGATTTCTAGCTTGCACGCCTTTTCATCCTTCCTCGTTGGTGTCATCCGACATCTCTTACCTGATCAATACACTATGTTGCATCCTCCGGCTGGAAATGAATCCATCGATTCACTACTCTGCTTCAAAAAAAGAGATAAAACAGGACTACCATTTTTTTCCCGGCTACCCAGGTGCAAACAATTAAAGCCATTAAAATTGGAGCAACAAGAAACTCCTGCAACGGTCTAAAGGATAATAAATGTTATAAGGGAGATAATTAAACTTAAAAGTTATGTGAGAGATGAAATAGGGGAGGGGAGAGAGAGAGAGAGAAAGATCTTTTCTTTAAAGGTCCACCCATACCTCTGCGCCTATGTAGGTTTTGAACTAAAAGCGAAGGCAGAGAAGTACAGTGAAATTCCCTTGTACGTGAAGCAAAAAAGACGAGGAGGACGAGCCAGTGTTGAGGCTTTACTTAGTACCCACAAAGCTGAGGCCGGGGAAGCAAGGAGAGAGGAGCCCCATGTCTGGCTTTTCAATCCATGGTTGTGCCCTGCCCTGCCCGACTTTTCCACTCTCTCCCTACACGCCATGCTGGAAGAGGAGGAAGATGATCATGGTGCATGCATGGGTTTCAAGAGTCGCCGGAAAGCCCTTCTTTCCGATCAATCTCTCTGGATGGTGGTAAACTGCACCTTGATGCATGGGGGTGTTGCTATGTTGAGAGATGAGACTATGCAAGAGGAAGCTGGTGGGCGGCTTCAGTGGGAGGAAGGTGGCCGACTACTTCAGTGGAAGAAAGGAGGAAGAGACGTAGGGTTGCGGTTAACTTCAAAGAAAATATGTGTTTTTTTAATTTTGGGGTGCGATTATCCAATGACGGGTTGCGCTTAACAATTGCCTAATATAAACCATACCATTTTTATTAATATAAATCTTTATAAAATTATTATACATTATTAAATATCGTTAAAAAAAATTACAAGCGGCAGAGCGGCGTGGCCAGATTGAAGAGCGGCGGGAGCACCACAGTGCCAAAGCAATGCCGTGGTAATACATTATATAAAAGTTATGACTTATGTCAAAATTGTAAGAGTATTAAACATGCCCCTTTCTATTTATTACAACCTCTACCCATTCCAGCTCAAATTTGAGCATCCTTAGATTTCTTCAAACGCTTCACAAAATTTAATTCCTATACAAATATTTTAGTAATTGTTGATTGATTTTCAAAGCCTGCACATTTCACCTTACTCTCCAAATTAATGTTCAACTTCTACCGTCCCTCACACATTTTGGAAAACTTGTGGCAAATTGTATGGGATGCTAGAGATGACTGTCTCCGATCGTGATCAAATCTTTTAAAGCAATTTCAGAATGGAATTGTTCGCTCAACAAGGGACCCAGCTGAAATACTGCTCCGCTTACCATTTGTGCCCAGGCTCGACTCCTATTAGAGCTTTAATGGGACCCATTTGACACCGCTACAGGGCTGCAATCCGTACACCCCAACGCCTCTCCGGCCTGTTTCTTAGCAAACAACGCGTTGTTGACGCGGGGTTTCGAACCCGCAACTTTTGATGAGCAACCTTCAACAGCGCTCATCACCAACTGAGCTGCAACTCAGTTTACCGGTTGGCCCGCCCGATTCCCCGATTCTCGGGGTCAGCGGCCAGATCGGTCGAACCGGCCGGCCCGGCCCAATTATGAAAAGCTTGAGAAAGCTTAAAGTGCCAACAAATTAATATGATGATGCAATGGCAAAATTAATATGAAGGTGCAATCTCCCAAAAATCCATTATTTAGGTGCAATCGCTTCCTCACTCTTCACTTCCGCAACTTTAACTTCAAAGAAAATCTACTTCCCCGTTTCGTGTGATTTCAAGGAACCGCATTAATTTTCGTGTGATTTTGTGAAGCTAATGAGGAATGGCGACAGCATATTTGGCCTCAGTGCTTGCTTTGCTCACTCTTCTCCTGACGGCATATCTTCTGCGAGTGGAGGGGTCTATTGGCGTGAACTGGGGGATGCTTTCCACCCACAGGATGTCTCCTTCCGTAGTTGTAGATCTCATGAAGGACAATCGAATTGGTAAAGTGAAGCTCTTCGACACCAGCCCGGCGGTTCTTAGGGCGCTGATGGGGAGCAACATTGAAGTGATGGTTGGGATCCCGAATGAAATGCTGGGGCTTCTTAGCTCCTCCCCTGCCTCTGCCGACGTATGGATCAGTCAGAATGTCTCGAGATATGTGGTTAAAGGTGGAGTGAACATAAGGTATTTCTAGTCTTTTTTTAAAAGAAATTAATGTTGATCTTTAGATGCACCTTGCCTGATTTATTTGGGTGTTTAAGAGAGAAGGACGATTTGGGCTTCCTATTGTTGAACACTTTTTGATCTCTATCGCTATTTTTGATGTTCCGTTTGTATTTTATGAGATTGGAATTGTTGGTGGTAGGTTAATCAATGTAAAGAAACCTTTTGGCCTCCAAATGGTTGGCACAAGTTAAAATTCTTGGGGAAAATGGAAAAAAATTGTGTTATTATTATTGTGATATGAACAGGTTTAGCATTGAGATACTTATCGATGATAATATTAGTGTGTGGATAATGTCTATACACCTTATGCTGGGTATTGCGGAGAGATGCAGATGTTATTTTGAAGAGTCTTTCAATGAAAATTTTAAGTAAGAAAATATATTGGAGGATCCTAACGAACAAAGTATATTATAGACTTAGGATCATTTACCGAGACTACTTATCTTACTTTGCATAATTACAAGAGGCTGCATTTTTGCAAGAGGCTGCTTCCAACACTCGAACCCGTGATCTCAAGGTCACACAACAACACCTTTACTAAAAAATATATATTAAAGAAAAAAGAATTATGTGATTTGAGTATGTACAACAAATGATGAAAACTGAACCTGATAGAAAAGTAGATAGAATTAATGTCAAGGATTAGGTGGGGGAAGGGACAAACTCAAGGTAACATGAATGTGAGCTGCACAAGATGATTTTTTTCGTGTTTAGATTTTATATTTCAGACAACACTTGGTCTGAGTGAAAGAAATATGAGGATTCATTAAGTTGATGCCACATAGTTTGGATACAATTATTTCATTTATGATATTGCTATTATGGTATCCTTAAACTGAAAAATGTTGTTTTGATCTAATCCTCACAAATTCTATTTTAATGTTCTACTTAATGTGATTTTTCAGTTTTTGAGTTTTTTAGCCTATGCTGAGAATAATCTCATATTGAGAATTTAACATAGCCATGTGCACTTGAGATATAGATCCCGGACCTTTCCATCTCCAACCAATTGGTTTTAGGTTGGATGCTTGGATTCAAACATGGTATTAGAGGAGGCAAAGCTTAACGGCCCATTCCACATCACCCAATTACATATAATAATACTTTTGTTTGAGGCCAAAAATGCTATACATGAGGGGTGTGTGTATTGAGAATGGTCCTATATTGGGAATTTAACATAGCCTTGTGCACTTAATATATATCTTGAGCCTCCCCACCTCCGACCAACTGGTTTTAGGATGATTGGATTTTAAGAGTTAGAAACTTTCTTTTCAGTGTCACTTAAATTTTTTTAGAATGTATTAGATCCTGAAAGCTACTATAAACACACATATATATGCTTTTATGAATTTTTCATTAAGATGGTTGATTGGAAATATCAATCAATTTGTTTGTAGAGGGCAAGTAGGATTGTTTATGGAGAGAACATGGGAGGAGAGAGAGAACTAGGGATGGTTTGGCTCCACGGATTTTCCCCAAAGCCAATCTGCGCGGAGGCCTTCATTCGGTTGATTTCCGCGGAAAATACGTGAAAATCGAAGGCAGGAAGGATCCCCGCAGCCCAGGCGCAGCCCCGCCAAACGAGCCACGACTGAGCAGTGCGGTCCGCGTGAGTGCGCGGGATCCACTCCGCCAAATGCAGACCTAGCCTTTGATGTTTCCATACTTTTTAATCTTTATACTGGATAAGCAAGAAGGGACTGAAGTACGCGATCTTCTATTTTCATTTTCTTTTCTTGACCCCACACTTAAGGATTAGATGAAAGCTAGAAAAAAATACAGTTTGGCAACATATATTGGGCACGATTGTCAAGGGGTAGTATTTGAATAGTTTTGTAATGATCTTAGGATTTCTAGACTCTTTAAAGTTGACAAAAAACAAAGTTCTCAGGTTTGGTATCATGTGAAAGTATCACAACATGTTGAATATAATATTTGTAGAAAAAGGTGAAAACCTTGTATATACTTCTTGAATACCAAAATACAAGTATGAGTACAAATATATAGGAGAGAAGAGAGGAAAATTAAGCTATACAAACAATGTGGGACTAAACACTAACTCCTATATGTGCCTTAATAATGAACCAATACATCATGTTTTCCTAATATTCTCTAACACTCCCCCTCAAGCTAGAGCGTACAAGTCGTATGCACCAAGCTTGGATAAGAACTGATGATACATTTGTCGTGGTAAAGCCTTGGTGAGAATGTCGGCAACCTGCCCAGATGCAGGAACATGTTCCAGCTCTAATTTCTTTAATTGGACCTTTTCATAAAAGAAATGACAGTCAACCTTGATATGCTTGGTCCGCCCATGAAACACGAGATTCTTTGCGATGTGAATTGCAGCTTGGCTATCACAAAACAAGGTTGCAGGTGAGGGTAAGGTGACCCCCAAATCACCAAGTAGACCCTCAAGCCAGGTGAGTTCAGATACAACCGCCGCCATTGCACGATACTCAGCTTCAGCGAATGATCTAGCAACAACAGACTGCTTTTTGCTATGCCAAGTAATAAGATTACCCCCAAAGTAGGTACAAAAGCCTGTAGTAGAGCGGTGATCATCTAGGGAACCCGCATAATCCGCATCTGAGTATGCAACAAGAGATAGGGAGGAAGATGACTTATATACCAATCATTGTCCAGGAGCTGTCCTCAAATATCTGAGGATGCGTTTCACAGCCTCAAGATGAGAAGTGCGAGTGACGTACATAAATCTGCTAACAACTACAACGACAAATGAAATATCAGGTCTTGTGACAGTTAGGCAAATCAATTTTCCCACAAGGTGCCGATAATACTCAGGGTTCGTAAGCAGAGAATCCGAGTCAGACCCATGAGCACATAACTTGTGGTTGGCGTCCATCGGAGTTTCTACAGGTTTACACCCAGAATAGCCAACATCGTGTAGGAGATCAAGACAATACTTTCGTTGTGACAGAACAAGATCATCGGGTCGTCTTGCAACCTCAAGCCCAAGAAAGTACCTCAATCCTCCCAAATCCTTTGTCTGAAAAATGGAGTTCAAGTGTTGCTTAATTTTCTGTATCCCCGTGGTGTCGTCTCCAGTGATCAAGATATCATCCACATATACCAAGAGAATGATAGTCTCAGTTGATTGATGCCGAGTGAAAAGAGAGAAGTCGGTCGAGCTCCGCTTGAATCCAATATCGCGAACAATCTTACTAAACTTGTCAAATCAAGCCCGGGGAGACTGTTTGAGACCATAAATCGATTTCCGAAGAAGACATACACGAGACTCCCCCGTGGTCTCAAACCCGGGTGGTTGATGCATGTATACTGTCTCTTGAAGGTCGTCATTCAAAAAGGAATTCTTAATATCAAGCTGATGGAGAGGTCGGTTGTAACACCCCAAGTCGGTACAACTGGTTAGTCGACCTGAGATCGACGAAGATCGTCGAGTGGAGCAACACGGCCTGGGACACGGGCGTGTCTAAGGCCGTATCCTGCTGAGTACGATGTGGTGCCGTCAGGTCGACGAAAATGCATTCGACGATCCTCAGAGATGTCGAGTGTGGCACACGGCCTGTGACACGGGCGTGTCCAAGGCCGTGTTCTACTCTGTATACTCGAGTGTGGCGCAGGGCGGTCTCGAGTGTGACGCAGGGCAGTCTCGAGTGGGGCACACGGCCTGTGACACGGGCGTGTCCAGGGCCGTGTCCTATGAGTTTGACCAAATGATCTCGACGAAATGCACTCGACGATCCTCGAGAGGCAAGACATGTTGGGCACACGGCCTGTGACACAGGCGTGTCAAGGGCCGTGTCCTTCTCTGTGTTTGGCCAGGTCTGAGAGGATTGATTAACACGGGCTGGAAACGGGCGTGTCCGAAGCCGTGTCTAGGCACACGGCCTGTGACACGGGCGTGTCACAGGGCCGTGTCCTGGTCGGGTCAAGTCGGTTTCTTTGCCGCTTAAGGCACACGGGCGTGTCACATGTCGTGTTCAACCCAGGAAAGTGCTTTTCAGGGCGATTCGTGGCCGTTCATTTCCTTCAATTAGGATCCAACGGTCCAGAACTCTCCCTGCTGTATTAAGGCTGGGAGTTGAGGGATAAGCTCTCATTTCTCTCAAGCCTTTCTCTTTCTAAAGTGTTAGAGAGTGGGGAGAGCAAGGAAGGAGGGGGAGAAGGAATCCGGCTGCCGGTGGAGCTTTAGAGCCGCGAATCGCGAGCTGAGTCCAGCTCCGTGGAGGCAAGGCCGTTGCGGTGTTTTTCATCTGGCTAGTTTTCCATGACTCCAAAGAGATCGTCAAGGGTAACGATCTTTCTTCTTAGACACGTGAAATCCTTCTTTTGGCATGTGCATGGATTTCCCCCAACAAAAGGTGGATGATTGGGGGATTTCCCTTGGGTTGATTCTTGAAATCTCCAACAAGTCTTGCATATAGATCCGGAAATGTGTAGTACAGAATAGTCATGCTGTGTGAAACCCATCTGGACAGGTTGATCTGGATTAGTGATGTTTCATTTTGCGCACCAGAGAAAACTCCGCGTTTAAACGAATAGTTTGTGGAGTCGGTGGGTTGTGCCTATGAAGGGCAGTAACAGGAAATACTGGAGTGGAATTCCAGGAAAATACCCTCGTAAATCATGTGTTGTATGCTATGTTTGAGTTGAGTTTGGGTGCAGAAAGAGAGCTTCTGCTGAACCCGCCAAGCGACCGCGAGGAACGCTGACATTAGCTCCCCTTTTGGATTGTGAAATCAGTCCTTGGTGGACAGTGTGGCTATTGTGAGTTGCGAGCTCTTAAAAGGCTTAGTGCCGAACAGGAAAGGTGAAACCGACCCGCGCCTGCATATTGGCCATGAGTACTACGATATTCGGCGATGACATGACGACTTGAGCAACGGGTAATGGTGGAGCTGTACCTGCGTTATGTCAACTTGACAAGAGAGCGTCAAGCATTTGGGCTTTCGTCGGTGACACAATGAGAGTCTTAGACATGCACGCCATTAAGAATAAATGCTCAATACCGTTGGGTTTCGGACCTTGAACGGTGGTGGGACCCTGGTTTTCTGGTACACTAAGAATGTGCCCTGTGCACGGAGCGTCGGGCCGCGTGGCCGACGTTTGTGATATATTGATTGTGCGTGAGTACACATCTTGTGACATATCTGCTTGTGAAATGTTATGCTTGCAGGGAAGGAATACCACTGCCCCGGAAAAGGGGTAAGGTCGTTATAAATTGGTCAGCTGAATGCTGACCGTTGCCTTGTTTGCCACCATCATGGTGGGCTGTCCTTGTGCAGGTGCTAGAGAGCCGAGCGGGAAATAGAGGGCTGAAGCCCCTGTTGCTGCTGCTGCTGCTGGCCCTCGAAGGCTGAGCGAAAAACTTTATTATGTTCATGTGTGGCCGGCCTGCGCGCCGTTGTTTGTAATCCACATTTTTGAAGTTTAACTGTAAGGCCTTAAGACCAAACTTTTGTGTATTTGGTGTACATTCCTTCGGGATTATATATAAATGTGGTTGTTTATATATAGTGGACATTCGTGGCTATTGAGTTCAATATTAACTGTAATCTTCCGCTAGTATGCTTTGAGTTAGGATGCGAATATGTTTTGGTATTAACCTGTAACCTCGCCGCCTGTTTGTGACATATGGTGTGAGCCCCAGCCGGACCTTCTATTATATGTTATTTAACAGATGAGGTCGTTACAATTTGGTATCAGTTTGTCTCGGTCTTCCTCTTTCGAATTCGTGGTCGAATTCTTTTGTGCGGTGGCGAGCACGTGTAAGTGCGACCCGCTTTAACATTAATGAACTCAAGAATGTCCACTAAGGAATGCAAATACACCTGTTTGAGGAACCTGCGCGTTCCTATTTTGTTGTTATTGCTTGTGCATGGTCGCTAAAGTGTGTCTTGTTCACCTATAGGTGACTCGTAGTGGTGCTGGGCAGTCTGAGCCCTAGCGTTCTGATGAGAGTGCGACACCAACTGAGGTTCCTATACCTCCTCCTTCTGCGGAAACAGTACGCTTAGTTGCTGAGGCGTTGATTGCAATGATTCATGCACAACCTACTGGGCAGGCGCAGCCGGCATTGGTGCCAGAACGGGTTGGTGTAAGGCCAGAACCTGTTGAGGCTGTTGATCCTCGAGCAGCTGAACGACAGTTGAAGCAGTTTATGAGCTTCAATCCTCCTACGTTTACGGGTGTGAGATCCCCAACGCAGGCGGAAGATTGGTTGTCGCGCGTCAAGCGAATATTGACGGCGATAAGGACGGAGGAAGATCAGAAGGTCACCTTGGCCACCTTCTTGTTGGAAGGAGAGGCTCGGCTATGGTGGGACGAGATAGAGTTGCACCACTTAGCGGGCAGACAATTAACAGAAGTCTCGATTGAGGAGTTTTCACGACTATTCTTGGCAAAGCACCTGCCAGCAGCACAATGTATCGCCATGGAAAATGAGTTCCAGCGTTTATCGCAAAGCGAAAGTAATGTCGATACTTACTTGCATAAGTTTACATGGTTGGGACGCTATGCGGGGTTTATCTTCGCTGATGAACAACGTAAAAACCAATCGGTTCTACGAAGGGTTGCAGGATGAGTTGAGATTCTTTCTCTCAAGTTCTGTGAACCAGGGGTTTCAGGCGTTGGTGGATACGGCTTGTGCGTTGGAGAAGGATATGAAGCGGGTGCAAGGAAAAAATGGACCTGGCTGTGACAAAGTTCGAGTTCAAAGCGCCCCGTTCTGGAAAATCGAGCTACCAAAGAAAATGGGGCAAGAGATCCAAGTCTTCTGGATAGGCTCCTTCTACAGTTGGGTCGGGGGCAACTTCGAGGCCAGAGTCTCATACCTGCTATACATGTGGTAGAGTGGGGCATATAGCCCGTGAATGTCGGGTTGGTCCGCCAAAGGTGGAAAAGAAGACAAGAGCGTCATATGCTGATAAGGGAAAGACAATGGTGGAGTCCTCTGCATCCCAGACGCAGCTTCAAGTTTATAATCTTGGCCAGCAGGAGGCCATAAAGCAAAGTGACGTCGTCATAGATACGACCTAAGATATTGATTGCTTATTTTTCATATTTCATACCTTGTGTGTAGCTTATGTATGATGTGTTTGTCTTAGGCCTTGTCCTGATTCGGAACAATCCGACGAGAGCACTATTTGATACGGGTGCTTCACATTCATTTCTGTCTAAGGACTTCGTAGCACAAATCAGAGTACTTAGTCATGTGACGACAGATAGTGTAAAGGTGTTGTTACCAAACAGATGTGTGATGCGTGCGGATAGGACTTGCTACGTGGAAGTACAAATAGGAAGTCGGGATTTCTGCTTGAACGCATCTGTGCTACCGATATCGGAATTTGATGTGATTTTTGGTATGGACTGGCTCTCGGAGCAGCGTACCTTTATTGATTGCAATTCAAAGGAGATCACACTGGGCCAGAATACCGAGCTTGAGACTAAGTTCGCTGGTATGCGAGGAGTGAGCGGGATCTTGATGTCTGCTCTCCAATTCGTCAATGCTGTTCGGAAGGGTGCAGAGTTATTCTTCATGCTTATTCAGGCTGTTGAGCCAAAGGCCAGTGTGAGTGACGTTCCGATTGTATCGGAGTTTGCTGATGTGTTTCCTAAAGATCTTCCCGGGTTACCGAAGATCAGCGGGAGATCGACTTCACTATTGAGCTGGTGCCAGGTGCGAAACCTGTGGCCCGCTCGCCATATTGAGTAGCGCCGAAGGAGATGACAGAACTGAAAATTCAATTGCAAGAGTTGCTGGAATAAGAATACATACACCCAAGTATGTCACCTTAGAGCGCACCTGTTCTTTTTATGAAAAAGAAGGACGGTAGTCTACGGTTGTGTATCGATTATCGCGAATTGAATAAGATGACAGAAAAACAAGTATCCGATTCCACAGATAGATGACTTGTTCGATCAACTAGTGAGATCAACCGTCTATTCTAAACTGGACTTAAAATCTTATTACCAATTGAAGATTCGGGAATGTGATATTCCCAAGACAGCATTTGGAACACGCTACGGTCATTATGAGTTCACTATAATGCCGTTTGGGTTATGTAATGCGCCATCGGTGTTCATGGATATAATGCACCGAACGTTCCGAGAGTACTTGCACCTGTTTGTGATCGTCTTCATTAATGATATCTTGGTGTACTATCAATCTGAAGCTGACCATGCGAACCATTTATGGTTGGTGTTGCATACCCTGCGGAGAAATAAGCTCTATGCCAAGTTCTCAAAGTGTGAGTTTTGGCTGTCGTCAGTGATTTTTCTTGACCATGTGGTAAGTGGAGAGGGCATTGCGGTGGATCCGTCAAAGATAAGAGCCATACGGGAGTGGCCAACGTTGTCTTCGGTGGCCGAAGTCGGGAGTTTCCTTGAACTGGCAGACTACTACAGACGTTTTGTAGAAAACTTCTCACATATCGCTTTGACTCTTACCACATTAACGAGGAAGAATCAGAAGTTCGTTTGGACGTCGGAGTGCGCGCGAGCTTTTGAAGAGCTTAAGAGTTGTTTGACCACGACGCCTGTTTTAACATCGTCATGTGGTACAGACGGCTACGAGATTTATAGTGATGCTTTAGGGAGCGGCTTAGGCTGCGTTCTTCTTCAGTTTGGAAAGGTGATCGCTTATGGCTCACGCCAGCTGAAAGTGCATGAGCGAAACTATCCCGTCCACGACTTAGAGTTAGCGGCGGTGATTTTTGCACTGAAATTGTGGCGTCATTATCTATATGACGTAAAAGTGGATATATTTACGGACCATAAGAGCCTAAAGTACCTATTGGATCAGAAGGATCTCAATATGCGATAACGAAGGTGGATGAAGTTCCTCGGGGACTACACATTTGATATTCATTACACTCCCGGGAAGGGAAACGTGGTCACAGATGCCTTGAGTCGTAGGACTCCGTCACGGGCAAATTGGTTGCAGATGCATGATGAACGTCTGATTCAGGAGTTGGAAGCGTTAGAAATTTCTTGTGTTAACAAGAATTCCACAGCAAATGCATGCTTGAACTGCACGGAGGTACAATATAACCTTGCGGACAGAATTCGACGAGCAACCGAACTTGATGAAAGTCTGCAACGCTATGCGGTGGATGGGTCAAATGACCAATTCTCCTGGGATGACGACCTTTTACGGAAAGATGGTCGTTTGTGCATCCCAAGTATGAGTAAGCTAAAAGAAGAATTGATGTATGATGCTCACTTTACAAAATACTCAATTCACCCAGGGAGCACAAAAATGTACAAAGACATGAAAAAATTGTTCTGGTGGCCAGGGTTAAAGAAAGACATAACACATTATGTGGCTAAATGTCAAACATGTGTCTTAGTGAAAGCTGAATGCCAGAAGCCCGGAGGTTTCTTGAAGTCGTTACCTATTCTGGAATGGAAGTTTGATGATATTTCGATGGATTTCGTGTACGGTTTGCCGAGATCTCAACGCGGTAATGATTCGGTTTGGGTGATCGTAAACCGGTTGACTAAAGTGGCTCACTTCCTTCCGAACAAGAGGGACGATTCAGTGGAAGTTTTGGCGAAAGTTTATGTTGAGCAAATCGTACGGTTGCACGGTGTTCCCCGTAGCATCGTAAGTGATCGTGACGGGCGATTCACATCGAATGATTGGAGGCTAATCCATCGGTTGTTGTGAACAAATTTAACGTTCAGTACGACCTTTCATCCCCAAACGGATGGCCAGACTGAGAGGACCAACAGAACGATGGAGGACATGCTCCGAATGTGCGCCTTGAATTTTGGAAAGAGATGGGAAGATCATCTCTATATGGTAGAGTTTGCCTACAATAATAGCTACCAAGCTAGTATAAGTATGACACCGTTTGAAGCTTTGTATGGCCGGAAATGCCGTACACCATTAACTTGGGCGGAGACAGGCGAATCTAAATTATATAAGCGTAAGGAAGTCGAAGAAGCTAATTCGACGATACGCTCTATTCGGGAGAGGCTACTGATAGCCCAAGATAGACAAACAAAGTATTACAACGCTAAACACTGAAATGTTGAATTTGTGATTGACGATTGGGTATATTTGAAAACAATCCCTTCAAAGGCGTGTCCAGGATTCGGCGCTTGAAAAAGTTAAATCCGAGGTATCTTGGTCCGTTTGAAGTGGTGGAGCGAATTGGGGAAGCTGTCTATCGGCTAGCTCTTTCAGCAGAATTGAGTGGATTGCATGATGTGTTCCACATATCAGTGCTTCGAAAAGCCGTAAAAGATCCAGCTCAAGTGATTGCGAATGATCGCGTACCGGTCGAATTTGGGCTAACGACGAAGGTTAGGCCCATTCAGATCGAGGAAAAAGCCGATAAACAGTTGCAGAACAAGACAATCGGGATGGTCAAGGTCCGATGGGACAACTGCGGCCGTGATGAGCTAACATGGGAGCGTGAGGAGACCTGCGGGCTGAATATCCCGAGCTGTTTGTCTAAACTTGTATAGCAGTTTTGTTTTTTTGTTTTGGACAGAACATAAAATGTTGTAAACATTTGGATTGCTGTTTCCTGAGTACTGTATTCAAATTTCGGGACGAAATTTCTTGTAAGGAGGGGAGGATTGTAACACCCCAAGTCGGTACAACTGGTTAGTCGACCTGAGATCGACGAAGATTGTCGAGTGGAGCAACACGGCCTGGGAGACGGGCGTGTCCAAGGCCGTGTCCTGCTGAGTTCGACGTGGTGCTGTCAGGTCAACGAAAATGTATTCGACGATCCGTGGAGATGTCGAGTGTGGCACATGGCCTGTGACACGGGTGTGTCCAAGGCCGTGTCCTATTCTGTGTACTCGAGTGTAGCGCAAGGCGGTCTCGAGTGTGGCGCACGACGGTCTCGAGTGGGGCACACGGCCTGTGACACGGGCGTGTCCAGGGCCGTGTCCTATGAATTCGACGAAATGATCTCGACGAAATGCACTCGACGATACTCGAGAGACAAGACATGTTGGGCACAAGGCCTGTGACACGGGCGTGTCAAGGGTCGTGTCCTTCTTTGTGTTTGGCCAGGTCTTAGAGGATTGATGAACACGGGCTTGAAACGGGTGTGTCCGAAGCCGTGTCTAGGCACACGACCTGTGATACGGGCGTGCCATAAGGCCGTGTCCTGGTCGGGTCAAGTCGGTTTCTTTGCCGCTTAAGGCACACGGCCTGTGACACAGGCGTGTCACAAGCCGCGTGCAACCCAGGAAAGTGCTTTTCAGGGCGATTCATGGTCGTTCATTTCCTTCAATTAGGATCCAACGGTCCAGAACTCTCTCTGCTGTATTAAGGTCGGGAGTTGAGGGATAAGCTCTCATTTCTCTCAAGCCTTTCTCTTTCTAAAGTGTTAGAGAATGGGGAGAACAAGGAAGGAGGAGGAGGAGGAATCCGGCTGCCGGTGGAGCTTCAGAGCCCCGAATCGCGAGCCGAGTCCAGCTCCGTGGAGGCAAGACCGTTGCGGTGCTTTTCATCCGGCTAGTTTTCCATGGCTCCAAAGAGATCGTCAAGGGTAACGATCTTCCTTCTTGGACATGTGAAGTCCTTCTTTTGACATGCGCATGGATTTTCCCCACCAAAAGGTGGATGATTGAGAGATTTCCCTTGGGTTGATTCTTGAAATCCCCAACAAGTCTTGCATATAGATCCGAAAATGCGTAGTACGGAATAAACATGCTGTGTGAAGCCCATCTGGACAGGTTGGTCTGGATTGGTGATGTTTCATTTTACGCACCGGAGAAGACTCCGCGTTTAAACGAATTGTTTGTGGAGTCGGTGAGTTGTGCCTGTAAAGGGCAGTAACAGGAAGTACTGGAGTGAAATTTCAGGAAAATACCCTCGTAAGTCATGTGCTGTATGATATGTTTGGGTTGAGTTTGGGTGCAGAAAAAGAGCTTCTGCTGAACCCGCCAAGCGACCGCGAGGAACGCTGGCATTAGCTCCCCTTTTGGATTGTGAAGCCAGTCCTTGGTGGACAGTGTGGCTATTGTGAGCTGCGAGCTCTTAAAAGGATTAGTGCCGAACAGGAAAGGTGAAACCGACCCGCCCCTGCAGATTGGCCATAAGTACTACAGTATTCGGCGATAGCATGGCGACTTGAGCAACAGGTAATGGTGGAGTTGTACCTGCGTTATGTCGACTTGACAAGAGAGCGTCAAGCATTTGGGCTTTCGTCGGTGGCATATTGAGAGTCTTAGGCCTGCGCGCCATTAAGAATAAATGCTCAATACCGTTGGGTTTCAGACCTTGAACGGTGGTGGGATCCTGATTTCCGGTATACTAAGAATGTGCCCTGAGTGCACGGAGCGTCGGGCCGCGTGGCTGACGTTTGTGATATATTGATTGTGCGTGAGTACACATCTTGTGATATATCTGCTTGTGAAATGCTATGCTTGCTGGGAATGAATACCATTGCCCCGGGAAAGGGGTGGGGTCATTATAAATTGGTCAGCTGAATGCTGACCGTTGTCTTGTTTGCCACCAACATGGTGAGCTGTCATTGTGCAGGTGCTGGAGAGCCGAGCGGGAAATAGAGGGCTGAAGCCCCTGTTGCTGCTGCTGGCCCTCGAAGGCTGAGCGAAAAACTTTATTATGTTCATGTGTGGCCGGCCTGCGCGCCGATGTTTGTAATCCATATTTTTGAAGTTTAACTGTAAGGCCTTCAGGTCAAACTTTTGTGTATTTGATGTGCATTCATTCGGGGTTATATATAAATGTGGTTGTTTATATATAGTGGACATTCTTGGCTATTGAGTTCAATATTAACTGTAATCTTCCGCTAGTATGCTCTGAGTTAGAATGCGAATATGTTTTGGTATTAACCTGTAACCTCGCCGCCTGTTTGTGGCATATGGTGTGAGGCCCCGGCCGGACCTTCTATTATACGTTATTTAACGGATGTGGTCGTTACACCAGTAGCGATGGACAGCCAAGGAGATCAGAACACGAACGGAATTCATCTTGGCAACAGGAGAGAAGGTTTCCTCATAGTCAAGCCCCTGCTGTTGGGTAAACCCACACGCCACAAGTTGGGCCTTGAGCCTATCAATTGTCCCATCCTGAGCATGCTTGATAGTAAACACCCACTTGCAACTGACACATTATTGGCCGGGAGGAGGAGGAACCATATCCCAAGTCTGGTTGGACCAAAGAGCAGTCATTTCCTCGTCCATGGTTGCGCGCCACCCTGGATGTAAAAGAGCCTCCTGCACGGAGTTATGAATAGAAATGGAGGAGAGGGAGAGAGCAAACTTGCGTAGAGATGGAGCAAGGCGATGCATAGAGACATAATTCGCCATGGGGTGAGCGGTAGAGGATGTTGTTGGATCGTCAGTCCGCGGGATAACACTGGTACAAAGAGGTTGTTGTAGAGCTCCAGAGACCGGGGAACGACGAGTGTAGACACGAATAAGGGGTGACTTGGATGGTGGAGGTGGAACATGTGCCGGAGGAGGAGTGGGAAGTAGTGGTGGTAAAGGAGACGTGACAGGAACAGTTGGTCGAGGAACTGGTGGGTGGAAAGGAGGAGCAATGTCACACGATGAATCATAAAATGGTTGAGCCTCCTGAAAGGTGATATAAGCAAAGATAATGATTTTGTCATGAGGCGAATAATAACACACAGTCTTTCTGTGCCCGAGAGTAACCTAGAAATATACACTTGCGGGCTCGGGGAGCAGACTTATCCGTGATTGGACCGAGAGTATGAACACAATAGGTACACCCGAACACACGAGACGTAGGAGCAAATGGGGAGTGGGATGAAAAGAGAAGGCTTAACGAAGTGGCATGATCGAGCACAGAAGAAGGCATGCGATTGATGAGATGACATGCCGTAGAGACTGCAAAGTTCCAAAAACGAGTAGGAACATGCAATTGGAGCATTAGGGATCGCGCCACATCAAGAAGATGACGATTCTTCCGCTCGACCACATCATTTTGTTGAGGCGTGTACACACAAGAGGTTTGATGTATGATACCGAACTCCGTACATAAGTTCGCAAATGTACGACTAGTGTATTCCTTTGCGTTATCCGTACGAATAACTTTTAGAGGAGAGACGAACTGTGTACGGATTTCATTCAGGAAGGCACAAAATGTAGAGGTAAGTTTTGTACGATCCCGAAGTAAGTACAACCATGTTAAGCGTGAGAAGTCATCAATAAATGTGACGAAATAACGATAACCAAACATACTGAGGGTTTTATAAGGGCCCCAAATATCAGAATGAACTAATGCAAATGGAGTATCACTCCGAGTACAATGAGGAGAAAAGGAAACACGATGTTGTTTGCCAAAGATACATGACTCATGATGCAACCTGCGATGCATCTTTTTATTTGTTATTTTTATCATACCTGTATTTTTCTCTTGTCGCGCATGTCTTCGCGCTTAGTTGAGATATTATGTTTTGTCGCGCATGTTATTAACGCTTTTGTTCAGATTGTATCGCTCACGCTTTCGCGCATGTTTTGTTTGGCTTGTTGGTGTGACTGGCCAACGAGACCCTAAATGCCTATGTCCGGTAATTTAGGGATAAGTTTATTTAGGGCAAGCAAATTTTAATTAACTATATATATTTTTTAATATATAATTTTCCTTCGCCGCAGCCGGCACTGCCATCAAATTTTTAATTCACATAGTCATTCCTCCTAAAGAAATCCAATTCCTATGCTATTTGAGTGGCTGCCAATAGCCAAATCAACCCTAAACTATCTCTTTAAAAGCAAACCCCTCCCCCTAACCCTAGGGAACTGGAAATAGAATTGAACCGAGACATTTCTCTCGGTTTGATTCCATCCAGCACCGCTCAGCCCGATACCCCTTTTCCTGCACCCTGCTCAACAGAATCGGCGCCTCTGCCGCTCCCTCCTTCACCCTCCAGTGCTGCCGGCGCCAAAGCCTCTCCTATCTGCCGTCAACCACGCCTCCTGCAGCTGCTGACGAAGCCGCCTGTAGCTTCCTTCGGCGGGTTTCACGACGCATCCGACGCCGATCTCCATTCCCCCTGAACATCGGCGCCTCCTTCCACAACTTCCACGGTCGGCTTCAGCAACCCCTCCGCCTAGCTTCATCCTCCAGTTTCCCGACGCCACCTCCCAGCTCTCGACGGGAACGGCTGGCCACGTCTCCAGTATTTCCCCTGGTTTGCCCGAATCATGGCTGGGATTTCTTAGCTGTTCCGGCCAGCCCAAGTCCAGGCAGCCCCGATCTCATCGTTGCAACTCCCCCATGGTATACCTCGCCCTTCTCCTACTCTCAATCTACGACTACTTTATTGTGCCGAAATTTAAATGAATAGGTAATTAAAAGAGCTTGCCCTAACGAACTTCATCACTTAATTATCGTTTATTTTCCATTGCCATGTTTGACCGCTTTCATATTCTGTGCCTATGGAACTGTGTTTTGTGACGTTACTACATTTGTGTGGTAGTCTTGCGTTCGCGAGTGACGCCTCGACCGTTTAGTTCGTTAGAAAAAACCCGCGAATGCCTCCCGCGCCATAAATATTTTGAAAGATCGCATTTATTATTTTGAAACCCACAACCCTAGGTTTAGGATCACATCAGTTTGGTGTGGCTGCTGGGATATCTCACTCCTATTGTGGGATAGCCGAGCGTTGTTCGTTTTTCGAGTTTTATGTTTTAAAAAAAAAAAACGTTTATCCATGGAATCAAGAGTGGAACAACTAGAGGGAAATTCAGGAGATATAGGTAAGCGAATGGAAGATATTATGGCCCCTGTCACCTCACTTACTCTCTCTGTGAAAGACACAAACCAAGTCATGATGGAATTGCGTATTACAGTTAACAATTTAGAAGCACAGTATCACTTAGGGGGTCCTGCTGCACAACCCCCTACTCCTCCTGCACGACCTTCTACACCTCCACCACCAGAACCCCAACTAGCCCATCAAGATAATAGGAATCCCTCTAGTTGGGATGCTGGTATTAAACTAGATGTTGGTGATTTTGAGGGCACACTAGAGCCTGAGGTGTGTCTTGATTGATGTGAACGACTTGAGCGATTCCTCAGCTGGAAGCGCACACCTGCCCACCAGCAGGTGGAGTATGCTACCCTAAAGCTGAAGGGCCCCGCGCTCACATGGTGGGGGCAAGTCGAGTGGATGCGATACACTATGGGACAACCACCTATCACCACCTGGGTTGAGTTCAAAGCTCAACTCAAGAGGAGGTACGTCCCCGCAGATTTCATGCAGACCTTGTATCGTAGGTATCACAACCTACGACAAGAAAAGTAAACTATCGACGAGTACACGAATGGGTTCTTAGTCCTCCAGTCACGCTTAGATCTGAATGAGGAAGACCACATGGTTGTGGCCCGTTATCTGAATGGGCTACGGTATGCGATACGAGACCAGTTAGAGCTTCATGATTTTCGGGACCTTGGAGAGATCTCCAGCCGAGCACGTCGAGTGGAGGCCCTCCAGAAGAGGACATCTAGTCAAAGGTCTACTGATGGACCTATGTCTACTGATAGACCCCCTTCGAGCACCACCACTACTACACCCACATCTGCTACTACTGATTCCCCACCTCTTGTCATTACTGGAGCCCCGACTCTTCACCCTGGCCCGTCCCGGGGTAAGGAGCCCATGGGAGCCCGACCCCATACTGGAGTGTTTCGATGCTTCAAGTGTATGGATCCCGAGCACAAATCTTCTCAGTGCCCGCGACGCTAGTTCGTTGCAGTGATTGATTCCACCACCGGGGGAGAACCCGAGTATGGGGTCTTCCTTAGTGACCCCCAGCCCGAGGCTGATAGTGTCATCGAGGTTGAGGGCGAGCAAGCAGAACACCTAGTCTGTGTTCTTCACTCTGGTTTGGTTACCTCTGGCGAGACCACTGAGCATGATCCTCGGAGAAAGGAAATTTTCCGCACTACCGCCCGCATTCAGGAGCATTTCTGTTCCATTATTATCGATAGCGGCAGTATGGAAAACTACGTGTCTCAGCGTATGGTGGAGAAGTTAGGACTTATGACGTGCCCCTTAGAGCAGCCGTACCACCTAGTCGGGGTTTGTAATCCTCTGACTATCCCCATTACTCATCGTTGTCAGGTCGAGTTCTCTATCGCGGATATCTATCGAGATTCAGTACTTTGCGACATCGCCCCCATCGATGTTTGCCACATACTTCTAGGATGACCATGACAGTATGACAGACATGTTCTGCATGATGGTGTGAGGAACTCCCATTCTTTTGATCACCATAGACGCAAGATTATACTTCTTCCCCAGAAGAATGATCCTGTTCCTAGAGCTCCTGGGAGGACCTCACTAGTAACTACGTCGCTGTCTTTAGTCTCCACTACACCACTCCTATTTAGTACTACGCTTCGGCCTGGGCCCTCGCTCTAGGAAGTGGCGTCTGATTTTCAAAAGTCATCTAGTTTGGGTGCTCTGGAAGTGCCACCTTTTATTGACTTCGTATTTGACGAGCACGCGTTTAGTCCGCATCGTTTGTCCTTGGTGGCAGTCGAGCACATTGAGGCACCTCACCTCGATCGTTTGAGGTTTGAGATTTTTAGGTCGAGTCGTACAAGGAGAGTTGAGATGACCCGTAGGTTTATATGCCTCATCGGGACACCCGTTTCCATGGGTTTTTGTGGAAGATCATAATCGATAGATTTGGGATCTGCTTAAAATGTTATGACTCGAGTGGGATTTTATCGGGTGACGTCAAAGCGATGGACGACCCTGGTCTAGCGGACGATCGTGAGCGTCTACCAAGCAAGAGGATGTTGCATCATGAATTACTGGTTCCACGGCTTGCTTCCATTTATTTCACGTTTCCCCCCACCACTTGTTTGCTACACACACCGCCTCTGTCATCCTCTGCAAGCTCTAATAATTACTATTTCTTTAAATGATTTGCTTAAAATTTGGCTAATGGATTCTGAGTTTGGGAATGAAAGGTTACTTCCAGGTTTGGGTCACAACTATGACACCAGCAGGACACCTATGCAGCTTCTCTCTGACCACCGTCTTGGACTTGATAGTGAATGGTTGCATTGCATTCTCGACGGGGTCGAGTTCTCTCAACCCCGAGGGAATTGATGCAACCTGCTGTGCAACTTTTTATTTGTTATTTTTATCATACCTGTAGTTTTCTCTTGCCGCGCATGTCTTCACGCTTAGTTGAGATATTATGTTTTGTCGTTCATGTTATTAGAGTTTTTGTTCAGATTGTATTGCGCACGCTTTCACGCATGTTTTGCTTGGCTCGTTGGTGTAACCGGCCAACGAGACCCTAAATGCCTAGGTCCCGTAATTTAGGGATAGGTTTATTTAGGGCAAGCAAATTTTAATTAACTATATATATTTTTTTAATATATAATTTTCCTTCGCCGCAGCCGGCACTGCCCTCAAATTTTTAATTCACATATCCATTCCTCCTAAAGAAATCCAATTCCTATGCTATTTGAGTGGCTGTCAATAGCCAAATCAACCCTAAATTACCTCTTTAAAAGCAAACCCCTCCCGATACCCCTTTTCCCGCACCCTGCTCGATGGAATCGGCGACGTCGCCGCTCCCTCCTTCGCCCTCCAGTGTTGTCGGCGCCAAAGCCTCTCCTAGCTGTCGTCAACCACGCCTCCTGCAGTTGCTGATAAAGCCGCCTGTAGCTTCCTTCGGCGGGTTTGACGACGCATCCGACGCCGATCTCCAGTCCCCCTGAACAGTGAACACCGACGCCTCCTTCCACAACTTCCATGGTCGGCTTCAGCAACCCCTCCGCCTAGCTTCATCCTCCAGTTGCCCGACGCCACCTCCCAGCTCTCGACGGGAACGACTGGCCACGTCTCCAGTATTTCCCCTGGTTTGCCCGAATCATGGCTGGGATTTCTTAGCTGTTCCGGCCAGCCCCAGTCCAGGCAGCCCCGATCTCATCGTTGCAACTCCCCCATGGTATACCTCGCCCTTCTCCTACTCTCAATCCACGACTACTTTATTGTGTCGACATTTAAATGAATAGGTAATTAAAAGAGCTTGTCCTAACCAACTTCATCGCTTAATTATCATTTATTTTCCATTGCCATGTTTGACCGCTTTCATATTTTGTGCCTGTGGAACTGTGTTTTGTGACGTTAGTACGTTACTACATTTGTGCGGTAGCCTTGCGTTTGCGAGCGACGCCTCGACCGTTTAGTTCGTTAGAAACAACCCGCGAATGCCTCCCGCTCCACAAATATTTTGAAAGATCACATTTATTATTTTGAAACCCACAGCCCTAGGTTTAGGATCACATCAACTCACAAGAGAACTCATGCAGAGAGACATCCGAAAGAGCTTTCTTGATAGTCTGGAGGGGAGCATGCCCGAGACGACGATACTAGTCGGTAGTGGAAACAGTAGAGAAGGCGGAAGGATGGACATCGAGGAGGTAGAGCCCATTTGACGGCTGTCCCTTACCAATGATATTCTGCGTGTTCCGATCCTGCACAACAAAGGTAGATGGTGAGAAAGTAACACAACAATTTAGGTCTTGTGTAAGGCGGCTAACGAAGAGTAGATTAAATGGGGAACCGGGAACATGAAGAGCAGAGGTCAGAGACAAAGTGGGTGTGAGGGGTATATCAACAACACCAGAAACGGGGGTGGTATCACCATTTGCCACCGTTATGAACTTGGGGTGAGCAGTCCTGGAGTATTGCGGAGGGCGTTGCGACGTGATGTGATGTGTGACGCCTGAGTCCACAATCCAGTGAGAGCTTTGTGACAGACAAAAAATACCTTCATTGGAAATAGAGGCGACAAAGCCAGACGAGCGGGAGAGCACCCCCTGCAGGTGTTGAAGCTGAGTGCGTAGAGCATCAATATCTGCCCTAGTAGAGGCAACCAAATCTGGGGCAGGAGCGACGGGAGGAGCAGGAGGATCAACCAGAGCAGCAACGACAAGATGTGGAGGCAGGCCGTGTTTGCGATAGCACGTGGCCTCAAGATGGCCATCTCGGACGCAATAGGTGCACTTAAACAGAGGTTTGCCAGACCGACCGCGACCTCGAGTCGCGGTACGACCTCCACGAGCTGAGGACCCCCGAGCAGGCGAGTTGATGAAGAGTGTTGTAGGAGCGCTGAGGAGAGAGTAATAGGAGTATTGGGAGGCGGGGTGACCTTCAGGAGCATAAAACATACATCAGATAAAGATGGTGTGTTTGTAGAGGAGATAATCTGGGCCCGAACACTGTGGAGGTGAGAGGGGACCCGAGACATCATCATAGCAATGCCGACAGCCTCTTTCTGGGCTCGCTGAGTAGTAAGATCGGTAGTGGGAGGCTGATGCTGGATCCAGGCCTCCACCAGGGTCTTGGCTTTAACCATAAAAGAGATCATATCACCGGGACCCCCGAGATCTAGATTTTGGAGATCCGAGATAATGTCAAACAGGTGTTGCAAACTATTCTGTCCCGAGTAGAACGAATGGAGTTTCTCCCACATGGCTTTCGCCGTGTCATGATACATCGTCATCCGATAGGGCTCAGTGTCCATAGAGTTAGCCAAGATTGGACACGACCATCATCGCGGAGCCACTCATCAGTGGGAGCGGTTAGAGTAACCTTTGTGAGGTGGTGTAGAAGACCTTTCGTCTGCAGAACGTGACGAACCGAGTGAACCCACTCGACAAAATTGCGCTTCCCACTGAGAGAGATAGTGGTAATGGGAAGTTCATCGCGATGCTCAGAATTGGGGGCCGCAACACGATCGGGAAGAACCAAGGAGGTGTTGGAGTTTTCGGATGCCATGAGACCACAACGGTTGGATGAGGGAAATAGCTGGGAGGGCAGCGAGTGGAAGCCGAAAATCAGACCGGGAGGAAGGAAACCGGGCGGCTAGAGAGAGTCCGTGCGGATAGCAAACTGCAGGAAAAAAAGCGCGGCAACAGACTGTGCAACACGACAAGCAGGCCGTAGTCAGGCGACGAGTTGCAAACCGCAAGAACTAGACCGGGCGGCTAGTTGCAACCCGCAAGAACTAGACCGGGCGGCTAGGGGCAGACCGCAAGCGAATAGAAAGTAGATCGGGCGGCTAAGAGCAGACCGCACCAAGACGCAGCCGCGGAGGATAGACACCAGTCCGTGTGGTTAGAAGCAACCCGCACCAGAGCGAAAAAGGAGTCCGCGCGAGTAGGTGAGCTAGTCGCGAAGTGAGGAGGGGTAAGGAGACCGCAGCGAGGAGTAAACCGCGCGGCAAGGAGACCGCAGTGGTTTGTACAGGAAGCCGGATAGAAGAAGAACCACGAGAAGCTGCCCGATAAATCAAGAGAAGTCGCAGCGGGTAGTAGTTGCAGCAGATAGAAAGAAACCCGTGATGGTTAGTAGACCAGTCCGTACGGGAAGGGGAGGGGGTGGGGCCCACGTGCGGAAGGCTATAAAGAGGCGTAGAAGAGAAGGAGTAGGTGGATCCGCGGGAGAAGAGATGGCGGAGGGTAGAAAGTGGAGAAACCGCAAAGCCGCGCGGTTAGGCAAGAGAACATACCGCCCGGTTAACAGGAGACCTGGCGGTTTGAGAAAAAAACAGGCTGGATCGATGACTCTGATACCATGTAGAGAAAGGTGAAGACCTTGTATATACTTCTTGAATACCAAAATACAAGTATGAGTACAAATATATAGGAGAGAAGAGAGGAAAACTAAGCTATACAAATAATGTGAGACTAAACACTAACTCCTATACGAGCCTTATTAATGGATCAATACATCATGCTTTCCTAATATTCTCTAACAATATTAAATATCTTTTTGTTGATTGCTCTATTTTAATTAAGATGTGATGTTTAAGTTTGTTAATATGCACAACATGACCTCATTGTGAGATGACGCATTATGACTACTAGCATTCTCCTAATCAATCTTGAATCAAAACCAGTGCTAATGGATTTTTATTAAGAATGCATGTGGGTGGAGTTAAACCGTTAAAATGAGGAATCCACATTTTACAGTTTGGATCGCACTATAGAAGAAATTGAATTTTCCTAGATTTCTAATATGAATTGATGATCAATGCACCAACGGCTCAGATTTTCATGCAATCTTGGTTTCCAGCATGTATAACGTTCATAGAAGACCAGTGACAAGATAAATAAAATAGAAGGTTTATACAGACCATATTGATGATGAATTTCACCTTGCCAGTGCTTTGAATATCTCAACAGATACAGTAGGAGCATAATCTTCTTCAGTTAGTTTGTGCATTTCCATTGATATCAACCATTTTCTTATTGCTAGCTGTCGACTTACATTTTATTATGTAATATTAGCATGCAATTTATGAAGGAGTGTTTTATTATTTGCAATCATATAGGAGAACGTCGTTGATCTCGCGCCAACCCGAGTACCCCATCAACACGCACTTTTAGGGAATCGAGCTATCCTATCACCCACATCCTCTCGCGCTCCAACCATCTGACACTTAGAAGCAACATTAGGGACTTTTCAGATCAAATGAGCAAGTTGATGAACATGATGCGAATTTTCACGATAACTCGCCACAACTGAAGTGCGACATCAAGAAGCCGAAATCCGACACCATGTAGACATTGCCACACTATCCAACATGCTAGCAACCCTACACTAGCTGTACAAGCATGTTGGGTACATTGGAAAATGTGTACCTGATTTGGAGAAGCCTCACTTAGCTCAATGATATACATCAATGTGTATTTGATGTTATTTTGAGTTTATATGTGCAGGTTAAGAATGTGCTAGAATGCAGGAAAAAGATTCTAAGTCCATGTGTCAACACCTGAGGAAGCTGTGTCGACACTTCAGTAAGATTGTGTCGACACTTGGAAATGGCTGTGTCGACACTTCAGTGAGTTTGTGTCGACACCGGTAGGCTGTGTCGACACACAGAGGCAGAGTCGACAACAACTGTGTCGACACCTGGAGGCAGTGTCGACACACGCTATGTTCTGAGTCTACATCAACTGTGTCGACACACAGGACTTGTGTCGACACACAGCTGAGTCTAGACCAAGTTGATTGCTGATGAATGGTGAAGTGTTTGCGTCGACACAAATAATCAGTGTCGACACATTCTCAAGATGCAGTGTCAAGAAGCTGTGTCGACATCAATGCAGCTATGTCGACACCAACAATGTCTGTGTCGACACTTAAGTCACTTGTGTCGACACATATTAACAGACTGTCTCGACACTTTATGAAAGTCAGTCTCGACGCTTTGCTGACAGAGTCAAAGACTCAAGAACTGTTTAAGGACTTGACAGCTGTGAGTTACAACAGGTGTACTGAAGCTGTCAGACTTGTCAGAAGTTAGTTAGAAACCGGATCGGCCGGTTACCATGGATGAAGTTTATATATATATATGGATTCAAAAGAAGGAAGATGAATTTGACACAACTAGCAAAACTATTGTGAGATTGATCTCTGATCAAGAAAGTACAAGTCACAAAGAAGAAGATTTTCGTGAGAAGATCTAAGAAGACGTTCTGAAGTAGTTATCTATTCAGATTCTGTCTAAGTTGAATTCAATCAAGAATCCAGAAGTATCTTCAATGAGTTTGGAGAGAGAGAGAGATCCAGCTAATTGAAGTCAAGAAGGAGACAATCACAGGTCTCTTAAGAAACAGATACTGAACTAATCTGTCAAGAAGATTCAGATCTATTTCTGAAATCTAAGGAGGAAACTGTCAGTCAGTTATATTCAAAGGAAATCAACCCAATTAAGTTCAGATTCAAGAAGCTTTGAAGAAAGCTAAGATCAAGTTGATTTCAACCATCAGCCTCTTCAAGAAGCTGATCAAGAAAGTTCTTATCCCTTCTCTCTCAACAGGGGTAAGAGATTATAAAATTCCTTATCAAATTCTGTAGGATCTATTCATAGATCTGAGTTGTAAACCTGTTTTATAAAGGCTGAGTGTAGGAGATTTGTTATCTGAGTGGTAGGGCTGTTTGTGCCTGAGTTGTAGGAGAATGTATTCTCTGAGTTGTAGGTCTTGTGGCAAGGCTGAGGTAGGGCTTGTTAGCCTGAGTTGTAGGAATGTGGAAACATTCTGAGTTGTAGGAATCCTTCTGGATTCTGAGCTGTAGAATCTGAAGATCTGAGATAAAGGAAGAAGTTAGGCCGAATCTAACATACTGCTGGATAGGTGAAGGGGGAAAGTGGATGTACCCAGACTTTGGGGAACCACTATAAATACTGTGTGCAATCTGTGAATTGTGTAGCTGTAGAATCTGTGATTGTGTGTGCTGAGTTTGCTGCAGAATTTTCTATTCTATATTACAGCATTGAAGTGATATTCTGTCTTAATTTTAAAATAAGAATTAGAACCTATTCACCCCCCCTCTAGGTGTTTAGGTAGTCTTGAAAGTAAAACTATCAAGTGGTATCAGAGAGAGGTTGCTCAAAGAAGGACTTAACAGTCTGAGTTAGATCCCTAAGGCAGAATCAAAAATCAAGAAAATGAGTTCTGGAGAGAATCACAAGGAACTAGGGTCAATGAAATTACCCATCTGCAGGAAAGAGATTTTTGGAATCTGGAAAGAAAGGGTTAGGTTGTTTATGGAGGCCTCTGACCCAATGATATATATCACAGTAAAAGAAGCTCCATATATCCCAATGAATGTGTCTGTTCTAGATGCAAATCAAAGAACTCCTAAAGATTTTTCTGAAATGACTAAGGATGAGATTATACTGGCTACTATGGATAAAAGAGCTCAAAATATCATAGTGAGTGCCATAGATGATTCTACTTTCCAAAATTTGATTCACTGCAAAACCTCCAAGGAAATGTGGAACACTTTGATTGTCTACATGGAGGGTTCTGAAGAAGTTAGACAAGACAGAAAGTCTATGCTCAATCAAGAATATGAGAATTTCAGACAAGGGAAGTCTGATAGCATATCTGAATGCTACAAGAAATTCTACATGATAGTGAATGAACTGATGTCATATGGAAGAGTCTTCAGTACATATGAGCTGAATGACAAATTCCTAAGATCCTTGACAAATGATTGAGATACCAAGATTTGTGCCATTAGAGAAGTGGCCAAACTAGCAGACATTTCTTCTCCAACCTTATTTGGAAAGTTGCTATCATATGAAATGCAACTAATGGCTAGGAAGGAGGAAGAAAGAAATACAAAAGGAGAGCATAGAGAAAGGTCTGTGGCCTTCAAGGTTGAAGCTACTAGAAAGAATAGAAGGATATCTCCATCATCTCCTAAGGAAGTTGCTGAAGTTATCTCAGAGAATTCAGACAATCAGAACTCAGATAACAGTGATTCAGATGCAGATTTTGCTGCCTTTACAATGCAGTTTCAGAGGTTCTTGAAGAAGAAGCAGTGGAAGTCAAGACCATCTACATCACAGCCAGTTGATGACTACTATCAAAAGAGAAAATCATCAAGAAAGGAAAGGAGCAGGTCTAAGCCCAGCAAAGCTACAACATCAAAAATTGTTTGCTATTGCTGCAATAGGTCTGAACATGTGGTGGCTGAGTGTCCAGAAAAGAGGAAGGAGTCAGCAGACAGAAAGAAGACTCAACAAAAGAGCAAGAAGGAGAAATCCTTTGTTGCTAAGAAGGAAAAGAGTCTTACAGATCAATTCTCCTCAGAGTCAGAATCTGAAGCTGAAGCATACATTGGACTGTATGCAGCTAGTAAAGAAGATGAGTTTATGCAATTGCTGAACTCCATCTATGAATAAGAAGACCATCAGTGCACGAGACTGATGACTGAATCAGAAGACAACAAGTGTCAGGATCAGCCTGGTCCCAGTAAGGTACAAAGTAATTCTAAAATTTCTGATTACAGTACTGGTTCAGAGTCAGATTCATCTTCATCAAGTGATGATGATGGATCATAATCTGAAGGAGATATTTATCAGTTGATAGATGAATATGGGGACTTATTGCAGACACTTAAGAAAAGCAAAAACCTGATCAAAACTCAGGCTAAGGAAATTGCAGATCTTAAGATGACTGCATCTGGTTTAGAAAAAGAATTGGATCAAAAAATGAATGAGGTTGTCAAGCTGAAAACTATAACTGTTATTCAGATGAGCACAATCACATATAAAAATGATCTAATTAAAAGTCTGGAAGTTAGACTTCAAAAGAAGAAAGATCTAGTGACTAGTTACTCTAAGCCAAAATCAGTCTTACCTTTAATAGATGAGTTTGTGGCTCAAAAGGGTAAGACAGGATTATGCTTTAAAGGTAACACCAGGGTTGTCCAATTCAAGAGAAAAGACAAAGCACTAGTCCAGCCAGTAAATTTTAAAGTTCCTGTAATGTTTAGAAAGGTACAAGTGCCTTCTAACAAATATGATCTTGAAAACATTCATGGTCATAATAAGACTGATGTTCTGAATAACAAGGGTGTTAATGCCAATAAGTCAGCCCAAGTCAATAAACCCCATGTTCCAAGGAAAACAGTGGGTATAGCTGCAGCAGCACCAGCACATAACAGAAATTTTTCTGCCAAAAATGTATCTAGACTAGATACAACAAGTATGAATGCTGGTGCTGTGGCAAGACAGACCATTTTGCCTTAGACTGCTGACATAACATAAGTGTCAGGAAGAACTACAGTCTACCAGTTAGAAGAGTTGCTAGTAGATTTGATATGAATGGTGCTAACTTGAACCAAGGACCCAAGACTTTCTTGGGCTCTAAGGTTAGGTAATTCTGTACTGCAGGAAAGTCCAAGTTGTCATGCCCCTATATGGTACTTGGACAGTGGATGTTCCAGACACATGACTGGAGCAAAGAGGCTGCTGAAGGAGTACTCACCTATCAAGGATGAGCCTAAAGTTATCTTTGCTGGATCTGAAAGAGCAATCATCAAAGGATTTGGTAACATTTCTTCAAACCAAATTACCATCACTCAAGTGGCTTATGTAAAATGTTTGAAACACAATCTGATAAGCATAAGTCAGCTGAGTGATCTAGGATATGACATTTCATTTGTTAAGAATGAATGTCATATCAAAAGGTCAAGTGATCAAAAGGTCATATTGACTGGGTATAGAAAAAGAAATGTTTATTGTCTTGACTTTGTGTGTGAGAACAAAGGTTCTCCTATTTGTCTTGTAACTGATGAGAAAGCCTCTCATTGTGTCAAATGGTACAAGAGGCTGACTCATCTTAACTACAAAACAATTGGCCAACTCTTTAGCAAAGAGTTAGTGAGGAATGGTCCTCAAGTTAAGTGTATAAAGGATGAGATATGCTCAGCTTATCAAAAGGGCAAACAGACAAAATTCTCCTTTCATAGCCTTGAAAACAAGGATTCAGTCAGGTGTCTATACCTACTGCATATGGATTTATTTGGTCATATGCCAGTTCATAGTCTAGGTAGGAAGGTCTACACTTTTGTGGTTGTAGATGACTATTCTGGATATTGCTGGGTGTTCTTTCTGAGACAGAAATCTGAAACCCCAAGTGTTTTACATAGTTTTGTCAAACAAATTCAGAATGAACTGAACAGTACAGTGGTCAAAATCAGAAGTGATCATGACACTGAATTTCAATCTGAAAGTATGACAAGATTATGTGAAGAATTTGGGATTTTTCAAGAGTTCTTCTCACATAGAACACCTCAGCAAAATGGTATTGCTGAAAGGAAGAATATGACATTGATTGAAGCTGGTAGAACTCTATTGAGTGACACTTCTCTCCCAGAATACTTCTGGGCTGAGGCAGTTAGTACTGCATGTCATGTGATCAATAGGGCCTCTATTACCAAAAGCCACAAAAAGACACCATATGAGATCATGAAAGGTAAAAAACCAAAATTATCCTATTTTACAATCTTTGGTTGCAAGTGTTATATCCTTAACAATGACAAGTCTTATTTAACTAAGTTTGCTGCCAAATCCCAAGATGAGATATTTGTTGGGTACAACATCAATAGTAAGGCTTATATGGTTTACAACTTGATTACTCAGGTTGTAGAAGAATCTGTACATGTTGTATTTGATGAAACTAGATTAATCAATAGTGAGTTGCCTTGTAGTTCATGCAGTCCAACATGTATAAGCAATAGAATGGACAAGCTTTCCATTGCAGAAGGCTCAACTGCAGATGAAGAATTGGAAAATGATGGCGACTGTCCAGGGGAAGTACAAGACTCTCTAGAAGCTGATGACAACCAAGAGGTACAACATAATGAAGGAACTGAAGGTGTTCAGCCAGAAGGAAGTCTACCTCCAGCTGTAAGACATCTAAAGGATCATCCAGCAAATCAGATAATTGGTTATCCAAAACATGAAGTGCAAACCAGAAGCAGAAATCTGAATACAGTCATGCACTCAAGTTTTCTATCTCAACTGGAGTCAAAGAAATTTGAAGAAGCTATCCAAGACCAATACTGGATTAATGCTATGCAAGAGGAGCTTAATAAGTTTAGAAGATGCAAGGTCTGTGAGTTAGTTCCTAAACCAAAAGACCACAACATCATTGGTACAAAGTGGATTTTTAGGAACAAGTTAGATGAGAGTGGAGTTATTGTGAAGAACAAAACAAGATTGGTTGCAAAAGGATACAGACAGGAAGAGGGAATAAACTTTGATCAAACATTTGCCACAATAGCAAGACTGGAAGCAATCAGGATGTTCCTTGCCTATGCAGCATATCAAGGCTTCAAGGTATACCAAATGGATGTGAAATCAGCATTCCTGAATGGTGATCTAAAAGAAGAAGTCTATGTAGAGCAACCATCAGGTTTTGTAGATTCTCTTAAACCTGGTTATGTCTATAGACTTAGGAAAACATTGTATGAGTTAAAGCAAGCCCCAAAGGCTTGGTATGAAACCCTGTATACTTTCCTTATTGAGAACAAATTCTCAAGAGGTAAAATAGACAAAACTCTATTCGTAAGGGAATTTAAAAGTAAGATAATCTTAGTTCAGATCTATGTAGATGACATAATTTTTGGGTCTACAGAGAACAACCTTTGCAAGAAGTTTGCCAAACTTATGCAAGGGAAGTTTGAAATGAGCAGTATGGGGGAACTTAAGTTTTTCTTGGAACTCCAAGTAAGACAGACTGATGATGACTTGTCCATATCCCAGTCTAAGTTTACCAAGAAGTTAATTAAGAAGTATGGTATGGAATCATCCTCCATCATGAGAACTCCTATGAGAACGAGTATGCCTATATGCAAAGATGATGCAGGTAATCCTGTAGATGAGTCTTTGTATAGAGGAATAATTGGCTCTCTATTATATCTCACTGCTAGTAGACCAGACATTATGTATGCTACATGTGTCTGTGCTAGGTACCAAACATGCCCTAAAGGATCACATCATACTGCAGTCAAGAGGATTTTGAGATATCTAAAGGGCACACCTAATTTAGGCCTTTGGTACCCTAGGAATGGAGATTTTCTACTAACAGGTTATTCAGATGCAGATTTTGCAGGCTGTAGAGAAGATAAAAAAATACTACAGGTACATGCCAATTCTTGGGAGGAAGGTTGATATCCTGGAGCTGTAAGAAACAGACTAGTGTGGCAATATCCACAGCTGAGTCTGAATATGTGGCAGCAGGAAGTTGCTGTGCACAGCTGTTGTGGATTTAGCATCAGCTAGAAGACTATGGTATTCAGGTAAGTAGAACACCTTTGTTTTGTGATTCTACTAGTGCTATTTCTATTGCTAACAATCTTGTTTCACATAGTAGGACTAAGCATATAGAGATAAAATACCATTTTCTTAGAGAACATGTAGAAAAAGAAAACATCTCATTAGAATTTGTTAAAACTGATTATCAAATTGCAGATGTATTTACTAAGCCTCTGGATGAAACTAAATTCAATAGATTTAAAATTGAATTAGGAATGCTGACCATAGGTTAGTTTACCAAAAATTGGCTAAGTAAAATGGTGTCGACACATTCAGTAATAAAGTGTCGACACAGAAAAGTTATGTCGACAATTCAGGGAAATTGTGTCGATACAGAGTAAAAGTGTCGACACCTAAGAGACTATATGTCGACACATCCAGACAAGCAGTGTCGACACATCCAGAAGAGTTGTGTCAACACATCCAGAGAAGTGGTGTCCTCACATTCAGACTTTGTGTCGACACTTCGAATAAGTGTCGACACAGAATTTCTGTTCCTCGTCTTCGTAAGTCAAGTGTCAACACATCATCAATTTGTGTCGACACATATAGATCAACTTTGTTATCGAGACATTAGGAGTTTGTGTCAACACATTCCAACTGTGTCGACACATTTAGACTGTTTTTGCCCGCCTTTTGACCTTCTTTGATTAGAAGGGTATAAATAGGTCAAGAACATATTCTGTCGACACACTTATCAGGGTTTCGAGACAAACACCTTGTGTCGACAAACTTTATTCTCTCTAACCAAGCTTTCTCTTCATTCCAATGACGCCCAAGGTTGAAGACAACATCAATGAAGGGTATGAGTTGGTTAGGCATGCATTCGACGATGCCGCAACGGAGATCAAACAGGTCATTTCTCTTCTTGCAGACAGCGGATTAGAATATCTTGTCTCTGAACCTACAAAGATATGAAAGAAAGAAGTATTTGAGTTCTATACTGCTGCATCAATGGACTCAACAGGATTGAAGATCAAATCCACTGTACATGGAGAAAAAGTCAAGCTGTCTCAGAAGAGGTTGAGCAAGATTCTCCATCTTTCTAGAATACATGATGAGGAAGAGGTCTCAGTCTCAAGGACCAGGGAGGCGCTTCAATGGTGTGGATTGGATCCAACCTTAAAGATATGAGCAACCCTCAACAGAAAAGGCATGAATCATCAAGGGAAATTCCTGTCTGAAATAGTAGGAAAAGTGATCTTATGTAAACCAGGTGGCCATGATAGGATATCCGCCTAATATGTTCAGCCTGATGACAAGGATAATCTTTAAGATTCACACCAATTGGTCTGCAGTACTGTTTGATAAGATAAAAGAAGGAATCAAGAAGCCAAACTTGGCTAGGATCATGAGTCTGTACCTGGCTGGAATAATTCCAGAGGTGATACAACAGATTCCTGGATCAAAGATAAATCACATGAGGAGAATGAACATAAGGTTATTCTCAAGATGTGATAGAGTTCTTTCAAAGGAGATGCCTGATGTAGACAGGCAAGAGCTAACGGAAAAATCACCAGCACATGACCTTTCTGAGCATGGTCATGAAGATGCACAAGAACAGGAAGCACAAGTTAGAGAACAAGTTCAGGATCAGACTGAGACTACCTATGTCTAGGAAAAGACTATATCTGCACAGGTGCAGGGAGAGCCAATTACTGCACAGTTGCAGGGGGAGCCACATTCTGAACAAGTGCAGGAGGAAGAAAGAATTAATTTATCAGAAGACATAGTTTCTCAAACTGGTCTTGATATTTCTGGAGTTGCTGCTGAGAAAGTACTATCTCCTGCTCACACTCAACAAGAATTCACTCTTGAAGAGTTGTTTCCTGATCTTGAAAGAGCAGCAGATAAAATGGAGACCCTAATATTTGAGGGGGAGCAAGTAAGGATTGAGGGGGAGCAGGTTAATATTGAGGAGGAGCAACATGGAGCTGAGAAAGAAATTTCTTCCACTCTTCAAGAGAGAGTTAATATTGTAAGTTCTTCAGAGTCTCAGCATGAAGAAGTCAGGGAGGCCAAAAAAAGAAAACTAATGGTTTTTAAGAGAAGAAGTCAAAGGTATAAGAAAGCTCTCCAAACAACTACTTCACAATCTACTTCTGATTTTGATTATAGCAAGCTTATGGTGAATTCACAAATGAAGCTGGATGAGCAAAGACTGACCTTGGAAAAATATGTAGATGAGAGTCATAAGACACTCCAGTTTGATCTGGCACAAGACATAAAATCTATCAGATTTGAAGTTAATCAGAATAAAAAGGAAATGACAGATTGCTTTCACAAGGGGGGCAATGCTGTAGTCTATTTAGCAAAGCAGCAAGTGGAGATAAAGAAACAAGTAGATGATTTGGTTGTCAAACAAGCCTATGTCCTTGAAAATCAGATTAGGATGAATGAAAATTTGACTGAATCTCACAATCTGATAGTAACTGAAGTAAAGAAAACAGTTACTGCACTGACAAAAGGAAGGGCTATTGAAATGGAAGAGTATGATAAGAAGCTACAGACTGCCCTAGATTCAGTTAAAACTGCAATCACTTCATCTCAGAAGTTAATTACTGACAAGCTTCAAAAGTTAAAGTCATTCTTTAAAGATGGTATTAATTACCTGGATGGGCAAATCAGATTTCAAAAAGAGGACTTAAGAGATCATATGACCAGAGAAGTCATAAAGGGGGAGAGGGTGTTAGTATATGCTGGCTCTGATCATGCCAAATGGGTAACCAACAGCATTAGAGCCACTTTGGGATATCCACCCTTATGTGATGATGATAATGTGGCTGAGTCAGGAGTGCAGCCAGCTCTACTTGAAGGTGATCAACCTGAGGTTGCCCAAGTCATTTACCCTCCTGCAGATCTTGAGATGATACATCAACAAGTTCAGTCTATGTACAGCCCTCCACCACCTGTTACTAATGTTATTATTGAAAAAGTAGATATGCCAGAAGCTGGTCTGAAAGCTCAGCAAGATGCTCAGTTATCAAAGAAAAGATTCAGAGAGCAAACAGAGCTAAAACCTGACTTTGAGCAGTGAAGCCCCACTTCAAGGAATATCATATTAACTGCCTGGAAAGCTGTAAAAGACCAAGTTCATGAAAGGAAAAAATAGTATAATGAGCAGGAGTGACAAAAGTATGAAGTCAGACAGGAGGCCATAGTTCAATACAGGAGAAAGGCTAAGATGGGGAAGCTACCTCCTGATGCTCAGGAGCCTAACAAGTATTTCCCTAAGCCTTTTCATTACTTTGAATGGCAAATGATCAAGGCTGAAGCTCAAAAGAAGGCTGATTTGAAAGGCAAGAAGCTCATTGAAGATACATAACCTTCTGTGCAGGCTCAGGTTAAATCAGGAAAAGGAATTATCATCAAGGAGCCTGACCAGCCTTAATCTAAGTTTCACTAGTTTTTTTCCAAGAACTATGTAATTGTTAGTTTGTTAAAGAAATCAATGTAAACAACTTATAACAAACATTTTTGAGTTAATATACAAAACATTGATCTGTGATCATTTTCTTTTACATCTTTATTCTGTGATGTAACAATGATATGTGTTTTGTTTATAAAGTACCCTGTAATATAATGCTTATGTACATCATCATGTTTATTTTCTAAGTGGTGTATATCATTGGCTAAAGGGTTATGACTTCTCCAAATAGGGGGAGATTGTTGGGTACATTGAAAAATGTGTACCTGATTTGGAGAAGCCTCACTTAGCTCAATGATATACATCAAGGTGTATTTGATGTTATTTTGAGTTTATATGTGCAGGTTAAGAATGTGCTAGAATGCGGGAAAAAGATTCTAAGTCCATGTGTCGACACCTGAGGAAGCTGTGTCGACACTTCAGTAAGATTGTGTCGACACTTGGAAATGGCTGTGTCGACACTTCAGTGAGTTTGTGTCGATACCGGGAGGCTGTGTCGACACACAGAGGCAGAGTCGACAACAACTGTGTCGACACCTGGAGGCAGTGTCGACACACGCTATGTTCTGAGTCTACATCAACTGTGTCGACACACAGGACTTGTGTCAACACACAGCTGAGTCTAGACCAAGTTGATTGCTGATGAATGGTGAAGTGTTTGTGTCGACACAAATAATCAGTGTCGACACATTCTCAAGATGCAGTGTCAAGAAGCTGTGTCGACATCAAGGCAGCTATGTCGACACCAACAATGTCTGTGTCGACACTTAAGTCACTTGTGTCGACACATATTAACAGACTGTCTCGACACTTTATGAAAGTCAGTCTCGACGCTTTGCTGACAGAGTCAAAGACTCAAGAACTGTTTAAGGACTTGACAACTGTGAGTTACAACAGGTGTACTGAAGCTGTCAGACTTGTCAGAAGTTAGTTAGAAACCGGATCAGCCGGTTATCATGGATGAAGTCTATATATATAGATGGATTCAGAAGAAGGAAGATGAATTTGACACAACTAACACAACTATTGTGAGATTGATCTCTGATCAAAAAAGTACAAGTCACAAAGAAGAAGATCTTCGTGAGAAAATCTAAGAAGACGTTCTGAAGTAGTTATCTATTCAGATTCTGTCTAAGTTGAATTCAATCAAGAATTCAGAAGTATCTTCAAAAGGTTTGGAGAGAGAGAGATCCAGCTATTTGAAGTCAAGAAGGAGACAATCACAGGTCTCTCAAGAAGCAGATACTGAACTAATCTGTCAAGAAGATTCAGATCTATTTATGGAATCTAAGGAGGAAGCTGTCAGTCAGTTATATTCAAAGGAAATTAACCCAAGTAAGTTCAGATTCAAGAAGCTTTGAAGAAAACTAAGATCAAGTTGATTTCAGCCATCAGTCTCTTCAAAAAGCTGATCAAGAAAGTTCTTATCCCTTCTCTCTCAACATGGGTAAGAGATTATAAAATTCTTTATCAAATTCTGTCAGATCTATGATAAGCCTGTTTTATAAAGGCTGAGTGTAAGAGATTTGTTCTCTGAGTGGCAGGGCTGTTTGTGCCTGAGTTGTAGGAGAATGTATTCTCTGAGTTGTAGGCCTTGTGACAAGGCTGAGGTAGGGCTTGTTAGCCTGAGTTGTAGGAATGTGAAAACATTCTGAGTTGTATGAATCCTTCTGGATTCTGAGCTGTAGGATCTGAGGATCTGAGATAAAGGAAGAAGTTATGCCGAATCTAGCATACTGCTGGATAGGTGAAGGGGGAAAGTGGATGTACCCAGACCTTGGGGAACCACTATAAATACTGTGTGCAATCTGTGAAATGTGTAGCTGTAGAATCTGTGATTGTGTGTGCTGAGTTTGCTGCAGAATTTTCTGTTCTATATTACAGCATTGAAGTGATATTCTGTCTTAATTTTAAAACAAGAATTAGAACCTATTCACCCCCCTCTAGGTATTTAGGTAGTCTTGAAAGTAAAACTATCAAAACACTCACCATTTCAACATATGACCTAGTTGATAGCAATCAGGGGCCTCTCCCAATGCTTATACACATGTATCCCCCAACATATGTACGACTTGAAGGACATCTCGTTCCACTCCATACCAAGTTCGAATTCCCAACCTACAATGGGAAGACCGACCCATTGGGATGGATCACCAACTGCGAGCAATTTTTTAGTTATTGTCAGACCCTGATAGCAAAATGGATCATCCTGACATCTTTTCACCTTCTCGGTTAGGCTCAACTTTGGTTTTCCCATGTGCAAACCGAGAATGACAAGACGAATTTAAATGACTCTGCAACATGCAATTTGGTCCCTCTCCGAAGCAATCTTCTTGGCACACTAACCACAATACGATAAACCGATTTTGTGGATGTTTATCTGGAACAATTTCAGGCCCTTCTAACTTATGTGACGTCTGTACAACTTGAGCAGCAGGTCACCATATTTATGGCCGGACTTCACAAACGACTGCGGCAAGACGTCGAGTTTGAGGCCTAACATGACTTAATTATTGCCATGAGTTCAGCCAGACTATGCGAACGAAGACTACATCTGGATCGAGGTACCAATGCCACCACATGCACAAAGAATCAGGCCGGTAGAGTCTAAAGCACCTTAACCCCAAAAATTCGACGTTTACCTCATGCTGCAATGTTTGAACAATGTGCAAAAAGGTTTATGTTATAACGATGATTTCTTCACTCTCAACCATCATTGCAAAAGTTGTTCTATATGAAATCAATGACTTTGACTAAGAAGGAATTTAGTGATCCAGGCACATTTTGATCTCCCTCCGAGCATGAGGACAAACTCATTTTGTAAGGTGAGTTATGAGCTTCGAGCCTAATTATCACATGGGTTTCGTGTTAGTCAAGTTGTCTTTTATTATTAACTATTGGTAGTAGTTATTGGTTATCATGTAATGTTGTTACAAAGGCATGTGATGTGAGTCTTGTAAGCCTATTTAAGGCATGTGATGTTGTTACAGAGGAGGACAGAGCGTAACAGGGGGGAGTTTCGACGTCATGACGGGTGTACTTGAGAAGGAAGAAGTCGGATGTCGAGACCGCGGGTGCCCCGGTGGAGGGATGATGGAGTGACTAGCCATGCTTGTTATCTTAATATTTGCATTATCTTTTATTTACGCATTTGCCAATATGTGGGGGGTTATCAACCCTACATTATTGTATTTTCTTTTTCTTGGAACTCTGATTTGGAAATAGAAATGTGGAGCCTAGGGCTAGTGAAGGATTTCTTCCTCAGAGGTTCTCAGTTATTGAAATCCCTCTTCTCTACCGCCCCCCACCCCACGAGTATCAATTTGGTCCGACCGTTTCCACCGCCCGCTCCTTCCCAGTCGTCGGTTCTGCCTACATGCCTCCTGTTTAGCCTGCTCGTTGTTCACACGAACATGGTCCGTTCGTCTTCCAGCAGGTCGCTCGTCTTTCACGACTCCTCAGTGTGTCCTACCGCGACTCTCCCCCATCAGTGTCTTTACTTACTCTCATCAAGGTTTTCTCCATCGCTAGCGCTGCTTGCTCGATGACCTACCACCCACAACATGACCGATCAACACCTCGAAGCTTTGGAGCGCCGCATGGATGATCAATCCTTTGCGCTCGCCTCCCTGTAAGCCTATATGAAGACGCTTCTCCAACGCACCCGCGACCCTCGCGGCACCAGCCACAACATGCCACTCTCTCCCTCGGATGATCCCTCCTTCGTCATAGGCTGTATGCCTTCTCTGCCACTTGTCGCGCCTGTGGATGTGCTTGCTGCCTCGCGCGCCTCACGCACTCGAAGTGCCCCGTTTCAACGGAACGGATCCCCTTGGATAAATTGCTAAGGTCGAACAGTTTTTCGACATTTATAGCACCCCGAAAGCCCAAAAGGTTGCCTTGATGCTTCTCGCGATGGAAGGGTCGGTATTGCATTGGGTTTGATGGCTCCCGCAACTCCTCTGTTACCCTTTAGTGGATAGATTTCAAGTTGGCACTCGTCAAGCGATACGACCCCCGCCACTCCGATAACACTGTGAAAAGTTTGTGTGCTCTTTGACAATCTTCCTAGGTGGACCACTATATCAATGACTTGAACTCGCCAACCACGTTCACGACCTTCCTCTTGATTATTACATGGGCTTCTTCCTCCAGAGCCTCCTACCTCATCCGCTCCCACCCCCACACTCATTACCCTCGCAATTTTTTTTGATATTATATGAAAGTGAGGGTAAGATCTACCTTTACTCTAGAGGGGAGTGAATAAAGTATATTAAAATAATTTTCCAGATAAAAAATTATTTGCAGTGGAAGACTTGATTTAAGTATATGTGTAATGTGCTTGCAGTAAGTAAAAACTAAGATAGCAAGAAAACAAAAATCACAGCACACAGCAAAGCAAAAACACAGCAATCCAGAAGACACAAGGATCTATAGTGGTTCCCCAATCAACCTGGGTACATCCACTCTTCTACCACCCTAGGTAGGAATCCACTGCAGGAATAGTTGATCAGGTGTCCTGGACACCAATGAGCTTTTGATAAGGTGCTCAAAAACCAAATCAGATTTTTTGTCAGGTGTCTTGCGACCACTGAGTTTTGACCAGGTTTCAGAAACCAATCACAAAACTTTTGAAGGGAGTTTTGAGAAACCTTTTTACAGCAGAATAAAGAAAGAAAGAAAAGAGTTTGTTGTTCTTCTCTGTCAACAGTCTAAGAGAAGACTAGTGGATGATGTTGTCAAAGCTCCCCCTGAGATCTGCAATTGTTCAGGAAGAAGAGCTTTGCATAGGGTGATAGGTCTTCAGTAACTTTAGATCTCCAGCAAGAGATGATTTCAGCAATTGCTGAAATGTGATGTGTCTGGAGTCTTTGATGAAGAAGCCTTTGAACACTTGAATCAAGAAGATCTTGAAGGAGTAGAATAGAAGAAATCTTTTCTGTTTGATGATCTCCTTCACAGTATTATTCCTTGTGTTCTGTATGAATTCTAACTCAGTAATCCTGTAGACTTGTGTCTCAAATTCTTGATTGATATCTCTTCTCTATATTTTTGAAAATGATTCTGAAGAACTATATTGAAAAGCAGCCTTCTGGATAGCCGTTAATCAGTCATAAATGACTTCCTTAAATGAACTTGTCTCTGGAGGAAAGTCCTAAGAGACATTCCTATTAGTCTTCCTTGAAACTTACTCCAGATTAGTTGAAACGGCTACAGAATCCTTTGAAATAAATGCTGAATATAAATCAGATTGAATTCCATAACTGTCTGATTTTGAATTCCTGAAATCGTCGATCTCTTCAGAAAATCGTCGATCTGAGCTCAACTAACGTCGACCTGAGCTCAGAGACAGAAGCTAGACTGAAAACAGAAATCGTCGATTTGAGCTCAACTATCGTCGACCTGAGCTCAGAGACTTGGATAATAGCTAGAGACAGAAACGTCGATCTGAGCTCGAAGATCGTCGAACCGAGTTCGACGACTCGTTGAACTGAGCTCAGAGATAGTCGAACTGAGTTCGACGTTTCGTCGACCTGAGCTCGACGATTATTGTCCTAGTCTTCAGCACTTGAATTCTGATCTTAGAAGGTCTTGGGGGCAGCTTCCAAACCTAAGTTCTAACCCTTAGACTCATTCTAATTGACCTTTAAGACTATACAATAAGGTCAAAACAATTTTCTAAGAACATAGTGATCCTTGCCCAAATTAATAATAGGGTGTTCCAACAATCTCCCCCTATTTAGGTTAGGATTACTATTTACATGACAAATAGGAAATAACAAGCATACAGGTAGAATTAAAAAGCAGAAACAACATAGTAGAAGAATGAATTGCAGCATTGCAGAAGCATAGATAGAATCACAGCAAATAGTTAGAATTAGATATATATTGTCAGCTTACACATTTACTTCTTTTCATTTCTCTTCTTGAATAAGATTTCTCTGTTAGGGTTGAGAGCTTCCTTCTTAGATCTCCTGTCATCATCAGCACCTAAGGAGGTTTGAGATTTGGGCCTGAGAACCACAGCCTCTGGGTGCAGCTTCATATAACTTTCTGGATCAAAGAATTTTCTGGATGAGTATCTTTCTAGTTCCTTCTTTCTTTGCTCAGAAAAGGTTGTGATGTTTGAAGTGTCTTTTCCTTTAGGGTTGAGACTTGGATAATAGCTAGAGACAGAAACGTCGATCTGAGCTCGAAGATCGTCGAACCGAGTTCGACGACTCGTTGAACTGAGCTCAGAGATAGTCGAACTGAGTTCGACGTTTCGTCGACCTGAGCTCGACGATTATTGTCCTAGTCTTCAGCACTTGAATTCTGATCTTAGAAGGTCTTGGGGGCAGCTTCCAAACCTAAGTTCTAACCCTTAGACTCATTCTAATTGACCTTTAAGACTATACAATAAGGTCAAAACAATTTTCTAAGAACATAGTGATCCTTGCCAAAATTAGTAATAGGGTGTTCCAACAATCTCCCCCTATTTAGGTTAGGATTACTATTTACATGACAAATAGAAAATAACAAGCATACAGGCAGAATTAAAAAGCAGAAACAACATAGTAGAAGAATGAATTGCAGCATTGCAGAAGCATAGATAGAATCACAGCAAATAGTTAGAATTAGATATATATTGTCAGCTTACACATTTACTTCTTTTCATTTCTCTTCTTGAATAAGATTTCTCTGTTAGGGTTGAGAGCTTCCTTCTTAGATCTCCTGTCATCATCAGCACCTAAGGAGGTTTGAGATTTGGGCCTGAGAACCACAGCCTCTGGGTGCAGCTTCATATAACTTTCTGGATCAAAGAATTTTCTGGATGAGTATCTTTCTAGTTCCTTCTTTCTTTGCTCAGAAAAGGTTGTGATGTTTGAAGTGTCTTTTCCTTGATCTCTTGCCTTCTTTATCTGATCCAAAGCAGCTAGCTCTTTCATTCCGGCAGTCCAAGATAGTGGATTATTTTCTGGATCTTCAAAAGGGACAGGAGGTTCATATCTATTCATTGTATCATCAGAAGGAGGAGTTCTTGAAGCAACAGTATCTTTCAGCTTATAAGGAAAAGGACCAGAAGATGAGTCAATGGGTCCTTGTCCTTCCCTTTGATATGGATGTTGTCTAGCTTGATCTTTGGAGTATACTCTATAATCTCTTTGGCTTCCTCTGTACTGACCTCTCCTTGATTGATAACCTCTATGTTGATATACTCTTGATTGAGATCTGTCTTGAGATTGAGAGAAGCTTTGATTTGCAGCAGATGAGATCTGAGAAGCAGAACCTCCACCAGTTCCTGTATCTGGAGGAGGAGGAGGAGGATTAAAATGAGAAGATCCTTTATCATACTTATCATACTGTTACGTGCCTCTTTCAGTGGTTGCCGGAAGGGGCAGCGGGTGAAGGATACAAAGGGGGGGGGTTAACCCTTGGAAGTGGTGGTGGGGATGAGAGAGTGGGCCGAAACCCTAGAAGGGAGATGAGGAAGGAGAAGAGCTTGGGATGAGAAGGCAACTTAATATTTCTTCTTTCATAATCCATACATGACCCCAAGGGCCCTATAAATATAGGAGCCGATGGCATAACTGTAAATAACATGAACTTTAACAAATATTAAAATACTTAGACGCTACGACTAATATGACTCAAGCCAACACGACTTGATACAACATGACTCGACTCAACATAATAATAATAATAATAGTAATAATAATAATACAAGATACGTGGATGGAGGATCCATAACACCCCATCCGTCCTTGACATCGAGCTTGTCCCCAAGCTCGAACTCCAGCTGGATGGCGGATCATCTGACAGCTTGATCTCGCGCCAGAATAGCGCCTGCTGGGCTCGAGCGGTAGCGGCGGTGTAGGGAAGTAGCGGCGGCGCCGTCGGAAAGACGTGCGGCGGAGGTAATGGCTTTCGCCCTATCGGTGGAGCAGTGGTGAGCAGCAGCAGTACGACGGATGGAGGAGCGGCGACCGTCAGCAGAAACGGATCCGTCAGGGCCAACGGAGCACGGGGCTGCAGGAGAGGTGATGGAGTGGCCGGTGGGAGTGGCTTGGCGGGGGTCGGCGGTGCAGGGGCCGGAAGAGGAGGCAGTGAGATGGCCGGAGAAGACGGCAATGTCGGGGCCGGCGGAAGAAGAGCCGGTAGAGGAGGCAGCTGTAGGACCGGCAGCGGCGGGACGGGTGGCAGGAGAGGAGGCGACAACGGAGGAAGGACGACCACCGTGGAAAGAGGTGCTACAACGACAGCGAGTGGTGGCGGCGAAGGCGGCGATGGCGACGATGGAGATGGTGGCAGCGGTGGCGACGATGGCGGCGGCGGCGGTGCGCCAAGAACGACGAAGGACGGTGGTGGCACTAGCATTGGAGGAGGCAACGAGTCCAGCTCCGGTGGTGGTGGTGACAGAAAAGCCACCAACGAATCGCGAGACATGCAGAGGGCGTCAAGCCTGAGGTCGAGCCGAGCATCGGCGTGGCCGAGTCGAGCCTCCCGAGAAGCAATACGGCGGTTTATCTTGACGAGGGCGGCGAGAAGCTCAATGCGGTCGGCATCGGTAAGTAACATGATGAAATTGTTGTAATAATTAAATAAGTACTTAGCAGGAAGGAAGTAAGGAATTAGAGGAAATGAAATGAGTGAGGGGTGGCCGGACTAGAGGAAAAAACAAATTAAAAAGAAGTGGGGTTGAGTTGTGGTGGACCCGCGAAATAAAAAAAGAACACAAGAATGGAAAAAAAAGGTTGAGACTTGAGACTTGAGAGGATGGGAAAATGACAGAAAAAGTAAATTAAAAAATGTGGAGGGGAGGTATCGTGCTGGAGGAGTATTGGGATATAATAAGAAAGGTGTAATAAAAAAATAAGAGATGGTGGGCTCGAGGAGGAAAAATAATAAAGATAGGAAAAGACAGGTGATGGGGAGGGATGGGGGATAGGAGGAGAGCAGGAAATTTAAATAATAACAAGAAGAGGTGTTGTGACTTGTGATTAATGATGTGCTGGATGAACGGACAGGCAGCAGGCCGACGGAGCAGGCGGGCGGTGCTGGCTTTGACGGGAGAGAGATTAGCGCAGGTGCAGGGCTCAAGGACCGTGGCTCGAGGATGGAGCAGCAGGCGGCTGCGATGAGGGAGCAGAAGACATGCGCGAGGAGGATTCTCTGCAGGCGACGACGGCGAGGAGCGGTACTTGAGCCGACGACTGCGGGATCGGGCCGGCAGAAGCGGAGACGCTTCGCGATCGGCGATATCGGGGCGGAACGGCGTCAGATCGGCCAGAAACGCCGGATCGGCGGAAGAAATGCTGGATCGGGAGGTTGGCGCTGGATGCGACGTCGACGGTGGGCTGCAGCAAGGTGGCTGGAGGAGGCAGAGGCTGTTGGGTGCGGTGAAGAAGCGGCAGGAACGGCGACCGGAGGGGAGGAAAGTGCTCTGATACCAAGTTTGTTACGTGCCTCTTTCAGTGGTTGCCGGAAGGGGCAGCGGGTGAAGGATACAAAGGGGGGGGGGTAACCCTTGGAAGTGGTGGTGGGGATGAGAGAGTGGGCCAAAACCCTAGAAGGGAGATGAGGAAGGAGAAGAGCTTGGGATGAGAAGGCAACTTAATATTTCTTCTTTCATAATCCATACATGACCCCAAGGGCCCTATAAATATAGGAGCCGATGGCATAACTGTAAATAACATGAACTTTAACAAATATTAAAATACTTAGACGCTACGACTAATATGACTCAAGCCAACACGACTTGATACAACATGACTCGACTCAACATAATAATAATAATAATAATAGTAATAATAATAATACAAGATACGTGGATGGAGGATCCATAACACATACTTCCTCTTTTTCTTCATGGCCTTGAGCTGGTTCTTTGAATATTGCATCCAGGGTTCAGAGATGGGGCAATCATGCAGAATATAGTATGGAATATCATTGTCATCTTTCACTTTCTCTGGAGGTACCCTCTTCAATGCCTTGCTTCTAGCTTTCCTCTTCCTTGCAATGGTTGCAGAGGAGTCATCAGAATCAATTTTGAATTTGTCACTGTCTGAACTCTGAGGATTGTCATACATTTCATCAATTCTTTTAATGTATTCCTTTTGTTGTTTTGATTGATCAGAAGAAGTAACAGCAGCAGCAGTAGCAGAAGCAGCACTAACAGATACAACGACAGCAGCAGGCTCAACAACAGCAGAAACAATTGGGGCAATAGGAGCAACAGAAATAGAAACTTCAGCAGCAGTTTCTGGAATAACATCATCAGTAGCAGCAGGTTCTTAAACAATATCATCAGTATCCACAACATCAGCAGAATGAATACTTTCCACAGCTTTTAGAGAATTGATATAAGAAGAAATCAGGCTGGGCTCACAGCTGGCAATATGCACAATGGCCTTAGTGAGATCTTCAGCTTCATGAGCTGGAAGATATCTGTAGTGGAGGGCATCAAAATCTGAAAGCAGTGACTTAAAGTCAACTGTACTGAAGGAAAGCACTGGAGCTGAGGCTGGAGCAGCTGGCACTACTACATCTGAAGCAGGCAGCATCTCTTCTTCATGATGCATCTCCCCCTGCCTAGATTCAGTATACACTGGATCAAGGCACCCCACAGAAGGGATTGCCTGAGGAGGAGAAAGGGAAGAGAGCCTAGCAGATAATTCCTGGATGGATTTCAGGAGTGGAGCCATGGAGGTCTCCAGCAGGAGTGCTAGCCTTGGAGCCAACAGCCTATCTGCTAGGGCAGGAAGGTCTACTTGCTCAAGTGAAACTTGAGTAGAGGTAGAGGAGAGAGTGACAGAGATTGGTGTAGAAGGAGCTGCAGAAGTAGAAATAGAAGATGTGGATGGTAGGGAAATGGATGGGTGTGATATGGGGATGGTTGTGATGGAAGTTATTGGAGTGGAAATGAATGGAGTGAAGGATGGTTGTGCAAGAATGTCTTGGAGTAGTTGTTGGTAGGAGGTAGAGGATGATGGGAGATCAAGAGGTGAGGAATGAGAATCATCCATGTAGGAATCATCTAAAAGACTGAAAGATGGAATGGATGAGTCAATATCAAGTGGTGGATAGTAATGTAGAGGATGGAAATGATCTACAGAAGTTGCTGGTGGTGGTGAAGGAGTTGAGAGTGAAGATGAGATGGTGATGAGGGAGGAGATTGAGGTAGTGATGGTGGAAGAAGGAGTGGTTGAAGAAACAATGGGTGGAGATGAGGAGGCAGACAATTCTTCCAATGGGGCAGTTGCCTGTGGGGAAGTGACTTGAACAGTCCTGGTGCCTTAAGTTGAGATAGCTGCAGGAGCTCTGCTTGGTTTGACAATCTGCCTGTCCCATTTTCCAAATAGGGCATAGGACAACCTCTTAGAGGCATTAATGTGCATCCCACTGGAAACAAGCAACTGAGAGCAACTGTTATGCAAAAACAGCCCTAGTATCCTCCCAAAATTAACAAAATTCTTATTTACCTTTTTCTTGATTAAATCAAAGAAAATCTCTCCCCAATTCAAATGTTTCTTATCCACTAAAGCAGCCATCAAACAAAATTGATACCTTGAAATGGTATCATGAGCAGAATGCTTGGCTAATAGCACCTTTCCCACAACATCAGCTAAAAATCTATATTCAACTGACAGATTCTTTTTAAGCAGTTTATTAGGGTTTGCTGCAGAGTGACCCATTCTATCAAGCATACTTGCAAACTCTTCTCCAGATAACTCAACTGAGTCATGCCCAGTGCTCAATTGAAAAACATCTGTAAGGAGGGCAGGAGTTAAGGATACCTGAGTACCGGCTATTGTACCAACCACTGAATTTCGATCCAGGTTATGAGTCGTATACACCCACTCCTTGATTTCATCGACATCAAGTTTCATCCTTGTGGACATGATATACACCAACTGTTGTTCCTTGAATAATTCTAGAATGTCCTTGAATATTTGGTCACTGCCTTCAAAGGAATCCATATCAATGTCGAATCCAGTGTCAAATTTCATCGCGGCTAGAACTGCAAAAAAAAACGGCCATTGTATACCTGCAAAAACGATCAAACGAGACCAAGTGCAGAGAAGTTTGGAGGGAAAGAAAGGTTCTGCAGAGAGTATGAAAGCGCAAAAGGTGAACGACGGCCGAAAGATGAATTTTATATTAGGGTTCGACGCCGAAAAGGAAAGATCGTTGAACTCCGTTCGACGATCTGGGCCACTAAAGGAATCTGAAGGGTCTTCAACATCGTCGATCTCCGTTCGACGATATTGGAGAGCGTCGATCTCTGATCGACGATCTCTGACCAGAAGAAGATAGCCTAGCGCTATCTGAAAGCGCTGAACTCCGGTCGACGATTTCGGAAAACGTCGATCTCCGTTCGACGATCTTTGGGAAAATCGTCGAGCGCATTTCAGAGACCAGAAACACCCTATAAACACTAGAAAAATCAATGTTTTTAACCTAGTCTTGGTCAATTTTAGGGTTTTAAAATCTTGGATCTTATTTTAAGCTTCCTCCATCTAACATTCCTAACTGATTCAGGAAGAAGGTGTGTTTCTTTTCATCCAATGGTTTGGTGAAAATGTCTCCCCTTTGCAAATCAGTTGGGATATATTGAAGTTCAATTTTATTCTTCTCAACATTATCCCTTAAAAAGTGATGCCTAATTTCTATATGTTTTGTCCTACTATGGAGGACTGGATTTTGTGCTATAGAAATAGCACTAGTGTTATCACAAAAGATTGTTGACCTTTCTAAGTTGTAACCATAGTCTAGGAGCTGGTTTTGAATCCACAAAATCTGTGAGCAACAACTACCTGCTGGCATGTATTCAGCTTCAGCAGTTGAAGTGGACACAAATGTTTGTTTCTTACAGAACCAGGAGACAAGTAATACCAACCAAACGGAACAAGGAAGAATCCGGTCAAGAGAGAGGGCCGGTTAGGGTTTTAGAGAGAAGAAGAAGGAGGCTAGAGGAAGAGAGGAGAAGAGGGATCAGCCCCCAAAAGTTCCAAGATCAAAACATAACCCTAAAGCCAGAGTCCAAGTCCCCATATATAGGGAACCGAAATTATTACAAAGCATAATAAACCAAAACCTCAAACAAGGGCCACCCGGTTTGCACACCCGCCCGGTCCGGGTCCGCCTAGCACGCCCGCCGAGCCGCCTGGTTCCGTCTCGTCTCCATCCGCCGGCCGGTCCGACGCCTCGTTCGAGTCCGCGTTTCCTCGAGCTCGTCGTGTGTACACCCGCCACGGGGGTTCCTCCACTGCGTCGGTAACAATGCCTCCATCTGGAAAATTGTCCTTGTCCTCAAGGCAATAATCCGGGAATTGGCGGCGGAAGTCATCTCGGATGAGCCACGTAGCCTCGGAGACCGGCCTATGCCGCCAAGCAACCCGAACCTCCTCGGGGGCCGCATCGCCGGGAAGATGGTTGCGGCGCTCGATGATGTTGGCCGGATAGAGCGGTTCCGAACCCGCATGATCCAAGTCACTCGGAATGTGGGTCGCCGCCGGGTGGTCGCCAATGACGCGGCGAAGTTGCGATACATGAAAGACCGGATGGATTCGGCTGTCGGCGGGTAAACGAAGCCGGTATGCCACGGCCCCGATACGGCTAAGTACTTCAAAGGGGCCGAAAAAACGTGGGGCGAGCTTCGGGCAAGGTCGCCTTGCGACCGAGAGTTGGCGATATGGGTGGAGTTTGAGAAACACCTTTTCGCCCACTTGAAAGGAGAGATCCCGGCGTTTCCTATTTGCAAAAGAAGTCATTTTTCCTTGGGCGCGGTGGAGGTGGTGCTTCAAGCTATCCAAAATAATGTCCCGATTGTGGAGATGATCGGCCAAGGTGGGGACGGGGCATTCACCCGGAAGGTAACGGGTGATGGAAGGTGGAGGTCGGCCATAGACGGCTTCGAACGGTGTCATGTTCGCCGCATGATGATATGAAGTGTTGTATGAATATTCCGCCCAACAAATCCATTTGGCCCAAGATCCGGGGCGTTCGCCGATGAAGCACCGTAGGTAGGTTTCTAAACACCGGTTAAGAACTTCCGACTGTCCGTCGGTTTGAGGGTGATACGCCGTGCTCATGCGTAGACGAGTCCCTTGGAGCTTAAACAGGGATGTCCAGAACCCACTGAGGAAAAGAGGGTCCCGATCGCTAACGATGGAGCGAGGGAACCCATGTAGGCGCACTACGTCCGAGATAAACACGTCGGCCACCGTGGTGGCCGTGTACGGATGGCGAAGCGGAAGGAAATGACCATACTTGGTAAGCCGGTCCACCACCACAAGTATGCAATCGAAGCCGTTGGAGCGAGGTAATCGTGTAATGAAGTCCATGGCGATGTCTTCCCAAATGCGTTCCGGCACCGGCAAGGGTTGGAGGAGGCCGCCGGGAAACATGGTTTCATACTTGGCCTTTTGGCAAGGTAGGCAAGCCGCAACATAAGCCTTGACTTGGCGCATCATACTTGGCCAATAGAGGGTCGCCGCAAGGCGGCGATAGGTGCGGAAGGCCCCCGCGTGGCCGCCGGTTGGGGTCGAATGAAACTCGGCGAGAAGCCGTGGAATGCTCGGAGAGCTGGACGAGAGCACGAGGCGATTGCGATGGAATAAGCGGCCCCCGATGAGCAAGTAGGGCGGGTGGCCGGTCGGATCGGCGAGAAGAGTACGACGGATGTTTGCCAACTTGGGGTCGTTGTCCGCCTCATGTTGTAAAGTTGATATATCGTCCCAAACCGGCCGGAAAATGGCCGTTAACTCGGGCGCGGTGGTCAGGCGAGACAAGGCATCCGCCGCTTTGTTGGATTTGCCGGAGCGGTACTCAATGGTGAAGTCGTAGCCCAGTAATTTGGCGACCCAAAGTTGTTGAGCGGGTGTGGCGATCTTTTGTTGTAGAAGGTAGCGGAGGCTATGATGATCCGTGCGGACGATGAATGGCCGGCCAAGGAGATACGGCCGCCAGTGTTGGACGGCAAGAACCAATGCCATGAGCTCATTTTCATACGCCGACCGGCTCCGGATGGCCGTAGAGAAAGCCCGGCTGTAGTATGCGATGGGGCGGCCGTGTTGCATGAGGACCGCCCCTACGCCCGTGCCGGAAGCGTCACATTCAATGATAAACGGTTGGTTGAAATCCGGCATTGCCAAAACCGGGGCATGAATGAGGGCGGATTGGAGCGCCGCAAAGGCGGCGGTTGCCGCGGGTGGCCACGCGAAGGGGGCCTCGTCCGAGTTCTTCAATAATTGTGTGAGAGGGCGGGCTAGTCCGCCGTAGTTCTTGATGAACCGGCGATAGTAGCCGGTCAGGCCCAGAAAACCGCGAACTTCCCGAAGAGATGTGGGTGTCGGCCAATGAAGCACCGCATGGACCTTATCGGTGTCCATGGCGACGCCGCCGGCCGAAATAGTATGCCCCAAATAATGGACGCTCGTCTCGCCAAAAGAACACTTCTTTTGATTCACCGCCAAGGTATGACGCCGAAGAGTAGAGAATGTTTGACGCACATGAAGGAGATGTTCCTGCCAAGTGGAACTAAAAACCAAAATGTCATCAAAAAACACAAGCACGTGTTTACGGAGTACCGGCCGAAAGATGTCGTTCATCGTCGCTTGGAAGGTTGCCGGGGCGTTGGTTAACCCAAACGGCATTACCACGAATTCAAAATGGCCGTCGTGGGTACGAAACGCCGTCTTGTGAATATCCTCCGGGCGAACCCGAATTTGATGGTAGCCGGCCCGCAAGTCCAGCTTGGTGAAAAAGGCAGCGCCATGAAGTTCATCCAACAACTCTTGTATTACCGGAATCGGATACTTGTCCGCCACGGTTGCTTTGTTGAGCTCGCGATAGTCCACACAAAAACGCCAACTTCCGTCTTTTTTTCGAACGAGCAAAACCGGGCTGGAAAAGGGGCTAGAGCTCGGCCGAATGAGACCCCCCAAAAGCATCTCCCGCACAAGGCGTTCAATCTCATCCTTTTGGGTGTGACCGTAGCGGTATGGCCGAACCGAGATGGCGGTGGATTCCGGTTGTAGGACAATAGGATGGTCGGTTGGGCGGACCGGAGGAAGGCCGGAAGGAGCTGTGAAAATGTCCGAGAATTCGGCGATAAGAGCTAGCAGGTCTTGGGATGGCGGAGCCGCCGGGGAAGCCTCCGATTGCATGGGCCATAACCATGCCGCAAAGGTGGCGTCAGAAATGCGATTCAGGCTCCGGGCGGAAAGCGGGGAGCGGAGGAGAGTTGCATCGCCGTAGAGGCGGCATGGTTGGTCTTGATGGTGGAAGAGCATGGACATGTGAGCCCAGTTGACGCGAACGTCGCCCAAAGTCTGGAGCCAAGCGACGCCCAATATTGCGTCCAGCCCGCCCAACGCGAAGGCATAGAAGTCCGCCGTGAAAGCATGATCGCCGATAGAGAAGTTAACATTGTCACACCGGCCCAAGGTCGGGCGGCGGCTTCCATCGCCCAAGGCGACGGCGAAATTTGGGGAAGATTGGCTCGGCAACGCCAATGCCCGAGCCACGTCGTCGGAGAGAAAATTATGACTCGCGCCACTGTCGATCATGATAATGATAGGGCGGCCGTGAATCATTCCGCGCATCTTCATCGTACGCGGTCCGGTAATACCACCAACCGAGTAGAATGGTAAATCGAGGATGTTCAGCGCCGCCGCCGCCGGCGGTTCGTCGTCATCGGGTAAAACAAGTGCATCAAAATCCGCCATGGTGACCTCCGTGTCGAAATCGCCAAAGAGGGCGTGAAATTCCTTGACGGCGCATACGTGTTGAGGGGAATACGGTTGCCGGCAACGGAAGCACAAGCCCTTGCGACGGAGGTCGTTGTAATCTTGGTTGGATATGCGGTGCGGCGGTGTGGGGCGGCCGGTCCGAGCCTCAGCATGGCTGGTTGTCCGCGGTTGGAGATCCCGTCCGGTGGAGGGTTTGTACCCCGGAGGATGCGGTGCCGCCGGTGGCCGTTGTCCAAGGTCGGCCTCGACGGCCCGCGCAAGTATTAAAGCGTCCGATACGGTGCGCGGGTTGTGTGACCAAATAATGATCAGGCGGAAGGCCCGGTACTTGTGTGACCAACGCGACGAACTCGTCGATGTAGGTGTCCAAATCGGCCGATTGTCGCGCGCTACATAGGCGTTCAATGGCGGATCCGGTATAGCGAGAGTCGTAGCGTGTAACCATCTCTTGTTTGAAATCGGCCCACGAAATGGCGGGTTGGCTTTGGCGTAGCCAACGAGCCCAATGGAGGGCGGAGCCGTCGAGGCCAATGATTGCCGTGCCGACACGATCCGGTAGCGGTGTGAAGTGGAGGTCGAAATATTGTTCCGCGCGTGCGATCCATCCCAAAGGATCCACGCCGGAGAAGGAGGGAACGTCGAGGTGTTGTTGTAAGCGGCCCCCTCCCCCCACGGTTAGCGCGGGAGGCGTGAGAGGAGGAACGGCCGGCGGAACACCGAGAAGCGAGGCGGTGTCGGTGGAGGACGCGGACGCCGGTGCCGGTGTGCGGGGCGGCGCGAGCGCGTCGAGGCGGCTGAGGATGAGCGATTGTCCCGCCAAGAGGGCGTCAACCGAGGACTTGAGTTCGCCGATCTGGGTCGCGTGGAGGGCTACCTGACTCGCGGTGGCGTCGGCGAGGTCGGCGGTGTCGGCCGCGGAGAGGCGGGTGGTCGGGGCCATAAAATCCGGCGGCAATGAGCGGGCGGAGCGGCAGGTCGGACCAATTAATACCAACCAAACGGAACAAGGAAGAATCCGGTCAAGAGAGAGGGCCGGTTAGGGTTTTAGAGAGAAGAAGAAGGAGGCTAGAGGAAGAGAGGAGAAGAGGGATCAGCCCCCAAAAGTTCCAAGATCAAAACATAACCCTAAAGCCAGAGTCCAAGTCCCCATATATAGGGAACCAAAATTATTACAAAGCATAATAAACCAAAACCTCAAACAAGGGCCACCCGGTTTGCACACCCGCCCGGTCCGGGTCCGCCTAGCACGCCCGCCGAGCCGCCTGGTTCCGTCTCGTCTCCATCCGCCGGCCGGTCCGACGCCTCGTTCGAGTCCGCGTTTCCTCGAGCTCGTCGTGTGTACACCCGCCACGGGGGTTCCTCCACTGCGTCGGTAACAACAAGTCTGTCACCAAAAAACTGGCAAGTTCCACTGATGCTTTTCTTGTCTACTCTACATCCAGCATAATCAGCATCTGAAAATCCAGTTAATTCAAATCCTGAGTCTTTTGGATACCAGAGACCTAGATTTGGACAACTTTTCACATACCTAAGAATCTTTTTACTAATGTTAGGTGTGACTCTCTAGGGCTTACTTGGAATCTAGCACATATGCATGTAGCAAACATTATGTCAGGTCTACTTGCTGTAAGGTACAATAAAGAGCCAATCATTGTTCTATATGTTGTCTGATCAACAGGTTTCCCATGTTCATCAGCATCTAATACAACATTAGTAGGCATAAGTGTTTTTATATATGATGCTTCAGACATACCAAATTTCTTAACCAATTCTTTTGCATACCTGGTTTGAGAAATAAATATGTCATCAGCATGCTGTTTGACTTGCAATCCTAGAAAGAAGGAAAACTCACTCATGCTACTCATTTCAAATTTAGAATGCATTAGATTAGAGAACCTTTTACACAAATTTGAATCAGTAGATCCAAAGATAATATCATCTACATAGATTTGTACTAGTAGGATATTGGACTTATGAGTTCTAATAAAAAGAGTTTGGTGTACTCTACCCCTTATAAAATCATTTTTCAGAAGAAAGCATGCTAAGGTCTCATACCATGCTCTAGGAGCTTGCTTGAGACCATATAATGCTTTGTGCAATTTAAAAACATGATCAGGATGAGTTGGAGAGATAAAACCTGGGGGTTGTCTAACATAGACTTCTTCCTTGATGTCTCCATTGAGAAATGCACTTTTTACATCCATCTGATAGACCTTGAATCCTTTGTGAGCTGCATAAGCTAGGAATATTCTTATGGCCTCTAACCTTGCAACTGGTGCAAAGGTCTGGTCATAGTCTATTCCTTCTTCTTGAAAATATCCTTGTGCAACTAGCCTTGCCTTGTTCCTTATAATGATTCCTCGATCATCCAATTTGTTTCTGAACACCCACTTTGTTCCAACAATGGAGTGATCCTTAGGCCTTGACACTAGTTCCCAAACTTTGTTCCTTTCAAATTGATGTAATTCCTCTTGCATTGCAATGATTCAGTGTGGATCTTGTTCTGCATCTTGTATGGATTGAGGTTCAATTTGAGATAGAAAGCAAGTGTGCATTAGGTTTTGGTTGATCTGATTTCTGGTTTGCACACCAGTTGAGATGTCTCCAATCACTTGGGAGATTGGATGATCCCTTGATGTTACTAAATCAACATGGGGTGTTGATTGTTCACCAACCTGTGTTTTTGTTTCCTCTTGTGGAACAACAACTGACTCTTCAAGATGATTCTCACCAAGATGTTGAGTGGTCTCTTCATCTTCACTAATCTCATCTTTTTGTTGAATAGGTGAATGTGCTGTATCTTTTTCTATGATGTGTAACATGTCCAAATTTTCTGAAAGAGAGTGTACCTGCAAAGGTTCTATGATAGAAGTATTCTTCTCCTTATAACACATGTTAGTTTCATCAAAAGATACATGTACAAATTCTTCAATTTTAAGAGAAGTTTTGTTATACACCCTATAAGCTTTACTGATCATGGAGTATCCCAGAAACACTCCTTCATCAGCTTTTGCTTGAAATTTTGCTATGTATTTCTTGTCATTATTGTGTATGTAACAAATACAACCAAAAATTTTGAAATAATCTACTTTAGGTTTCTTCCCTTTGTGTAATTCATAGAGAGTCTTACCCTTCAGTTTATGTATCAAACTTCTATTCAACACATAGTTTGAGGTGTTCACTGCCTCTGCCTAAAAGGATAGAGGAAGGTGAACATCTGTCAACAATGTGGTGGCAGATTCAATAAGGGTTCTATTTTTTCCTTTCAGCTACCCCATTTTGTTGAGGAGTTCTAGGAGCTGAGAAAGTGTGTCTGATCCCTTCACTCTGACAGAACTCTTGCATAAGAAGAGAATCAAACTCTGTCCCATGATCACTTCTGATCAGGGCAATGTGAGTATTGAACTCAATCTGTATGTATTTGAGAAACTCTATCAAACACTTAAAGTTATCAGACTTTTTCCTCAGAAAGAACACCCATGTGAATCTAGAGAAGTCATCTGCAACTACTAAAGTGTAAGATTTCCCTCATAGGCTTTGTACTGTAATGGGTCCAAAAAGATCCATGTGTAACAGATACAAAATTCTAGGTGAATCGCTCTTATTAAGTGACTTAAAGCTACTTTTAGTTTGCTTGCCTAATTGACAAGCCCTGCAAAGTCCTTCCTTCTTGTAGGGGCTAGAAGGTAGTCTTCTAACAAGGTTGTCCTTGGATAGCCTAGCAATGGTTCTAAGGTTTAAATATCCTAATCTCTTATGCTAAAGTTCATTTGGTTTACTAACAGAATTGAACAAGCAAATATCTATCTTAGTTGAAAGAAAATCTACAAGATAAATGTTACCTTTTCTTTTACCTGTTAATACAGTTGTGTTATCCTCTGATTTTATTTTGCATGAGGATTTGTTGAATGTCACCTGGTAGCCTTCATCACATAGTTGACTGATGCTGATTAGATTGTGCTTCAGTCCTTCCACATAAGCCACCTTCTTGAATGTGACTGAGCCAATCTGGACAGCACCATATCCTTTTGTTTGTCCAAAGTTTGAATCTCCAAAAATTACTTTGGGTCCAAGTTTGTTTTTGAAGGATGTGAGGTTCTTCTTGCTTCCTGTCATGTGCTTTGAGCACCCACTATTCAGATACCATTGTTGGTTCATTGCTGGATAGGTCTTCACCTGCACATGAGCAACTTATATGTTTTTGACCCAATTTACCTTGGGCCTAGGTTGATAACCTTTAAATTCTTAAATAAAAGACATCCCTGGCTGACTCTTATAACCTTTAGGATGATATCTCATAGGAGGTATTATCCATTCAGTATAAGGGTTAAAGTTTTGGGATGTAGGACCATTAGGATTGAATTTTGATTTACCTTTAAAACCTTGCTCAAAGCTCTGATCTCTGTTCGACAATCTCTGAGTTGAGTTCGACGATCTTGGGTCAGATCGTCGAGCTCCATTCGAAGATCGATTTTGCCAGAGTTCAGAGTTCGACGATCGTCGACCTGAGTTCGACGATTCAGCTTGAGATCGCTGAGCTCTGTTCGACGATCGTCGAGCTTTGTTCGACGTTTTCCGTTGAACTTTGTTTTTCTTAGGTAAATCAGGATTCTTCCTAGCTACCTCTACAACTCCCTTTCCTTTATCTGAGATAAACTTAATTGGAGTTGTCAACACTATAGGTTGACTGGATGAAGCACCCAAGCCCAGTGTACTATTAAGTCTTGAGTTCACTATACTTGTGATGTCCATCAGTCTGATGCTTCTCCCATTAAGGGATTCTTCAAACTTCTTTGCCTGAGATAGTTCACTTTTCAGTGAAGCTATCTCCTCCCTACAGCATTCCAACTCCTCAAAGAGTTTGAGGTTATCTGATTTTAGGGTGCTATGTTCAGACAATTGATTTCTGAGAGAGATAATCTCTTTCTCAGACTTTAGCAGGTCTAAACAAAGTGCCTTAAATTCAAATTTAAAGTCCTCTGAATTAAATTCAAAGGAATCTATTACCTGGTCTTCTTCATCTTCATGTTCAGATTCAGATTCTGACTCATGTTCTGCATTAGAATTATGTTGTGAGGCATTGATAGCCATCATGCAGAACTCCTTCTCTTGAGCATCATCTTCATCATCACTTGAGCTTGATGAAGCCTCTGATTCTTCTTCAGTTTCACTCCAGGTTTCAGCTACAAATCCCTTCCTGGTGTGTTTGTTTTTGCTGGAGAAGGATTTGTCATTGTTGTTTCTCCTGGAGTCCTTGTCTTTTCTCCTATCTTTCCTGTCCTTCTTGTCCTTATTCTGATTTTCTGGACAATCAGGCACAATATGGTCTGGTTTCCTGCATCCATAACAAATAATTTCTTTATTATTGGATTTGTCATACCTTGGCTTCTCATGGCCTCTGGATGACCTTTTCCTGAAATCTTTCCTGGCCATCTTGTAAAATCTTTTGACCAGTAGACTCATTAACTCTTCATTGCCTATGACCTTGTCTTCAGACAGTTCTTCTGTAACTTTGAAGGCAATTGTCTTCTCCTTCCTGATTGATGGAGAAGCAACCTTTTGTTCTTCCTCTCTATTCTTGATGAGCAGCTCATAAGACTTGAGCTTGCCTAACAAAGCTTCAGTGGTGATCTCATTTAGGTTTCTGGCATCCTTGATTGGCCAGATCCTTGAATCCCAAGTGCTGGGAAAGCACATTAGGATTTTGTCATTGAGTTCAGTTAGTGAGATCTCCTTGTCCAATGTTTTTAACTCACTGACTATTAGGCTGAGCCTGTTGTACATGTCAGCAACTGACTCAGTTTCTCCCTTTTTGAAATTCTCATACTGGGTTATGAGATGGGATCTTCTGTCTTTCCTTTCATCAGCAGATTCTGAGACTATTTCAGATAACTTATCCCATATTTCTTTTGCTGAGTTACATTCAACCACTTTCTGAAACATTTCATCAGACATAGTCTGAGCCAGAATATTCATTGCTTTGGCATCTGCAACTTTCCATTTCTTGATTTCTGCATCTGTTCCTGAAGGAGGTGCAACAACACTTGTACTTGTGTTCTCTGGTGGTCTTGGACACACTGTCAACACAGAATTATAAATGTCCTCATCAATAGAATTCATATATAGTCTGATCCTTGCCTTCCAAAGTGCAAACCTAGAAAAGTTGCACACTGGTGATCTGATGCTAGCATAATCTTTGTTTTGTGTCATGGTTTTGTATGAATATAAATATAATACAAATAAAAACCCTCTATTAAAGATTGATCTTATCAGAGATCTTTTGGTTCAGGTGTTAGCCTGTAGGAACAACCAATCTAATGAAGATTCAGTTGTTGAGTAACCAACCTCCCTCTGATACCAATTGAAAGTGAGGGTAAGATCTACCTTTACTCTAGAGGGGGATGAATAAAGTATATTAAAATAATTTTCCAGATAAAAAATTATTTGCAGTGGAAGACTTGATTTAAGTATATGTGTAATGTGCTTGCAGTAAGTAAAAATTAAGATAGCAAGAAAACAAAAATCACAGCACACAGCAAAGCAAAAACACAGCAATCCAGAAGACACAAGGATCTATAGTGGTTCCCCAATCAACCTGGGTACATCAACTCTTCTACACCCTAGGTAGGAATCCACTGCAGGAATAGTTGATCAGGTGTCCTGGGCACCAATGAGCTTTTGATAAGGTGCTCAAAAATCAAATCAGATTTTTTGATCAGGTGTCTTGACACCACTGAGTTTTGACCAGGTCTCAGAAACCAACCACAAAACTTTTGAAGGGAGTTTTGAGAAACCTTTTTACAGCAGAATAAAGAAAGAAATAAAAGAGTTTGTTGTTCTTCTCTGTCAACAGTCTAAGAGAAGACTAGTGGATGATGTTGTCAAAGCTCCCCCTGAGATCTGCAATTGTTTAGGAAGAAGAGCTTTGCATAGGGTGATAGGTCTTCAGTAAGTTTAGATCTCCAGCAAGAGATGATTTCAGCAGTTGCTGAAATGTGATGTGTCTGGAGTCTTTGATGAAGAAGCCTTTGAACACTTGAATCAAGAAGATCTTGAAGGAGTAGAATAGAAGAAATCTTTTCTTTTTGATGATCTCCTTCACAGTATTATTCCTTGTGTTCTGTATGAATTCTAACTCAGTAATCCTATAGACTCGTGTCTCAAATTCTTGATTGATATCTCTTCTCTATATTTTTGAAAATGATTCTGAAGAACTATATTGAAAAGCAGCCTTCTGGATAACCGTTAATCAGTCATAAATGACTTCCTTAAATGAACATGTCTCTGGAGGAAAGTCCTAAGAGACATTCTTATTAGTCTTCCTTGAAACTTGCTCCAGATTAGTTGAAACGGCTACAGAATTCTTTGAAATAAAGGCTGAATATAAATCAGATTGAATTCCATAACTGTCTGATTTTGAATTCCTGAAATTGTCGATCTCTTCAGAAAATCGTCGATCTGAGCTCAACTAACGTCGACCTGAGCTCAGAGACAGAAGCTAGACTGAAAACAGAAATCGTCGATTTGAGCTCAACTATCGTCGACCTGAGCTCAGAGACTTGGATAATAGCTAGAGACAGAAACGTCGATCTGAGCTCGAAGATCGTCGAATCGAATTCGACGACTCGTTGAACTGAGCTCAGAGATAGTCGAACTGAGTTCGACGTTTCGTCGACTTGAGCTCGACGATTATTGTCCTAGTCTTCAGCACTTGAATTCTGATCTTAGAAGGTCTTGGGGGCAGCTTCCAAACCTAAGTTCTAACTCTTAGACTCATTCTAATTGACCTTTAAGACTATACAATAAGGTCAAAACAATTTCCTAAGAACATAGTGATCCTTGCCCAAATTAGTAATAGGGTGTTCCAACACTATAGGTCGCCCACTTAATGGAAGCGGACTTTTCCGTCCGGCCCGCCGACCATCCGCGTGCTCGTCCGGTCGGCCCCAGTTTTTCCTCTCGCACTGTGTTGACTTCCTCGTCCCTTCCATGACCTTTAGCCGGAGATTCGGCCGCTCCGCTAACCCTACCGACCAATCCTCCATCCTTTTCGCGGACACCCAGGCCCCCAGCTCCTAACCAAATGCCCCTCACACGAATACAATGATTTGTGCAGCAATGACTTATGTTTTCATTGCAAGCAACCGTATTCTCCAACGCATGACTACCCACTTAAGGAGTTACAAGTTCTCTTGTGTGAAGATGAGAACGAGATCACAACGGATGACTTTGATGCCCTGGTACTGGAGGAGCCCACCACGACCGAACTAGCGACGACCGTCTTCTTGCGAATGGACCTATCTTATTTTTCCCTCGAGGGTCTGTGCGGCCCCCGAACCATGAAGCCCCATGGGCTTCTTCCTGGCACTCTGGTGGTGGTGATGATTGACGATGGTGTCAACCACAACTTTGTCTCAATTGACTCAGTGACTCGCTTGCAGCTGGATATTGACCTAACAACGAGTTATCTTGTTTATTTGGGGGGCGGTCATTGATCTCTGATGGGCGGACTTTTCCGCAATCTTTCGTTTCAATTGGGGATTACCGCGCTACAACAAATTTTATGTTTTCCCCATGGAAGGGGTAGATGTGATTCTCGACATCTCATGATTGTAGACCCTTGGCAACATCAACCATAACTGGGCTACTATGCACATGACTTTTTAGTGGACCAACTTTCCTTGCATACTCTTCGGCGACGCCTTCCTTCAGCGAGTCGTTGTGTCCTCTCGGGCGGCCTACCACACCATTTAGGCGACTTTCGAGCACTACCGTGGTCTGTGGCAAATCTGTACCACAGAGACAAGAATCTTCCACTCAGCTCAGATCCGTTGTCCCCCGAGAACTCCAACATTCTCCGGACCTTCGCTTCCGTGTTCGAGGCCATGCTTAGACTTCCTCCGTCACGGCTGACCGACCATCACATTCTGCTACAAGACGGAGCCCGCGCCATTTCAGTTCTCCTTTACCTCTACGGTTCAGAAAGATGAGATCGAGTGGCTAGTTTCTGCTTACCTTTGGCTTGGTATTCCCAACACGAGCCCTTTCTCCATCCCGGTCTTACTTGTGCGGAAGGACTGCAGCTGCCATTTTTGTGTGAACTACCATTTTTGTGTGGACTACTGGGCCCTCAACAAGGCAACCGTGGTAGACAAATATCCATTAATGAGCTCTTGGACGAGTTAGGCGGAGCCACCTATTTTTTTAAGAACGACCTTCATTCGGGCTATCATCAAATCTGGGTGCGAGCCGAGGATATCCCGAAAACGACCTTCCGTAAACATGACGACCACCATGTGTTTTTAGTTATCCCATTCGGCCTAACAAATTCGTCCGCTACCTTCAAAACTACCATGAACGACATCTTGCGGTCGGTGCTTCGCAAGTGTGCCCTCATGTTCTTTGATGACATACTTGTTTATAGTTTGACGTGGCAGGATTATCTATACCACTTGGCTTCTACCTTGGTGATATTGTGGTGACATTCTCTCATTGTCAATAAGAAGAAATGTGTTTTTGGGCAACGCCAAATATCTTACTTAGGCCATAGTGTTAGCATAAGGGGTAGCTCACACCACTTCGGTTCCGTAGATACGGGGGTTCCTTGGCTTCACCGACTATTATCGGCAATTCATCTGCGACTACGACAGACTCGCCTTCTCATGCGCCTACTCCGCAAGTCGGTCAGGCGGTCAGGCCTGTCTTCCATTGGCCACCGGTGGCAGCCGCCGCCTTTGTGACACTTCAAGAGGCCCTGTTGATAGCTCTGATCCTATCCTTGCCAGACTTCTCAAAGCTGTTCACGGTGGAGTGTGATTCCTCAGGAGCCGGTGTGGGTGTAGTTCTCATGCAAGCCGACGCCCATAACATACTTTACCATGTCATTCTCCGCGATCGTCCGTTCCCGCTTTGCCTATGAGAATGAGTTGATGGCGCTCGTGTTGGCGGTACACAAATGGAGGCCCTATCTGTTGGGGTGATACTTGTTGTTTGTGCGGATCATCACAGTATGTGCTATCTCCTCAGCCAAAAGATGACCACTTAGTCACAACAGGTTTGGATTGCGAAGCTTTTGAGCTATGACTTCACGGTCGAGTTCCGCTCAGGCAAGAACAACTTAGCCGCATACACACTTTCTCACCAATTTAGCTCCGCCGAGCTGTCTACGATATCCCGCCTGGTCTGGCAAGAAGCAACAACCTTATAGAGTGATGTAGAAGTAGACCCACCTCTACGGGCCATCATTGACCGCTTGCAAGTAGTTGCCTCCGCATGCCCTCCTTATATCCTGGTCAGGGGACGACTACTGCACTGGGGCCGCAGGGTCCTGTAACACCCCGGTCTACTGTGGGCGCGTTACAGGTCTGCAAGCTAGTGAAACCAACCCATCTCCACAGATCTGATTAGCTGCAACTGCTAATTCCAGTAGCGGGTTGTTCCATCGAACATTCACGATTCCAAACTCCTTATTGCTGGAATTTGTTGACAGTTGACCGGGCCCCACCGCTGGGGTGGTGTGTTTTTTTATGCTTTGTTTTTTTTTTAGCATTTAATGAAGAGAGAGAGAATTGTTGTTTTTTTTTGGCCTATAAATAGGCTGCAGGTTTTGTTTTAGTGTGTGGAACAAGTGAATAAAAAAGAGGTTCTCCTGTTCTTTATCTCCCGCAGGAGAGTGAGAAGAAGAGAGAGTGCGAGAGCTCACGGGAGAGAGAGAGATTAAAGTTGGAGAGAGAGAGAGGTGGAAAGAGATTGGGAGAGAGATATTAAAAATGGTGGCAGACAAAGTGAGAGAGAGAATAGCTAGAGAGATAGATAGAGAGAAACAGAGTGAGAGGGAGAGCGAGAGAAACAGGGCGAGTGAGAGAGAGAGAGAGACAGAGGTCTCGCGGGAGCGAAAGAGAGAAGCTGAGCGAGAGAGAAGGGGTTAGAGAGAGAGAGGGTGAGTTCTCGCGGGAGAGGCCCGACTCGCGCAAGAGAGGTCGTCTCGCTCGCACCACGCTTGCGGAGGTGGACGTCTCGCTCGCGCCCGCTGCACTCGCCATCGCAGTCCCGCGAAGTCATCCCGCGAGGAGTTCTCGCCTGCAGTACTCGTCGGCCGTGTGGAGAAGCTCTCGCCTGAGCTGGCCTTGAGTGCAAGGTGTTGTCCCGACCACGTTTCCAACAACTGGTATCAGAGGGAGGTTGCAAACCTTTACGGTGACTCGGAAGGTTTGAAGTAGAGAAGAGATGGAGATGGGAAGCGGGATGCCGGGGCAGGTCCCCAAGTTGAGCAAAACAAACTATGGAAACTGGAGTATTCAGATGCGAGTGTTGCTCGCCTCTAAAGAGCTATGGGATGTTGTGGAAGAGGGTGTCGAGGTGCTTACTGCCAAAGCAGAAGCCGCGTTGACTAATGCTCAAAGGATGGCGGTGAGAGAAACCAAGAAGAAGGACAAGAAGGCGTTGTTCATCTTGTACCAAGGGGTGGATGAAGCTACGTTTGAGAAGATCTCGGACGCCGAGACTTCGAAGGAAGCTTGGGAGATTTTGCAGCGCTCCATGCAAGGAGTAGACAAGGCCAAGAAGGTGAAGTTGCAATCCCTTCGAGCACAATATGAGATGGTGCGGATGCAGAGCTCGAAGAAGGTTGGCGACTATGTGACCCGTCTGCGGACGCTCACAAATGAGATGAAGAGAAACGGGGAGACGATAGATGAGGTCAGCTTCATGGAGAAGCTCCTGCGTTCTATGTCTAAGAAGTTCCGACACGTGGTGGTGGCCATCGAAGAATCGAAGGACCTCACAGTGATGACGACGGATGAACTGATAGGCTCGCTACAAGCACATGAGTATCAGATGGTGCAAGATGAGGAGAAGTCGAGTGGCTTGGGGAAAGCACTTCAGACTCAACTCAATTTTGGAGAAAGTTCAGGAAGAGGAGGAGGCCAGCGTGGCCGTGGCTACCAAGGAAGAGGTAGAGGAGGAAGAGCTGGAAGAGACTTTGGGAGAAATCAGTTCAACCAGGGAGTGGTAGAGCAACATCATGGTTGGAGGCAAGATGCAGGAGGTAGAGGAAGAGGCCAAGGTAGAGGTCAAGGCAGAGGACAGGGAAGAGACCAGGGAAGAGGTCAAAGAGGAGGAAGAGATATGTCCCAAACTCAATGTTACAACTGTAACAAGTTTGGATATATGAGTTACGACTGCTGGGCTCCCAGGAAAGGTGGTGAAGCCAACCACTATGCGGAGGCTAGCAACACGGGTGGAGACCCGATGATGTTCCTTACCATCCAAGGCGCTGCAGGAGGGAGGAATGGAGTGTGGTACCTAGATACTGGAGCTAGTAACCACATGTGTGGTGAGAAGGAGCTATTCACCGGCCTTGAGCCGAATGGAGGAGATGTCAGTTTTGGCGACGCCTCGAAGATCTCTGTGGAAGGAAGAGGAGTGATCGCGGTGACGATGAATGGGAAGGAGGTGCTCATCAACGACGTCTTCTATGTACCGGGCTTGAGGAGTAACATCCTAAGTCTTGGACAGCTGGTGGAAAAGGGCTATCGTGTCCTGTTGAGGGATAGCACCTTAGCGATGAAGGATAGCCAAGGAAGAGAGGTGGTAAGAGTGAAGATGGCGACGAACCGCCTCTTCCCTCTAAGTATGGATGCCAAGGAGACGGCATGTCTTGCAAAGACAGGAGAAGAGGAGGAAGCTTGGCTGTGGCACCACCGGATGGGGCATCTGGGGTTCACAGGCCTGAAGCTGTTGTCTGGATCCAAGATGGTGGAAGGGCTGCCTATGATCACACCTCCTCAAAGGGTCTGTGAGGCATGCACGAAGGGGAAGCAAAGAAGGGAGACTTTCGAGGGAGGAAAGTCTCGGAGAGCTACAAGGCAACTGGAGCTAGTTCATTCGGACATTGCTGGTCCGTTTGAGACGACCTCAGTTGGAGGTAGCAGGTACTATATCACGTTCACCGACGACTTCAGTAGGAAGTGTTGGGTGTACTTTCTGAAGGAGAAGGCAGAGGCTCTGGACAAGTTCCGAGAGTTCAAGGCGATGGCTGAGAAGGAAGTTGGGCAGCCACTGAAGGTGCTCCGGACAGATAGAGGTGGGGAGTACACCTCTAGGCTGTTTGATGACTACTGCAGAGAATGGGGGATCTCACACCAGCTGACGGCGGCGTACTCGCCTCAGCAAAACGGAGTGGCGGAAAGGAAGAACCTAACCATTATGAACATGGCGAGGAGCATGGTGAAGGGCAAGGGGTTGCCAAAGAAGTACTGGGCGGAAGCAGTACAGGTAGCGGTGTACTTGCTGAACCGTTGCCCAACCAAGAGTGTGAAGTTCAAGACACCGTTTGAAGCTTGGTGTGGGAGGAAGCCCAGTGTGAAGCACCTGAGGGTCTTCGGGTGTGTAGCTTATGCTCACATCCCGGACCAGAGGAGGAGGAAGCTGGACGATAGAAGTGAGAAGTGCATCTTTGTAGGCTACGCTCCTGCGAGCAAGGCTTACAAGCTGTACAACCCGGAGACAGAGAAGGCCATCATCTCAAGAGATGTGGTGTTTGAGGAAGGAAGCAGCTGGAGCTGGGATGAAGCAACGAGAGGCATCAAGGGGATGTTCTACAAGGAAGATGAAGAAGAAGGTGGAGAAGAGGCTGAAGCCGAGATGGGTGGAGCGGAGCCACCATCATTACCTAGCGGAGGTTCAGGGGGAGCTCTCACCCCTTACTCTAGTGGTGCAAGCACAAGTGGAGGCGGCTCTGGAGGAGCAAACACCAGTGGGAGCAAGGACAATCGTCCTCAGCCCAGGATGAGGAGGCTGGATGAGATTTATGTGGATACGGCACCGACGCTTAACAATTTTTCTTTATATTGTCTATTGGCAGATGTCGAGCCGTGCTCTTATGATGAGGCCGCAAAGGAGAAAAGCTGGAGGAAGGCGATGGATGTGGAGATCGCCTCCATCAAGAAGAATGAGACCTGGAAGTTGGTCGACCCACCTGCAGGCCACAAACCCCTCGGGGTGAAGTGGGTGTATAAGGTGAAGAAAAATAAAGATGGAGGCGTGGAGAAGCACAAGACGAGGCTAGTCGTGAAGGGCTACCGCCAAGTCCAAGGAGTCAACTATGATGAGGTGTTCACTCCCGTAGCCCGGATAGACACCATCCGGTTGATCATCGCGCTAGCAGCTCATCATGGCTGGAAGATCATGCAGATGGATGTGGTCTCTGCATACCTGAACGACTACCTGGAGGAGGATGTGTACATCGAGCAGCCTCCAGGGTACGTGGAGAAAGGACAGGAGAGGAAGGTCTGCAAGCTTGTCAAAGCACTCTATGGGCTCAAGCAAGGAGCTAGAGCTTGGAACGGGAGGATAGATGCTTTCCTGCAAAAGCATGGCTATCAGAAGAGCCCACATGAGTACGCCCTTTATACCAAGGTGGATAAGGACGGAGGCATGATGATAGTGCGTTTGTACGTGGATGGCATGATCTTCACGGGGAACAACACAACTATGTATGAGGAGTTCCAGGAGATGATGAAGAAGGAGTTTGAGATGACAGACCTAGGAGAGCTGAGTTACTTTCTAGGGGTGGAAGTGAAGCAGGGAGAAGACGGGATCTTCATATCCCAAAAAAAATATGCGGAGGAGGTTCTGAAGAAATTCAGGATGGAGGATAGCAAGCCTATCTCCACTCCTGCTGACCCAGGGCTGAAGCTGAGCAAGGAGTCGAAGGAAGGAGCGGTGGACTCCACCTTATTCAAGAGCTTGGTGGGTAGTCTGCGCTACCTGACCTTCACCCGACCAGACATCATGTATGCGATCGGGGTGGTGAGTAGGCACATGGAAGAGCCAAAGGATGACCACTTCACAGCTGCGAAGAGGATCCTGAGGTACATCAATGAGACGAGAGGTCATGGGCTGAAGTATGGTACTGGAGAGGAGCTGACGCTGGTAGGGTACTCGGACAGTGACTACGGCGGGGATGTGAATGACAGGAAGAGCACTTCTGGATATGCCTTCAACATGGGAACGGGAGTGTTCTCTTGGAGCTCGAAAAAGCAGGCCACGATAGCTCTATCGTCATGTGAGGCAGAGTACATCGCAGCGGCGGCTGGCACCTGCCAAGCTATCTGGCTAAGGAACCTTCTGGAGAGTCTATATCATGGAGTGGATGGACCAACGACCATGTTGGTGGACAACATGTCGGCCATCCAGCTCACGAAGAACCCGGTGCTGCATGGGAGGAGCAAACATATCGAGACAAGGTATCACTTCCTCAGGGAGCAGGTGGAGCTGAAGACCGTGGAGGTCAAGTATTGCCCGACCGGAGAGCAAGTGGCGGACATCTTTACCAAGGCGTTGAAGGTGGACACGTTCCTAAAGCTCAAAGGCAAACTCGGCATGCTATGCCAAGTTTGAGGGGGAGTTTGCTGGAATTTGTTGACAGTTGACCGGGCCCCACCGCTGGGGTGGTGTGTTTTTTTATGCTTTGTTTTTTTTAGCATTAAATTAAGAGAGAGAGAATTGTTGTTTTTTTTGGCCTATAAATAGGCTGCAGGTTTTTTTTTAGTGTGTGGAACAAGTGAATAAAAAAGTGGTTCTCCTTTTCTTTATCTCCCGCAGGAGAGTGAGAAGAAGAGAGAGTGCGAGAGCTCACGGGAGAGAGAGAGATTAAAGTTGGAGAGAGAGAGAGGTGGAAAGAGATTGGGAGAGAGATATTAAAAACGGTGGCAGAGAAAGTGAGAGAGAGAATAGCTAGAGAGATAGAGAGAGAGAAACAGAGTGAGAGGGAGAGCGAGAGAAACAGGGCGAGTGAGAGAGAGAGACAGAGGTCTCGCGGGAGCGAGAGAGAAGGGGTTAGAGAGAGAGAGGGTGAGTTCTCGCGGGAGAGGCCCGACTCGCGCAAGAGAGGACGTCTCGCTCGCACCACGCTTGCGGAGGTGGACGTCTCGCTCGCGCCCGCTGCACTCGCCATCGCAGTCCCGCGAAGTCATCCCGCGAGGAGTTCTCGCCTGCAGTACTCGCCGGCCGTGTGGAGAAGCTCTCGCCTGAGCTGGCCTTGAGTGCAAGGTGTTGTCCCGACCACGTTTCCAACACTTATTACTTTGTTTACAAATCTCAGTATCTTCAACAATCACAGGGCGGATCACGATCCCCAAATCTTCCTCAATTGACACTGAGTTCACTTCCACCACCTGGTTTGTTTCCAACAACAGTTTCCTTAATATGAACAGGTGAAATTCATCATGCATGACACTTAATCTGTAGAGAGAGCAAAATGATATGCCACATTGCCAGCCCGTTCAATTACCTTTAAAGGATTCAAGTTTAATTACCTTTAAAGGATTCAAGTTTAATTACCTTTAAAGGATTCAAGTTTAATTACCTTTAAAGGATTCAAGTTTAATTACCTTTAGGATTCAAGTTTAATTACCTTTAAAGATTCAAGTTCAATTACCTTTAAAGGATTCAAGTATCACAAACTCATTTTTTTAGTCTTCTAATTCTTGCCGCACTTTTAATGACTTGATTTTCAAGTTCACTCTATCTCCATGCATGCATTGAAATATTTTCCTCCTGGTCCCGTACAATCTTCAAGCATTCTTGGATAATATTGATGTTCTTGAAGGACTCACTCGTCTCTTCCTTGTTCAACATCGGAGTTTCTCCCAACCTCTGCCCAAGAAATCAACGTTCAAGACCGTCTCCCATACAAAGTTTCAAACGGAGCCATCTGAATGCTTGTTTGAAAGTTATTGTTGTAGGAAAATTCTATCTTGAACATATGATCCTCCCACTTCTTTTTGAAGTCAAGAACACATCCGTAACATATCCTCCATCGTACTATTTGTCCTCTCCGTCTGATCGTCATCCTGCCCTAGAACACTGTCGAACTTAGCTTAGTCCCTTAATTCTACTGAACTAACTTCCAATCCTTCGCTGTGAACTACCTATCATGATCCTAATAATACTCTTAAGAATACTGTGCAATTCAACAATGGTATGAACATATAACTCTGTTAGCTTCTCCATATTACCGTCCTTTTGATTGAGGATGAAATGAACAACCTTCATCAAACGATCAATAATCACCCAAATAACATTTTTACCCCTTGGGACCTAGTCAATCCGTGCACGAAATCCATAGAGATAACATCTAGTTTCCACTTCGGGATAGAGAGAGGTTTTAGAAACCCACTCGGCCTTCTCCGAGGCACAAGTTTAGCGACAGGCCACAAAAAGGTCACAAGCAAGGCCACATCCTTCATGTTGGGTCACCAAAATAATTTCTTCAAATTTATGTACATCTTTGTGCTCCCCGGATGAATTGGATATTTGGTGAAGTGCGCTTCATACATGAGCTCATCCCACAGTTTCCAAAAATTTGGATGCACACTTTACTCTTCTTTCTTATAACTCCACCATCTAACACCCATGTCTTCATCACCTCCTTCTTAAGCTTCTATCACCAAGAGTTTCGACTCATCATCTAGAATTAGAGTCTTCCGAATACGTTCGGTGATGTCACTCTGCACTTCGATCCAATGCGCATTTGCACTAGCTACACATCTGCTTTCAACGCCATAGATATCTTAAGGATTCAAATTCTTTTACCAAGTACTCTTCAAGAGTACAAATCTAATTCCCATGGCTCGCATACTTCCTGCTCAAAGCATGAGCGACCACACTCGCCTTCCTCAATATCTAGTGTATCTCAATGTCATAATCCCCAAGAAATTCGATCTGCCGCCTTTGCCTCATGTTCAATTCTTTCTGAATAAGCAAGTACCTCATACTCTTGTTATAATAAAAATGTAAACCTTAGCTTCGTACACATAGTGCCTCCTCAACTTCAGAGCGAATATTATGAATGCTAACTCCAAGCCATGGACTAGATAATTCCTCTCATGAGGTTTCATCTTCCTAAATCCATACACAATTACACTATCACGTTGGTGTTGTAAACCCCCTTCAGATGCGTCACTATAAATCTAAAAATCATCAGTCCCGCTTAGGAGATACGAGTAGAACCAGTCATCAATCGCTCCTCCAGCTCTTCAAACACTTGCTGAAACTCTAAGCCCACTCAAACTTGGAGTCTTTTTTAGTTAAACATGTGCTGGGTTGTGCGATCCTCTAGAAATTCTCCACGAATCTTCTATAATACCCAATTAGTCCAAGAAAACTCCTGATTTCCTCCACGGTGCTAAGAACAGGCCACTCACAAATAACCTCTATCTTCAACGGATCTACTGCTATGCCCCTGCCATTGTTGACATGACCTAGAAATGCAACCTCTCTCATCTAGAACTCGCATTTGGAAAACTTCGCATAAAGCTGATTCTCCCTAGGCGTTTGTAGCACTGCATGAAGTACCTCACATGTTACTCCTCAGAGTTAAAGTGCACCAAGAACTAGGTTAATACTAAGATCAATCTCTCTTCCGGGTGGGGCCCTATGAAGCTCGCTAGGAAATACATCCTTGTATTCTGACGCCACAACAAAATCTTGAATTAACTTCTTGGTATAGATTTCCAAAAAAAGCAATGAACACTTCAAATCCATGATTCACCGCGCGCATCTCACGCACAATCGAGATCACAGATGGGAAGACTCAAATAAGACCTTTGAAACTATCAACTATGAATCTCCTTTCATCAGAATAACTTCCTTGAGCTTGTAGTTTATGCAAGCCCACTGCATTGATAGCCAATCCATGTCAAGGATGACAAAACTCCACGAGAGGTTACAACGTCGCTGTTGAAACCAAAAAAATCGGTCTATGTGGAGTTCGACCCTTGGGGAAAGGGTGACCGCGCACCTACTGCCCTCAAGAGAACGATCGAGGCACAAGACTAAGAACACAAGGGACAGACCCAAGGTCTCAGCGTGGAGGTCCCGCCGCATACCCGGAAGACTAACAAACTCTTCCCCTCCTAAGGCAAGGGCTGAGCTAAGGCACCTTCGGAGGGCTCTCTTGGCCGACCGGAACATCTAAGGAGGATCTCAAGATCCACTCCTTAACTAGAGGTGTCACCTCGGGTCTATGTAAAATGTTCCCCGCCCGCCTTTTTAATGGCGTAAAACCGCCCAGCAGCCCTACTCTACGCAGCCCCAATTGGGCCGCTAACATCATAACATAGGCCTTCTAGGGCCGGCACAGAGCATCACAGACATTAAATTTACAGGAATATGAATTCCATACATCGGCACGCAGGCCGACAATATAAACAAACTAGGCCTTCGAGGGCCGACGCGAGCTTAAGCTTAAGTCTGCTATTCTCCGCTTGGTACTGCAACACCTGTACGCCAACGTCTCGACGAGCGGCGGCCAACTAGGCATCGGTCGGCTAACATAAGCGGGCCAAACATATTGCGCACACCCCCTTTTTTGGGGCTATGGTGCGCATTCCCTACAAATATATAATACACAACTTCCACAGAGTCTTCTCCGGGAACCCCAGAACATCACCAATCTTGCTCATATGTCCGGATGGGCTTCACACAGCATGCCTAAACCCGTATTCACGCTTCCGGGTACTAATGCAATTAACAGCGAGGACGCACATGTCAACCCTTCGGAGAGCTCCCTTCCCCCACCCGTTGGTGGAGAGGGGCTTCCATGCAAATGTGTAAACTGAAGGCTTCACCTGCCCAAGTAGAAACATCGTTACCCTTGTCGCGTGCTTGGCGGCGGGGCCGGGAGAGGAGCTCCGGGTCGATCTTACTGCATGCGGCCGCGTCGGTGGCCGATCTCCACTCCAAGGCGAGCCTTACTCCAGGCCGAGCCTTGCTCCAGGCCGAGCTTGCTACAGGTGGCGGTGGCCAATCTCCACTCCAAGCCGCTTGCTGCCGGTGGCGACGGGAAGATGGCCGACCTCGGGATCGGGCGGCCTCTGGTGGCCGGCCTGGACAGAAAAAAGAGTGGAGGGGCCGAGCGGTTCTCCTCCTTGCGGCGATGGCGGCCTTTACAGAGAATAGAGAAAGGCTGAGAGGAGCAGCCGACTGCTGTTTTTCGGTGGCCTGGATAGGAGTGAGGTGGAAGGGGGCTCCGCTTGCTCTTCCTAGCCAGCGACCTGGACAGAGAAGGAAGGGAGGAGCTCGGGAAGCCCTTCCTAGCAGGCGGCCTGGATAAGGAAAAATAGGAGGAGCTCGGGCTGTCCCTTCCTAGCCGGCGGCCTGGACAGAGAAGGAGAGAAAGGCGGGGCTCGGCCTGCTCCTTCGGCGGCATGGACGGAGAGAGGGAGGGAGGCGGGGCTCGGCATGCTCCTTGCGGCGGCCTAAACGGAGAGAGGGAGGGAGGCGGGGCTCGACCTGCTGTTGAAGGCCGACGGGAAGGAGGAAAGGGCGGCGTCAGCCTCTCCTTGCTGCGGCGGCGGGTGAGGGGAAGAGGGGGGAGATCGGGAGGAAGGGGGGGTGGGGCTGCGGCGGCCTTTTTTCTGGCCCAGCCCTAGGTCGGGAAAAAGGGGAGGAAGAAAAAATCCTGCCCCTTTTTTCTCTTTTCCCCCTTTCGTTTTTTTCCTCCCCTCCTTTTTCTCTATTTATATATATAATAAATATATATATATATAAATATTAACATATATTGATATCATAAGGCCTTCCCGCACACGATCTCCACACGTAGGCAAAAGTGCCCGCACGCCCTCAAACGGAGTCGCACCAACTCGTCGCCCATAACACGCCCCTAGGCTGATATTTGGGGAGGGTCTCATTCGCCCGGCTACGGGGTTGTACATAATCCCCGCTCTTTTCGAGGTTGGTACAAGCTCGGAAAGAATCATCCAACCCAACGTATCCGGCGAGTGGGAGCCGACCCAAAAAAAAAATTTGAGAGAAGCTGAAATTTGCACTCAGAACATCAATCTCTCCATGACCTTTTTGATCTTTTTGAACCATTCGATATCTGCAATGCCTACTGCCCTGCCCTTACACCCCAAGCGAGCTTACGGACCTGCCAGCTAGTAGGTGCCAGGCAGCGGGTCTACCCGGGGCCGAGCATCACTTGGGGTCTTGCAAAAAGTCTCTAAGAACCAACCCTTTCCCCCCAGGTGTGCCTACAGCCCTGCCCAGCTAATGAGAGCCTGAGCAGCGAGTCTATCCGGGGCCGAGCAGCACTCGGGGTCCCTTACCCCCCAGGCGAGCCTACAGGCCTGCCAGCTAGTAGGATCCAGACAGCAGGTCTACCCGGGGCCAAACATCACTCGGGGTCCTGCAAAAAGTCTCTAAGAACCAACCCTTTCCCCCCAGGTGTGCCTACAACCCTGCCCAGCTAATGAGAGCCTGAGCAGTGAGTCTACCCGGGGCCGAGCAGCACTCGGGGTCCCTTACCCCCCAGGCGAGCCTACGGACCTGCCAGCTAGTAGGAGCCAGACAACGGGTCTACCCAGGGCCGAGCATCACTCGGGGTCCTGCAAAAAGTCTCTAAGAACCAACCCTTTCCCCCCAGGTGTGCCTACAACCCTGCCCAGCTAATGAGAGCCTGAGCAACTAGTCTACCCGGGGCCGAGCAACACTCGGGGTCCCTTACCCCCCAGGCGAGCCTACAGACCTGCCAGCTAGTAGGAGCCAGACAACGGTTCTACCCGGGGCTGAGCATCACTCGGGGTCCTGCAAAAAGTCTCTAAGAACCAACCCTTTCCCCCCAGGTGTGCCTACAGCCATACCCAGCTAATAAGCACCTGAGCAGCGAGTCTACCCGGGGCCGAGCAGCACTCGGGGTCCCTTACCCCCCAGACGAGCCTACGAACCTACCAGCTAGTAGGAGCCAGACAGTGGGTCTACCCGGGGCCGAGCATCACTCGGGGTCCTGCAAAATATCCAAACTTTTTCCAAATTTCGAACTATCTCCTTCCACCGAGTGACATCCAGCCTTGCCAGCTAGGTGAGAGCCTGACAGCGGGATCTGCTCGGGGTCTGGGGCAGACTCTCTCGAGTGACATCCAGCCCTGTCAGCTAGGTGAGAGCCTGACAGCGGGATCAGCTCGGGGTCTGTTAAACGAATACTTCAATCGTCCACATAGATTGCGACGGGAGCATTGACACTCCAAATTTCATAACGATGTCCAGGGTCATAACGATGTCCACAGAGAATCGTCCGGGCTCCCGGGTGATACCGCCGGTTCAGTCAGCTAGGTGAAAGCCTGACGGCGAGAGCGTCGAGAGCAACCTCAGAGTGAGGAAACTTGAGAAACTTTTGCTAAGTATAATTGGAGGGTAGGCTCCCTCACTTCGAACTCCACGTTAATCTGGGAGGCCACCACCAAAGAGTCAGTAAGAACCTCCACATCATGTACCCCAAGTTCTCAGGCCAGGCACAGTCTCGCTATAACCGCCTCATACTCAGCCTGGTTGTTGGTGATAGGGAAATGCACTACTACTCGAGGACTTGAGTTTGCTCGAGGTGGAGACATCCTGTTTACTTAAGAGGTGTTGGAGAGTTAATTGCACCGATGCCTTTACAAATGGATGACGCATTCTTTTCATAAGAGAGACGATCTGGAAGTCGTCAAATCGGGAAGCTGGCGTCCGAGCCTGTTCCTAATAATTCCTCCAATCGGAAGAGAGATGCAATCGGGGGGACATAGGCCGACATGCAAGGGGGGAGCTGATCTTGACCGTCAGTGCAGAGGCTCGGTCTTACAAGAGCGCTTAAAGTCCCGAGGCATCGTCCCATCATCCGAACTGGGCTATTTAGATGGAACAGGTCGACGGCTCGTATCCTGATCTAATGACAAAGATCACTTTCCGCCGTGTCACTCGATGATGAGAGCTAGTGCATGGGCGACGGGTAACGTTCCTGCGAGGGTCCTCTAGGACGCATTTGAGGCCAACATCTTTCCTTGGGCCAAAACCTTCCCCTTTACATGTTATCCTGCTCTCTCAATAACAAAGGCCTTAACTTGTGATTGCTTGGAGAGATCGGCCCTTGATCAAATCTGGGAGGTTAGCGTCTAGACTCGTTCCTGATAATTCCTCTAGTCGGAGGAGAGGTGTGATCGGGGGGACATAGGCCGACATGCAAGGGGGGAGCTGATCTCGGCCTTCAGTGCAGAGGCTCGGTCTTACAATAGCGCTTAAAGTCCCGCAGCACCGTCCCATCGTCCGAACTAGGCTATTTAAAAGGAACGGGTTTGACGTTTGGCTTTCGGAGTCGATCGCGAGGCTAACCCTTGAAGCCCTCAGAAGCTCGAGGCGAATTGGTAATAAAGAGAAAACTTGACCGCTACTGAATTACAAGGAAACGATAACATATTACCGTTAGGGAGGGAACCCTTTCTGGTCACCCCGACTCCAAATACCTCTCAGCTGCTCTCTTACTTGATCTTGAAGATAATAACCTCCAGGTTTCTCGTTGATGTAATAAGTGGGGATACATGTTTTTTCGCAAGTAGAAGCGCTTCAAATAGGTGCAAATCCTACTCCAAATGCTATGGGACTCCAACAACAGCTATGAGAGGGGACAACTCCGAGTATGAGGACCTTACATACAAAGTATCAACGCATGACCCTGGTCGTCACTTGGTTTCTCTTCTATAGCCACGACGTTCGCCAGAGTTCTTCTGTGCTGGTCACTCTCCACGCTCACCGCACCAAAATGTTGAAACCGAAAAAATCGGTCTATGTGGAGTTCGACCCTTGGGGAAGGGGTGACCGCGCACCTACTGCCCTCAAGCGAACGATCTAGGCACAAGACTAGGAACACAAGGGACAGACCCAAGGTCTCAGCGTGGAGGTCCCGCCGCATACCCGGAAGACTAACAAACTCTTCCCCTCCCAAGCCAAGGGCTGAGCTAAGGCACATTCGAAGGGCTCTCTTGGCCGACCGAAACATCTAAGGAGGATCTCAAGATCCACTCCTTCTTAACTAGAGGTGCCACCAAGGGTCTATGTAAAATGTTCCCCGCCCACTTTTTTAATGGCGTAAAACCGCCCAGCAGCCCTACTCTACGCAACCCCAATTGGGTCGCTAACATCATAACATAGGTCTTCTAGGGCCGGCACAGAACATCACAGACATATTAAATTTACAGGAATATGAATTCTATACATCGGCACGCAGGCCGACAATATAAACAAACTAGGCCTTCGAGGGCCGGCGCGAGCTTGGGCTTAAGCCCGCTATTCCCCGCTTGGTACTGCAACACCTGTACGCCAACGTCTCGACGAGCGGCGGCCAACTAGGCATCAGTCGGCTAACATAAGTGGGCCAAACATATTGCGCACACCCCCTTTTTTGGGGCTATGGTGCGCATTCCCTGCAAATATATAATACACAACTTCCACGGAGTCTTCTCCGTGAACCCTAGAACAACACCAATCCGGCTCACATGTCCGGATGGGCTTCACACAGCATGCCTAAACCCGTACTCACGCTTCCGGGTACTAATGCAATTAACAGCGGGGACGCACATGTCAACCCGTCGGAGAGCTCCCTTCCCCCACCCGTTGGTGGAGAGGGGCTTCCATGCAAATGTGTAAACTGAAGGCTTCACCTGCCCAAGTAGATACATCGTTACCCTTGTCGCGTGCTTGACGGCGGGGCCGGGAGAGGAGCTCAGGGTCGATCTTACTGCATGCGGCCGCGTCGGTGACCGATCTCCACTCCAAGGCGAGCCTTACTCCAGGCCGAGCCTTGCTCCAGGCCGAGCTTGCTACAGGTGGCGGTGGCCAATCTCCACTCCAAGCCGCTTGCTGCCGGTGGCGACGGGAAGATGGCCGACCTCGGAATCGGGCGGCCTCTGGTGGTCGGCCTGGACAGAAAAAAGAGTGGAGGGGCCGAGCGGTTCTCCTCCTTGCGGCGATGGCGGCCTTTACAGAGAATAGAGAAAGGCTGAGAGGAGCAGCCGACTGCTGTTTTTCGGTGGCCTTGACAGGAGGAGTGAGGTGGAAGGGGGCTCCGCTTGCTCTTCCTAGCCGGCGGCCTGGACAGAGAAGGAGGGGAGGAGCTCAGGCAGCCCTTCCTAGCAGGCGGCCTGGATAGGGAAAAATAGGAGGAGCTCGGGCTGGCCCTTTCTAGCCGGCAGCCTGTACAGAGAAGGAGAGAAAGGCAGGGCTCGGCTTGCTCCTTGCGGCGGCCTGGACGGAGAGAGGGAGGGAGGCGGGGCTCGACCTGCTGTTGAAGGCCGACGGGAAGGAGGAAAGGGCGGCGTCGGCCTCTCCTTGCTGCGGCGGCGGGTGAGGAGAAGAGGGGGGAGATCTGGAGGAAGGGGGGTTGGGCTGCGGCGGCCTTTTTTCTTGCCCAGCCCTAGGTCGGGAAAAAGGGGAGGAAGAAAAAATCCTGCCCCCCCCCTTTTTCTCTTTTCCCCCTTTCTTTTTTTTCCTCCCCTCCTTTTTCTCTATTTATATATATAATAAATATATATATATATATAAATATTAACATATATTGATATCATAAAGCCTTCCCGCACACGATCTCCACAGGTAGGCACAAGTGCCCGCACGACCTCAAACGGAGTCGCACCAACTCGTCGCCCATAACACGCCCCTAGGCTGATATTTGGGGAGGGTCTCACTCGCCCGGCTACGGGGTTGTACTTGTAAGGGCATCTCGGAAGTGTATGCAATGGGCCGCTCCCTTGTTTTCTTCTCTACCCCAATCTCTTCTTCTTCCGCTCTTGCCACCAGCTCCCTCCCCCTAGTCCGGATCTCTTCTCAACCCTAATATTTGTTCCAATCTGCCTCTCTGCCCGCTGCTAGCTGTCGGTGTCCCGTCTAATCCTGTGTCATTGTTTTCTATTCGTGTCCTTGCCGCTCTGGCCGCTTGATCCCGCGACATCAACCGCGACTCCTTCCTGTGACTCGGCCGCCGATCCGCTCCTTCCTGCGACCGAAAGCAAACCCGCGATCTGCGATCCACGACTCCTTCCTGCGACGGACAGCAAACCCGCGACTCGGCCGCCGATCCGCCACCACCACCAATCCTCTGATATCGGCTGCTTTAGTCGGCCATCCAAGACTCCGCTACTCTTTCCAGCGCCTTCTCCAGGACTCTGTGACTCCTTCCTGCGTCGTCTCTCCCATGGCCCCAACCACACGGGCTCACGCGGACTCCCTGGCCACCGAGACCCCTGACTATAGCACCCAGCACCGCCTCGACGCCCACGAATCTCAACTCACCTTCATACAAACCATCATGTTGGCCATTCTTGCGCGCTTGGATGCTCGGCCCGCCTCTCCGGCGTTCGCCACCAACGGCGGTTTCGCCTCCTCTACCGACGGGGGCTCGCTCCTTGGACCACCACCCCCGCCAACCACGACCATCCCTCTCTTAGGGTGCTCGTCTCTCACCCTCGAAGTTCCACATTTCTCCGGCACCGATCCCATGGGTGGATCGCCTAGGCAGAACAATACTTCGACCTTCACCTCACACCTGGGGCAGATAAGGTGGGCACCGCCCTAGTCGGCCTTGATGGATCTGCTCTGCATTGAGCGTGGTGTATCCGCCAATCCCAGCCCCACATCTCTTGGGGTGAATTGAAGCAGGAAATGGTACAGCGGTACGAGCCCCGCTACGCTGGTTTCTCCGTCGGGCGCCTTTGTAGCTTCCGTCAAACGGCCGGTCTTGATGCCTACATCAACGATGTCGTCGCCCTGGTGACACATTCCCGGCCTTCCGCTGGACCACTACTTGGGTTTCTTCATGCAAGGCCTCCTTCCGTCTATCCGTTCTCGCCTACGCACACACCATCCACAGACAGTCTCTGAAGCGCTTGATCTAGCATGTGCCATGGAGGCGGACCTCTTTGCTCATCCGTCGGCTGCCACGAGGCCCCCTCCTCCTCGGTCACTACCACCGCGGGACTTCGGTCCGCGGCCACCTCCCACTGGCAGGCCTCGGCCGCGGAGGCCCCCGACCATCCACCGCCTTTATAACGGGGACTACTACGAGCTCAGAAAAAAGGGGATTTGCTTCAGGTGCCGACAACCGTATTCTCCCAATCACGAGTACACCGTGAAAGAGTTTCATGCGATCATCAGAGACCTTGGGGCTGAAATTACCTTGAAGGACTTTGAGGCGCTTGAGATCTCCGACGAGCCGCAACGCTCGGAGGCCGACAGAGCCATCTTCAGCCACTTGGATCTTCCTTCTCGGTGGGCGGACTCACCGGGCCTCAGACGATGAAGTTGGCCGGCCTCGTCCAGGGGCAACCGATTCTCGTTATGATCGACAATGGCGCTAGCCACAATTTTATATCTCAGTGTTTGGTTCGGCAACTCTCCATCCCATGTACACCATCACCGGACTTCACTGTTTGTTTGGGCACCAGTCGCCGACGTCCGACCGCGTGTTCGTGCACCGCCGTACAGGTGACCTTGGGACCATGTTCAGTCACGACAGATTTCTAGGTATTTGAGTTGGGCGGCGTTGACATCATTCTGGGCGTGGCATGACTAGTGACGTTGGGCGACGTTCAGGTCAACTGGGCTGAGATGTCTATGCAGTTCCTATGGGAGGGGTCACCATGCCACCTTGTCGACGACTCCACCCTTCTTCGCACACCGATTTCCTTCTGTGCCATTCAACGCACGACCGATGTGGCATTCTCCGCGTGGCTTTGGCAGCTTCAGACCGAACCGACGGTTTCCCTAGTGCTCCATCCTAACCTTCGTTGTCTCCTCGAGGAGTTCTCGGACGTGTTTACAGCCCCTCAGGCTTGCCGCCGATGCGGGCCGCGAACCATGCCATTCCGCTGCAGCCCCACACTTCAGTCGTATCAGTCCGGCCTTACCGCTATAGGCATGTCCGAAAGGAGAGATCGAACTCTTGGTGCATGAGATGCTCATGGGAGGCCTCATACGCCCCAGTGCGAGCCCGTTCTCTAGCCCGGTCCTCGTGCGCAAGAAGGACGGGAGTTGGCGTTTTGTGTCGACTACAGGGAGTTGAACAAGGACACGATCCCAAAAAATATCCCATTCCAGTCATCCAAGAGCTGTTGGATGAGCTCCACGACGCCTTCTTCTTCACGAAGCTCGACCTCAGGGCGGGGCACCACCAAATCCGGGTTCTGCCGGAGGATGTACCCAAGACAATGTTTCGGACGCATGATGGGCACTACGAGTTCCTGGTCATGCCCTTCGGGCTGACCAACGCACCAGCCACCTTCCAAGCTACCGTGAACATCTTTCAAGCGGGACTCCGTCAACACATCCTTGTTTTTTTAATGATATTTTGGTGCATAGATTAACCTGGCAGGAGCACTTATGTCATGTTCGCCGCACGCTCGAGACGATCCGACGACATCATCTTGTTCTCCACCGCAAGAAGTGTTCGTTTGGGGTGACCACAGTCAGCTACTTGAGCCACACGATCTCGGCCCTGGGCGTGGCCATGGACGACGACAAAATTCATTTAGTTCTACACCGGCCGATTCCCACCTTTTTTCGGAACGTCTGAGCTTTTCTGGGCCTCACCGGTTACTATCGGCGTTTCATTCAGGAGTACAAATCCTTGACACGACCCCTCACACAGCTACTTAGATCTTCCGAGGATGGGCCTTTTGTGTGGACCCCAGCGGCCATGTTCGCCTTCACCGACCTTAAGGCGACTCTTATGAATGGCCCAGTTTTGATCATGCCCGACTTCAATCAATCTTTCATCGTGGAGTGCGATTCCTCGGGCACCGGGGTGGGTGTGGTGCTCATGCAAGGCGGCCGCCTCATCGCCTACTACAGCCGAGCATTCTCCACCACCGTCCGAAGCTGCTCGGCGTATGAGAACAAGCTCATGGAGCTTGTCCTGGCAGTGCAGCACTGGCAGCCGTACCTCTTGGACTGACCCTTCATCGTCCGCACCGATCATCATAGCTTGCAGTATCTCCTTCAGTAGAAGATTGCCACACCGACACAACAACTTTGGGTGGCCAAGCTTCTGGGGTACGACTTCTCCATCGAGTTCCGCCCGGGGAGCACCTACCGAGTGGCGAACGCTCTCTCCCGACAGGTGCACTCCCCGGAACTCCGAGCCATCTCCCGCCCGGTCTGGGAGGACGCTACAGAGATTCAACCCAACGTAGAGATGGACCCACACCTTGCTTCCATTCGAACGACCCCCATCGCCAATCCGGAAGGTCACCCACCTTACTCCTTGGTGTGCGGTCGGTTATTCTACTGGGACCTCGTAGTGCTGTCTGCGTCCTCAACTCCCATTCTGTGCCTCATCGCCGAGTTCCATGCTACTCCGACCGCGGGCCATGCCGGGGCTTTCCGCACCTACTGGCGTTTAGCGGCTTCGTTGTACTGGTCACACATTTTCAAGCAAGTCAAAGCCCACGCGGCCGCCTGTCTACCATGCCAGAAGGCGAAGTACGAAGCTATGTTTTCCGCCGGGCTACTTCAACCACTACCAATCCCGGACCGCATTTGGGAGGACATTGCAATGGACTTCATTACACGCCTTGCCCAGTCCAACAGGGTCGACTGCATCCTCGTCGTCGTGGGCCGGCTCTCCAAGTATGCACACTTCATTACCCCCTGACACCCGTACACGGCCACGGGGGTTGCCGACAATTTCATCTCCGGGGTCGTGCTCTTTCATGGGTTTCCGCGGTCGATCGTGAACGATCGTGATCCCCTCTTTCTGAGCAGTTTCTGGACATCCCTATTCCGCCTCCAGGGGACACACCTCTGCATGAGCTTCGCCTACCACCCGCAGACGGATGGCCAATCCGAAGTCCTCAATCAATGTTTGGAAACTTACCTTCGTTGTTTCATCGGCGAGAGACCGGGCACTTGGGCCAAGTGGTTGGGTTGGGCGGAGTACTCGTACAACACCGCCTACCACCAGGTAGCGGGAATGACTCTGTTTGAGTCCGTCTACGGCCGACCACCACCAGATGTCGTGTGACGTTTACCCGGGGAGTGCCTTGTGCCAAGTTTGGCCACCCACCTCCAAGTTCCGGACATCATTTTGGACAGTCTCAAGCATCACCTCCGTCGGGCCCAGGCGGACATGACATTTTTCGCCAATCGCAAACGTCGGGACCTCTCCTTTCGAGTCGGCGAGAAGGTCTTCATCAAGCTCTATCCTTACCACCAACTCACGGTCGCCAAACGCCCGAGCCCGAAACTCGCACCTCGTTTTTTTGGCCCATTCGAAGTTGTGGCCCGGATTGGCGTCGTCGTGGCCTATAAGCTACAACTACCCGAGGGGAGCCGGATCCACCCGGTCTTCTACGTTTCTCAGCTTCGTCGCGCCGTGGTTATCATCTGATACTGGACCACATTCCGACTGATCTTGACTATTTTGATGCCTCCCCCATATATCTGGACAACATTCTAGACCGCCTCTACCACCTTCCCGGAGATGCGGTCTCAGAGGAGATCCTTGTGGCGTGGCGCCACCGCCCCCTGAGAGAGGCCACCTGGCTTATGCGAGATGATTTCCGCCGCCAATTCCCCGACTTTTGTCTTAAGGACAAGACAAATTTTGCAGATGGCGGCATTGTTACGGACATTCACGACGAAGTGCGTCCATGACGGGTCTACAAACGGCGGTCACAACATGCGGCGGAGACAGCGGACGGGACTGGCGCTGATGATGAGGAACCTCCTGAATGAGCGGGGCCGGCCAATAAAAGTCATGCTTGCCAATCCGCATAATTACTCCCTAATTATTGAATATGTAAGGGTTAAGGCTATATATACCCCAACGTGGACGCATCAGGATTCATGCATCAATATATTGTCTTCTTCGTACTTCTGTTTCTCTCTATTTCCCTGCTAATACTTTCCGCACAGAAGACACCATTCCTCCTGCTCCGAGCACTGCTTCTCATCTCAGACTCCAGCAATGTTGCAATTGCAGCCTAATCATGTTTGTTTCTATCACATTAGATATGCATCCGACTTATAACCAATTGATTATAGGCGATGGGATCTATAATGAGTGCATATGGCTATCTAAATTTCTCAATATGAAACTAAATTTTGAAAGCGTCTTCTCACATATATATGGCCTCTGGCCTCTTTAACACATCAATATCTCTAATTGTGTGACGTGAGAGTGGGCTATTGAGGATAGCCTACTCTGATATATCATATTACTCATCCATGATCCATCTGAAAACCAATAGGCTAATGTTGGAGGCCCCTGGATCTATATTTAGTGTGCAAGGCTTCCGAGTTTTTTTGTATCTATACTCTGCTTGGGACAATTGTGGCGCTTCAACGGTGGTAGTGTGAAACTGTAGTTATAAACATAGCGGTGACGGTTTACCTGTGTTAGGAGCTTTCGTGAGCTATGTTGGTCCAAATTTCATCTTTGAAGGTTTGGTTGTTCACGACCTCCAACGCTTGAGTACACCGACATACCTATGGTGACATTTTCACCTATACTGTCATTTTGGGAAAATAGCATTCATGTTTGAACCTACCTAAACGCTGCCTGAATTTTTCATAATTGCGCTCGCAATGATCACCATGCTCTCAAACATACCCTAAATTCTCTAACATTGGATGTCTCATCTTTGAGGTCCAGTTTTACCGTTTATCTCTCTTATTTACTCTGACAAATAAATTTAGTGTTTTTGCTTTCATTGAATGCAGGTATATTGCAGTTGGAAATGAACCTTTCCTGACAAGCTACCAGGGTCAGTTCCAACCCTTTGTTGTCCCAGCAATGCTCAACCTTCAGCAATCACTTACGAAAGCAAATCTAGCAGGCTACATAAAGTTAGTTGTCCCTTGCAATGCGGATGCCTACGAGGGATCCCTTCCTTCCCAGGGAGCATTTCGACCTGATCTAACTCAGATAATGACCCAAATCGTTTCTTTCCTCAATTCGAATGGATCCCCTTTCATCGTCAACATCTACCCGTTCTTGAGTTCCTACCAGAGCGCAGACTTCCCTCAAGATTACGCGTTCTTCGAGGGTTCTTCCCACCCGGTTGTAGATGGCCAGAACACGTACTATAATGCTTTCGACGGCAATTTCGACACCTTAGCTGCCGCCCTTGATAGAATTGGCTATGGACAGATGCCGATTGTTATTGGTGAGGTAGGCTGGCCGAGCGATGGAGCTTCCAGTGCGAATCTAAGTGCTGCAAGGGCCTTCAACCAGGGCCTGGTCAACCATATCCTTGGCAATAAGGGTACCCCTCTGCGGCCCGGGGTCCCTCCAGCAGATGTCTATCTCTTTAGCCTTCTTGATGAAGAGCAGAAGAGCACCCTCCCCGGGAATTTTGAGCGCCACTGGGGCGTCTTCTCCTTCGATGGGCAGGTCAAGTACTCCATAAACCTCGGCAATGGAGCGCTTAAGAATGCGAGAAATGTCGAGTATCTGCCGTCGAGATGGTGCATTGCCAACCCATTTCGTGATCTTAGTGATGTTTCAAACCACATGAAGCTCGCTTGTGGCGCCGCAGATTGCACGAGTCTCTACTACGGAGGGGCATGCAATGCCATCGGGGACAAGGGGAACATCTCTTACGCCTTCAACAGTTATTATCAGGTGCAGAAGCAGGATGAGAGGAGCTGCGACTTTGATGGTCTGGGAATGGTCACTTTCCTCGATCCGACGATAGGCGACTGCCGCTTTCTTGTTGGCATTAACGATAACGGAAGCTCGTCTTTGTGTGTGCGGCCGCTGTGGATTCTGATCCTCTGTGCGTTTATGTACTGTAAAATGTTGGACTTGGTGTTATGATTCTGGATTAGACTGTTTAGCCTATAGTAGGCATGGTATCAGCTCATATAGAAGGGAAAACATTTTTCAGTCAAGATCCCAGACCTAAATTAGTGTCTTGGCTATCTTATACAATTAAAAAAAGGGGGCAATGTTATAATCCGTCTTATAACGGCTAAATGCAGTCAATTCATGTACGCAGTACAATGAATTTAAGGTTCCGTTCGTTTCACAGGAATTGAAATGCAGAAATTGAAATTGACTTGATTCCAATTCTGTTGTTCGGCTGAATGCGAGAATTCTATCACAGGAATTGGAATTAGTAATTCCACTGTTTGACTGCATATTAGAAATTTTTTGCTCGAGTGCGCATTTTTCGCCCGAGCGCGCATTTTTCGCCCGAGTGCACATTTTTCTGCCCGGGCTCACATTATTTGCCCGCGCGTGAATTTTTCGCTCGGGGTGGGGGGGGGGGGGATTTTTCTGCACGGACATGAATTTTTTGCCCGGACGTTTTTCTTCACTAGGGTGCAATTTTATTGGTCGTGCACGAATTTATCGCCCGTGCGCGAATTTGTTGTCTGGGCGCGAATTCATTGCCGAGTCGCGAATTTATCGCCCGGGCGCAAAATTTTCGCTCGGGCGCAAAATTTTCGCCCGGGTGAAAAAATGCGTTTGGGTGAAAAAAATGCGTCTGGGCAAAAAATTGGCGCGTGTGTAGAAAAGTGCTCGCCCGATGAAAATTTCGCGCCCAGGCGTAAAATGCGCGTTCGGGTAGAAAAATGTGTCAGGGCGTAAAAATGTCCGCTCGTTTCGAAAAATGCACGTCCTAGTGAAAAATGCGCGCACGAACAAAAAAATGCGCCCCCGGACGAAAAATACGCGGCCAAGCAAAAATTCTAATATGTAGCCGAACAGTTGAATTATTAATTCCAATTCCTGTGATAGAATTCTCACATTCAGCCGAAAAGCAGAAGTGGAATTGACTTTAATTTCAATTTCAAATTAGAATTGAAGTCAATTCCAATTTCTACATCTCAATTCCTGAAAACGAATGAAGCCTTAGAAGAATTTAAAAGAATTTTTAACAACTTACGGTCTCTTGATTCATGAATTTGTCATAATATAATAATGAGCTTAAAGAGTTATGGATTTCATTAACTTTCTAACAACAATCTAAGAGACTGGTTGATTGAATCCGCATACAATTGGGTGGTTTTTGGCTCTAACTTTGGACGGTTATTGCTACGGTCCATGCATGGTTCCACTTTGAACAGGTCTGTCGACAGTACACCCTAACTTATCTTTGCTCGCGGAACGCGGTCTATATGTAGCGAGTTGTTGAAATGGGGTCTTGAACCCGTGATCTCCTAGGTAGAGGGGCTGGGCCCCGGCCTCCAACAACAGCTGAGCTGTAGCTCGACTGGTGATGGAGGTCAGAGCTAAGTCCCTCTATGTAGGAGGTCATGGTTCAAGACCCCACTTTTATGTTACGGTCCACACAGGGAGTGAGATGACTGATAAGAGAGTTTTTTTAACGTGAAAAATCCTATAAAGGGGTACAAAAACACGTGGAAGGGACCATGATGATCAAACTTCCACTATGTCTTGGTGTTGTTATAATAGAGAACTTGAGGGCGACAAACCGCCTCTCATTACAGTTGTAGAGTGAGAGAGAGGTTCTGTGGGTGACAGACCACTGCTCGTGGAGTTGTATTTTCTACTTGTATAGTGGGGAGCACTGCGCTCTTGGCACTTTGGAGTCTTCTGTTATTGCGCAAAAGATTGAGCAAGGTGCTTGGCACAATCAGGAGTCGGCGGTTGGTCTCCAGTGGTGAGTAGACAAGTCTGGGGTGACATGATCGTTGCAGAGAGTAGGGCACAGTCTGTGCAAAGTGCAATGTTCACTGGGTGAGATGTGCATTGGGTGAAATGTACAAGTGCAATGTGCGCGAGGCGCATTGTGCCTGGTGGAATCCCTAAGGGGTCTTTGAATGCGTCCAGGAGATCTTCAAGAGATTTTCCAAGATATTAGAGGATTCCTTCAGGTGCAATGAGAGATCTTCGGATGATTCTTTGGGAGCACTCTTATTCCTTGAAAATCAGATGACATGAAAGGAGGGCCTAAGACCCATTTTATTGGTTTTGAGGGTGAGATTTCCGTAAGAGGTTAGAGTGATTATGTGGCCATATGCACACCATAACAAATTTATGTACATATTATTGGTAGTTTTGTGTCTATTCGTACACCATAACTAATGTGTTATACACACACTTGCTATGAATATAGCTATATGCACATCGTAACCATACTATTTATTTTACACAGACTGTCATGCTTATTTTTGCTATACATACCCCGATATTTCATATTTTATCATGTACATATTTATGAAATTTGTTATACACACACCCATTATGTGATTCGATTATTCGTACCTTCATAATGGGTGGTTACGCCGATGGTGGGGCACGGTGGTTACACGTCTGAGGTGATTGAACAAAAGAACTTTGGTGGCGGCCGAAGGGTGTGGCCAGGAGAGTTCGGCTAGCGGTGGTCGAGGGGTCGGCTTGTGGAGGCCGACCTACGGAAGTTTGTGACAGGGCCCGATCGATTGGGCGCTCACACATGGGGGCCGACTTGCGGTGCAGTTGGCCGGTCGCGCGGCGACGGCCAGTAGCACAGTGCTCACAACCACTTGACCGAGGGTACCGCGCGGCTTCACGACTGTGCGTCCATGAATGCCTTTTCAAGCATGCTCAGGTGAAAGTTTGTTGTTCGAGAGTCCCCAATCTGTATGGATTTACACAGATTGTTGAATAAAGCGTAGTCGTTTGGGACCGTTTCTTTTAATGGTGTATTATACCACTGTTTGATTATTACTTTCACACATGTTTGTGGTAGGTTGTTAGGCCTTTGTGCGTTTTGTAATATATATGGTTTTGCCGCCACTGACAACCTAGTTTGCTTGTTTACTCCTGTGAGAGATCAAAGATTACTTTATGTGGTAATTCGTTGTTGTGTTTTTCCAGTGGGAGAGTTACATATTGTAATATCACAGACAGAAGAGTCGTATATTCCGATGAGAATATTTGTTTTGATATTTCCGATAGGAATTTTTGTAGAGATAAGTGTTGAAACCGAAAATCGGTCTCTTGTGGAGTTCACCCTTGGAGAAGGGGTGGTCGCGCACCTACTTCGCTCCTGCAAGAAAAACAACAAGGAAAAGAGAGCAAAGGACTAGACCAAGGGCTCTGCGCGGAGGTCCCACCACACACCCGGAAGATCACTGAGCGCTTCCCCTCCTTAGCCAAATGTCGGGCTAAGGTATCTCAGAAGGCGCTAGAAGACTGGGAGACAAGTAAGCATGCCCTCTGAGGTATCCCTTGGGTCCTATTTATAGATTTCTAAAAACGGCCTGCAAACCAACCTCTGCCGGCCTGAAATTACTGAAAGCCTCTTGGGCTGGTCTGTCAACAGTCAAACTCCGTTGTTCTGAATAGCTATGTGCAGCCCACCCGGGCCTGCCAACAGCGAGACTCTGCTGTTCCAACCAGCTATGGGCAGGCCAGCGGGGACAAAATGGTAAAAACACCTCATGGACTACTGGGCGAGTAGCCCTCAATAATCTCTGCTCAGCAAGGGCGGCGAGTGCTCGACGAGGTTGGCACTCGCCGCTTTCGCTCGGCCTTTGGCGAGTACGGGCCCGGCTGGACCTACCCGTACGCTACTTGCCGAATGCGGGGGGGGGGGGGGGGGAGAACAAAGGGCGTTGAGTGGAGAAGCATCACTCAACGCCAAGGCCAGGAGGGCGCTGAGGGCGATGAGTGGAGAGGCATAACTCAACGCCAAGGCACGGTCTCGGCCTGCCCTGACCCCGCGTGCTTGGCGAGTACGAGATCTCCCCTCAAAAACGTCCCACCCCTCCTGGGCAAGTCGGAGCTACTGCCGAGCTCTTTAGGGCGAGTGCAAGCCGGCCGATGAACAAACTTGCTCTACTTGACGCCGCAGCTAAAGGCGTTGAATGAGCTCGCCTCACTCGACGCGAAGGCAGAAGGCGTTGAGTGAGCTCGCGTCGAGAGCTCACTCGATGCCACGACAGAAGGCGTTGAGCGAGCTCGCCTCACTCGACGCCACGACGGAAGGCGTTGAGCGAGCTCGCCTCACTCGATGCCACGGGCCTAGCTCGCTTGGGTCTTGGGCTGGACATGGCCAGTCTGGCTCCTGCCGACCCCACTCGCCGGATACGGGGTTGTACACAATCCCCGCCTTTGCGAGATTGGCACAAACTCGGAAAGAAACATCCAACCCCATAGGATTCAGCGAGTCGCATATTCCGATGGAATCTCTCGGTGGGGCCCACCGACGGCTATATATATACATGCGCCTGCATCCTTGGCTGACCTTTGCCCTTCCCTCTACCGCAACCTTTCTAAGATGTCGCTCCCCAAAGAGGTCCTGGAGCGAGTGGCGCGATCCCGGGCGGAAACTGCAGCTCGCGTTGCGGGCCTTACTGACCTCAGCACCCCGCCTTGCAACTTGGCCGAGTTCAGCTCGGCAAAAAAGGCAAAGCCCCTTCCGAAAGATGTTGAGCCCATCTATAATGAGTTCAAGACGACCCTGAATAATGGAGCTGGTTCCTCCACCAAGCCGACGCTGCCTCCCCAAGACAAAGATGTCATCGTTCCTCCCGCTGACCAGACCAGTCGGTGCATAGTGGGGAGAAATTCGCATCGTGGGCTAAGAACCCCCTTAACAGTCCACCAGATCAGGCGTCAGACGCGCGTTTACGGGCCTCCTTCCCCAGCTTTGGCACCACGGGGCTGGGCTCCCAAAGGCCGAAGTCCCCGACTCGCTTCCCTTCTCAGCAGCAAGGAACCGAGATCATCCCTACCCCTGACTTTGCTCGCCTTTCTCCAGGGCTCCCCGTCATGGCCGCGGTAAGGTTCTGCGTAGTCCCCCTCCTCGCACCGGCCTGGAGGAGCGGGGTGTGCTCGGTAGGCTCTTAACTTTTCCAAATTTTGTTCTATCCTGGTGATGCTCGCCCCTGTTTCTCACCCCCCACATTTGTTCGTGCAGACCTCACCTGTTGAAGCCAAAAATGACCCCAACGAATGTTCACAAACCAAAGTGCAGCCGACGCCTACTTCTCTCTTATCTCGACCCTTGACTGGCTGCTAAGGTCAAAAGACTGACCCAAAGCCTCAGCTGGGAGGTCCCACCACACACCCGGAAGATCTCTGAGAGCTTCCCCTCCAAAGCCAAATGCTGGGCTGGGAGCTCCTCAGAAGGCACTAGAGTTGGAGAGTAATGAAAGTCCTGCCTTCCAAAGAGCCCCTATGGGTCTTTTTATAGTCTTCCTTTGACCTGAAAATACTGAAATACCCCTGAGGGGTCTGCCAATAGCCAAATCCCGCTGTCATCCCAAGGGCATTTGGATAATTTTACCTTGGGATAATAATAAAATAATCCCCTTTACGAGCGTCGGGCCCTACCACGTGGGCCCACTTGGCGAGAACCCTGGCCGTGAAGGCTCTCGCTGGACCCCCAACTGGGCCAACCTTGGCGAGACCCCTTGCCGGGGAGGTTCGCGCCCTTCACGGTCTTGAAACTATCGCGACTGAAGGCTTACTTAGGGCCTTCTCGCCTGCCCTGGGCAGGAGCTTTCCCTAAGGCGGAAGCTTCCGTGGTCGAGCCATCTGCTTCGGTCGGTCGACAATCTCTCCTGCCGAGAGCTCGACTATCTGCCTTGGTCGGTCGACGATCTCTCCTGCCGAGAGCTCAACTATCTGCTTTGGCCGGTCGACGATCTCTCCTGCCGAGAGCTCGACTATCTGCCTTGGTCGGTCGACGATCTCTCCTGCCGAGAGCTCGACTATCTGCCTTGGCCTCTTCATCTTTTCCCTGCCCTTGGCGGGAGCTCCTACAGGACGAGAACTCCACAAGTATGCCTTAGGATTAACCCGAGGCTAGCCTGAGACTAGCCCAATCCTGACCACTGAAGCCTCTGGGTCCCTCCTAGTGAATATGGGGTTGTACACAATCCCCGCTCTTTTCGAGCTAGCCCTGCGCTCGACAAGACAAGTCCAACCCCCAAAATATTCGCTGGACACGTGCCAGCTAACCAGGGGAATCTTTTGGTGGGTCCTACTGCGGCTATAAATATGCACCGATAGGCGACCATATGCCTCGCCCTTGGAATACTATTTTACAACTGAGCTCTCGCCTCAGGGATTTTTGCGCGAGCTTACCATGCATCCCAAACGTGCTGCCAAACCACTTCCGCAAGACCTCCAAGACCGGTTAGCCGCTGCCCAAGCGCGGGCCTTGGCTAACTGCGCGGCGGTGGCTCCATGGTTAGCGAGAAAGACTTCAACCGCCGGGCCTTCCGAGCCGAAGAAGAAGGAAAAGAAAAGGGCGAAGGTGGTCCGACGGGACCTTTCTCGCGAGAACAGGGATCCTCCTTCCCCCACTCCCAACCCTGCGGGGGATCCTTCCCCGCAGAAGGTAAGCCTTTCAACCGTGCCTACCGAGCTGATTGTGCACTAGATCCGATGGTTAAAGTAAGCTTTCGCAGGAATCCGCTCCTAATGATGACGCCGAGATCCCGCCAAGTTCTTCGAACCTGCCCGCTCATTCACCCAAGGACCAAACGCGGGTCTCGGAGAGGATTCCTCCGGCCGAAACCGGAACGATAGGTACATTTTCCCTTGTCAATATTTCAACCCGACCCTTTCTTTTCTGAACTGTCTTCTCGCAGTGCCAACTCCCGCCGACCCGGGTCTAACCACCCGGGAAGATGAAGCGAGAACCGTTGAAGTGTCTCCTGCGGTGGCCAATCCTATCCTGCAGGCGGGAGGGGCGGCTTCTGAACCTTCCGCTACTCTCAGGGATGCTGATCGTCCCTTGAGAGGAGACAACTCCCCTCATGCTTCAGGCCAGGCCGGGATCATCGTGCGCGAGACCTTCCGCCCGGGGCTGGGCAAGCCTCTTCACCTCCTTTATGGAACCAACGGAGGGGCCGGGCCTTCTCGTCCAACTTTGGTTGACGGTTCTCGCCCAGCCGCAGGTATGCGAAAACTTTTCTGGACTGTTGATTGTCATGCCTTGACCAAAATTCTCGTGCGTTTCTTTCGCAGGTGATCCTGGCTTGCGGTCTGGAGTCAACGAGGAAGGAGAAGAAGAGGAAGAAGAAGAAGAGGAAGAAGAGGATGAAGAGTCCCCCCTCCCTTCGTCTGGCGAGATAGAAGAAACCTTGAACAGCGCTGGGAGCGCGAAGGGGAGAAGGAGGAAGATCTCGGTCATTTTGGCCAAGCTTGTCCGGCGAGACCGTGCCCATACTGCCGCGGCGAAAGCATTCCGCGAATCCGTGGAGCAAAGGCTGGAGGCTCTGGAGCGGGATTTCTTCTTGGGCGAGACTGATTGCCCGGGAGGGCCTTCTGCCGGGTCTTTGCCAGGGAGGTGCATCTCGCAGATCCGAGATCACGCCAGGCGGATCAACCTTGGGTGTACCACCCTATCGTCTTACTTCAACCCGTTGGCGCCCCACGAACTAGGCGGCGAGAACGAGGACGATGGAGCTGGAAGCCCTATTAGCCTTCCCGCTTTGAATCTCAATGTATCTCTTTTATCAATGCATCTGTAATAAACATTACTGTTAATTAAGTTTATCCAGCTTGCGCTAACGAGGATCTCGATGTTACCCATGTCTCTCTTTTCTTTTTTCTTTTTATTGCTCTGCGAGGCTTTTAAATTAAGACGCTTACACCAATCTAGGACGCTTGCGCCAATCTAGGAGGCTTCCCCCAATCTAGGAGGCTTGCGCCAATCTAGGAGGCTTCCCCCAATCTAGGAGGCTTGCGCCAATCCAGATAGTTGCGTCGAAACCAGGAACGACCGTTGACCGCTGCCATCCCGAGGGGGAAAATCGAGGCGCCGTTAGCCCGGATTCTGACAGCTGTACTCCGCTGTCACTTTCTCTCTCTGTCGGATGGATCCATGATGATTACGATTCCCTATAAATAGAGAAGTCTACCAACCGCATTTACTTCTTCGATCCGGAACCTCAGCCTTCCTTCCTTGCTCTCGCGTTCTTGCTTCCGCTTTGACCTCTTTTCAGCTCTCGCTCTCACTCGCAAACCCATCATGCCTGGTGAGAACAAGGGTCGCGCCCACTGCGCGGAAGCTTTCCAAAAACACCTCTTCCCTTCCTGCAAGCTCACCCTCGACGAATATAACCTGATCATTGACCGCTACATCCCCGTCGGCTTCTCGGCGCGGAACCCGGGAAATCACGATAAGGTGAATACTCCGGAGGCGGGAGAACTCGCCATCCCCCTCGAGCATTTCGAGGTGGGCTTCCGCCTTCCCCTTTGGCCGGAGGTTCGGCTTGCTCTTCGCTACTATGGGGTGGTTCCCACCCAACTGAACCCGAACTCAGTCGCGATCCTTATAGCATTCATATGCTATATGCAATCCGAGAGGATCGAGTTCAGTTTGCCCATCTTCCGGAAGCTATTCAACTTCCGCGCCAAGGGAGGGGTGGTTTTCTTCTCCGGGCAACTGCTCGAGGTTACCGGTCTCGCCAACAAGCACCACCACTGGGGCGAGAAATTCGTTTATGTCAGCGGAGACTTCGGCAACATCCCGCTTCAGCCCGTTCAGTACGAGGACGCTGCCTACAAGCCGCCTACTCTGGGATCGCGCGAGAGCGCAATCCTGGAATTCTTTGGGACCAAGGAGTTTGATGTTCCCTACCTCAGGCGAGACGTCGACTCCCTCCCACTCGTTCACTCGGGTGAAGGTATGGTCTCGCCTCGGATTCCCTCTTTTATCAAAGATCTTCTCGCACTGAAGCGTTTTAACTTTGCAGGAGAGCGGGAGGTCCCTCTGCGCCAACTCTTCGCTGAAGGCCGGAGTGTCGAGGGTCTGGCCGCGAGAGGCTCCCTTGCGCTCGCGGAAGCTAGCGCCAGCGCCTGCCGAAACGATCCAGCCCCTCCTTTGCCGCCACCAGCCAAGAAGCGGAAGGTCACCCTTCCTCCTCTCCGAACGCTGAAGAGGCCCAAACCTTCTGCTCTTGAGAAGGGGAAAGCCCCGACCGTCTCGTCTGTCCAACCCCTTCCCGCGGGCAGCTCCTTCGAAGCGATCCTCCAAAGGGCCAGCGAGATGGATGCCGCCGCCAAGAGCCGCGCCGAGGATTCCACCGGGAACCTACCAGCCGCAAGCGAGGCTGGGGGAGAAGTGCTCGCCGCCGAAACCTCCGCCCGAGCTCCGCCCCGGGAGGTGCCGAAAGGACACAGGAACTTTGGCTTCGGCGTGAAGTACGTCGACGCGGAGGGGAAGCCTCAGATGGAATGGGACCCCGAGTCGAACTTAATCAAGGTTACGACGCTCCTTCCCAGCTGGGCGGAGGGGGAAGATGTGACTGGCGAGGCCTTCTCGCTTGGATATGGCCTTTACAGCCGAGAGGATGCCAGCGTGTTTGACCAGATGTCCACCCGCCTTATAGCCTTCGATGCCATTCGGGCTCTATTGCGCGGGTTCGAGCTTGCGCATATGTGTGCGCGCCGAAGCATCACCCTCAACAAGAATTTCACCGATTTGCGCAAGGCAAGGGAGGACGCGATGGCTCGAGCGCACACCGCGGGAGAAGAACTCGCGAGAGCTCAACAGGAGCTTGCGGATGCTCGACTGGCGCTGTCTCTACGGCCCGCGACTGAGGTAAGCAAGACCCTCCCGAGCCCTTGCTCTCTTTTCTCAAAGTTACGACTGTGCGATGTTTCCAGACTGAACTCTTTCTTCACAGGATTCTGCCCAAGTCAAGGAGCTTCGCGCAGAGCTGGCCAACGCGCGCTGCGAGAGCGTCCTCCTGAGGGAACAGCTTCGCGCTGAGATGGCGAAGGTCCCGCCTCCGGAGCTAGATGCGAGGCTGCGGAGCCGTTACCTCTCGGAGTACGACGTTGACAAGCTGCTGCAAGCCAACACTCAGGCAACCGTCAAGTTGACGCTTGAGACGCTGCGAGACGTCAAGCTGCTTCGGGAGGACGGCGCGACCATCGACGCTCGCCAACTTCTTCCTTGGCTCTACGATCCAGTTCCCAAACCTCCGGGCGCGCCGGACTCGCCTCCCTCAGACATCCCGAGGTCTTCTACCGCCGCTGGCGAGACATCTGAAGAGAGCTCTGGCGATGATTCAAGCGAGAGCACCAGCGGGAGTTACAGCGCGTCCCCCTAAGCTTCTTCTTTCTTTTTGTTTCTTTTGTAATGAGCGAGAGGCTCCAACTTTTGTAATTAATTTTATGTAAAGTAATGTTTCATCTTTCATTTTCAGTGTGTGCTTGAAAGTATATTATTCTGCCGAATGGCTTCCGCGCGAGCTTCCGCCGAGACCCTTAGTCTCTTTAGGATAACCTTTCTCAGAGATCCGTTAGGCGGGAACCTCACGTCGTCGATTAAGTCGTCCTGCTCAGGTCCGCCGGGAGCCTCCTTTTACGAGAACCCCTCCTTTGACCGAGACCTTTTCTGGCCGAGACCTTTGAGCCGAGACCCTTACTGGCCGAGACCTCCAAATCGAGGCCTTTACTGGCTGAGACCTCTGAGCCGAGGCCTTTGGGGCCTTGCCTCCGGTCTAGGTCAGGGCCCTGCCCGCATATTTTTTCCAACCAATTAAACCCCCACCCCACCGGCGAGCCGTCGGACCTGCTAGCTTATATGAGAGCCTGCGCAGCGGGTCTACTGGGGTTCGAGCCGAGCTCGTTGTAACGTAGCAACTACCAACCAAGAGCCAAGGATCAAAAAGTCAAGGACTCCACCTATCCCCCACAGGCGAGCCTTCGGACCTGCCAGCTTGATGAGAGCCTGCGCAGCGGATCTACCTGGGGCCGAGCTGAGCTCGGGGTGTCGTAGAAGTGGCTAAGAACAAAGTATCGCAGGAGCCAGCCTTTCCCCCACAGGCGAGCCTTCGGACCTGCCAGCTTGATGAGAGCCTGCGCAGCGGGTCTACCTGGGGCCGAGCCGAGCTCGGGGTGTCGATGAAGCGGCTAAGAACAAAGTATCGCAGGAGCCAGCCTTTCCCCCACAGGCGAGCCTTCGGACCTGCCAGCTTGATGAGAGCCTGCGCAGCGGGTCTACCTGGGGCCGAGCTGAGCTCGGGGTGTCGATGAAGCGGCTAAGAACAAAGTATCGTAGGGGCCAACCTTTCCCCCACAGGCGAGCCTTCGGACCTGCCAGCTTGATGAGAGCCTGCGCAGCGGGTCTACCTGGGGCAGAGCCGAGCTCGGGGTGTCGATGAAGCGGCTAAGAACAAAGTATCGCAGGAGCCAACCTTTCCCCCACAGGCGAGCCTTCGGACCTACCAGCTTGATGAGAGCTTGCGCAGCGGGTCTACCTGGGGCCGAGCCGAGCTCGGGGTGTTGATGAAGCAGCTAAGAACAAAGTATCGCAGGAGCCAGCCTTTCCCCCACAGGCGAGCCTTCGGACCTGCCAGCTTGATGAGAGCCTGCGCAGCGGGTCTACCTGGGGCCAAGCCGAGCTCGGGGTGTTGATGAAGCGGCTAAGAACAAAGTATCGCAGGAGCCAGCCTTTTCCCCACAGGCGAGCCTTCGGACCTGCCAGCTTGATGAGAGCCTGCGCAGCGGGTCTACCTGGGGCCGAGCCGAGCTCGGGGTGTCGATGAAGCGGCTAAGAACAAAGTATCGCAGGGGACAACCTTTCCCCCACAGGCGAGCCTTCGGACCTGCCAGCTTGATGAGAGCCTGCGCAGCGGGTCTACCTGGGGCCGAGCCGAGCTCGGGGTGTCGATGAAGCGGCTAAGAACAAAGTATCGCAGGAGCCAACCTTTCCCCCACAGGCGAGCCTTCGGACCTGCCAGCTTGATGAGAGCCTGCGCAGCGGGTCTACCTGGGGCCGAGCCGAGCTCGGGGTGTCGATGAAGCGGCTAAGAACAAAGTATCGCAGGAGCCAACCTTTCCCCCACAGGCGAGCCTTCGGACCTGCCAGCTTGATGAGAGCCTGCGCAGCGGGTCTACCTGGGGCCGAGCCGAGCTCGGGGTGTTGATGAAGATAACCAAACCTCTCCCCCACAGGCGAGCCTTCAGACCTGCCAGCTAGATGAGAGCCTGCGCAGCGGGTCTACCTGGGGCCGAGCCGAGCTCGGGGTGTTGATGAAGATAACCAAACCTCTCCCCCACAGGCGAGCCTTCGGACCTGCCAGCTAGATGAGAGCCTGCGCAGCGGGTCTACCTGGGGCCGAGCCGAGCTCGGGGTGTTGATGAAGATAACTAAACCTCTCCCCCACAGGCGAGCCTTCGGACCTGCCAGCTAGATGAGAGCCTGCGCAGCGGGTCTACCTGGGGCCGAGCCGAGCTCGGGGTGTTGATGAAGATAACCAAACCTCTCCCCCACAGGCAAGCCTTCGGACCTGCCAGCTAGATGAGAGCCTGCGCAGCGGGTCTACCTGGGGCCGAGCCGAGCTCGGGGTGTTGATGAAGATAACCAAACCTCTCCCCCACAGGCGAGCCTTCGGACCTGCCAGCTAGATGAGAGCCTGCGCAGCGGGTCTACCTGGGGCCGAGCCGAGCTCGGGGTGTTGATGAAGATTCCTTCAACCAGGCCTACTCCGTCATTGAGATGAGGAGTCATAGCCAGTTAAAACAAAAAACATAAAGATTGCATACTCAGAGATAGTCAACATTCTGGAATAAACTTATTGAAAATGCAAAGGTGGTTTACAACATTACAATCCTTCTCCCCTCTTACGGGTAGAAGCGCTTCAGATCGTCACCACTCCAGGTGTGACTCAAGGTCCTTTCCTCCGCATCCTGGAGATAGTAGCCTCCGTTAACTAGAGCCTTCTCTACTATATAAGGCCCTTCCCAGCTAGGGTTGAGCTTACCAACCGCGGCCGACCTTCCTGCAGCGTCGACCTTTTTCAGTACTAGATCCCCCTCGGCGAATTGCTTGACTCTGATGTGCTTATCGAAGTACCGAGCCATTCGCCGTTTTACTTCCTCTTGCCTGATGGCGGCAACCTCCCGCAGCTCTTCCACCATATCTAATGAGAGGCGCAACCCCTCCTCATTCTCCAACCTCCAAGCTTCGCTTCCCTCAGCCGCGGCCGCAACCCTTGGGGACCGAACCTCGAATTCCACCGGGAGGACAGCCTCACACCCATGAGAGAGCTTGAAGGGGGTCTCCCCCGTGGCCGTGTTCGGAGTCGTTCGCAAGGCCCACAGAACGGAAGGGAGCTGTTCCACCCAGTTACCCTTCAGGTTCTCCACCTTCTTTTTGAGCAAGCTGACAATGATCTTATTGGCCGCCTCCACTTGGCCATTGCTCCGAGGATGATGGACAGAGGCGAACCTGAGGTCAATCCCCAATTGGGTGCAGAAATTGATGAATTCTTCACTGGCAAACTGAGGACTGTTGTCTGTCACTATCGCTTGGGGCAATCCGTGCCTGCAAACGATTTCCCCCCAAACGAAGTTCCTGATGACCTGGGAGGTTACCTTGGCTAACGGCTTGATGTCCAACCACTTGGAGAAGTAGTCAATCATAACTAGGAGGAATCTCATCTGCCCGCTAGCTGGAGGAAAGGGTCCAACCAGGTCCATTCCCCAAAGGGCGAAGGGCCATGGCGCCGTGATGCTTCGAAGCCTTTGGGCGGGCAAGAGCTGGAGGGGAGCATGTACTTGGCACTTCCGACACCTCCTTGCGAACTCAGCTGTATCCTTCCTCAAAGTCCGCCAGAAATATCCTTGCCTTATCACCCTTGCTTCCAATGTCCTTCCCCCTGAATGACTGCCGCATTCTCCAGAATGCACCTCTTCCAGGATCCCTGGGACTTCCTCCTCGGTCACGCATTCGCGAGGAGTCTTGACAACATCTTCCGATGCAAGCTTCCTTCCAGCATCAGGTAATGAGCCGCCTTATGCTTGAAGCTCTTGGCATCCTTGACTTCTTCCGACAGTTCTCCTGTGGTCAAGAAGGTCACCAACGGATCTACCCATGAGGACCGCCGATTCACCTCCATCACCTCCCCCTCCTCAATGGCTGGCCGAAATAGTTCGGTTAGGGTACCTCCACCCCGAGGCCCGAACTTTGCTAATCGGTCAGCTGCCATGCTTTCCTCCCTGGGAACATGTTGAATAGAAAAAGAACGGAAACCTCCAATGATAGTTCTTACCTTTGATAGATATCTCGCGAGGGTAGGCTCCCGGGCCTCGAACTCCCCTCGGATCTGCGACGCCACCACCATTGAGTCTGTGAAGGCCTCCACATCCTGAATTTCCAACTCCTTTGCCAGTCGGAGACCGGCTATCACGGCTTCGTACTCCGCCTGATTATTGGTTACAGGGAAGTGGAAAGCCACTGCTTGTTCTATGGTAACCCCTTGGGGACTTACTAGTACCACACCTCCTCCCAGGGAGTGTCTTCCTGAGGCTCCATCGACCATCATCTTCCATGCCTCCGACGGCCTCGGCTCTTCTTCCTCGGCCTCAGTGACATAATCCGCCAAAAAGTCCGCCACGGCTTGGGCTTTGATGGAGAGCCTTGGGACGAAGGAAATGTCAAACTCGCTTAGCTCGATGGACCACTTTGCCAACCTTCCTGAATGCTCCACCCCCTCAAAGACCTTGCGAAGAGGATGGTCGGTTACCACCCTAATCGAGTGCGCCTGAAAGTAAGGGCGAAGCTTCCTAGCTGAGATGACCAAAGCATATGTTAGCTTCTCCAGGATGGGGTATCGGATCTCCGCCTTTTTTAAGATTCGGCTTACATAATAGACGAGCAACTGTTTCTTCCCCTCCTCCCTAACCAAGACGGAGCTCACTGCCTCTACCCCCACCCCGAGATACAGGGCTAGGTCCTCCCCTTCCTTCGGGCTTTGAAGTAACGGAGCTTGGGAGAGTTGCCTCTTCAGCCCCTGAAATGCCTCTTCACATTCGGCCGTCCATTCGAACACTTGGTTACCACGAAGTACTTTAAAGAAGGAGGAACACCTATCCCCTGACCGAGAGAGGAACCTGCTTAGCCCGGCCAACTTCCCGGTCAAGCGTTGGACTTCTTTGGCACTGCGAGGTGATTCCAGGTCCAGAATAGCCTTAACCTTATCGGGGTTAGGTTCTACCCCCGCGGGAGTCAAGAGGTGTCCGAGGAATTTCCCGCGACTAGCCCCGAAGACGCACTTCAAGGGATTCAACCTCATCTTGAACCTTCGTAGGGTGGCAAACGTTTCCTCCAAGTCCCGCAAGTGGGAATAAACACACTTGCTCTTGACCATGAGGTCGTCCACGTAGACCTCCAGGTTCCTTCCCCTTTGATCTCGAAAGATTCGATCCATCATGCGCTGGTACGTTGCCCCTGCGTTCTTCAACCCGAAGGGCATCATCTTATAGCTGAAGCATCCCTCTCTTGTGATGAAGGAAACATCCTTGACATCAGGAGGGTGCATCCGGATTTGATGGTAACCTGAAAATGCATCTAAAAAACTCATAAGAGAAAACCGACGGCTGAGTCAACCAGCGCGTCGATTCGAGGCAAGGGGTAGCAATCCTTGGGACATGATTTATTTAATAAAGAAAAATCAATACACATGCGCCATTTTCCTCCTCCCTTCTTGACCATTACCACGTTGGAGATCCAGCCTGGATACTGGATCTCGGAGATGAAGCCTGCGTCCAGGAGCTTTTTGACCTCCTCTCGGATGGGGGCTTCTAGCTTGGTGGCGATGGCCCTCATCTTTTGGCGTATGGGGCGGGCTCTGGGATCCAGGTTCAAGCGATGACAGGCCACGTCCGCATCAATGCCTGGCATGTCTGCCGCGTTCCAAGCGAAGATGTCGACGTTGCTTTGGATGCAGGCTCGCATCCGCTCCTGATCCTCGAAGCTCAAGCCTCCGCTGATCCGAATCCTTTGCACCTCCCCCGCTCTTGTAAGCACCTCCATCTCCACCACTTCTTCGGCCGGCTCCAGCCCCGACCGCTCCCAACTTACCCTTGCCTCTTCCTGCTCAAACTCGAGCTCCTCTCCCCCAACCTCAACAACTTCCATCGCCTCCTCCAGGCTCTCCTCCTGCCTCTGCTCTTCTTCATCCATCACTACTCTCGCCTCTTCTAGGCTGATCTCCTCTTTCTCAACCCCTTCCTGCTCAGCCATCTCCTTCTCCAACTCCTCTGCCTCCGCCATCCACGACACGGTATTAACCGCCGTCACATAGCATTGTCTTGCCATCTTCGGATCCCCCCTGATCCTAACCTGCACCCCTCCATTGTTGAACTTGAGGCATTGGTGGTATGAGAAGGGTACGCAGCGAAAGGCGCTGATGAGGGGACGTCCAAAGATGGCATTGTAACTACTCGGGGCATCCACGATCACGAACCGACAGTTCCGTGAGACGCCCCCAAGCCTCACATGCAGGCCCACTCCCCCTTCCACTTCTTTCCTATCTCCGGAGAAGCCAAAAAGCGGTCCATCAGAAGCCAGGATCCTTTTTCCTTCCACCCTCATCTCATCGAAGGCCTTCTTGAAGATCACATTCACCGAGCTCCCATTGTCCACCAGTATCCGGGAGACGGTGTAGTTTTCTATCGCTGTCTGGATCACAAGCGCGTCGCAGAACGGATCCTCGTAGTCTGGCATATCCGCGGATGAGAAGGTGATCTTCTCCTCTGGGGGGGAGCCAGGGAGGTTGAGGCGACCCCTCGGCGGAACATAGTTTGAAGGCTCCCCTTGCGGGTGGCCTCGATCCCCACTCCCCCATGGATCACTCCGATCCCTCCTCGGGTCCCCACGTCTACCCTGTCTTCACACCTGTCCTCAGCCTCTTCTCGCTGTACTTCGACGATCCTCACAGGCGGGTCTTGCCTTCCGGCCCCTCTGGCCCCTCTTATCTCCAGAAACTCTGGGCAGGTGGCCGTTGCGTGACCTTCCTCCTGATGGAAGTCACAATAGGGCAACGCCACCCTGCCCCCTCTTCCTTCTACTCCTCCCCTTCTTCCGGCTCCCCAAATTCTTCCTCCTCTTCCTCTTCCCACCTCCATGGCCTCCTGCGGCGGTGGGAAATGACCCCTTGGTCCTTGTCGCCATCCTCCCTGCTCCAGCCTTCTTTGCTCCCGGAAGTTATCTCTTCCCTGAAGTCCTCCTTGGCCCTGGGGGCGACCCTCCTGAGGCCTCCAACCCAGTCGGTTGTTCGGCTCCCTGGCCCCCCCATGCTGCTGCCCCTGCCCTCGGGGCTCTTCTCTTCTCCTATTTTCCCTCGGCTCCCTCTGCCTTCCCACTACCGGCTCCTTCACATCATCCTCGGCCAACCTGGCCAGCTTCCTCGCAAACGCAGGGTTTGCCCTTTCAAAGTCTATCTCCTTCGCCGCCCTCTCCATGAGCTCCTCAAAAGAGAGAGGGGGCACCCTCTTCAACTCCATGCTGAAAAACCCTGGTCTCAGCCCCAGGGTGAAGGCAAGCATCAGCGCGTACCCCGGGACCTCCTGGACCAGGAGAATCTCCTCTTGGAACCGTTCAACATAATGACCCAACGTCTCCTCCGGCCCTTGCCTCACTGCAAACAGGCACTCAGCCTCCTTCTTCCTTTTCTTCAAAGTTGAGAACCTCAACAGAAAACCCCTGCGCAGATCCTCAAAGCTGTAGATGGAACTTGCCGGCAACTGGTGGAACCAGTCCCTGGCCTTTTCTTTCAGAGTGATGGCAAAAAGCCTACAATTGAAGGCATCCGACATTTGTCTGATGGACACCACGTCCTCAAACCATTGCACGTGCTGAACCGGGTCATCCTTCCCGGTGTAGTAGGTCATGTCCGGCTCCCGGAACCCATCCGGCACTGGAGCCGAGACAATGAGCTCACTAAAGGGGGTCTCGCCTCCCGCCTGGCGAGAAGGCCCGTCGCGCGACCTCGGTTGGCTGGACCGATCCGCGAGACCATGCCCGGGGAAGAGTTCCCGCACCATCGCCTCCTTCTCGCCCAGATCCGCCGGAAGCTCCTTCTCGGGACGCTGGCCTGGGAAAAGTTCCCGCGCGGCTACGTCCCTCTCGCCTGCCTCCACCGGGACTTCCTTCCCGGGGCGCTGCCCTGGAGCGTTCTCGCCTAACAGCGGAACCACCTCCACCGGAACCTGCGGCGTCTCCCACTCATTCCTTGCCGAGAAGGCCAAGCTGATCGTCTGCATGACTTCTCGCATGAAGTCCTCAAACAACTTCTTCGTCGCATCGTCCACCCGGGTGGGGGATCCTCCTGCGCCTGATCCTTCACCCTCGCCTCCTGCCATGGGACTTAACTCGAGATTTTCTTACACCGACTGCTTCCACGCTCACCGCACCAGAACTGTTGAAGCCAAAAATGACCCCAACGAATGTTCACAAACCAAAGTGCAGCCGACGCCTACTTCTCTCTTATCTCGACCCTTGACTGGCTGCTAAGGTCAAAAGACTGACCCAAAGCCTCAGCTAGGAGGTCCCACCACACACCCTGAAGATCTCTGAGAGCTTCCCATCCAAAGCCAAATGCTGGGCTGGGAGCTCCTCAGAAGGCACTAGAGTTGGAGAGTAATGAAAGTCCTGCCTTCCAAAGAGCCCCTATGGGTCTTTTTATAGTCTTCCTTTGACCTGAAAATACTGAAATACCCCTGAGGGGTCTGCCAATAGCCAAATCCCGCTGTCATCCCAAGGGCATTTGGATAATTTTACCTTGGGATAATAATAAAATAATCCCCTTTACGAGCGCCGGGCCCTACCACGTGGGCCCACTTGGCGAGAACCCTGGCCGTGAAGGCTCTCGCTGGACCCCCAACTGGGCCAACCTTGGCGAGACCCCTTGTCGGGGAGGTTCGCGCCCTTCACGGTCTTGAAACTATCGCGACTGAAGGCTTACTTAGGGCCTTCTCGCCTGCCCTGGGCGGGAGCTTTCCCTAAGGCGGAAGCTTCCGTGGTCGAGCCATCTGCTTCGGTCGGTCGACGATCTCTCCTGCCGAGAGCTCGACTATCTGCCTTGGTCGGTCGATGATCTCTCCTGTCGAGAGCTCGACTATCTGCTTTGGCCGGTCGACGATCTCTCCTGCCGAGAGCTCGACTATCTGCCTTGGTCGGTCGACGATCTCTCCTGCCGAGAGCTCGACTATCTGCCTTGGCCTCTCCATCTTTTCCCTGCCCTTGGCGGGAGCTCCTACAGGACGAGAACTCCACAAGTATGCCTTAGGGTTAACCCGAGGCTAACCTGAGACTAGCCCAATCCTGACCACTGAAGCCTCTGGGTCCCTCCCAGTGAATATGGGGTTGTACATCACCGTGGACTCGGAGGCTGATAACTTGTTTTTGTTATCGTTTTTGGGGTAGTTTAGTATGCAAAATTTCTAGTTTAATCATATGTTTTAAGTATTTTTATGCATATTTTGTCTTTTTGTGTTAGGATATTATAATCCCTAGTTTTATTATAGTTTTATTTGCTTGTCATGTTGCAATTTTATTTTGTTATGTTTTGATATAAAAATCTATAGTTTTAGTACATGTTTTATGTTTACTTATGTTTTGTTATATAATTAATTAATTAATAGTATGATATGTTATTGTTATGTTTAGTTTTATTTGTATTAACTAATGTTTTATTTTGTTTTATTTGTAGGTTCAATGCAAGTGCATCCCACTATGATGCAACTTGAGCCCCCCCCCCCCATTTAGTCCAATTCAAGCCCAAGTTCAAGCTCCACATGCAGCCCACAATGGACCTACCCGAGCCCCCTCTTCAAGACCAGCCAAAGCCCACTATTGGAGCAGCCCATTGAAGCCCAAGAAGCCCCCCTCATGTCAAACCCGACCACATGCATGCAATTCTTCATGCATGTGGCCGGCCCCCTCCCTCTCTCTCCTCCTTTATTATTTTTTCCCTTTTTATTCACATTCACCCCTTCTTTCCCTCTCTCTCATGCTCATTTAAGACTCATCCATCCCCCCTCTCTTATGTTTAACTTTCTTTTCATTTTCCTAAAATAAAATGCATGAATCTAGCTATTCTCTCTCCCTCATTTAAATGACATGCATGAACCTTCTCCTCTTTACATGGCCGGCCACCCCCTTGTCTCCCCCTCTTCATTTCCATCTAGAACCTTCCCCTTCATCTATAAAAGGACCCCGTCCCTCAAGCTTTTGGAAATATGTAGAAATAGAGTGCTAGTGTAGAGAGTTAGAGAGTAAGCTTCCATTTCAAATATTTGTATTTTCTTGTTATTTTTCCATTTCTCCAAGCAATAGTTTAGTATTTTTCATCTTTTTATGTACTCTTATTCCTAGTTTAATGAAAATGCAATTTTCTTTTCTTTTGTTTTCTTCCTCTATTATGCTTAACTAATTTGTTTTGTGACCGACCGCGATGAGCTTTGCGATAAAATAACGCACCTTTAATTTTATGTTTGCATTTGTATTTTTTTCTATTATTGATCCTTCTTTGATTTTTATCGTGTCGACTCCGTATTCCGGTATACGGTAGTAGGCAATTGATCTCATTTCATAGAAGTCGAGAGACTCATTGATTTGAAAGATCACTCAAAGAAGGAAGTAGTTGCACGCAATCATAGAGATATGACGACGTAAATCCTCCAGATTGGAGTCAAATCCAATAGTACGGGTCACTTCGGTAATGCGACTTTAGGCATTTTGACCCGTAAAGAGATTTCGGTCAAAACGTCTATAAGTTAGGGGATTTAATGCTCTAGCGAGATTACTTCCTAATATCGGATCCGTCACGGTCTTAATAGTATCGCAAATGCTAAACTAATTTATTCCGTTATTTTATTTCAAAGTGAATCGTCGATCGAGCACTCTTTTGCAATAGTTTATTTCTCTTTTAACTAAGTTTAGTTTATTTTATTTTCAAAACCCATCAATCATTCGGTAGGATAATAGAGTCATTGTGAGTAATAGTACTTGCCTGCCCTGAGTTTTTATACGACCTTGATATATTTATATCACTATACTATAAAACGATAGGTACACTTGCCTATTCGGATTGTAGCCAGTGAGACGATTTTTACGCATCAAGTTTTTGATGCCGTTGCCGGGGATATTTTTGGCAATATTATGAAAGCACGGAGTTTATTACTTCTACTAAATTTTTAAAAAATATATTTTTTAATTTTTCTACTTTTTTTAAAAAAATCAATCAAAAAAATTAATTTTTCTTTTTTGGTAACAGTTTTTTTATGAAATCATCATCTTATTGCGCTTTTTGCGGGTCGCTCGACCATTTTAATTTTGCATGTCTTTCGGGAATTCCTCCCTCTTTTGATTTCAATTTTTCTGGAGCAGGTCAAAGTGGCCAATTTGACTCTTACTCTAATTTTTATCCTACTTGGGAAATGGGGAACCCGTCTTATTTTTCTTATGATTTTGCCCCGCAAAGTGTCGCGCCTCCAAATTTTAATTCTATCGATAATGGGTATCTTGAATTGCAAACTTTTATTGATAATATTGATTAACATTTCAAGACCATTCTCGATAATTTTTCTCGTGAGGCCGCTTCATCTTCTTCGTCTTCTTCTCCGTCTCCTCCAATTTCATCGTGTAATGAGTCACCGGATATCCCGACTTGTCTTTTTCCTCTCGAGGAGGATAACTATTCGGATATTCTAAATTGTTTCATTTCTCCTTTGGATGACACCCCTATGGATACTCCGACGTGCTTCTTACCTTTTAAGGATGACGAGACGTCTCATCATTCTCTTTCTTTTTCTAAAGATGCCTGTGATTCCATTTCGCTTCAAACTTTAACTGTTCAAAATTTTTCTAGTTTTAGCGAGTCTTTTTCTTCTTCTTCTTTTATTTTAGAGAATTCTTCTTTAGTCCTATCTACCCCTTCTTCTCCCAAAATTTCACAAGTCTCTCCTTCTCCTTGTGAAATTTCTATTGATGAAATTTCTTCTTCTACTTCTTTTATTCCTCTTTCTATTTCTTCTTCTTCTTTTCTTCTTCTTTTGACGACCCCTTCTTTCCCATTTTACATACGGCGGAGTTCTTCTATAACTCCGTCCGTTCATTTTTGGGCGTCATTCCTTTGATGATTCCACCGCATGTCGGTACGGTTCTTCAATTTTTTTTTTTATTTACTTCCCCAAGCGCATACTTAGGGAGTTACCTCTTCACTTTAGTTTTTATTTTCCATTTAGCTAACCAATAACGTCGGGCTCAGACGACGTTAAACAAAGAGCGCTCTTGGGAGACACCCCTTGCTTATCACCTTTTTTGTTTTTTCTTTTTGTTTGCTTATTTTGTTTTGCAGGAATAACACCTCCGGTGGTTCGTTTGGCTCCATCCTTTCCTCTCTTCCTTAGGCTTGAGCCGATGTCTAGCTCAAGCATGGGGGAGCGACATCTGCATTCGGCCTTACGAATCGGGGAAGTTGTTTTCTTTTTTATTTACTTTATTGCATCCCCCTCCCCTTTCTTCTTCCTTTTTCTTTCTTGGTTTTATTTTTCATTGAGGACAATGCAAAATTCAAGTATGGGGGAGTGTTTTCCCTTTCTATTTATGTCTTTCAAAAAAAATACAAAAATTGAAAAAACCAAAAACAAAAAAATTATTATTATAGTACTATCTTTTTCTTTAGCTTTATCTAAAATAAAAAAAATGCAAAACCCAAAAAAAATTAGAAAAATCAAAAATTCCAAAAAAAAAGATCATATTTTAAAACCCCAAAAAAATAAAAAATGTCAGGAAAATAAAAAAAAATATAATAAACCTCATGCTTAGTTTTTTGTTATTTTCAAAAACTTAGTTTGAGTTTGTTTATGAGTATTTTTTTTATTATTTTTTATTTGCTAATCTTTTATTTCATCATATTTAGTTAAATCTAATATTTAGTGATTTAGTTTTGAGGATAATCTTATGATTTTAATTTGCTTAGAGTAATTTATTTAGCACTTTTTCTCTTTTATTTTAAATAATTTTAATTTTGTAGTAATTTTGCTTAACAATTTTTGATTCTAATGATTATTACCTCATCCTTTTAGATTCTTAGGAAATCTCAATCTACTAGTAGTGGCTCTTTAGTGTTTTAGTTTATTTTCTAAAATTTTGTTCAACCCTATCCTTTTTCCTTTTATTGTTAGATTATATATCATGGTAATAAGGAGATATTAGTTCTTTATTCTCTGGTACACATATGCAACCCTGATAAATAGAGGAATTAAGTTCATATATGTCGTGGGAATTGATAGGATGTTAGTCTATCATTTTCTGGTATTACATACATATTTTATTTAAAAAAATTGTGTGGGGTATGAAGAAAAAAAATTATGATCACCTCCAATCAAAGACCTCTTAATGTTATTTCCTCCCTAAACTCGTTAGCCAATATTATTGTCTTAGTTTTTAAATTAAAATATTGAGAGAGCATAAGTAGTAGGTTACATTTTTTCCTTAAGTTTCTTTTAAGTTATGGTTTTTATAATTTCAATCAAACCTTGTTTGCAATTTATTCCATTTTGAGTGCTAGTTAATTTATTAGAGAATTTTTGGCTAAATATTTCTCTATTTTCACTTTAATTTCATAATTTAGGACTTAATTCGTAAATCCCTAAATTTTATTTTTTGCTTGATTTTGGTGTAAATAAATTTTTAGTATTTTATTATGTCTTATAAATATTTCTCATACTTTTGCTCTTGAATAGCAAAAGCCTAAGCATGGGGGAGTTTGATAACTTGTTTTTGTCATCGTTTTTGGGGTAGTTTAGTATGCAAACTTCCTAGTTTAATTATGAGTGCTGTTACGGGCACACCAATTTTGGCTATGGACAACCAAAATTTATAGACAACCCATTTCAGCTATGTACACACCAACTGGCTATGAACACACCATTTATAAAAAATAGCCATTTGCACTAAGATATTAAGAAATTTCCAAAAGAGCATGTTGGCATATCAATATATCATGTTAAGCAGTCCAAAATACACTAATAATCGAAGAGGAATCTAATCAAGTACAAAATAAGATTTTAACTGTGGTTAAATGTAATATATTTTTAAAAATCTAAAATTACAAAATCTTCCAAGCAACCTCCATTCCCTCATCCTGCATCAAAGAAAAATTATAAAATATGAGAGTAAATTTGACTAATCATGCATCAACGTCTATTTTAAATTTTCAAATTTTTACCTAGACATCATTCGATGATAAATAGTAATGTTGATTATCCATTCAACCTGTAAAGCTCATTTATCTGCACACAAAAAATTAATATGACTTTTAGTAGTTATATTTAGCTACGTAAATTTGACTAATAATTCAAAATTAAGCATACCTTGTCATGGATCTGTCAAATTAATAATTCCTTCGACTTGTTCTTTGCTAACGACTTCTCTAATTCTTGCAATGTAATTCAAGTCCCACATTTCCGCAATGGTAGCATGATATCTCCGCCATGTACTGATTATTGGAGGTAAGGGGCAATCCTCCCGCACCAATAATTGAATGAAGTGATTATCATTCACAAATCCAATAAATATAGTCTTTCGGATCGCAGGAGGCGCAGAATGTAAAGGTAGAAATGTAAAAGATTGAAACTTGGAGTAATGAACAACTGCCACATTATAGCCTGCAATAGGCTCTGAAATACAGCCTGCTCGGGGAGGAGGAAATGACGGTGTTTTCCGGCCCCGGGGAGCGGCGTCGAGCAGCGAAATCGGGAGGGTCGGCGGCAGCCCTAGATCGCTCCAGGCGGCCGACTGCAATACGCTCTGAAACGGAAGCCCACCTCCAGCAGGCTTCGATTTAGGGGAAATCGCGGTGTTTTCCGGCGGCGGGGAGCGGCGGGGAGCGGCGGGGAGCGGCGGGGAGCGGCGGGGAGCAGCGGGGAGCAGCGGGGAGCGGCGCCAAGCGGGAATGTCGGGAAGCAGCAGCCCTAGATCGCGAGCTTTAGAAAAGAAATAATGCGGGTTGGGTTGTCCATAGAGGGATATATTATACATCTTTAGGTGTAATTATTTGAGTTTATTGGTGTGCACATAGCCGTTATAGGTGTGCCCGTAACACCACTCTTAATTATATGTTTTAAGTATTTTTATGCATGTTTTGTCTTTTTGTATTAGGATATTATAATCCCTAGTTTTATTATAGTTTTATTTGCTTGTCATGTTGCAATTTTATTTTGTTATGTTTTGATATAAAAATCTATAGTTTTAGTACATGTTTTATGTTTACTTATATTTTGTTATATAATTAATTAATTAATAGTATGATATGTTATTGTTATGTTTAGTTTTATTTGTATTAACTAATGTTTTATTTTGTTTTATTCATAGGTTCAATGCAAGTGCAGCCCACTATGATGCAACCCGAGCCCCCCCATTTAGTCCAATTCAAGCCCAAGTTCAAGCTCCACATGCAGCCCACAATGGAACTACCCGAGCCCCCTCTTCAAGACCAGCCAAAGCCCACTATTGGAGCAGCCCATTGAAGCCCAAGAAGCCCCCCTCATGTCAAACCCGAGCACATGCATGCAATTCTTCATGCATGTGGCCGACCCCCTCCCTCTCTCTCCTCCTTTATTATTTTTTCCCTTTTTATTCACATTCACGCCTTCTTTCCCTCTCTCATGCTCATTTAAGACTCATCCATCCCCCCTCTCTTATGTTTAATTTTCTTTTCATTTTCCTAAAATAAAATGCATGAATCTAGCTATTCTCTCTCCCTCATTTAAATGACATGCATGAACCTTCTCCTCTTTACATGGTCGGCCACCCCCTTGTCTCCCCCTCTTCATTTCCATCTAGAACCTTCCCCTTCATCTATAAAAGGACCCCGTCCCTCAAGCTTTTGGAGATATGTAGAAATAGAGTGCTAATGTAGAGAGTTAGAGAGCAAGTTTCTATTTCAAGTATTTGTATTTTCTTGTTATTTTTCCATTTCTCCAAGCAATAGTTTAGTATTTTTCATCTTGTTATGTACTCTTATTCCTAGTTTAATGAAAATGCAATTTTATTTTCTTTTGTTTTCTTCCTCTATTATGCTTAGCTAATTTGTTTTGTGTCCAATCGCGATGAGCTTTGCGATAAAATAACGCACCTTTAATTTTATGTTTGCATTTGTATTTTTTTCTATTATTGATCCTTCTTTGATTTTTATCGTGTCGACTCCGTATTCTGGTATACGGTAGTAGGCAATTGATCTCATTTCATAGAAGTCGAGAGACTCGTTGATTTGAAAGATCACTCAAAGAAGGAAGGATTTGCACGCAATCCTAGAGATATGACAACGTAAATCCTCCGGATTGGAGTCAAATCCAATAGTACGGGTCACTTCGGTAATGCGACTTTAGGCCATTTTGACTTGTAAAGAGATTTCAGTCAAAACGTCTATAAGTTAGGGGATTTAATGCTCTAGCGAGATTACTTCCTAATATCAGATCCGTCATGGTCTTAATAGTATTGCAAATGCTAAACTAATTTATTCCGTTATTTTATTTCAAAGTGAATCGTCGATCGAGCACTCTTTTGCAATAGTTTATTTCTCTTTTAACTAAGTTTAGTTTATTTTATTTTCAAAACCCATCAATTGTTCGGTAGGATAATAGATTCGTTGTGAGTAATAGTACTTGTCTGCCCCGAGTTTTTATACGACATTGATATATTTATATCACTATACTATAAAACGATAGGTACACTTGCCTATTCGGATTGTAGTCCGTGAGACGATTTTTACGCATCAGAGGCCGATGAGTCCGCGGGCCAGATTCTATACTCGCCCCTCCCTTCACCGCGCACTTTGGACCCCTTCCTGGATCCCGAGCTGGAGGGTCCTGAACAGTCAAGGCGAGAGCGCCTTGTTCTCAAGAAGTTTGTGCACGAGTTCCACGAGGTGCGAAGGGACAACCTCAGGTTGCAGCGGGAATGCGCCCGGTTGGCGGTCATGGCGGGAGTCAACCCGACGTTGGAGGAGGCATCTTCTTCCCTAATTATTGACGAGATCGACGAGAGCTTGCAATCAGTCAATCGGAACCTGGGGCGACTCCACGAGCTCTACGCGCGGCGTCCTTCGGCGACAGGGTCGCGAGACCGGGGTAGCTAGAAATGGCCCCCCTGACGGGCCTACCAGTACTCGCCCCTGCTCTCCCTGGTCCCCGCGCATTGGGGGACTTTTCATTTTCTTCCTTGGACATTATTTGAATCTTATCTGTAATAATCTGTGACAATCTTCCATTATTTTTTACATGTTCGAGCGATAACTGTTGATGTCTCGTTAGTCTCGCCTCGCCATAGTGAGAGGCCGGCCCTTGGCAGCCGATGAGATAGAACCGGCGAGTAGGCGAGCTGGGGTAGGAGAGCTGGGGTAGGCGAGATGGGGTAGACGAGCTGGGGTAGTCGAGATGGGGTAATTGAGCTGGGGTAGTCCCGAATTCCTCCCTTTATAAATTGGCCTCCCCACTAACCCCTGTCACGCCTTTATTGCCTCCATACTTTTTCTCTGCCCCCACTCTTTGTCGTTCTCATCCTCGTTCTCGGTAGACATGGGCAAAGGGAACCCCAACTCTTACGGGAGGGACAAATGTGCTCGACATTTTGCCGAGCACTACTTCTTTAAGGGAAACACCACGACGGAGGAGCTCGCCGAGTGCGTGGCTGATTTCGTCCCCTCCGGCTTCACGGCTCGCCTTCTAACGGAGCATGAGGCCATCAATTCTTTCTACCCTGATGAACACGCCTTCCCCATCTCGCATTTCAGGATGGGTTTGCGCCTGCCCCTCTGGTCGGAGATCCGCCAGATGCTGAAGTATTATGGCGCGGTACCCGCGCAACTGAACCTGAACGTCATCGCCATGATGGCGCGTTCGTCTGCTACCTCCGCCATGAGCAGATAGAGTTCAACTTGATGGTCTTCCGCAAGTTGTTCTCTTATAAGGTCTTGGAGCCTGCTTCAACCCGTAGAGAGCCTTCCTGAGTTTGCAGACATAGTCCGGATTAACTTCAGAGACAAATCCAAACGGCTGATCCATGAAGATGTCCTTATCAATCTTCCCGTAAAGAAAAGCGTTCTTTACATCAAGCTGCCATATCCTCCATCCTTGGAAAGTAGCCAAGGAGATCACCACCCGAACCGAAGTCATCTTTGCGACTGGACTAAATGTCTCCTCATAGTCCTCTCCATACTGTTGTGATAATCCTCGAGCAACAAGGCGAGCCTTGTATCTTTTGATGCTCCCATCAACCTTCTTCTTTAACTTGTACACCCACTTGCAAATCACTGGAGTAATGTCATTAACCCTAGGCACAAGATCCCAAGTTTCATTCTTCTTGAGAGTAGCCATCTCTTCTTCCATGACATCTTCCCACTCTTTGTCTTCAGTAGCCTCATTGAAGCTTGAAGGCTCTCGCTCATCAAGAGGGCCTGCAAAGAAACAGGAGATAAATCTCACTGTATTCCCTTCACAATAACGAGCCGGGGGCTTAATAGTCCTCTTTGATCTCTGAAGGGTCTGCTCCTTGCTCACCACCTCTGTTGCTTCTTCGGGATCAGCTCCATTTCCGGGAAAACTTTAAGCAATGCTCCCCTGCTTCCTGAACCAAAAGCCTCTGCCCTAGAGCTTGGAGCAACATGAGCTGCTGGTGATGCAACAAGCTCCTCTTGAAGAACTTCCGCAACCACCTTCTGCTCTTCATCAACCTTGCTCTCGGGTAGCTCAACTGAGCTTCCTCTATATGACGTCAGTTCATCAAAGACCACATCTCTTGATAGAACAGACTTCTTCGTCGCGGGATCCATGCACTGCTATCCCTTTTTCCGCTCATCATAGCCTACAAAGACAAGCTTCCTTGCCTTTGCATCAAGCTTCGTCCTTAAAGTATCCGGGACATGCACATAGAAAGTTGATCCAAACACTCGAAGGTGTTCCACGCTATGCTTCTCCTTAAACACCATCTCAAAAGGAGATTTCATGTTGATCAGACTCAGAGGCATCCGATTTATGACATAAGAAGCACAAGACATCCCCTCTGCCCAATAAGACCTAGGGATGCCTTTAGTATGAAGCCAGCACTTGCAAGTCTCCGTCAGATGACGGATCTTTCGCTTCGCTACTACGTTTTGTTATGGAGTATGAGCACAAGTAAGTTCCCTCTAGATTCCTTGATTCCTGCAAAAGTTAGAGAACTCGGAAGAGATAAACTCACCACCGTTGTCTGATCTGAACTTCTTGATCCGCAGGCCAAGCCGGCCCTCCACCAGCTCCTTGAACTCCACAAACAACGGGAAAGCTTCTGACTTCTCCATCATGAAATAAACTCAAGTGTATCTTGAGTAGTCATCAATCAGAACCAGCATGTATTGGATGCCTCCAAGGCTAGCGGTAGCAGTTGGACCCATCAAATCACCATGGATGCACTCCAATAGTGCCTTGCTCCTTATTTGAGACTTGTCAAATGAAAGGCGATGAGCCTTGCCGAACTGACAACCCGCACAAACATGGTCATCTCCGTAGGATGAAAACTTTGGCAAGCTTTTCACAAGGCTCCTCAATGCCATAACTTTCAGCTTGTCCATCCCTACATAGGCCTTTCATGCCAAATAGAAGCGTTATCGTTGGCCCTCATCCGATCAACGTAGGAGCTTATTGCAAGAACAAACAAGTCCTTTACTCTCCTCCCAACGTGAGCAACATCAGCCTTCACTGCTGATATGTTGCGAAGAAACTTCACTTCTGTTGGCCCAAAAAGAACGTGATAGCCTGCGTCTACCGCATTGGTCACAGAGAAGAGGTTTTTCTTCAAGCCCGGTACATGATACACACTCCTTAACGTGAGTGGCCCTTTATCACTACCCAAGGACACAACCCCCTCCTTCTGTACTACATGAACAGTACTATCAACAGTAATAATAGCTTCGTTACCTGAGTAAGTCTGCAGGGAGAAGAACTTTGACTTGTCTCCGGTGAGGTGATGACCACACCTAAAGTCCACGATCCAGTCTTCTTCGAAGTCGATGGAGGACAAGGCACAAACACAAGTGCCCGTCATGAAAGCTCCACCCCATCCAATTTCCTCGTACTAGTGCAAGCTTCCTTCTTGCCTGTATCATGCCCAGGCTGCAGCTTGACCTTGCAGTCACACTTGAAGTGACCCGTCTGATGACACCTGTAGCACTTCAAACTCTTCTTCCAATCTTTCTTAGGAGCAGCGCTCCTCTCTTGCTAATAAGAGGTTGAAGGCTCATATTCAACAGTAGTCTTCTTCTTCCCTTCCCATCTCTTCTTCTTCTTGCCTGTGAAGAGCGCTTCACTACCTCCTTCAGAGATAGTGACTCCAGCCATCTGTCTGACAAAACTTTCATGTAAAGCAAGCAGGTTCTCAAGTTCCAGCAGAGATGGCGGAGTTGCCCAGCCTTGAACAGAGGTTACAAAGACCGCATACTCCTTCCGCAAGCCGTGGATTATGTGCCTTTTCAACTTAGCCCCAGAGATGGGTTCATCAGGCTCAAGCGCTGATAACTAAGCACATAGACTCTTCATCTTCAGAAAGAACTTAGAGATGGTCAGGTCTCCTTGAGTTGTCCTAGTCAACTCATTCTCTAGGAACTGTAGTCTAGCTACGTTCTTCCTATTGAACAACCCATCAAGAGAAGTCCAAATTTCTGCAGCAGACTCACATCCAATGATGTGATCAAACAACTCAGGTGAGACAGCTCGCTTGAGAGTAAACTCAGCTTTTGCATTAGTTTTTCTCCAGACTCTCACCTGCTCAGCAGTCCCAAATGCAGCTGTAACTTCCTGCCTGTCGTCACCACTGACGACCTCCCATAACTCCTCGCCTAGAAGATGACTCTTCATGCATGACTTCCACTTCTTAAAGTTAATCGGCGTTAAGAGTTAAATACCCAGACCTCTTACATAACCCCCTTCCATAGCAACAACCCTGGTCTAAGCTTTTAGAAGCACAGAGCACAATACAAGTTGATCACTGCTCAAGCAACTGAATCTTCCTATGATACCATGTTAAAATTTCTCAAGATGATCAACAAGATAGTCTGACGTCATATTAATATTCTCAGAGCTATCAAGATAACACCTTGATCAAGCGGAAACTGGGAAAGCAAGATCAAACATCAGATGCAAATAGAAGGAACAAGCAAATCATATTTTAATTATCTTATTTACAGTGCGAGGTATACATGGCGAGACATGATTTTGCCAAGTACAAACAGGAAGTAAGAAAAACACACAAGCAACAACCCGAGCGGACAGAGCTGGAGACTGCCGAAACCGCTAGTTCGCCGAAGCCGCCGAGATCACGCGAACAGCTGCTAGATGACGAAAAGAACACGGAGTCCGCCGAGACCGCGAGGTCGTGCGGACACACTGTTATTCGCTGAACACCTTGTCACTCTCTGCAAGCCGCCTAACTGTAGTCTCCTTACTGCCAGAGTTCGCGAACAAGAAGACGAACTGACGAACTGACGAACCAGCCGCCGAAACCGGCCGACACCGTTATTGAACTGTAAGCTGAAAAGAAGACCGATTAGCCGCAAATGCGATCTGCTGAAGCCGCTCGAAGTAAACTGCAAGCTAGCTGACCCTTGACCGAAATCAACACCAGAAACCTGGCTTCTCAGCGTTAGCTGCACAACCTGCAAACATCAACAATCGGTTAACCTTCTCAGACCCTGCGGATTGACAAAACTGAGGCTGCAACTTTTAATCCACGCTCCACTTACTGTTCACTCAGTTACAAATGAGGTGCTAGGGGGTCCTATTTATAGGAGCGGGTTGGAGTGTGATCACCGCCCTATGAGATAGGCTAACCGCCCCCTGATCACATCTAACAAGACAGTCCATCGAGTCCGCATTGTCCGCACCAATAGTGTCGGACTCGTGACCAACCCGCCAACCATCAAGCACAAGACAACGCAATATCGCAGCCACAACTGACTTGCTAGATAGATAGCCAGTCTGCACAAGGCAGTCCGCTCAGATCGCAAGAACAAAGTCGGACATCTGCCAAACCGCCAGGCACCAAGGCACAAAACCAGTTCGCAATAACAGAAGGACACCACATCATTCCGCAACATGTCCACGACCAACAGGCACTCCGCCTGGTCAACCAGCGGATAATGCGGACTAGCGAACACCTGAGCAAGGCAAAACTCGCAAGCTCCAACTCGCACAATAGCCAAGTCAGCAGCCAACTGCCGGACTCTCAACCAGTCCGCGCAGTCCGCGGATAAGATCCAATCCCACAAATCAAACTAGTTATAAGCCAGGCTATAGAAGTAGGCGGACTTCAATCCAAGTCCGCCCAGCATGGCGAACTCCATTCACATCTGCACGGCTACCTCCAGAACACCACATCAGGCCGCCATCACCAGACCGCCAGGCTGCTCCATCAGACTGCATGGACAGTCCGCCCAGGCCACCCGATCTGCCTGATCACCCACTTCCACTTCACAAATTTCAACAGGGTGTTGAGTGCGCCACATGGAATGAAAGATGATGTCCGAGCGCGTGTCGCAACTCGTTAAAATGGATGGTTTAGTCCCACACCGCCTAGCATGCTCCTTGGTCCTGGGTGTATAAGTGGTTGTCCACTCCTCTCCTAACCTCGTGGTTTTGGGGAGTCATGCCACAATGCTTTACAAGACCGATCATTTCAGCTTGCACACAACATTGTTGAGTTGTAGGTGACCTTCAATGCCTTGTACTGCTTATTCTCCTTATCATTGAACCAGTTCGGTCCTCCAATCCCGTCCGGTCCTCCGGTCCCGGCCGGGAGCGGGACCGGTCCGGGACTGTTAGGCCGGTTCCGGACCGTCCCGCCAGGCCTAATGTGCACGACTACCTATACATATCATAAAGTTGTGTTTGTTACGTAAAAGTTGTTTGGTTTGGTTGGTTAAATATATTGTATCAATGTTGTAGATCACTGGTTTAAACCTCGATAGAATAAAGAGTATGAATCTTGCATATCAAAATGTCACACACAAATATGATCTCAGTTGAATGTTATTGGTGGTTGCCAAAATCTGCGAAATTTCTTATTAACAATTACCATTTATGAAAAAATATTCAAAATATATCGTCATCTATAGTCTGCAAAATTCTAGAAAATTAGCTTAATAATAATCATGCATACAAAGATTAAAACCAACAAAGCATCATGGACTAAGACATTTATTTTCATAATAATTATCTCAAGCCCATTTTCCCAAACATAAGCAAACATGCTAGAATAAGGGTACGTTTGGTAGAGCTTATTTCTCCCGGCACAGCTTTAAAAAACGCAACCTTAATAATTTAGATCGTTTGGAAAACACCCGCTCATAAACTCATCCGCTGAAAATCACGGATTTTCGCCATTTTTCAACCGTATTTTTTATCCGAGGTCGCGGCCATATACGCGCGGTCAAGCCAGTAATCACTAAAAATTTTTTCGCATCGCTTCCTCTCCACTGTGCAGCTCCACCGATTTCCCGATCTCGCGGCTTCCGTGCTTTCCCGCAGCCTCCCTGCTTTTCCGATCCCGCAGGCCTCCTTCTCCGGCGATAGGCCACCGCCGACTATTCTTCTCTGACGACAGACCTCCTTCTCCGGCGATAGGTCACCGCCGACTATTCTTCTCCGGCGACAGTACTCCCTCAATCCGCCGACAAGCCTTGTCCTCCACTACAAGTAGAGATCGTGCATCTCCTCCGGTAACACCTCCCCCCTTCTTCTATCTTATGTTTATTCCTCTTACCTTGCTTTTGCCTCATCTATGTTGCAGATTCGCGAGCTCAAGGGGCGCACGGATTTCACGAAATCTGGTAAGCTTTTCTTGTATCTTTTCCTTCCTCGCCCTCCTACCGCAATAACTCCTCATCCCAGTTTCAGGAAAACCATTTCTAGCAACGTGCTTGGAGAAGATTCAGACCATTTTGGGGTTGACTGAACGACTCTATCTTCCCTACCATGTAAGATTTTTTCCCCCTCTCCTCCAACCCTTATTCTTCAAATTTTAGGTCATATTCTGCTAGGGTTTATAATTGAGGTTGTAAGTCTTTTGAACTTAAATTTTAGGTCATATTCTACTAGTAAAGTATACCGTCAAACTTGAGGTTGTAAGGCTTCTTACATAAGGAAAATATTTGAATAGCTATCACCATGTTTAATCACCTCAAAAAATTAGAATTTGACCTTGAGGATAACACTTTAAATGAAATGCTTGATATTGACATTGGCTTTATGAACAAAATGCATCCTAATATTGATCAAACAAATTGGCATTGCTCTAGCCATATTCTACCACATTAATTGATGTTTTTCTTATGTTTGAGGTGATTCTCTTAAGTGGTCAAAACTCAGGCTTAGTTCAAGGTTTTTTGCATAAGGAAACCCATGTGTATGTTGATATGTCTTCACCTTTTGAAATTACAAACCACTCATAAGGATAGTTTTCAATACAATGTTTGATATGGATTATTGCATTACAATAAAGTGTGTCCTAGTGGTGGGCATAATTGTTTTTTTCAATGTTGGTGGAGAGCACAATTATTCGGAAAAAAATCATAAATATAACCCTCGTGATCTTTTATACAATGCTCAATAAATCCCCCTCATCCCCTTATCTTTAATAATTATTGCATAACCCCCATTATCTTGCTTATCAAAGTCAATAATCCCATAAATATTTAGAAATGAGTGTATAACCTCTCTTATCTTTTTATAATAGTCAATAACCCTCTAATTTTTACAAATAATTATTTTAAATCAAAATTACAAAATTTTCTTTTAGTATTTTTTTAATAATTTGAAAAAATTACTTTTAGAGACATTAGAAGTTCATAATGCATTGTTTTTCTAACAAATAATTCAAAGTAGACTATCGGGTCATGACATTGATGAACAGAGCACGTTGCAGGTGATATCTCCAGGATTGTTGGATTTCGACCATGCAGCAGTGTCAACTAGCAGTTGCAGGTGATATCTTTGAAGCTTTCTCTATATTGATGGCTGGATGGGTTTTCTTTTTCCTGTAATTTTTTGTAGATAAAAATTGGGTATCTATAGCTTGCCTGATTCTGCTGTTGTTGCTTCTACTGTTTCCCCTCCAGTTCTGTTGCAATTTTGTCATATTCTTTTCCACTGTACATAAGACTGTAGGAATATGCTTACATTGTACATATGCTAGAGCCAAGGGCTTCAGCAATTTGAGTGTAAAGATTACAAAAGAAAATAAATCCATGAAAAATATGTTGATTTTTGTCAAGGCCTTAGTTGTTAAAAGAACTGGTGCACTGTTAGGTTCATTCAATTAGATTCATGCTGGATCATGTGATGTTTAATTTGTCTGTATGACAGAACACATTATTTTTATTATAGCTCTGTTTGCGAGAGGTTCCACCCACCAAAATCTTTGCACCAATCTCTGCCTGCAGTTTGGGATTCAGCTGAAAACTGTGTTCGGAGGCGACTTCCGCGCCCGGAACTCTCCCGAACAGAGCGGAGTGATTTCAGAGAATCAATTGCCTTCTTGCAGGTGTTGTAAACTGATGACCTGCTAGTAATCCAGAGTTTCTTGCTCTTACATTTAGGCTGCGTTTGGCGCGGCTTATCACGACTTATTTGCTCCGATGACGTTGGACAAAAATATCATTGTCATACCAAAATCTTATGCCTCAAACTAGTTTTTTTTGTAACATTTATGATATCAAATATACATTCTATGACAATGACGTTTTTGTTCAACCTCATCGGAGCAAATAAGCTGCGATAAGCCGCTCCAAATGCAGGCTAAGGTATATTCCTCTAACCAAATGATGAAAAATTTGAAGTTTTTTTCCCCTTACAAATGTGACTCTTTAAAATTTGTCTGAAACTCATGTTTATGATGTATGATGTGCGTGTGTAGGTTGGTAAAGGTTTATCTAAGAATTCCAAAGCCCAAAAGCTAGCTTTGCGGCAGTGGCTTGAAGCTGTATGCACTAAAATCTCCATGGATTTTGCCAGCCCTTTTGTTATATACATTTGCTGCATGTTTATGTTGGAAGCGAAATAAGTGGACACCACAACTTGAGAGGGAGAAAACAACTTTTATATTATATCAACTAAAGGATACAAAAGTTACAAATTTAACTTCACAAAACACAACTACACTACGAGTTACAACTCAACACGACTCCACCACACAAGCGCACACACTAAGACTCGCCAACAAAAATATTTCTTGGAGGTCACCGGAATTGTTGTCCGCAAAACAAGTTTTCCGCAGCTTTGATTTTTTGTCCGCAAAACAGTCCACAAAATGTTGTCCGCCACTTAAGAGTTCACAAAAAAACTTTCTACCACGTTTCATGCAAGTTTCTATTCACCAATAGAAGACCACCACCTTTGCAAAACTTTTCAAAGTTTCCGCCTGTTGCCGGATCCGGATCCTCTCCATTTCACTTGAAATGGAGGGGATCCATTTCAAGATCCTGTGGATAAGATTAAAATGCAGTACATCTAATGGCTTATACTTTTTTGCTTAAAAGGAAAATATAAAAGCTTGAAAAAACTGAACCCGTCAGATATTCTCACATTATATCTGAACCCTGAAATGGATCCCCTCCATTTCAAGTGAAATGGAGAGGATCCTGATATCCTGTTGCCACCCCTTTTTTTTGTTCACAGGAAGTTTGCCGCAACTAGGTCCTGTTCACACGTCTTGCAAAATCAGTCCGCAGTGTTTGCTGTTACCTTCCTTGGCAGGCTTCCGCTCCGCATTGATCCAAGAATACAAGCCTATTTATAGGTAGTTCCAGCAAATATCAGCAAGCCACGTCCATCCAATTCAAGCCACTTTTCATGCCTCTTTAATGTCCGACCATTTACATTCACACCATATTTATTAACATATATATATATATATCATCGTTGACTTTGGTCAATACCAATCTTCCTCTAACAATCTCCCCCTCAAATACGGCAGCACATGCCGAGTTTGTTCTTGCACTTCAGAAACGTTTCAGTTTTCAACGCCTTCGTGAAAATATCCGTCATCTGCTCACCAGTAGGACAATAGACTAACTCCACCACCTTCTGTTATACCTGCTCTCGAAAAAAATGATACTGTGTCTCGATATGCTTGTTACGCACATGCAACACTGGGTTCTTCGCTAGCTGAATCGCAGACATGTTATCAACATACACCATCATAGGAACATCTTGTGGCTGGTGTAACTCCTGCAAGAGATTTCTCAACCAAATTGCCTGACAAGTACAAGCTGTCGCTGCAATGTACTCAGCTTTGCAGGTAGACAAAGCAATCGTTGACTGTTTCTTTGAACTCCATGAAAACACAACCATTCCCACATGAAAAGCATACCCAGAAGTGCTATTCTGATCGTTCACATCACCACCATAGTCACTGTCGGAGTAACCGACCAACTTCAACTCCTCTGCAGATGAGTACATCAAAGCATGATTACTAGTCCCATTCACATACCTCAAGATCCTCTTCGCTGCTGTGATGTGATCTTGTTTTGGCTCCTCCATATATCTACTGATCACTCCAACCGCATACATGATATCAGGCCTAGTGAAAGTCAAGTAACATAGACTTCCAACTAGACTCTTGAACATCGTAGAGTCAACTGCTTCCTCCTTTGAATCCTTCCTCAACTTCATCCCCGAATCTCCAGGAGTAGAGATAGACTTGCTATTCTCCATCCTGAACTTCTTCAGAATCTCTTCCGCATACTTCTTTTGAAAGATGAAGATCCCTTCTTCACTCTGTTGCACTTCATTCCCAAGAAGTAAGTGAGTTCACCCAGATCTGTCATCTCAAACTCCTTCTTCATTGTCTTCCTAAACTCCTCGAACATGAAAGGGTTATTGCCTGTAAATATCATGTCGTCAACATACAAGCATACAATCATGATATCATCATTCTTCTCCATCTTCGTATAGAGTGCATACTCATACGGGCTCTTCATGTACCCGTTCTTCTGAAAGTATTCATCTATTCTTTCATTTTAAACACGAGGCGCTTGCTTCAACCCATACAGCGCCTTCTTCAGCTTGCAGACTTTCTTCTCTTGACCTTTCACTTCATATCCAGGAGGCTACTGAACATACACATCTTCCTCCAAGTAGCCATTCAGAAAAGCAGACTTAACATTCATCTGACAGATATTCCACTTATACTGAGCTTCTAGTGTGATGATCAGCCTGATGGTGTCAATCCGCGCCACTGGAGCAAAGACCTCATCATAGTCCACTCCTTGGACTTGCCTATAGTTTTTTGCGACGTGCCTTGGCTTGTGCTTCTCCACTTCTCCATCCTTGTTCTTCTTCACTCTATACACACATTTCACACCAATGGGCTTATGATCTGCCGGCAGAGTGACCAACTCCCAAGTATCATTCCTTTTGATGGATGTCATCTCTTCATCCATTGCTCTCCTCCAAGTTTTTTCTTGAGCAGCTTCATCATACAAATACGTCTCACAATCTGCTAAAAGACAATATAAAGAAAAGTTAGCATGAATTGGCTCTGTCTCCTCGTAGATCTCCTCCAACCTTCTTATCCTAGGTTGAGAGTCTTCAGAGATGCTCTTGCTAGTTCTTGCTCCATTAGAATTGCTTCTGTTGGTGCTTACTCCACTAGAGTATGGAGTTGAAGCTCCCCTTGAATCTCTGCTCGGTGGTGATGCTGGTTCAGCTCCACCATCCGCAGCTTCAGCTTCATGACCACCTTCTTCTTCATCATCATCATAAAACATCCCCTTGATGCTTCTCTCTTTCTCATCCCAACTCCAACAACTGTTTTCCTCAAACAAGACCTCTCTTGAGATGATCGCCTTCTTTGTCACAGGATTGTATAACTTGTAAGCTTTACTCATCAGAGCGTAGCCTACAAATATACACTTCTCGCTCTTGTCATCAAGCTTCTTCCTCTTCTGATCAGAGATGTGAGCATAAGCTACACACCCAAACACTCTCAAGTGTTGGACACTTGGCTTCCATCCACTCCATGCCTCATATGGAGTGTTGAACTTCACACTCTTAGTCAAATATCTGTTCAGCAAGTACACAACACATTGTACTTCTTCAACCCAGAACATCTTCGACAACTTCTTGCCCTTTATCATACTCCTTACCATGTTCTATATCGTCAAGTTCTTTCTCTCAGCAACTCCGTTCTATTGAGGCGAGTATGCTGCAGTCAACTGATGATCAATCCCATGCTCTTTGCAGAAAGCATCAAATAACTTATATGTGTACTCCCCACCTCTATCAGTCCTGAGCACCTTCAGTGGTTGTCTACTCTGCTTCTCTGTCATCACATTAAACTCCTTGAACTTGTCAAGGGCCTCAGACTTCTCTTTCAAGAAGTAAACTTAACACTTCCGACTAAAATCATCAGTGAAGGTAATATAGTATTTGCTTCCTCCAATTGAGGCAATATCAAACGGACCAGCAATGTCCGAATGAACCAGTTCAAGCTGTTTCCTTGCTCTACGAGACTTTCCTACTTCAAAACTCTGCCGCTTCTGCTTTCCCTTCATACAAGCTTCACATATCTTCTGTGGTGGTAAGATTATAGGCAAATCTTCCACCATCTTTGCATATGACAGAAGCTTCAGACCACTGAAGCCTAAGTGACCCATTCTATGATGCCACAACCAAGCTTCTTCATCCTCTTCAGTTCTTGCTAGGCATGCCGTCTCCTTGGCATTCATCTTCAACGTAAAGAGACGATTCTTCGTCATCTTTACTTTCACCACCTCTTTTTCCTTGCTGGTTCTTCATAGCCAACGAACCATCCTTTAATTGAATGCAGTAGCCTTTCTCCACCAAATGCCCAAGGCTTAAGATGTTACTCTTCAAGCCAGGGACATAGAACACATCATTGAGATGCATCTTCTCACCGTTTAAGGTGACTACTATCAACCCTGTGCCTTCTATAAAGATTTTTGAAGCATCACCAAATCTAACCTCACCAATACTTAGTTCGAGGTTAGTGAACAACTCCTTCTCATCGCACATATGGTTGCTTGCACCTGTGTCCAAGTACCAGACTTCATTTCCTACTCTTTCTGCTCCTCTGTAGGTTAAAAACATCATTGGATCACCACCAGTATTTCTTGCTTCTACATAGTGGTTTGTCTCCTCTTTCCTCCTCAGAAGTCTGTAGTCATAACTCATGTGCCCAAACCTCTTACAGTTGTAACATTGGACTTGAGTCATTCCACCGCAGCCTCTGCCTCGGCCTCTTCCACGGCCTCTTCCTCTTCCTTCTTGCTCTCTACCTTGAGGTTGCTCCGCCTCTCTCTGGAAGTTCTGATGTCTTCCTCCTCTTCTTCCTCTACCTCTGTCTTGGTAGCCTCGACCTCGCTGGCCACGTCTTCCAGAGCTCTCTCCAAAATTTAATTGAGTCTGAAGTAAGCCACTTGACTCTTCATCTTGTAACATGCGATATTCATGGGCTTGCAAAGAGCCTATGAGTTCATCGATAAACATTTGAGTGAGATCCTTCGACTCTTCTATTGCCACCACCACATAGTTGAACTTATTTGACATAGACCGCAGAAGTTTCTCCATGAAACTCACATCATCAATCGTCTCTCCGTTGTGCTTCATTTCATTTGCAAGCGTCCGCAGACGTGTCACATAGTCACCAACTTTCTCTGAATTCTGCATCTTGATAACTTCATACTCTGCTCAGAGAGATTGAAGCTTCACCTTCTTTGCCTTGTCAACTCCTTGCAAGGAGCGTTGCAAGGTCTCCCATGCTTCTTTAGACGTTCTAGCATCTGAGATCTTCTCAAAGGTTGCTTCATCAACCTCTTGATATAGTAAGAACAAAGCTTTCTTGTCTCTCTTTCTTGCTTCTCGTAGCGTCGTCCTCTGGGCGTTAGTCAACGCTGTCTCTGCTTCAGCAGTTATCTCTTCATAGCCATCCTCAACTATCTCCCAAAGCTCCTTTGATGCTAGCAGCACTCTCATCTGGATGCTCTAGTTCCCATAGTTCGTCTTCGTCAACTTGGGAACTTGACCCGGCATAACATTTACCATCTCCATTGCTGCAATCTCTTCAACTCTTCTGAGTTACCACCAAGGTTCGGAACCTGGCTTTGATACCACTATTGGAAGCGAAATAAGTGGACACTGCAACTTGAGATGGAGAAAACAACTTTTATATTATATCAACTAAAGGATACAAAAGTTACAAATTTAACTTCACAAAACACAACTACACTATAAGTTACAACTTAACACGACTCCACTACACAAGCGCACACACTAAGACTCGCCAACAAAAATATTTCTTGGAGGTCACCGGAATTGTTGTCCGCAAAAGAAGTTTTTTGCAGCTTTGATTTTCTGTCCTCAAAACAGTCCGCAAAATGTTGTCCGCCACTTAGAGTTCGCAACAAAACTTTCTATCACCTTTCATGCAAGTTTCTATTCACCAATAGAAGATCACCACCTCTGCAAAACTTTTCAAAGTTTCCGCCTATTGCCACCCCTTGTTTTCTGTTCACATGAAGTTTGCTACACACGTCTTGCAAAATCAGTCCGTAGTGTTTGCTATTACCTTCCTTGGCAGGCTTTCCCCCCGCATTGATCCATGAATACAAGCCTATTTATAGATAATTCAACCAAATATCAGCAAGCCACGTGTCCATCCAATTCAAGCCACTATTCAGGTCTCTTTAATGTTTGGCCATTTACATTCACATCATATTTATTAATATACGAGCATCTTCGCACGGGCTACGCCTGTGCTCGATGCTCTCGGGCGGCCTTTGGCCGCATCAGGCGGGGTTCTCCCGCATGCGCACGGGCTTCGCCCGTGCTTGAGTGCTCAACTTACGCCCGTGCTCGATGCCTTCGGGCGGCCTTCGGCCGCATCAGGCGGGCTTCGCCCGTGCTTGAGTGCTCAGTCTATGGCGTTGAGTGATCATCGCTTTCAGTAATCTCATATGTGTGACCGTGGTCGATGTTCTGGGGCAACCTTCGGCCGCATCAGGCGGGCTTTGCCCGCATACACACGGGCATTGACTGAGTTGAGTGAGGTGAACTCAGCCAATGCTCCAGAGCAGTAATAATTGTAAGTGAAGTGTTGTTGAGTGAGGTAAATTCACTAAACAACTCATGGCAGAAAGAATTTGAAATACAATGATGTTGAGTGAACTCAACTCACTCAACGCAGTGCACTGGAAGGCGTTGAGTGAACTAAACTCCGTCAACGCACCGTGAGAGCAATAATTCAAAGTAAATGTAAGCAGTATATATAAATATACGGTAATGTATAATGTCAAATCATGTTAATCGAAGTAATTTCCGCAGCATATAAATATATTGTAGTCGTTGAGTACACTTATATAGTTTTTATTTTAAAAAATATACAAATATGACAGATATATATTTGAAGAATATGTTAATGTTCATAATTATATTAGTTTATGTTCAGTACAAAATACGACACGTAGATGAAAGTCAGAAGTTGTACATCAGAGTAACATATAACAAAATGAGTAGTATAGACAGTGTCATATATATGTAAATAATACAGGAAGATCACTCTGATTGGAGATGAAAATATGCAAACTCGCAATTTCTTTTGTCGATCTCATATATATAAGGATCATCCAAGCAGAAGTGCAGGTGTAGTTGCAAAATAGCAAAACTCAAACCAGTGTTTGATGACATTTCTTATTCAGTGGTCTTGAGAGATTCTGCATTTATGAAAGATGTAAGTTATAAGTAAATATTAACAGCTGCTTATTGAGTTAACGTAGTAGTATTTTTTATTTACTGTATATTATGTGATAGGTGTTACCTTCTAATCATTGTGAAAACGTAGTTCCACTCTTCCTTTGCTGTCAGACCTGACGGTACAGCTGAGATACGTAATCTAAACCCCGGAATCTAAGTTCATGGACAATCCGACCACCTTCTTGCGTCTGGCTTGCAAATCTCATCATAATAATTGTAGTCAGAGTCATTCGCAGTGTTGTTGTTGACTGAGTTAGCTGCGAGAAAAATGCACAATTTATTTTACAAATTGATATGATAATAAGAAAGTAGATATGAGAACTATCAATAACTTACTTGATTGAGTTGTGGAATTATTATGTAAATTTTGTCGCTGATCTGATGATTGATTGTTTGACATCTGCACATTTTTTAAATTCATAAACAAAGTATCGAAGTAGAATAAATCAACGATTATTTTATCAGAACTAAGTAATATTATCATAATAGGTTTACGGTTTATACTGTAATCACAATATACATGTAATTTTAGTACACCAAACTGCAGCGTACTGTATATTTAATGCATACGTTAGCCTGATATTCTATGTTGATATCATAGATGTCTGAACATGTATTTGCAGAAAACATTTTCTGTATAAATACCTGCACGGCCATATATTGTCGCATTCTGCAATAAGTATTATGTTTTTTATAGGAATGTGCCTCATGATAGCTTCAAAAAGTTGAGGAAGATAGAAAAGATTGTGTGGTAGGTATACTAAAAAATGTTTAAATGTTTGACAATTACATGTATTTCTCGTACGTACATAAGTAAATCGGAATTGAAATTTATTACGTGTTAAGTGGAATGACATTTGAGTATATGCGTAAGTGTTCAATGACATTCGTGGTATGCAGAGCAAGTTTACTTCGCAATGGCGTGTTAGCATCTCTGATTTGATTACATGTTTTGGAAAAAATACGACACTGAAATTTTGTTATATTACATTGAATATAGTACGTAATGCCTGATTTAACAATGTCATCAACGGAGTTGTCGGCATTGTCTAATTTTGAAGCAGAGCTGTTATGATTTGGTGGAAATGCACGAATGACCCAATAAATTCTTATTTGTAATAACTAATGAAAACCAAATCTGAGTTTGTAATTTTATTGCGTAAGTTGTTATTGTTGGATGTGATGACGTTGAAGTATTGTCGTATAAAAAAGGTGATTGCGTGTTGATAAAGTCGTGCAATGATATGTCTTATTGTTCGTGGAGATGTTTTTCCTCTCATCTGCTCATCTTAATTACAGTACGCTTTACTGGAATTATATTATGTATCTGTATGTGGGGTGAGTTACAATTTAGTATACGTTGAGGGATTTCTGGTATGTGTACGTAATTTGTAGTAGAGTTTGAGTGTGAAATTCTCATGCGAACACATTACAGTTTAAAACTATAATTACTGTTAGATGCTTAGTTATATCTAAAATGCTCAATAATGTAAATGCCCAAATCAAAATTGCAAACAACACAGGGAAAACTATAATCATAGCTCAACAAACTACTATTGAAAATTATTGGTTTGAGTGTCAAATTCTCCAGAAAACACACCACACTTTCAAACTATAACCACAGCTAAATGCTCAGGGAGATCTACAATGCTCAATAATGGAAATGCCCAAAACATAAGTGCAAAAAAGTGAAAAATGATATCAAAAATGAAAATTGAAAATGCTGAATGAATTTGAAAAAAGCTGAGAACATAGAATGGTACCGCGATCAGAAAAGCAACAACGAAGTGAGGAGCGTTTGTCAAGGAGGTTGTGGCGAGGAGGTTTGGTTTATTCTACCGAGGAGGAGAACCTGATGGAAAACACCGTTGTAGCCTCTTTTCTTGTAGTGACGCCTACACATGATCCAATAAATTAACACGGAAAGTTTGATTCAAATTACACATGTTGGTTTCCAACAGTCATATAGTTTAAATGTCATAGGAAATTAATAGGTTAAGCAATGGAGGATAAAGATGAAGTTCATCAAAGTTTGGAAAGTTGGCAAATGCAAATCCAAAAAAAAAATCATACATGAATCCAAGAAATTAACACGGAAAATTAAATCACATTGTGACATTTCATCAAGTACGTGAGAAGCAGTTGATTTAAATTACACAGGTTAGTTTGCAACAATCATATAATTGAAATGTCATAGGAAATTAATAGGTTAAGCAATGGAGGCTCAAGATGGAGTGTATCCAAGCTCTGAAAGTTGGCAAATGCAAATAAAAAAAATTCGTGGTGGTTGAGCACATATCTATCTTAATAAGGCTGTTTCTGTTCATGGTGATTACACAATGCATAAAAATTGATATCGAATTTGGTAGAGGGCATGCTTCATGCCGGTTTTGTTATACATCATGCTACGGAATTTAAACCTCAGTGATATGTTTATGAAATATCAGGAGACGCGCAACATGTAATTTTGCAAAAATTTCATGCCGATTCAAGTGAACAGCTATAAACATATAACTAACAATGCATAGCAAATGGAATAGAATTTGGCACATTACATGATTATATGCACCAATAAACATTGCAAAATTGAATGGTGATGCAAGTAAACAGCTATATATATAATTAACAATGCATAAAAAATGATATCGAATTTGGTAGAAGGCATGATTTATGCTGGTTTTGTTATATATCATGCTACAGAATTTAAACCTCAATGATATGTTTATGAAATATCAGGAGACGTGCAACATGTAATTTGGCAAAATTTCAATGGTAATTCAAGTGAACAGCTATAAACATATAGCTAACAATGCATAAGAAATGGAATAGAATTTGGCACATGGCATGCTTATATGCACCAATAATCATCACAACGGTTGTTGAGTGTGAGTGAAAAAGCAGGCCAAAAACGGCAGAGTTCAAACAATGCCTATCATCTCCACATCAATGATTCTTGTATAAAAACAAAGCAAACAAAACAGGTAATGTTTGTAAAACATGTATTGTTTTTTAAACCGATGAACAGTCGAGGAAGATTAACTCGAAAAAAACTACTCACAATCACTATAATCAAGACTACATAGTTGCCTCAATTCATGCATACCGTGAATGTTTCTGCAGCAGATCCAAAATTTGTGTTTTCTCCAAACTCCTGAAGCAAGAAACAGCAGTACACGATAAAAAAATGGGAGAAACTTAGTAATAATGTAGTGTAGAAATTTTCAGTGTTGAATTAAATGGCTATCACTTGCGGGGTGAGTATAATATGTCATTGTGCAAATAAATTCTGAAAACGTTATTGGCCCTAGACTTCTCTAATGACAACAGTGAATCTAATTTTATTTGTGGAATTAAATTCTGAAAATGTTGTTGGCCCTACGCTTCTCTAATGACAACATTGGTTGTGGAGGTGAGATTGGGTCAGGACGACGACATTCAGTGGGGGCGGCAAGCGGTTGAACGAATCATCATCATAAATAATAAAAAATTAAAATACATGTGCTCTCAAAAAAAGTAGGAAATAAAACTTGTCGCCATTGGGCCGGATCTTTAGTCATAATCCCACTAATGTCCAACTACATCATCACTTTCCTTTTAGTTTCATTCCAAGTCTTTTTTTGTTCTCCCCTCCTCCATTTAACATGCCTAGTGAGTAAACTATCACAACGCATAACATGTGACTGTAACGGTCTCATTTGTACATGTGTGCTACCAATGCGAACTTAGATGAGAGTTTTTAGCGGTTTTAAAATATAACGGGAAGGTACTTGTAATATACGTAAGCAAGTGAGTAAACTATCACAACGCATAACATGTGACTATAATGAGCTCATTTGTACATGTGTTCTACCAATGCGAACCTAGATGAGGGGTTTTAGTGGTTTTAAAATATCACGGGAAGGTCCTTGTAATATGCGTAAGCAAGAGGAGAATATTTTGTAATTAAGTCTATCAAATTATAAGTGTAGTTTTGTACAGTATCTCCACCAGTAAGTTATTTAGCAGAATCTTCTATGTGGAGTTCTGGTATGCATCCTATATAAATGAATATTAGACTTTAATGTTAGTTTATAATTACTATATCAGAAGTCATAGGGACTCTAAAACCATACCATTAGTTTGGCATCTAGGATAATTCCGGAGAATAGCAATTCGTATAAGAGTGTAATATACAAAATCCAGAAATCACAGAGGCTTACGTAGATGTGCCGGCGTGCTGAAGAAATATGAAGAGAGACCTGAGAAAGTGGACATAGGTTAAAGCAGGAATTGAAATCAGAGGAGCATATACAAAATCCAGAAGCAAATGTGAAAATGGGGAAGAAAGAACATGCTAATAAAATACTAGTTGATGGTGTGAGGCCGGGTCGGTGACCGAGGCAGCGGCTGTTGCTGGCGTGAGGAGCAGAGATGATGAAAATCGCAGAGGAGGAGAGACGGCAGTGAGGAAGCGAAGCGATAATTGGGGGAGTTATCCCGTTTCAGCGACAGTGGTCGCTGATGGCGTCGGAAGGCAGAGCAATCGCGATGCAGAGCGTGGGAAGAAGAAGCGAGGGTTTCTGGGAAGGTGCGGAAATGCTGGAGAATGTGCTGCTGCAGCAATCGCGCGAGAGTTCGAGCGGGTTAAGACAACTTAATCCATGCCAAGAGCGGCGTGATCGACGACGTAGCAGCCACTGTACGCGGCACGCGGGAGGAGGACGGGGCACGCGGCGGCGTCAGCGGATTGCGGCCAGGTAACGGCGGCACGCGGCGAGCAGGGGCATGAAGGAATGACGCGTGGCAGCCGAGGAAAATGTCGCGAAATACCGCCGACTGGAGGAAGCGGGGGGGGGGGGGGGGGGAAGCGGGGGTTGTTCGGGAAATTTCATTGACGGAGGGGAACGCTATACGGAGAAAGCAGACGGAAAACACAAACAGCCTTATTAATAGTATATATATATATATATGGGGAGGGGAACGCTATACGGAGAGAGCAGACGGAAAACACAAACAGCCTTATTAATAGTATATATATATATATATATATATGAGGTTAATGTATATACGCGGCTTGTGCATATAAGCTATATACGCAGGGATGGGTAATACGAAAAATACACCTAGTAAAATGCATTTTTAGGAAAAGTGATCAACATGAAAATTGTAGATCTCGACGATATCTACAACTTTCATGTTGACCACTTTTCCTAAAAATGCATTTTACTAGGTGTATTTTCAAATGGCGCGGAACCGGGCGGAACTATTGCGAATCGCAATAGTTCCGCCCGGTTCCGCGTCATTTGAAAATACACCTAGTAAAATGCATTTTTAGTAAAAGTGGTCAACATGAAAGTTGTAAATATCGTCGAGATCTACAACTTTCATGTTGACCACTTTTTCTAAAAATGAAGTCTCGCATCTAAGAAATGTACACAGGCTGCGTTTTCAACATGAAAGTTGTAGATCTCGACGATATTTACAACTTTCGTGTTGACCACTTTTACTAAAAATGCATTTTACTAGGGTTATTAGCGGGGCGCTGTTTTTAGCTTTGTTAGCGGGGCGCTGTTTATATATATATATATGGGATTAAGGGTTATTAGCGGGGCGCTGTTTTTAGCTTTGTTAGCGGGGCACTTTTTTCAAGTGGTCGGGGTATGGAGTTTTTATGCTTTCTATAACACTTGGTAGCGGAGCAATTTTTTCAATGCTCCATGAACACAGCGATGAATTCCAAATATAAAAAATCCGTCAACACATTTTTGCTGTGCTTCTCTATCAAAACTCCATGAATACAACGATAAATTAACAAAACAGAGCGATAAATTATCAAGATTAATTATAAAAAACAGAGCGATGTATCAACAAAACCGCATGAACATATAACAGAGCGATTAATTATCAAAACACAGCAAAGTTCTTTATCCAGATTAGCAGTAAAGTCAAAATGAACATACAACAGAGCGATGAAATTATCAAAACTCCATTAACTTAAAACAGAGCAATGAATGAGAGGAACCAAATCAAAAGAGCTCAAATTTCCATGGCTCCTGATCAAACACAGCAGAGGCGCCACTTCTCAGGTTGAAATGATCAATCTTCCCTTCTCCTTGTCAGGTAACTCCATGGATGGGGGCTGGTAATTTTTTTGTTGCTATCATACTAACCAATTTTTCTGTTGCACTCACAATACAAGAGTTAAAGAGTAATGGAAATAAATTGGAAAGATGACAGCTGCAGATTCAAAGATATAATCATACTAACCAATTTTCAGGCGCATAAACAGAGGATCTTCTGTCACAAGTTACCAGCATCCATACTAACCATTTCTTTTATTTGGACATGTAGTGGCATAATGGCCTTTTTCACCACAAGATCCACATGTGCGTTGTTTGGCGATAGCTTGTGAGGTTTCGATACCGGCAATTATTCGTGAAGCCAATTTTGGACGCCCTTTAGTTTTCACTTTTAATGGATCGCGAATGGATATGTGAGGCATTTCTGGAACAACAGTAGAAGACCCAATTTCACTATAAGGTAAAATAACAGATTTTTGAGATTGTATAAGACTCAAATCATTTTGTCTTCGTTTCAGTTCATCATATAAATCCATATATTTGTCCAATGCTTCAGAGCTTTTTTCTGCAACTTGTGTTGCAAGTTCTCTAAGAGTCCATTTCATAAGGGGTGTAACATTCTGATCAGTCATTTCTATTGAACCTGCTCCAAACGATAGCACATGTCTTGCATTGATAGTCCATCTTTTCAAAACATAATGAGTTGGAATTTCGCGCACACGTTTTTTGATCATAATATGAAAAATGTGCTTGCATAGGTAACCATCTGTAGCAAATTTGGAACAATCACAATTTATATTTAAGAAATTAGAATCTTCATGTAAAATAGTGCACCATCCACTTTTATCTTCTGTTGCCTCTCCAACCTTATAGGTTGTAACATTTTCAACCTTACTGATTTTATCATGCCAACAACCAATGCCTTTTTTTATTTCTATCTGCACTAATTTGAACATATTACGAGTATAATATGTAGTTGCATTGTCCTCAATAGAAAGTTGTGTTATTAAGCAGGGCTTTGAATTCATAGTAGTGAAGTCTTCATCTAACTCTGCTTTTCGACGTGCATTCAAGGCATTTTCATATTGCTTGATGAAATCCATTAAGGATGTATTTGAGTTTACGTAGCTATCAAAAAAAGCATTTATACTCTCACTCCTTCCACTAGAAGTCATTCCAGCCACAAATATATCCTTTAAAAATACTGGCACCCAATGTTCTCTACGGTTCCACATTGTTGATAACCAATTGTTTGGCGAAATCTGATATTTTTGAATGAATTCATCCCATCTACGCTGACTTGAAGATGTACTTTTGCTATTGAACCACTTTTTGTAATCAATAGCAAACTCACTGTTTTGATCTCTCATTGCATGATTGTGCTCGAAAAGATGTTTATTTATATGCCAAGAACAAAATCGATGACGTGTTTTTGGGAACACTCTATTGATAGCATTTAACATTGCAGGATCCATATCTGTTATGATGACTTGAGGTGCTTTATCTAACATGCAATGTAACCAGTGCTGAAATAGCCATACAAAAGTTTCCTCCTTCTCATCAGCTATAAGTGCACAACCAAATAAGATAGACTGCCTATGATGATTTACTCCCGTGAATGGTGCAAAAGGCATCAATAGTCTATTTGTTTTATATGTAACATCAAAAATGATGACATCACCAAAAGTTAGATAATCTTTTCTAGCTCTGGAATCAACCCAAAAAATTGATTGCAAAAAACCTTCTATGTCCAGTTCTAATGCATAATAAAAGTCATGATCAATAGACTGTTGTTCTGCTAGGTATGAAGCAACTAATGCACCTTGACTGCCTATGTTATTGTGCTTATGTACTTTCAATTCATGAACCACATTTTGTGGTGTAATTGAATCAATGTTAGCTGCTGCGTTCAATGTTTTTGCTATTCTTGATGGGCCCATCCCAGAACTATGCAATTGTGCTATTAAATCCTTAATTATAGGATTTTTATGAGATATATTGTGTGATCGGTGCTTCTTTGCTTTTCGGGGCGTGTCAAGGATATGATTGTGTTCTTTTATAAATTGAGTAACTGCCCATTTTCCTTCTGCATTTATACGAACTTCCAACTTTGCCATACATCCAGTTCTTGTATCATGATGACGTTTAACATTTGTATTGGCAATGCTGTCCAATTTTTCCAAACCACCCTTATTACATTCAAATTTCTTCCATATAAGATGTTGTGTTACTTGAGATTTACTGCTAGAAGATTTTCTAATTCCAAAACCCGTCACCAAAGCATAAGTATTATAGAAAGAGTATATTTCATCTAATGTATCAAACTCCATACCCATATAAGGCTCAACATCAACAACATGATCTGCATTCTGGCTTTCATAATTGTCTGACAAATGGGCATCACTCTCACTAATTGACATCTTACCAACACCTAAAAAGAACAAATTCAAAAATTTTGCTTAAATTAGTAGGCGTGGTTTACAGCCAAACAGGGGTGAGTAGGAGGGGAAAACAATGGAAAAATAATTGATTAGCTGTGGTGAAATCAAAAATTGTCTGTGTGGAGACGACGCAACAGTTGTAGATGCGTGAAACTTGGGGCGTATTTGATGACCTAGGATTTTTGGAGGAGCTCAACAATGGTAGACGACGCCGTCTTTGATGTCGCGAATGAAGAAGACGGGATCCCTGTTATCGGATAGCTGGAGGAGCTCAACACTGGTAGACGTCTATTTGATTCCCTAGGATATCAATCAAAATTAAGTGTAAGTTTACACCGGAGACCGCAGCCAAACAGAGTCTAGAATCCCTCTTCCTGGATAAAGAATTAATGAATATTTCAGAATGATATATTACCTTCTCCTTCCTGGAGTCTAGAATCCCTCTTGCTTGATTCCTTGGAGCCATAGAAAGAAACAAGGAATCAAGAATCCCTCAGTCTGAACCTAACGAGATACGCCCCTTCTCCTTCCTCGAGTGCCAGTACCAATGATTTGCAATGGTGAAAATAGAGCGGGAGAAAGGTCAGATAGAAGGAGTCGTAACCGAAGTGTGGCTTTTTGTCGTCGCTGCTCCGTGGATTAGGGCACGCTTCTCCGCCGCTTGAAGATCGATGGCCGCGGAAAGAATACAAGGCAGTATATTGGATGGTCGAAACAGTCTCGCGAAAAAGTTAATATTAGCGGCGCGCTATTATATATATAACCGTGTATATATATATATATATATATATATATATATATATATATATATATATATATATATATATATATATATATATATATATATATATATATATATATATATATATATATATATATATACTATATTAAAAAGAAATATCGCGGTCTGTCAATAGCCGTGAAATAAAAATTCATCTAAAAAATCACGACCCTCTATTATGTTGGGGTGATTTACAACCGCCGGATTTAAGATAAACTCTATTAAAAACTGAAAGGAATGAACAACTGGCACCATATCCCCTCCAGATATCCCTCACCCTAACCCGCAAGCCTCCAATGACGGCTCCCTCCTCGCTCCCCGACGCCTCTACCACTCACGCCTCCTCCCATGATATCCCTGCTGCCACCGATGAAATCAGCACAAAGACCTCTGCCCTAAAACAGATCAGCGTGCCCTGCCTCCACCGAAGCCCTGCTTCCTTCTGAGACGCACGCGACGCACGACTCTCAGACTTCTTCTCCTTCAGGTATATCTCACCCTCATATTCCTCTTCTCTAATTTCCTGATTTCTTCAATGTTCAACACTTCCTAAAAAATTCTCCGACTTAAAAAAAAAAGTAACATCCACGAAACCTTGCTCCTGTTTTTGAACTCCATTTTCTTTCACGATTTCTTAATAGATTTTACAAAACTTCTTAGATTACCCTTCAAACTTCTCACATTTCTGTTCACTTTTTTTTATTTCTTTTCTAATCTAGATCACTCCCCCTATACCTACGGAAAACAAATCCCTAATCCCGCACTGTTGGGTCTCCTTTTTACAGATCTCCCATTTTTAGACATTGCAGCTTCTTCTCATTTTTTACAGATCCCCCATCTTTAGACATTGCAGCTTCTTCTCAGTCACAAGTAAGTGATTTTGATCCTATTTCTTCATTTCCGGCATATAGTTATGCTGGAAATAATTTATGGTCTAGCAAGGTTGGCATCATATTTTATGGTCTAGCAAGCTACTCAGGTTCATTCTTCTTATCTCTCAAAATTTCTTGGACTAACACCATTTCTTTATTTATTTGGAATAGAGACACATCAGGTGTGGATGTTCTTTTACACAGCAGGTATGGATTTTGTAGTTGAGATTCATGATTTCATGTTCCATTGTTGAGATGCATGCATTTTCAGTATTTCTTATATGCTTTTTTATCTTAGATTCGTCCTGGAAGTGTATTAATTTACGAAATAAAAATTGTGAAATTGATGTAGATTTTTTATGGTCATTTTGAGTACTCACATGTATGTGTTGTGGGCATAGTCCGTGTTGATGCAGACGCAACCCGTAACGACGCATCTAGCACGGGAGAATCCCGCAGCTCTGCGCCTTGATGCGTGCGCAGACCGCAGCGACACGTCGGGGGAGGGCGAATCCCGCCGTCGCCAGCCAGGTACTATCGCCGCCCACAGGGGGGTGCGGGCGAAGCCCGCCGTCGCCGGCCGGGTACTGTGGCGCGTGGTCATCGGGCCGGAGGCCCGTGCCTGCCACTCGTATATATATATATATATATATATATATATATATATATATATATATATATATATATATATATATATATATATATATATATATATATATATATATATATATGGGGTTGGAGAGTATACACTCGCGCTAACACCTAAAAAAATAGCGCGAATGGTGAATTTTGGGATTTAGACCCCCTAAACGGCTTCATTTGAAAAAGTGATCAACATGAAAGTTGTAGATCTCAATGAGATCTACAACTTTCATGTTGATCACTTTTCCAAATGAGGCCGTTTAGGCCCCGAAAAATACGACTTCCGCAACCTGTACGGACGCGTGGTTGCGGAAGTCGTATTTTTCGGGGCCCAAATCGGGTGCCTAAACGGCTTCATTTGGAAAAGTGATCAACATGAAAGTTGTAGATCTCATCGAAATCTACAACTTTCATGTTGATCACTTTTCCAAATGAAGCTGTTTAGGGGGTCTAAATCCTAAAATTCAACATTCGCGTTATTTTTTTAGGTATTAGCTCGAGCTAATACTCTCTTTTTCCTATATATATATATATATATATATATATATATATATATATATATATATATTTATATATATATATATTTATATATATATTTATATCATCCTTCACTTCGGTCAGCACGCATCTTCCGTTAACAGTTTACCTTCTTTTGTTGCATTAATTTGCAAATAGATCGCACCAAAAGAGACAGAATTAATATAAGAATCACAATTTCATCTCTTTAGCTTCCATCCTAACTATGCCTTAGCAATAAGCTAAAACAAAAAATAGCACAAGCAAGACCATTCATATCTACGTTTAGCAGCAGAAATTAATCAAATAAAACCTGAAACATGTAAACTATAGAGGAGATTCATTATCTAAATTTTTTACTCTATAGGCCTTTATATAGAAAGTAATTTTCTTCTACTAGTATGATTTTATATATCTGCCGCTTGATTTTTTTGTCAGCTAACAGTTCATGGGAACGTACAACAGTTATAACGAGCTCATCACCATACGAGTCGGCGCGAACAGTGAGGCCCACAACTGCCGGTTGGCGGGAGGCCAATGGGCGGCCGGCGGTCGCCCATTCTGATCTCTTGGGGAGAAACGAAGATTTGAGGATGGTAGCAGAAGCCATTCGGCCCCACATCAAGGGGAGCAAGACAGAGAGAGAGGCTTCAGGAAGTAATGATTTTCTCACTTGAGCTCAAATTTTGAGCAGGAACCCTGTAATTATAAGGTGGAGGGAAAATGAGAGCAGGATAAATTTTGAGCAGGAGCCTTATTTGGTGTATATTTATAAAATGTGCATTTTCATTTACTTAATTTTTATTTTAATGTGCATTTATCAAATTTTATTTTCATTTGCCAAATTGATAAAAATAGTTCTTCATATATGATGCTATAAAATAAAAAACTTCCAAACAAAATTCAGTCCACAAACCGCGGTTCATGACCTCAAAAAACATAAATTTTCCAAACAAAACTCCATTCACAAAACTTTGTTAATGACCACTCCATTCAAAAAACCGTGGTTCATGACCACGGCCTTCATGACCGTCACCACCGCGCCAAACGAGTGCCATCACAAACAGGGCTGAGCATATTATTCGAAACTCGAAAGTCGCTCGAAAATCGTTCGAAAATTGAGCCGAATCGGAATCGGTTAAAATTGATTCGACTCAGTTTGAGTCGATTCAATTTGACTCGAATCTGATTTTGTGCCAGCCCTGAATCGCTCGAAATATGATTCGAATCAACTCAAATTAATTTAAAAAATTATGTATTTATTAATATATTTTTATTTTAAGATTAAAAATAACAAAATTTAAAGCTAAATAGATAAAATGAATGCTTTAAGTGTTTCATTTGATAAATTTATAGATTTCCCAATTTAATTTTGAGCAAAATACGAATAAAACGAAAAATTGCTCAATTTCGAGCCGACTTGATTCGATTTTGAGCCGATTCGATTCGATTTCGAGCCGACTCGATTCGATTTCGAGCCGACTCAGAATCGAGTCATTTCGAGTCGAGCCGACTCGACTCGAAATCAATTTCGATTTCGAGTCGAAAATTTCGATTACGAACCGAGCCAAAATCACTCAAACTCGACTCGATATCAGCCCTAATCACAAATAACATCCATAGCTTAAGGCTTTGTTTGGCATAGTGATGGTGGTCGTAAACGCATGGATCAAACCGTCACTCGTTAGCGACCATCTAACAAACTTCATCCATTTAAAGATAAAAGTGGATGAAGTTCCTTGGGTGGACGTTAACGAATGACCGCCACCACCATGCCAAACGGAGCCTAATGCTCCGTTTGGGGGGACTTATTTTCACCGGTCAAGTGGTTACGACTGCATGAATCGGACCTTAATTATGGTCAAGTTCATGCGGTCGTAACCGTTTAACCGGTGAAAATAAGTCCTCCCAAACGGAGCCTAAATCTCATAAATATAAAAATCTTAGCATTGAGAGCACGTTACAAAAGTCTGTGAGCTAACATTTTTTTGAATGTTATAAAACAATTATTTCATGTTAGAGTTTTAAAAATAATTCAACATAAATATTCCTTTTTCCCTGCTCATTTGCTAGGGGGCAATTTTATCTAATACTATCTCAAACAACTTGCATGCATGATAATCATCTTCCACATTTAAAACAATGCATGCATATGTGAGCATATATATACTCTAAACATATGTGTAAAATATTCAAATATTCCTGCATTCATAATCTTTGATTTTTTTTTTTGAAATTACTCAAATGTAAACTTCACACCCATAAAACAAACAAGTTCATCCATAGTTAGAATGCAATATGAAATAGGTGGCATGTAACGGTATGAACATTATGAAATCAGTTTGGGAAACTAATATGGATCTAAGCTACAAATATTGTTTAACATCCCTCATGGTCAAGGATTTAACATAAGTCCGTAGATGTTTAATAAAATTCATGTGAGTCATTCATCATCATAAAAACATTTCATGCAAATCATCGTCAAGAGTTTGAGATATTCATGAACCTTAACTAAACCATATATTCTTCCCATAATAGCTTATACAAGAAAAAAGAAATTAAAATTAACCAATATCATTTAACATTCTTGTTGCGGCCAACTCAACTGTTCTGGTAGACCGGACTAAATTAGGCCGTCTTAGCTTGTGGAACAGTCGAGTGCGCACACAGTCACAGAATAAGTAAAAACACACACGACGATTTTAACGTGGAAAAAACTCTCAACTTGGTAAAAAACCACGTGACCGACACGGTGCCAGTCAAACTTGACTATTGGCGGCATTTTGTAGATTGTGTGGAGAACCGAGGGCGACAGGCCGCTGCTCGTTACAACTTTGAAAAAGGAAATTCTAGAGTGCTCGGTGGACAACAGACCGCCTCACACGAAGCTGATTCTTTTCTACTATCTGATGGCAAAGAGCGTTCTCAAATGCTGCTTGGCGGGCAAACTCCGTGGCAGAGCGCTCAGAGATGCTCTGTCGATGATTTGAGTGGTGTTGCGCACATAGGAGGCTTCGCATAATGGCGTGCAGAACAACTTCTTCTCAGGAGCGTCGTGGACTTAGACAAATTCTCTGGTGGCCCGACTGGTGGAGGAGGCTCGTAGGAGGATTCCGCCAGAGCTCCGACCTGAGAAAGAAGAAGACTGGGAGGAGAAAAGTTAAAAATGAAGGGGGTTCTGAGGCTTTTTTATAGGCTCCAGGAGGTGGTTACGCGGTTATACGCACACAGTGACCACCCAGAATTACTATTTGTAGACCGTTTCTAATATATTTTTGCGCATATATGATTACCATGATTTTGGCTATATGTAGGCCATTAATTTATGAATAATATTTCCCACTAACCATGAGGGTAAGTGGGCAGTTACGCAGGTGGTTATTCTCATAACGAACGGTGGCGATTGTGATGGGGTGATCAGACGACCGTGAAGGCCCGCTACGAGCGGACGACGAACTCGGTGACAATCAGACGTTAGAGGAGGTGTCGTGGTCAACAGAATAGTAGGCAACGACGGGAGAGGACGCGGCCGCAGGGAGGCGGCCGCGGGGAGGGGCGGTCGTGGCACGGCCTCCCTTGTGGGAGGAGCCCCGTGGCCGTGAGAGGCAGCCACCGTGCGGCCTCCCTTGCGAGCGGAGTCCAGCGCCCGCGGGGAGGGGCGTCCGCGAGGAGGGGCTGGCGCGGTGCGGCCGATCCTACCGGCGAGACCCCGCGGGAGGCGGCCATGTGGAGGGGCGACCATGGTGCGACCACCCTTGTGGGAGGAGTCCTGCAACCACAAGGAGGGATGGCCGCGATGCGATTGCGCTTGTTGGCCGCTCCCCGCGGCCTCCCCCCGCGGCCACGGGGAGGGGTGGCCGTGACGCTGCCTCCCTTGAGAGCGGATTCCCATGGTCGCGGGGAGGGGGCGGCGGCGACGCGGTCGCCCTTGCCGCTTGCATCCCGCGGCCAAGGAAGGCGGTCGTGGGGAGAGGCGGCTGCCCTTGCTTCGGCGAGGCCGACTGGGCGTGGGTTGCCTGACGTCAACGGTCGTGGTACCAATCGTCGGTCGTGGCGGTTTCTTGGTGTGTGTATGTAGTGGGATCACATCCACGGTAGATCGCGTGTGGCGATCATGTGTGTGGCGGTCAAACCCATGATCCCACCAAATTAGTGGGGATCATGGGGATGAGGCTATTTTCACCCCAAATTCTCTATAAATTTAGGATGGCCTCATCATATGCCCCAAAATTCTCGGTGTTTGGATCCGGAGCGCGAGAAGAGCCAAGATTTTTACGAATCTTCTTCTGCGATGACCATGGGTGGGATGAACGGAGAGGGATCGATGGGATTGACTGGCGACAATGCTCATGTTAAGGTATGTTGTAAAGCATTTGGATATGAAAAAGATGCGCGGTGGGAGGAATGCGCGAAGATGTAGGCATGCAGAGACGAATGCACTCATAGGAGGGTGCCCATAGAGGCGGAGGCGCACGAAGGGGGAGGCAGAGGCACATGGAGACGAAGGCGCGCCGAGGCGGAGGTGTGTTGAGGTGGTGGCACGTGAGCCTGTGCGTGCAGGCACCTCCGCACGTGGGCCCTATGCACACAAGTGCCCTCGTATCATTGGGGGTGCGCACACACCTACGCGCTTTCCTAGGAGCATGCGCACCTTTGGGGGCGCTTACACCTGGGTACGCATACCGGCACGTGCGTACTCCCAGAGCGTGCAACCACGAGCGCCCCGGGCGTGCGCGCTCCAAGCGCGCGCACCCACTTGCGCACTGGGCGTGCGCGCTCCGGGGCATACGTGCTTGTGCACCACTTTGTGTGTGTGTGTCTGACTTTTCTCGGGTGCGCGGACACTTGTGCGTGTACCCTTGTGCATTGGCGGGTGCTCGCACTTGTGCGTCTTTGGGATTTTGCAAAGTCTTTCGCGCATGTGTCCGGATTACACGCGCTTGTGCAGGGGGAGTGAGGGGGCTCCAGGCGTGATTGTCACACTCTTGAAATAACGTTGATTCTTATCCATAAGTGATTACTTTTGGTAACATTTGTTTTGCAGATATCAAAGCGCAATACTGATGTGGGGGTGATCGTGATACGGACGTGCTTACACTAACGGACACCTAACTGTCACAGAACAAGAAATAAAAAAGAGAGAGCTCCGACCAAAAGCGAACGAAAAGGGGTCGGTTGGCTCCCAAAATCCGGGACTCGATATCACGTCCTTAGGACCTACCTCTCCAACAAGCACACAACTCGTCGTAAGCCGGACTCGATACAACGTCCTTAAGACCTGCCTCTCCAACAAGCACACAACTCACCGCACCTACACAAGCATCTATTCTTTTCAACATAAGCCGTTTCAAACGCAGCAATAAAATATTTTGGAGCGGCAGAAAACTTTCAAGAGCGATCGAAAGTCGAGTCGAGATTAACTCCCTTGTTGTCACACAAAGTGCGCCGATCGGAAGAGCAAATCAAGGCTAGGCCAAGTTGCGCTTCCGAGACGGATCTACCCGTTCCGGTTAACAAGAGGTTCAATAACAACAAGTTCGATTTCAGATTTTGCAAGCGATGAAATTAATAACCACAGAGAAAACGATGCGTGAAAAAACCTCCACAAACTAAAAGCATGAATCACACAAGAGGGAAGAGGTTACCCAACCGGGAATAATGTTCACACAAGATAAGGTGGGAGAATCACTCTCTCCACGGATCCGCCAGCGTCATACCGAGGGGTTTGCAACCTTCTTCCAAGGAGTCGCACCGAAGGAAGCCCGTCGGAGTCGCACCGAACGGATGGAGGGAGCAAGGGGGCGGCGGCTTCACACCACAAGCCAAAGGGGGGGGGTGGCTTTGGAGAAACTCCTCTTGGCCGAAATTCTCTAAGGAGGATCTTAGGTTTAAACTTTTCATTACTTGATTTCTCATAAGCACCTCCTTAAATAGGAGTTTACAACAATACTTAACCCACCATGATGGAGATGTAATCTCATCCATCCGAATGGCTAAGTGCACACCAAAAATAAAATTGTTTCAAATTAAAAAAATTAAAAGCATGCAATGAATATAAAATTATCACTTAAACATAGGATAATTTTATATTCCCAAAATATAAAATAGAGTTCATAAAATAAGACAAATAAAGTTAATTCTTCATGGCGGTTCTAGCATGCCGCGGGCGGAGGTTGTAACGTGCACTTCCTTCAGCGTCATCACGGCGTCTAAGATTTTTGTGTCGAAGCGCCTCGGCAACCGGGTCATCATCACTTAGCGGCGGCGCTACATCAATCCTCCCCCACTCAAAATCACGTATCTCTGATGCGTGAGTGGAGAGATAGCGGTGGAGAAGCTCGACATCCAAACGTTGAAGTTCTGTCGCGAGTACCCAAGAGTCGTCCGACGGGGGGCGGTCACGCCATCGGACAAGGAAGTGGTATGTAGAACCATCCGAAGTAGTGAATGGTTCCGCAGCGAGTATCATATCTGGAGTGAGAAATGTCCTGGGGAACCTGGGAAACATGTCAGCGGTAGGAAGAAAAGAAGGCAACGTACCATCCGATGTTATACCTGCGGGGACCGAAGGGGAGAGATCATCCGAACTACCACTCCCCAACCCATCAGAATTTTTAGTGGAGGGAGAAGAACACAGAGAATTCAACTCAGGTGGAGGTAAAACAAACAATGTCAAATCCGAGACATTAAAAATAGGGGAGATACCCCAATCAGCTGGCAAATCCAAAATAAAAGCGTTGTCACCTAGTTTCTTGATAATCCGAAAAGGGCTGGCGCGCTTCGGTGCCAACTTCTTTACGGTGCCAGATGGCAAGCGTTCGGGAATTAATCGGACTAGGAACAAATCGCCAACTTTAAAGTGCGACACCCTCCTATATAAATTAGCGTGTGTATGATAAGACTCGTATTGAGCAGTCAAGGTAGCTCGTATACGTGCATGTAAGTCATGAATATGTTGGGTGAAGGATTGTGCAAACTGACTTGTCTTGTATGTTGGGGGCAACGACACCAAGTCAATAGGCACATGGGCCTTGTACCCGTGAACAATCTCGTTTTGTGACAGACCAGTAGACCGATTTTTGGAATTATTATAAGCCAACTGGGCGTGGGGAAGAATAAGGTCCCACGTGCCTTTGTGATCGCTCGCTAGGAATCTAAGAAGGCTACCCAAGCTCCGATTAACCACCTCCGTCTGCCCATCAGTCTGGGGGTGATAGGCAGAGGAAAACAATAACTTGGTACCCATGAATACCCAAAGTGTCTTCCACAAATAGCTCGTGTACTTAACATCTCGATCCAAGACTATTGTCTTCGGCACTCCCCGGTGACTAACTACTTCTTTAAAATATAATTTGGCGATATGAGACGCATTGTTAGTTCTGGTGCACGGGATAAAATATGCCATTTTGGAGAACCTATCCACAACTACAAAAATAGAGTCGTGACGTCGTAAGGTAGTGGGTAGGCCTAAGTCAAAGTCCATGCTCACATCTTCCCATGGGGTGGAAGGAATAGGCAACGACGTATATAAACCGACGTTGGTTTTGGTGCCCTTGGATACCTGACAAGTACGACAACTACTCACCACTCGTCCCACCATTGCCTTAAGTTTGGGCCAATAGAATTTTTCTTCAACTAACGTAATGGTCTTATCCCTACCGAAATGACCACTTAACCCTCCGCCATGCAATTCCCAGATGATATGGAGGCGTAACGACGACTGCGGAATACATAACTTTCCAAGCCTAAATAGATAGCCATCCTTAATGACGAAAGACGATATGTTCGCGGGGGAGCTATCTTGGGCTGACAAATATGCGTCCTGGAAATCGGGGCACATGGCGTACTCATCTTTGATTCGTTCGAATCCTACCACATTAACCTCCATAGTGGTGACTAACAAGGTTAAACGACTAAGAGCGTCCGCGACTCGGTTATTGTAAAAGTAGAGAGAAAACGACTAGAAAACAAGCCGGAACTTTGAATAATGAAAATTTTATTATCCAAAAAGATATCATTTACAAAGGTATGGCCTCCCTTGTATAGAATGGAGGAGATAGAGGAGAGTACAAACTAACAATGTGGGACTAAATAAATGTACAAAGACTGGGCGGTTTGATATGTACAGACCGCACAGTCCGCGCGGTTAGATAACAGGCTAACCGCCCGGACAGACCAGAGGGAGATGCAGAAGGAGACCGCCAGACTGCCAGACCGCCAGACCGCCAAATATCCAAGTCGTTGTAGACAAACCGCTAGACCGCCGAACCATAGCAGCAACCACCTGGATATGCAACTGCTGGAGAGAAACTGCTAGACCGCACGGTCAACAACTCGCCAGATCCAAACCGCTAGACCGCACAGTCAACAATCCGCCAGGTCCAAACCGCAGACCGCCCGGTCTCATGCTTCAACACTCCCCCTCAAGCTGGAGCATAGATATCAATCATGCCCAGCTTGTCACAGATGTGGAAGAATGAAGTAGAAACCGGCTTGGTAAAGATATCCGCCAGCTCTTTGTCAGAGGTGACGAACGGAGTGCAAATCTGTCCCTTCAAGACTTCTTCCCGGATGAAATGGCAGTCAACTTCTATATGCTTCGTTCTCTCATGGAAGACCGGATTTTGAGATATGTATATAGCGGCCTTGTTATCACAGAACATAGGAAGAGGATAGTCGTAGACCTCTCCTAGGTCAAACATGAGAGCCCTCATCCATTTTAGTTCACACGTGGTTGATGCCATACTCCGATATTCAGCTTCTGCACTCGACCTTGAGACAACAGACTGCTTCTTGCTCTTCCAACTCACAAGATTACCTCCAATAAAGGTGCAAAACCCAGATGTAGACTTCCGATCACCTTTATCATCCGCATAGCTTGAGTCTGAATAGGCTTCAACTCTCAGATGACCATGCTTCTGAAAGAGTAACCCTTTTCCTGGTGCTGCTTTGACATACTCTAATATCTTTAAGGCAGATTGAAGATGACATTCCCTGGGAGCCTGCATGAACTGACTAACCTTGCCAACAGCATATGAGATGTCGGGTCTGGTCACTGTGAGATAAATGAGTTTGCCTACCAGACGTCTATACCTCGTGACATCAGATACAAGAGGTGAGTCATCTGTCCATGTCTTGTCTTCTCCAGTAGCCATGGGATACCGAGCTGGTTTGGCACCGGTCAGTCCTGCATCTTGTAGAAGATCAAGAGCATACTTCCGTTGAGAGAGGACCAGCGAGTCAGGCTTCCGAGAGATTTCTATCCCCAAAAAGTACTTTGGGGAGCCCATGTCCTTCGTAACAAGGTGTTGACGGAGGTGTTTCTTTGTTAAGTCCACCCCAGCTTGGTCATCGCCGGTCAGAAGAATATCGTCTACATAAACTGCCAAAACCACAAGGCCCGATGCGGTTTTGCGAATAAATAGAGAGTGATCAGCTGAACTTCTCGCAAAGCCAATAACAGCCACAATGCTACTGAACTTGTCGAACCATGCCCGAGGGCTCTGTTTTAGTCCATAGATGGCCTTCTTCAACTGACATACACGTGTCTCCCCCTGAGCAACATACCCCGGAGGTTGCTCCATGTAAACATCCTCGTGAAGATCCCCATATAGAAAAGCATTTTTGACATCAAGCTGAGAAATAGGCCAATCCCGGTTGACGGCCACAGAGAGAAGAACACGGATGGTGCTGAGGCGAGCAACGGGGGAAAACGTATCAAAGTAGTCAACCCCATAAGTCTGAGTATAGCCTTTGGCCACCAGTCGGGCCTTGTAGCGTTCCACAGAGCCATCGGGGCGAAATTTCACAACAAACACCCAGCGACAGCCAACCACATCAGTGCCCACTGGTGGAGAAACAAGGGTCCAGGTACCTCGTTCCGTAAGAGTGGCGATTTCCTCATCCATGGCAGATTTCCAGTGAGGAATAGCAAGAGCCTCCTGGTAGGTGCGAGGAGTAGTAGTAGCCGAGATCGCCAAAGCAAAATGCCTGCGAGAAGGAGTAAGCTGATCATAGGAAACAACAGCCGCAAGCGGATGTCGGGTGCACGCCCGCACCCCTTTGCGAAGAGCAACAGGGAGATCTAGGTCGTCTTGAGCCTCAGGAACCGGAGCGTCCGTGGCGGAGAAAGCTGGCCCGGGACTTGAGAGAGACGGCAGTGGAGAAACGGGAGAAGGGGAAAGGGGTATAACAGGTAGAGGAGGCGGAGCAGACATGGGAGGGGAGACGTCGATATGCGTGGAAGGAACACAAGGTAATGGTGGAGAGGAAGAGAGGTCAGGAGGAGGAGGAGATGGAGATGAGAAGTAGGAAGCATTTTCAAAGAAGGTGACGTCCGCGGAAACAAACTGTTTTCGCAGAATGGGGTCAAAGCAACAATAGCCTTTTTGAGTGGTGGAGTAACCCAAAAAGACACATTTGGTGGAGCGGGGGGAAAGTTTATCCCGGGTAGCGGACGGAGCATGCACAAATGCCGTACACCCAAAGATACGAAGGGGGAGAGGAAAGGGTTCCTTGCCGGGGTAGAGAATGGAGAAGGGAGTCTTGCCATGAAGGACAGTAGAGGGAATACGATTGATGAGATAGCAGGCAAGAACAACAGCATAGCCCCAATAGGAGCGAGGCACATGCATCTGCGTCATAAGAGTGCGAGCGACGTCGAGGAGATGACGGTTTTTACGTTCCGCCACCCCATTTTGTTGGGAGGGGTAAACACAGCTGGTCTGATGGAGAAGACCATGTTGCATACAAAAGGAGGAAAACTCATGACTAAGGTATTCTTTAGCATTGTCAGAGCGAAGAAATTTAATAGAAACCTCAAATTGAGTTTTAATCATATTATAAAAAGTTTGCCATACAGAGAAGAGTTCAGAGCGATCTTTTAACAGATACACCCAAGTACATCGAGAGAAATCATCAATAAAAGTTACAAAATAAGAGCTACCCCGACCAACGGTGAGAGTAGGAGCAGGTCCCCAGACATCAGAATGAATGAGATCAAAGGGGCGAGAGGAACCACGGCCTTGCTTTGGTGGGAAGGGGGAACGGTGATGTTTGACCAACTGACATGCGTCACAGTCGAGCGGAGGACCCGTGGAAGGTAAGTGGGGAAGAAGCTGATGAAGAATCCGAGCTGGAGGATGGCCAAGGCGAAGATGCCATTGAAGCAGGTCGGTGGACGAGGAAGAGAAGGCGGACAGAGCAGAGACATTGTCGAGGAAGTAGAGGCCGCCGCTCTCAGTCCCAGTAGCAATCGTCCACTGGGTCCTCGGGTCCTGAAAACAACAAGAAGAAGGAGTGAATAAGACGGAGCACTGAAGTTGCTTGCATAAGGTAGTAACAGAGAGTAAGTTGCAGGGAAATTTCGGGACATAGAGAGTGTCCATTAAACAAAGCGACGGGGTAACTTGCACCATGCCCGTCCCATGAACTGGGGAAGGAGAACCATCCGCAACAAGAACTGGGGGTAACCGATCATGTGTTTCAAGAAGAGAGAAACATTGAGGATTGCCGGTCATGTGATTTGTAGCACCAGAGTCAATCAGCCATTTACCTTAGGTAACGACGTGAGCACTACCTGAGGTCGTGGCCACAGAAGCAGAGGGCCGAGAGGAAGAATCAGCAGAGGGGCGAAGGTGAGGGTGTTTTTGCCAGCAGCGGTCAACAGTGTGGCCGGTACGACCACAATGAGAACAAAGAAACCTGGACAGTCCGCGCGGCCCGGTGTGACTACGGCTACTAGTGCCGCCCCGCTGAGTTTGGAGAGCATAGGTCTCTGGTGGAGGAGGGGAGGCCAACAGAGGACGCTGGAGAAGCGAAGTAACAGCGGCGATGCGAGCCGCGGTGGCATCCAAGGTGGGAGATTCGGCTTCACCCAAGATCTGCTGGCGGATCATATTAAAGGACTCGGGAAGCCGCAGAAGATAACAAACAACCAGGAGTTCCTGGAAGTGTTTGTGTTGGGTGGCCACGTCCGCGGAGAAGGGCCGATTTTGAAGAATCTCGGCGCCAAGAGCCTGAACTTGCTGATAGGCTGCTGCAGGAGTCATGGAAGGACGGGCGAAGAGGTCGGCATAAAGGGTGTAGATCCGGGACGTCTGGGTCCCCTTAGAGTAAAGAGCGGCAAGGTGAAGCCAAGCGGCCTTGACCGTCTCATCATGGCGGATGACGGGAAGGCATTCATCAGAGAGGCTGTTAGCCAGCCAAGTGCGGACAAGAGCATCACTCGCATCCCATTCGTCAAATTGAGCAGAATCTGGAGGGGGAGGGTCATCGGTAAGGTGATGACGTTTACGCTGAGAGCGAAGGAGAAAGGTGAAAGAAACGCTCCAATCCGGATAATTGGAGCCAACAAGTTTAGAAACAGTGCCAAGATTTCCGGAAAGAGTAGGAGGAGGGGGAGCCGGATTGGCAACAGGAGTGGTGGCAGTAGAAGTCTCAGAGAGAGCCATAGAGGGAAAACAAAGGGAAGCCGCGCGGTTAAGAAACAAGCCGCGGGAAGAAGAGATGCAGCGGTCAAGATGTCAGACACCAGCGGCCAGAGAGGCCACGACCAAGCCGCAGAACAAGCAGAGGGAGAGAGGTCGGGCGGTAAGAGAGCAGACCGCGCGAACAGACGGGAAAGGCGATAAGGCAGGTCGCGGCGACTAAAGAAGAGAAGAAGAGCACAGCGACTAGAACAGGTCGCGGCAAAGGACAGGTCACGGGCAGACAGAACAAGCCGCGCGGAAAGAGCGGACAGAATCAGGAGCCAGAAATCGCTGGCTCTGATACCATGTAAAAGTAGAGAGAAAACGACTAGAAAACAAGCCGGAACTTTGAATAATGAAAATTTTATTATCCAAAAAGATATCATTTACAAAGGTATGACCTCCCTTGTATAGAATGGAGGAGATAGAGGAGAGTACAAACTAACAATGTGGGACTAAATAAATGTACAAAGACTGGGCGGTTTGATATGTACAGACCGCACAGTCCGCGCGGTTAGATAACAGGCTAACCGCCCGGACAGACCAGAGGGAGATGCAGAAGGAGACCGCCAGACTGCCAGACCGCCAGACCGCCAAATATCCAAGTCGTTGTAGACAAACCGCTAGACCGCCGAACCATAGCAGCAACCACCTGGATATGCAACTGCTGGAGAGAAACTGCTAGACCGCACGGTCAACAACTCGCCAGATCCAAACCGCTAGACCGCACAGTCAACAATCCGCCAGGTCCAAACCGCAGACCGCCCGGTCTCATGCTTCAACAGTTATCAGCTCCCTTAAGGTGTTTAAGATTGAAAGTGTAACCCTGTAGGAAAGATACCCACTTAGCGTGACGCGGGCTGATCTTATGTTGGCCATTGATGAACCACAATGCTTCGTGATCGGAAAGGATCACAAACTCCTTAGGGAGGAGATAGTGCCTCCAATGGTGCAGACATCTAATGACGGCGTAGAACTCCCTATCATAATTTGAGTAGTTTAATTTGGCGCCCTTCAACTTCTCACTAAAATAACTCATGGAGTGTCCCTCCTGACTCAAGACACCTCCAACTCCAATGCCAGATGAATCACACGTAAGATCGAAGACCTTGGTGAAGTCGGGGAGACGCAACACCGGGGCTTCGGTCATAAGCTCTTTAATGCGACGGAATGCAAACGTCGCGGATTTCGTCCATGTGAATTCGCCCTTCTTCATGCAGTCGGTAATGGGTGTCATAATGCTACTAAAATCGCGTATGAAACAACGATAGAAGGTAGCTAATCCGTGGAAACTACGCACCTCTCGAAGGTTAGTGGGCTCGGGCCAGTCTCTAATCACTTGAACCTTTCCTGGGTCAACACGAATTCCATCCGAACCAACTATATAACCCAAGAATTCAACCTCTGAAACATAAAATGTGCATTTCTTAAGATTTAGAAATAAGGTTTCCTTCCTTAAAGTGGTGAGGATTACTTTGATGTGGGAGAGGTATTCGGCGGGGGAGGTACTAACGACTAGGATGTCGTCAAAATATACGACAACAAACTTCCCCATATACGGCCTAAAGATGTGTGTCATCATCCGGGAGAAGGTGCTAGGGGCATTGGATAACCCAAAGGGCATCACAAGCCACTCATACAACCCGTCCTTAGACTTGAACACTGTCTTCCACTCATCCCCCTTTCGGATCCTAATCTGATGGTAACCACTCCGTAGGTCCAACTTCGAGAAGATAGTGGCACCCGTTAGGACATCCAAGAGATCATCTAGACGCGGTATTGGAAACCTATATTTTATAGTAATTTTGTTGATAACCCGGCTATCAACACACATGCGCCAGGTGTCATCCTTCTTTGGGGCAAGAAGGGCCGGGACAGCACACGGGCTCATACTCGCCCTAATAAATCCCTTATGCAGTAAATCCTCTATCTGGGTTTGTAACACTTGGTGGGCGGCGGGATTAAGCCTATAGTGGGGTTGGTTGGGTATTTGACGATCCGGGGATAAGGTCGATGACATGTTGTATATCTCTAAGCAGAAACAACAACGATGGCAACTCTCCGGGTAAACGTCCCTAAACTCTTCCAACAATACCCGTAGCTCTCGGGGTAAATCATCCAACACGCCACTATCAGTTTTGGTACCCATGAGAACGAGAGCGTACATCATGCCCTCAATAAAGGAGTCCTTCACAAATTCTTTCCTACCACCAAGGTCAATGCCTTCCTCTCTACAAGGACAGTGGTATCCTTAGCCATCACTACCGGTTCTTTTTGCACAGTCGGTCTCAAGGTGATGGTCTTGCCGTTGAATTTGAACTAATATGTGTTGGCGCGACCGTAGTGTGTCACATCACGGTCATAGAGCCAGGGGAGGCCTAATAACACATGACAAACGTCCATGGGCAGGACGTCGCACCAGACCTCATTCGAGTAGGACTTGAATGACAGGGGAACTAAGCATCGTTGGGTTACCTTAATAGTAACCTTACTAATCCAAGCAACCTGATAGGGAGTCGGGTGCGGCTCAACAGTCAAGGACATATGCTTAACGGCATTCTCAGAAACGGCGTTCACGCAACTACCACCATTAATAACTAGTTTGCATAGCTTTTCGCCACTCTTAAAGATCAGGGAAAATATGCTCGTCCTCTTCCAGTCATCTACGGGGCGAGGAGTGGTCAAAATACAACGCATCACCATAAGGCAGTGATCGTCCTCCAAGTCACTAGGGACTCCTTTCGGGGTCACTTTCCTCCGTGGCCTCGTACTCATAATCGTCAGGGTCGGTAGCCGGCTCTAATAAGGCTAGAGTTTTCGTCTTTGTTGGGCACTCGTAGGCATAGTGGCCTTGAACGCCGCAAGAGTAACAAGTGGTGTTAGCCTTGCTAACCTTCCCTATAGGAACACGCTCACTTGCGGGGTTCTTAGTGTTTCGAGCGGTGATCACAACAGACTTCGACTCGTGGGATTTGAACTTTCCCTTATCAGGATATGTGTAAGAAGATGTCCCAGTGGTGGACTTGTTCTTCGCATGAGAGTAACGGGAGTGAGCCTTAGATGCTAAGTGTTTTTCAATGTCCAGGGCGGCATTGAAAGTTGCGTTCAAATCCGTATGCCCATAACGCAAGAGCTTCTTTTGGATATCGGGGTAAAGCCCCTTTCGAAATTTAGATAAAGTGACTTCAGGGATCTCCCTCAGGTCACATCGCACCATACGGTCCTTAAGTTCACCCATATATTCAGCTACCAAACTCGAGCCTTGCCGCAGGGTGGCAAGCTCTTCAAACATCTGTGTCCGATGGTACGCGGGGACGTACTGATCGGTCAACAGGTTCTTCATTACCGCCCACCCAATAATTGGGTCTCCGTTCCCAGCTCATAGCCTACACTCTTCATTCAACCAATAAGTTTTGGCACGACCTGTTAACTTCATCCTGACAACTTGGACCTTTTGGGGGTCCGTGAGATGGTGCCAGTCGTAGTAACATTCCATGTCCACCGTCCAATTAAGGAAGTTTTGTGGATCTCCCATGCCGTCGTAAGTGGGGGCATCAATCTTGACGGCCCTAGTAATGTCAAACTCTCGCTCGTGGCGACGACCTCGAGGGGGCACTCGTGGGGAGTCCCCATCAGAATCCGAATCGGAGTTTTGTTGGCGCCGGTGGGGCAACTCAACATTAACGGGTGGTGGGAGTGGACTAGCTTGGTTTTGTATAAACTGGGTTAACAAGTTCCTAAGCTCAGTCATTTCATTACGCAGCCCTGCTATGGCCTCGGTGTTGGGATCTCCATGCTCATTCGCAGCTATCCTAGACGTAGACGGGGTCGAATATTCCGATCCTAGCCTAATGCGCATTCAGGTTTAGAAAAATCTTGGAAAGATGATTTTTCCTAGGGCTGTAACTATACTGAAAATAAGATATTTTTATAGATTCCCAACGTGACTAACACGTAGATCGTTAAAATTTTTTTTTTTGAAATTTCGCTGAAAAATAAGGATTTTAGCCCGCTATTGGCAGACCACAGAATTTTTTTTTTTTTTTGATTTTCTAGAGATCCGAACGACCAACAAAGAACGCAGAGAGGATGTTTGCAATGTGGAAGTTGAAACAACCCCTCTCTGATACCAAATTGATGTGGGGGTGATCGTGATACGGACGTGCTCACACTAACAGACACCTAACCGTCACAGAACAAGAAATAAAAAAGAGAGAGCTCCGACCAAAAGAGAACGAAAAGGGGTCGGTTGGCTCCCAAAATCCGGGACTCGATACCACGTCCTTAGGACCTACCTCTCCAACAAGCACACAACTCGCCGTAAGCCGGACTCGATACAACGTCCTTAAGACCTGCCTCTCCAACAAGCACACAACTTACCGCACCTACACAAACATCTATTCTTTTCAACATAAGCCGTTTCAAACGCAGCAATAAAATATTTTGGTGCGGCGGAAAACTTTCAAGAGCGATCGAAATTCGAGTCGAGATTAACTCCCTTGTTGTCACACAAAGTGCGCCGATCGGAAGAGCAAATCAAGGCTAGGCCAAGTTGCGCTCCCGAGACGGATCTACCCGTTCTGGTTAACAAGAGGTTCAATAACAACAAGTTCGATTTCAGATTTTGCAAGCGATAAAATTAATAACCACGGTGAAAACGATGCGTGAAAAAACCTCCACAAACTAAAAGCATGAATCACACATGAGGGAAGAGGTTACCCAACCGGGAATAATGTTCACACAAGATAAGGTGGGAGAATCACTCTCTTCACGGATCCGCCGGCGTCACACCGAGGGGTTTGCAACCTTCTTCCAAGGAGTCGCACCGACGGAAGCCGCGCTGGAGTCGCACCGAACGGATGGAGGGAGCAAGGGGGCGGCGGCTTCACACCACAAGCCAGGGGGCGGCTTTGGAGAAACTCCTCTTGGCTGAAATTCTCTAAGGAGGATCTTAGGTTTAAACTTTTCATTACTTGATTTCTCATAAGCACCTCCTTAAATAGGAGTTTACAATAAGCCTTAACCCTCCATGATGAAGATGTAATCTCATCCATCCGAATGGCTAAGTGCACAACAAAAATAAAATTATTTCAAATTAAAAAAATTAAAAGCATGCAATGAATATAAAATTATCACTTAAACATAGGATAATTTTATATTCCCAAAATATAAAATAGAGTTCATAAAATAAGACAAATAAAGTTAATTCTTCATGGCGGTTCTAGCACGCCGCGGGCGGAGGCTGTAACATGCACTTCCTTCAGCGTCATCGCGGCGTCTAAGATCTTTGTGTCGAAGCGCCTCGGCAACTGGGTCATCATCACTTAGCGGCCGCACTGCATCAAATACACATGGTCGCCCAATGCAGTTGCACTCTACACTTATCGCCGAGCAAATTACGGTTTGTAGAAAAAGATACAGAATACCTACTGATCTTGAAGTGAGGATCCCTCATATCTAAGAAAGAGTTCAAAATCCACCGAATGGTTGGTTGACGGTGTGCGAGGCGATGCAATGGTCTGGATTCCGATTTCCACCGTGCGAAGAGGTGGTTGACATTTTGAAGTTTGTGGCGTTCATATGTCGCAATTTACTCCTCTTGGGATGACGCGTCTTATGAGGCTAGTTGCGTTCTTTAGAGAGCATGGTTCGAGATTTTTCTTGTAGTTGTTCAAAGACTTGTGCGAAGTTCGCCTGGATGGCGGTGGCCAATTGGAGATTTACAGCAATAAGATTTGACTTGATTTTGAGAATCGGACGGATTGCCACAATGAGAATACCTTGTTTGGCTATGTTCGAAATTCCTGGGGTCTGCCCGAGCTTTGGAATTCTCTACCAGATCGTTGTCGCCGTCAAAAGGGATGAGAATGAGACTTCTCCCCTGTGTTGGGATTTATAGAGCCTCTAGCGAATTGTTTGTTCAGTATTTCCTTATTTGTGGAGGAGAAACAACTGCGGTTATTTGGACTTTCAGCTGATTCTGGGCATGTAGCGCAGGCTCCATTGGCCCGTGATCGGAAAAGAAGGCTTGTTTTGAAGAGTACTAGTACACAGATGTAAAGCCTCGACCTTTATTGTGGTAGAGAGATTTTCTTATGTAGGAGGTTCCTCAAGACGAGGATACATTGGCTAATCTTGATGTTGAGGTGTTGGAAGCTCCTGCCCCCCGAGTCCCTCATCCAGAGATTTCTGTCCCCTCCCTCCCGAGTGTCTTCTTCTTTGAAGGAGAAGAACGATGTAGTAAGTGAGCCCTTCTGCTTTTTGTTTTTAATTTGAGCATTTTGTGCAATTCTAATCTTCTCCTCTTTTGTTGCAAATTGAAGCTCATGCTCATATAGAGTTCACGTTGAACGACTATTATGTGAGTTTGAAAGATGGATACTTGACTCTTCAGGAGAAGCTCCGTGTGGTGGAGAGTTCACTTCCTGACTTGAAGGAGGAGCATGATCGGGATATATCTCGATTTTGGTGGATTGGTTCGGAGCTGAAGTCAGAGCTTGAGGAGGCTCGGGCGCCGCTGAATACGGAGAAGTCTTTAGTGGAGAGCACTGCATAGTTGTTGAAGACGGCTCAGGAGGAGGACTCTTATTTGGAGATGGAGCTGAGGGTTTCAAAGGCTGAAATAGAGCGACTTTCCTTAGAGGTTCGAGTGGTAGAGCTGAAAGCTGTCGGGCTTGCTGAGTACATGGACTCCTTGGACTATATGCGCAATTGCTACCTGATTGACGTGGAGATCCACGAAGAGGTCTGAACCAAAGAGGTAGAGCACCGGATGGAGGATGTCTGTGAGGTCTCCCTTAGGCGTGGAGTATCAAAGGCGCTTCAGATGGTTGCCAAGAGGCTTGGGTTCGATGTCTCAGGCCTTGGATTTGATGAACTTTCTAATGATGATGACTCAGGTTTCGATTTTGATGTGGACATGGATGGTAAGTAGTAGTCTTGCCTTTGCATATTTGTGTTTGCTTTATCAGTTAAGTCTATAATTCTTTGTGATGGCTTTGTATTTATCTTTGCAATTTTGTTCTTGTACTTTGTATCATCCTTTGACTATATGTACGTTTCTTTAGAGCACTTCTTTAAATTGCCATTACAATTTTTCTTCAGAATTGAGCTTAGCCTGCATATTGGTTTTGGATGGGTTGACATCATTGACTAGTTGACTGTTGAAGGACGAGACCCGATGATATCTTAACTTGCTGGCCAGGAGAAAATTAAGATATCCAGACCGGGGGTATCACTGATTGTAGTGACCTACCGCGGGGTAGAAGGGCACTCCTTCGATCCGGGGAAGTGCGAGGCCAGTTGAAGACAACGAGGTGTAGACCCTACCAGCCGTTTATTGATTGTGACAGTGAAGTACCAACCTTCAAACTGAGACAGTCATGAGGTGGGGGGAGGCAGGGCCTGATAGTGTCGTGACATACCGTGGGAGAGAAGGGTGCACCTTCAATTTGGGGTAGTACGAGGCCACTTGGAGATGGCGAGGGGTAGACCCCACCAGCAGTATTGGTGTACACAAGGGGGTTTGCCCTGTCATTATCATGACCTACCATGGGGGAAGGGTGCACCTTCTACCCTAGGCGGTGCAAGGTCATTCAGGGTGTGGCCTAGCGGCGTATCCTTATCGCGGGGGAGAAGGGCGCACCTTCGATCCTGAGCAAATAAGGACTACCATGATGCTGACTGTTGGTGGTTGAATATACAAGCTTTGAGCATTCCTATGACAGCATGGTTAGAAGTAAACAAAAATAATTAGATTAAGTAGTATATAGCGTACGTGCGCAGATATGAAATAGTGTTTTTGTCCTTGTTAGTATTAGTCAATATACTAAGGATAAATGTTTATTGGTCGGAGCATAGTAAGGTGTTTCCACCCAATTCCCAACTCTCTTTTGTAGATGATTTCTTAGGCACCGATGGCTCCGAGGAGCATGGATGCTTCCTGTCTAGATTGAGTCTGTCATAGATTGCATGTATGGTCTGTCACAACCCGCATTTTCTCCGAATTAAGAGTTATCAGAGTATGAGAAAACACGCGTTGTGATGCCACGTCGAGCAGGGGATAACTGCTGACGCTCAGGCAAAACTATCTACTTTACTTTATGAAAATTCATGAGTTATATGATTAGAAATAAACAGATATTTTTAGAGGCCGTATCCCTCGGCTCAGTGGATCATCTAGTCCACAGTTTAAAAACTATACTTATACGCTGCGTAAAATACTTTATTCAGGTTTTACATCCTAAAAGAGTGCATAAGTGTCCCCAGAGGACAACTTATACTATGCAGGACCCTACATTTAATTTATACTATATATAGGAAAACGATCTTTTTACGTTATTTGGAAAATAGTGTTGAGTTTTGTAAAACATGTTGATCATGAGATATACTTATAATAGTGTTTTTAAGTTTAAAAGTAACTAGCAACCTAGCATAAATCATCCCCAGAGCAAGTAGACTAATTCCAGAAAAGGTAGCAGCAAAAAGGTAACATATCTAGTATCAAGGTAAAACTACCAGTGGGCGCCAACAACCTGACACGAACCCACTGACAAGTATGTATGTATATAAAAAAGAAGTACAAAACTACCTCACAAGACCAAGGAACTGATCTCCACAGTACGAGAGACCACTAGCAATAACACAGTATAACTAGTCGCCTGATCGGCTACTAACCAGAACCTGAGGAATTCAAAGAAGAAAAGAATACCTCAGCAAGCAAAAACAAATAAGCTGTACGGAAATATTAAGTTAAAAGGTAAGCAAGAAGAGTAAGTAAACCGTAACAAGCACAACTGTCCAAGGAAAGACAAAAATGGAAAAGCACTATGTGTGAGGAAACAGCAACAACCCTGCCCAAAAATCCTATAGAGTTTACAAGGCTACCATGAGCCCAAACATTGCAAATTACAAAGGAAGAAATGTCTAACACCCTAAGTTGTGAGAGATGGCAGTAGGAAAAACAACGCGGATCCGGGTTGGAGGCAAACTCAGTCCCCCAACCACCATTTCCAAGAAACAAAGCTCAAGGTTCTACATGTGAAAGCACTAGGGACCTCCCATCAACTTGCCCAGCCCGTACCTGGAACAAGATAAAAGTGTGGCCACGGTTAAGTCACACAACTTCACCCCTATTAAGAGCTTCAAACCACAACTACTAACCACAACCCACGATTTGGCCTTGGAAAAAAACATAGCCAACAAGGAACCTCAGAATCAAGGAAGTTCACTCAGGAGAGAAAATCAAAGTAAGAGAAAAGCGTTGAGATGGCTCAATACGGCATGGAGTTGAGTGAGCCCCACTCACTCAACGCCCTAACAGACGGTGGCGTTGAGTGAGCTAACCTCACTCAATGCCAAAACAGCTATGGGGTTGAGTGAGTTTCACTCACTCAACGCCTTCTACAATACTGGTTGTGGCGTTAAGTGAGCTAACCTCACTCAACGCCAAAACAGTTACGACGTTGAGTGAGGTCAACTCCCTCAACGCCTTCCGCAAAACAGGCTGTGGCGTTGAGTGAGCTAACCTCACTCAACGCCAAAACAGCTACGTCGTTGAGTGAGGTCCACTCCCTCAATGTCTTTAGCAACACAGGCTGTGGCGTTGAGTGAGCTAACCTCACTCAACGCCAAAACAGCTATGATATTGAGTGAGGTCCACCCACTCAACGCCTTAGCACTTAGCTGCAAAAACTAACTGTGGCGTTGAGTGAGTCCACCTCTCTCAACGCCAAAACAGTTTTGGCGATGAGTGAGGTCGACTCACTCAACGCCAAAATACTTAACCGCAAGCAAGGGCTGCGGCGTTGAGTGAGCCCGCCTCACTCAACACCTAAACCGCCATGGCGTTGAGTGAGGCCCACTCACTCAACGCGATCCGACAAAACCGCGCGGATTGGCTGCGGCGTTGAGTGAGTCTGCCTCACTCAACGCCTAGACAGCCATGGCGTTGAGTGAGGCCGACTCACTCAACGCCACCACACTTAGCCGCAGAAGAACAGACCAACATGGCTATGGCTTTGAGTGTGTGTACCACACTCAACGCCACACCCGAACAGCCCAGGCGTTGAGTGTGTGCACCACACTCAATGCCGAGCCTAACAGCCCATGCGCTGTGTGTGTGCACTACACTCAACGCCGAGCCTCAACTCTACTCCAACATGATACCAGCAAGCTCATTATTGTAACAATAATATTAATCTAACAGCCAAACACATTTCTAGGGTTATGAGGAGGACTAGCACAATTTCCGAGTTAAAGCTTCTAACTCATACCCGGCTACAGCTACGGCACAGGAAAAAAATGCTAACCTAACCCTTACTTCCTTCCCCAGCCCGAGAACAAACAAGCTACAGCGACGGAAGAAAAAACAGAGAACATACACGGCTGTTTTGAGCAAGGTTCTGTACAGGGAATTTTTCTAACAGCAGGCTTAGGCATCATCACCGGTTCTTGCACAGGAAAAGAAAGCATCTATTGTACAGGAAAGAAAACTGACTATGGCTAAAGCAATACTCGGTTGTATCAAATAGGCTAACTGGGCATTTCAATCCACAGGTACTGGTCGGAAGAACATCTACAGTTGCAAGGGAGAAAAGAAAAACAGAGAACATAAACTTGGCAAGGGTAGAACCCACTTGCCTCGATTTCCAGCGAAGCTTGGTTGGCCTCCCTTATCCTCACTCGGCACCAACAGCAACAACACCTAAAGCAGAAATCTTGAGCTTTAATGGCGGAAACAGACAACCCAATAAATTTGAGACCCCTAGAAACACCACCAAAACTGAATTTCTTACCGTAGGAATGAAGGTCTAGGTGAGAGCAATCAAAATCCGCTTTCGGAATTGAATTCCCTCCACAAACGCTCCCAAAATCGGCGTACGAAGGGGAGCAGGTTCGGCGGTTCCTCTGATTTCCGCGATGGTTCGGCTTCGGGAAGATAAACAGGAGCGGTTTCTCTTAAGCCTAAACTATCCTATATATTGCACCCTTATTAATCTTAATTGCTAATTAATTAAATATTATATAATGAGACACCAAAATAACCGCCCAGCACCCACACCTTTTCAAAATAATAATTAATATAATATTTATTAAATAGTATTATTTTTCATAAAATACAAAACGACGCGAAAACCGAACATTCTCGGAATTCGACGAAATTCGCACCGTAGCTAAATATCCATGCTACGAACACAGTGGCGAAGTCAAAATTAACTTTCGACAAACAAAAATCGAGTTATACCCACCCGAAGCCAAAACACAAGCATCCCCCGAGAGGCCACACCGGGTCACCCAAAACGACTTGGCTTGCTAGGGAGATCTTGCCAATAGGCTACAAAATAGGCCACTAAGTTCTAAGGAGTTAAGACCACACTCCACTGATGACACAAGCCAAGAAAATGCATCGACGTAACGCCAAACGAGAATTAAATAATCGCAGAAAATCAGGGGCGTTACACGGTCTCCTAATTCCTATGCTCAACTCCAACTCCTACGGTGGTGATGGACTTAATTGCAAAATGGGGAATATATGGAATTGCTTAGAACACCACTTGAATGGGTCGTCCTGTAATGCCTCAAATTTTCTGAAAAGAACAGGAAGTTGGTCACTAGAAGTTACTGCTAGGTGGTAGAGCTAGCGCTGGCGGTAGCTAATGAATTAATTCAAATATGGTCTCGGTAAGGTACCGCCCGACGGTAGTGTTACCGCATGGTGGTAGTGTGCTATGTGTAATGACGTGTTGATGCGATCATTGAGTAGTGGGCCGGTGCTGGATGAGTCCACTGCCGCCTAAGATACCACGCGACGGTAACGGGTTATCGCACGATGGTAGTTATATTAAAATTAAGTCTCAATTGAATCTTGGTCATCCACTCCTTAGGAGGTGGAGATCATGTGGCTGATAGTACAACCCGGATTGATAAAGGACCGAGGGGCTTAGTTGCAACTCATTCTCTCACTCACACACACTCTCTCTCTCTCTTGCACTTTGAGAAGAGAAGAAAGAAGAGAGAAGAAGAGAAAGAAGAAGAGGAAGAAGAAGGTTGAACTAGCCCTAGGGAAGAGCTTGGTAGGCTTTCTTGTGATCGAGGTAGCAAGCCGAAGCTAGATTTGTGGAGAGGATATGACTGTGGTCATTTCCATCCAAATTAAGTGCAAGATCATGACTCCTAAACGATCAACAAGGGTTATAATCTTCCTTTGACATGTGAAGTCCTTAATTTGGTATAGATGCATTAAGTCCCCCTCTAATTGGTGGAGAACGAAGGGATTTCTGACGGTTCGATACAAAGTATCCTCGATAGAAATTGCATATAGAATCCGGAATCGAAGTACGGAATAGACATGCTGTGAGAAGCCCATCTGAACAGGTTGGTCTGGATTGGTGATGATTATCTTTTGTTTGCGTGTCGGAGAAGGCACTGTGGTTAAACGTCTGGTTTACGAAGTCATGGGGTGTAAAGTTGCTGCAACAAGAGTATTGGAGTTGGTCTCTAGGAAAACACCCAAAATTTGGGGAATAAATAATGTTTTGTCCCCTACCATGCAGCGGTAGTGCTACCGTTGGCGATAGCTCCCAGAGACCTTTTAATTGTGGTTGTGAAGCCTATATCCATGAGACAAGGTGGGTAACATATTGAGCTCAGAGCCTGGAGTGCCCATCTATAGTGGTCATGAGAGCCAACATTGAAACATAACATGGTTATGTATTTTGTAAACGGGAAATGGGAGGCCGACCCGCATCATGCCGCCCGCTTGATGGCATGACGATTTGAGCAACGAGAAAGGGCTGAGCTGCACCCGCACTGTCTCTCGACTAGACGACCAAAGGTAACCGGTGCGATCGAGGGCATATGAGAGAGTCATTAGCATTAGTTTGTGCGTGACTATAATGCTCAAGTATATATCATTCCTATGGTGTTGATAGTGGACATTTCAAGTGTTGGGTTCTTATTAACTGAAAACCTTCTACTAGAATGTAACTCTGAGTTAGGATACATGTATGTTTTTGTTTCAATATGTAACTCCACCGACTGTCCGTGGTATATGACATGGGGCCCCAACCAGACCTTCTGTTATATCATACGAGACGGATGAGGATGTTATAATTTGGTATCATCTTCTAGTGTCGGTCCTTATTAGTTGAATTCGTGGTTGAATTCTTTTAAGGAGTGGTGAGCACGTCTGTGCGTCACCGTTATAACATGAAAGTGCCCATGAATGTCCACTTAGGAATGCAAATATAAATGTTTGTGGAACCAGTGTATTCCTATAATTATTTTTATAAATTTTTTTGTCATTTAATTGTGTGTTTCACGATTATAGATAGCTAGAAGCGATGCGGGGCAATCTCTGCCTCATCGCTCAGCAAAGAGTAGTGCACCAAATGGGGTTCCTATACCTCCTCCGTCTGTAGAAACGGTTTGGATGATAGCTGATGTGGTCTTCATAATGATGATGCCCAACCTGAATGGCATGTGCAGCCCCTATCCCTGTGGTGGATTCAATGTCGGATGGTGTACTTGAGCAGATTGCAATAAGAAGAGCCTCAGATCAGCAGTTGAACATGTGTTTAGTGCAAGGAGCACATACAGTCGAGGAGTACTTACATGCATTTGTTATGTTAAGGCACTATGCTGGATTTGTGTTATTTCTCATAGTGCTTTTATTAGAACTAAATATGAGATTGGGATAACACTGCCTTAAGGGTAAAGGGTGAACACGGGTAGAGAGTTTTGTGTTAAGGTGCGGATAAGAAGTCATTACTTTGGGTGGGAAGCATCTGTGTTGTCGATATCTGAGTTTGATGTAATCATTGGCATGGACTGACTCTCGGAGCAGTATGTCTATATTGATTGCAACTCAAAGGAAGTCACACATGGGCAAAACACCGAACGTGAGACTAAATTTGCTGGTATGTGAGGATCAAACAAGATACTGATGTCTGCTTTACAAGTGTTCAAGATAGTTCGGAAGGGGGCAGAGTTCTTCTTCACGCTAATTGAGGTTGTAGAGTCGAAGCCTAGTTTGAGTGACATTCCAATTGTATAAGAATTTGTGGATGTGTTTCCTAAAAATTTTCTCTGGGATTACACCTCAATGAGAGATTGACTTGACTATTGAGTTAGTGTCAGGTGAGAAATTGATGGAGACGTTGTTGACACGACCACCAGTGATCCCCGTCTGAGAGAGTTTGTCGATTGGGACGATCACTGCCGCAAGCTCGAGGATAGTATCGACGTCCGCCGCCATTATATAAAAGTATATAATTATAAATTAAATAATTATAATTATATATTTTTAGTAATTTTATTATTTTAGCAATTTTATTTTAAGTATTTATTTTATGTTTTAATTTTCATTTCATGTGCAATGATGGGCGCTTATAACCATCATGTGTTCTTTTAATTATTTCATTTCATGTGTAATGATGGGTGCTTATAACCATCTTATTTTCAGTTTGAAGTTTGAATTTTGAATTTTGAATTTTAAATTTTAATTGGAGGGAGATTGAGTGGTGTAGGCTATATATAGTCATGTTGATGAAGGATTGTTTAGAGAGAATGAAAAATTAAAACCATAATTCATAGATTGAATTTTCCCCCTCTTTCCCTCTTCCCCCTTAGTCAAATTTCGGCCTTCCTTCTCTTCTTCCTCCTCTCCCTCTTCAAAATTCATTCAAGGCTAGTTCCTCCTCTCCCAAAAATCAACCTCCAACAAAGCAACCATTCAACCCACCTCCTTGAAGAAATTGGCCAAGGCAAAGATCTCCTTTGTGGATTCCAACTCTGGCGTGACGCGACGAAGGCGAACAAGTTTCTTCTCCATCCGGCGTGACTCCGGCGGAGCCGTTGAAGAGTGATCCAAGTAGAGAAATCGGAATCATCTATTTCGATTGGTAACGAAACCTTCTACCTTTGTGTGTTTCTTTTCCTAGATTTATTCCTGTGGTGGTAGATTCTTAGCGTTGAATTTTGATAGCCTTCATCGTGGTTTTTCTTCGATCGGTTTGTGTTTATCTTGATTGATCTAATTTTGAGAAAGGTTTGGCGAACCTTCGTTTTCTTTTGTTGGGAGAGATCTACATTTTCCGAATCATATTTTATTTGGTAGATCTCTTTTGGTACGACATCGCTCGTTCGGACCGGGTAGGTCCTTTTAGCCGAAAAGAATATTGGCATATCGCCTCTATTCGATCCTAATCGGTTTGGCTACCTGTACGCTAGCATATAATTGATAGAATTAATTAACGTGATGCCGCGTAGAGCGATTGTGCGAATATAGGATTTGGATTGTGGAGAGGTATACGTGCTAGTCCGTAGATCTATTCGGTGTCAAACATGTGAGCCTGCATCAATTTGGTATTAGAGGGAGGTTCACATCAATTTACTAATTGGCCCCCTCCCCCTTTTGCTTTTGTGCACCGACACGCACTTGCACGTTCATTGCACAGCATAAAAAAAACAAATTTTGAATTTTTGGTCTGCAAATAGCGGCCTAAAATTTTTAATTTTTCTCCGATTTCAAAAAAATAAAATTCTGGAAATTCTCTATCATTTTATTAGTAAGAAATTAAAAAAATATTTTATTTTTATTAAGTCATTATTTTTATTAAATCTTTATAAGTTTTTAATTTTGTTCTGCAAATAGCGGCCTATCTTTTTATTTTTTCAGCAAAATAATAATAATAAAATAATTAATAATATTCATATTATTTCCAGCAAGAAAATAAAAAAAAACATTTGTTATTTTAAGTAATCAGCGGGAACAATTACATCTGTGAAAATTATATAGGGCCAGGTTCCTTATTCATGCATGTGCACCAGTTCCGGATGAGTTTTCTCTCCGATTCTCACTAATATGGCATATGACATTCACGTTTCCCTTTTATACTATTGGTATGATAAAGTCATGGCTAAACACACCCCATCCTTGCCTTCATACCATAGGAATACTAACCGTCCCCACGCTTATCATCCCACTAGAATGGAGGTACTTACTTATGACGGTTTAGAGTGTCCCCAAATCTTTAGAGACTGGCTTAAGGGATTAGAGCATTATTTTAATTGTCACTTATGGGATGACCACAAAAGGGTTAACTTTGCCCGAGAGCAATTAGTAGGTCAAGCCCAATTGTTTTGGTTAAACAAAGAGAGCCGTGTTGGTAGTTATAAACACACTTGGCAGCCAATGCGAAGTCTACTCTCGGATCAATTTGATCCCGCCTATTTCCGCACTGTTGACCCCAAGCCTGTTAGTGAGTATCGTTGTGGAGCAAGACCCGTAGCTATTCATAGGAGTTACCCTATGCCTCAGGTTAGATCATTTCCTCACAACGATAGGATTACATCTAGTGTGCCTAATTCCACTCCTAGGGAAAATACGCAGTCTAGACCCTATGTTTTGGAATCAAAAAATGTTACTACTAGGGTTATGCCTCCTTTATCCTCGATGTCTAAGCCCCCTGATATAGTGACTGATACCCATGAGGATGCTGATGTAGATGTGGTATCTATTGATCTTGAAGATGTTGATGTTGATATACTAACTCTGGATTCTGAAGATGACCAGCTAGGTGAGAGTATTCCTTCATATATGATAGTGCCCAACGAGGCTAAATACGCTGACGATTTGAGTGACGATGCAGAGATTGGTTACCCTAGAGACCTGGATGAGGATTTATCCTCTGAGGAATCATCTCTGTTTCCCTTTGATGATGTTTCTGAGGCGTCTCCCTTGAATATCATGGAGTCTTCGGTTGACCCAGTGTTGGTCGATGTTTAAGCAGTTTTAGAAGAGTCACCTTGGGATGATCTTAGTGATGCACCTCCAGGAGATAGTTCATTGATATTATCGTCGTTGCTTGAGGTTCAAGCTAATTTAGATTCTCCCCGAGATTCGATTTGCCCAATCCTCTATCCTTATTTAGACAATGTACCTACTTCATGGGAAGATTTGGTTAGCGAAGGTTGTGTTGTTTTGGAAGCTTTTCCCTGTGTTAGAGGGTTACTTTTGGATGACGGTAGCGCCGAGGACCCGAAAGATAGTTCTTTGATGTTACCTCCTTTGCCTGAATCCCAATGTGGATTAGAAATTTTGTCGGATTCGATTTTGCCTATTATTGAGACCGTTACTAATCCTGATTTGGATGAAATATCTAGTGGGTTGGAAGACATTTTGGCTGAGTTGGTAGAGTCATCATGTGATGAATGTTTATCTGAGAGTGAGTTAGGTGATGACAATCCAGCAGAGTTTTCTGTGAGGACGAATCCACTATTTGATCTTCCCGTTGATTTTGATGGCTTACCGGAGGATTTTTCCTGGACGTTAAATCCGTATTTTGACGGTGAGTATGACTTAGCTCCTCCTCCAGAATCATCCATGTCGACTCTCCCTCCGGTTCACTTGACTCGATTAGATGACTTGCTAGGACTCGAGATGGTTCTTTTTCGTCTGAGACATATTGATGTGCCCATTTTGGATACCATTACTGCTTCTGAATTGGATGACGTTAAATATAAAATTAGAACTGCGATTTTGATGCCTATGAAAATCATCTATGATTTTAAGGCTCTCGTACCCCCGGATTTAACCCTGTTACCCTCCGTTTTCGGGTTGAGTCACATAACGCATGGGTTCACACCACATGGTAGCGAGATATTTAGGCGCACTTGTAATAAATTACTCTATATAGTTGCGTCTTATGATGATTTATATGCTTGTTGCTCGCCGAATGAGATGGTGCACGGATTTAAAGCATAAGTGCCTTTTGACTTGATTTCGTTTCCACTGTCTGATAATCCAAGTCAACTCGCACTAGTTTATGCCACTCATGCTCAAAAATAATATAAGCATAGTAGTGAAGCGCTAGCCATGCAAATTATATTTTATCAATTTCATGCTAGTTTATATAGAAGAGCGTCTCACTATATGATTTGTGATTTAGTTTTGGTGCATCTCTTCCCTGAACGGTTGCCTTCGGACACTATAGAAAGTTGGCGAGTTGGACCTTTTTCGGATATTAATGAAATTAGGAGAATACGCATATCATTGGAAGTTATCCACTGATTGGGGTATTACCCCTATTTTTAATGTTTCTAATTTAACGCTATATGTTTCTCCACCGCTTGAATTATCTGCTTGTCCGTTTGGGTCCACTTTGTTTTCTTATGGTTTGAGTAGTGAGTTTGTGCTTGGATCGCTCTCTTCATCAGTCTTCACTGGAGGTACGTTGGTTGTTGATGTAGAATTTTGTTATCCTTTATTGCCTAATGCTTTTCCGAGGTTCTCTAGGACCATATTTTTGCATGACAGGATACTCCAGGTTGAAGTGCTCTCTTCTCCAAGTGGTGATGTTTGCCGCTACGTGTTTCTCTAGGATGATGCTCTCCTACACCGGTACTTTCAGACAAACTCATCGGTGATGAGTACTTTGAGCGGTGGAGGATTGATGGAGACGTTGCTGACACAACCGCTAGTGATCCCCGTCTGAGAGAGTTCGTCGATTGGGACGATCGCTGCCGCAAGCTCGAGGATGGGATCGACGTCCACCGCCATTATATAAAAGTATATAATTATAAATTAAATAATTATAATTATATATTTTTTAGTAATTTTATTATTTTAGAAATTTTATTTTAAGTATTTATTTTATGTTTTAATTTTCATTTCATGTGTAATGATGGGTGCTTATAACCATCATATGTTGTTTTAATTATTTCATTTCATGTGTAATGATGGGTGCCTATAACCATCTTATTTTCAGTTTGAATTTTGAATTTTGAATTTTGATTGGAGGGAGATTGAGTGGTGTAGGCTATATATAGCCATGTTGATGAAGGATTGTTTAGAGAGAATGAAAAATTAAAATCTTAATTCAAAGATTGAATTTTCCCCCTCTTTCCATCTTCCCCCTTAGGCAAATTTCGGCCTTCCTTCTCTTCTTCCTCCTCTCCCTCTTCAAAATTCATTCAAAGCTAGTTCCTCCTCTCCCAAGAATCGACCTCCAATAAAGCAACCATTCAACCCACCTCCTTGAAGAAATCGGCCAAGGAAAAGATCTCCTTTGTGGATTCCAACTCCGGCGTGACGCGATGAAGGTGGACAAGTTTCTCTCCATCCGGCGTGATTCCGGCGTAGCCGTTGAAGAGTGATCCAAGTAGAGAAATTGGAATCATCTATTTCGATTGGGTAACGAAACCTTCTACCTTTTTGTATTTCTTTTCCTAGATTTATTCATGTGGTGGTAGATTCTTAGCGTTGAATTTTGATAGCATTACTTCATCGTGGTTTTTCTTCGATCGGTTTGTGTTTATCTTGATTGATCTAATTTAGAGAAAGGTTTGACGAACCTTCGTTTTCTTTTGTTGGGAGAGATCTACCTTTTCCGAATCATATTTTATTTAGTATATCTCTTTTGGCATGACATCGCTCGTTCGGACCGGGTAGGTCCTTTGAGCTAAAAAGAATATTGGCCTATCGCCTCTATTCGATCCTAATCAGTTTTGCTACCCGTACACTAGCATATAATTGATATAATTAATTAACGTGGTGCCGCGTAGAGCGATTGTGCGGATATAGGATTTGGATTGTGGAGAGGTATACGTGCTAGTCCGTAGATCTATTCGGTGTCAAACGTGTGATCCTGCATCAGAAACCTATGTCACGCTCACCATACTAGTAGCGCCAAAGGAGATGGCAGAATTGAAGGTTCAGTTATAGGAGTTGCTAGAGTAAGTCTATATATGTCCAAGTATTTCACCTTGGAGTGCACCAATTCTCTTTGTGGAGAAGAAGGATGGAAGCTTGCGCTTATGCAGTGATCACCGTGAACTTAACAAGCTAAAGGAAAATAACAAGTATCAGATTCCAAGAATTAATGATTTATTTGATCAACTAGTTGGATCAACTGTCTATTCGAAGCTAGATTTGAAGTACAACTATTATCAGTTGAGGATTAGGGAAATTGATATTCCCAAGATAGTTTTGGTACACGCTATGATCACTATGAGTTCACTGTGAGCCATTTGGGTTAACGAATACGCCATCTGTATTTATGAATTTGATGCACAGGACCTTTGGAGAGTATTTGGACCTATTTGTGATTGTCTTTATTGACGACATACTGGTATACTCTCAGTCAAAAAAGCATCATGTGAATCATTTGAGGTTGGTTCAACATACCCGAAGGAGGAATCGACTCTATGCCAAGATCTCGAAGTGTGAGTTTTGGCTATCATCTGTAGCTTTTCTTGATCATTTGGTTGGTGGAGAGGGTATTGTCATAGATCCAACAAAGATAGTTGCGATACGGGAGTGACATGTGTTGACTACTATCATGGAAGTCTGGAGTTTTATTGGACTTGCTGGCTACTATATGCGCTTTGTAGAGAACTTCTCAAGGATTTCTTTCCCTCACACTATGTTGACAAGAAAGGATCAGAAGTTTGTTTGAACGTTAGAGTGCATACGAGCTTTTGAAGAGTTGAAGAGTCGTCTGAACACGACGCCTATTTGTGTTCGGCATGTCGTGTAGAAGGCTATAAGATCAATATTGATACCTGAGGGAGCGACTTAGGCTGCATTCTTCTGCAGTTCGAGAAGGTTATAGCTTATGACTCTCGCTAACTGAAGGTGCACGAGAGAAATTATTCAGTCCACGACGTAGAGTTGGCGGATGTGATATTTGCTCTGAAGCTGTGATGACATTACTTGTGTGGCATGAAGGTTGACATCTTTACAAACCATAAGAGCCAAAAATACTTATTGAACTAAAAGGATTTGAATATGTGATAAAGGAGGTAGATGGAGTTCCTTCGGGACTATACATTTGAGATTCACTATGTTCTCGGGAAGGAAAATATTGTCGCAGATGCATTGAGTCGTAGGGCTCCGACATATACCAACTGGATATAGATGCATGATGAGCATTTTATTCGAGACTTGGAGGCCTTGGAGATCACTTGTGTTGTTGGGAGCTCTAGTGCAAATGCTTGCATGATCATACATATGCTCAATATCCAAGGCCTTCGAGATCACTTGTGTTGTTTGGAGCAAATGCATGTACGATATGGATTGAAAGATTTTATTCCCAGGACTGTCTCCATGCAATGACACGAACTTACGAGTTGGTCACCACCACAAGACGGAGACCCTGCAGATAGGTACTGTAACGCCCCAAATCTCGATTATGAGTGGGATGTATAGGCTGAGCAACACGGCCTGGGACACGGGCATGTCCAAAGCCGTGTCCTGCTCAACACGGCAGGGGACACGGGCGTGTCCAAAGCCGTGTCCTGCTCTATGTTGGCAGGGCGGTCTCGAGTGTGGCGTTGGGCGGTGTCGAGTATGGCACACGGCATGTGACACAGGCGTGTCTAGGTACGTGTCCTGCTATGCATTTGACGTGTTCCCATAAGGTCGACAAAATGCACTCAACGATCCTAGGAGTTGGGCACACGGCTTGTGACACAGGCGTGTCAAGGGCCGTGTCCTTCTCTGTGTTTGGCCGGACTGTGAGGACTGATGAACACGGGCTGGACACGGGTGTGTATGAAGCCGTGTCTGGTACACGGCCTGTGACACGAGCGTGTCACAGGGTCGTGTCCTAGTCGGGTCATGACGGTTTCTTTACCGCTTAAGGAAAATGACATATGACACGGGCGTGCCACAAGCCATGTTCGGCCCAGGAATGTGATTTTCAGGGCGATTCATGGATGTTCATTCCCTTCAAATCGGATCCAAAGGTCTAGAGATCTCCCTGCTGTTATAAGGTCGAGAGTTGAGGGATAAACTCTCATTTATCAAAGGTCTTTCTCTTTCTAAAGAGTTAGAGAGTAGGGAGAGCTAGGAAGGAGGAGGAGGAATCCGGCCGCTGGTGGAGCTTCAGAGCCCCGAATCACGAGACGAGACCAGATCCGTGGAGGCAAGGCCATTGCGGTGCTTTTCATCTGGCTAGTTTTTCATGGCTCCAAAGAGATCGTCAAAGGTAACGATCTTCCTTCTTGGACATATGAAGTCCTTCTTTGGCATGTGCATGGATTTCCCCCACCAAAAGGTGGATTGTTGAGGGATTTCCCTTGGGTTGATTCTTGAAATCCCCAATAAGTCTTGCATATAGATCCGGAAATGTGTAGTATGGAATAGGCATACTGTGTGAAGCCTATCTGGACAGGTTGGTCTGGATTGGTGATGTTTTATTTTACGCACCAGAGAAGACTCCGCGTTTAAACGAGTAGTTTATGGAGTCGGTGGGTTGTGCCTGTGAAGTGGAGTAACAGGAAGTACTGGAATGGGAATTCCAGAAAATACCCTCGTAATTCATGTGATGTATGCTATGAAAAGACCAGTTTTCTGGCACTGCAAGATGCTACAGAGTTTTGGTTGAGTTTGGGTGCAGAAAGAGAGCTTCTATTGAACCCGCCTAGCGATCGTAAGGAACGCTGGCACTAACTCCCTTTTTTGGATTATGAAGCCAGTCCTTGGTGGACAGTATGGCTATTATAAGTTGCGAGCTATTAAAAGGCTTCGTGCCTAACAGACAAGGGGATGCCGACCCGCGTCAGTCTAGACATTGAACTGGCGATATGAGCAACGGGCAAGGGTTGAAATGTATCCGCATTATGGTTGTTTGACATGAGTGCTTGGAATAATGGCGTTCGTTAGGTTCACATAATGAGAGTCTTAGGCATGCGCGCCATTAAGACTAAAGTCTCCGACGAGAGGTTGCAGAGCATAATGCTCAAGTTTACCGTTGGGTTTCAGACCTTGAACGGTGGTGGGACCCTGGTTTTTCGGTACACCAAGAATGTGCTCTGAGTGCACGGAGCGCGGGCCTCGTGGCTGACGTTTGTGATATATTAATTGTGTGTGAGTGCACATCTTGGGATATATCTACTTATGAAATGTTATGCCTGCAGGGAAGGAATACCACTTCCCCGGGAAAGGGGTAGGGTCATTATAAATTAATCAGCTGAATGCTGAATACTTCGCACTGATAATGCAAAAGAATAACTTAATCATCAATTTTCTGTCTTTTTTATGAATTACGGTATTATATATCAAACTAGTTGTCCTTACATCTCTCAACAGAATGGGATTGCTGAACGTAAGAACCGACATCTCCTTGATGTGGCTCGCACTCTTCTCACTCAAATGAGTGTTCCTTAGTCCTATTTGGATCATTTCGTTCTTCTTTCTTGTTATCTTATCAACTGAGTTCCTTCTTCGGTTCTCAATGATGCTGCTGCTGTTGTTGCTGGCCCTCGAAGGCTGAGCGAAGAACTTTATTATGTTCATGTATGGTCGGCTTGCGCGCCGATGTTTGTAATCAACATTTGTGAAGCTTAACTGTAAGGCTTTAAGACCAAACTTTTGTGTATTTGGTGTACATTCCTTCGGGGTTATATATAAATATGGTTGTTTATATATAGTGGACATTCATGGCTATTGAGTTCAATATTAACTGTAAATCTTCCGCTAGTATGCTCTGAGTTAGGATGCGAATATGTTTTGGTATAAACCTGTAACTTCGCCGCATGTTTGTGTCATATGGTGTGGGGCCCCGGCCGGACCTTCTATTATATGTTATTTAACAGATGGGGTCATTACAATTTGGTATCAGCTTGTCTCGATCTTCCTCTTTTGAATTCGTGATCGAATTCCTTTGTGGGGGTGACGATCACGTGTAAGTGCGACCCACTTTAACATTAATGAACTCAAGAATGTCCACTAAGGAATTCAAATACACCTGTTTGAGAAACCTGCGCGTTCCTATTTTGCTGTTATTGCTTGTGCAAGGTCGCTAAAGTGTGTCTTGTTCACCTATAGGTGACTCGTAGTGGTGTTGGGCAGTCTGAGCCCCAGCATTCTGATGAGAGTGCAGCACCAGCTGAGGTGCCTATACCTCCTCCATCTGCAAAAACAGTACGCTTAGTTATTGAGGCGTTGTTTGCAATGATTCATGTACAACCTACTGGGCAGGAGCAACCGGCATTGGTGCTAGAACGGGTTGGTGTAAGGCCAAAACTTGTTTAGGCTGTTGATCCTCGAGCAGCTGAACGACAGTTGAAGCAGTTTATAAGCTTCAATCCTCCTATGTTTACGGGTGTGGGATCCCCAATGCAGGCGGAGGATTGGTTGTTACGCGTCAAGCGAATATTGACGGTGATAAGGATGGAGGAAGATCAGAAGGTCACCTTGGCCACCTTCTTGTTGGAAGGAGAGGCTCGGCTATGGTGGGACGAGATAGAGTTGCACCACTTAGCAAGCAGGCAATTAACAGAAGTCTCGATTGAGGAGTTTTCGCGACTATTCTTGGCAAAGCACCTGCCAGCAGCATAACGCATTGCCATGGAAAATGAGTTCCAGTGTCTAACGCAAGGAGAAAGTAGTTTCGATACCTACTTACATGAGTTTACACGATTGGGACGCTATGCGGGATTTGTCTTCACTGATGAACAATGTAAAACCAATAGGTTCTACGAAGGGTTGCGGGATGAGTTGATATTCCTGCTCTCAAGTTCGGTGAACCAGGGGTTTCAGGCATTGGTGGATACGGCTTGTGCGTTGGAGAAGGACATGAAGCGGGTGCAAGAAAAAAGGGATTTGGCTATGACAAAGTCCGAGTTCAAAGCGCCCCATTCTAGAAAATCGAACTACCAAAGGAAATGAGGCAAGAGATCCAAGTCTTCTAGACAGGCTCCTTCTACAGTTTCGTCAGGGGCAACTTCGAGGCAAGAGTCTCATACCTGCTATACATGTGGTAGATTGGGGCATATAGCCCGTGACTGTCGGGTTGGTCCGCCAAAGGTAGAAAAGAAGACAGGAGCGTCATATGCTGATAAGGGAAAGTTAGTGGTGGAGTCCTCTGCATCCCAGGCGCAGCCCCGAGTATATAATCTTGGCCAGCAGGAGGCCATAAAGCAAAGTGACGTCGTCACAGGTATGACCTAAGATATTGATTGCTTAATTTTTATATTTCATACCTTGTGTGTAGCTTGTGTATGATGTGTTTGCCTTAGGCTTTGTCCTGATTCGAAACAATCCGGCGAGATCACTATTTGATATGGGTGCTTCACATTCATTTCTATCTAAGGACTTTATAGCACGAATCAGAGTACCTAGTCATGTGACGACAGATAGTATAAAGGTGTTGTTACCAAACGAATGTGTGATGCGTGCAGATAAGACTTGCTACGTGGAAGTACAAATAGGAAGTTGGGATTTCTTCTTGAACGCATCTGTGCTACCGATATTGGAATTTGATGTGATCTTTGGTATGGACTGTCTCTCGGAGCAGCGTGCCTTTATTGATTGCAATTCAAAGGAAATCACACTGGGCCAGAATACCGATCTTGAGACTAAGTTCGCTGGTATGCGAGGAGTGAGCGGGATCTTGATGTCTGCTCTCCAAGTCGTCAATACTATTTGGAAGGGCGCGGAGTTATTCTTCACGCTTATTCAGCTTGTTGAGCCAAAGGCCAGTGTGAGTGAAGTTCCGATTGTATCGGAGTTTGCTGATGTGTTTCCTAAAGATCTTCCTGGGTTACAACCCCAGCAGGAGATCGACTTCACTATTGAGCTAGTGCTAGGTGCGAAACCTGTGGCCCGCTCGTCATATCGGATAGCGCCAAAGAAAATGGCAGAACTGAAAGTTCAACTGCAAGAGTTGCTGGAACAGGGATACATAAGCCCAAGTATGTAACATTGGAGCGCACCTGTTCTTTTTGTGAAAAAGAAGTACGGTAGTCTGCAGTTTTGTATCGATTATCGCGAATTTAATAAGCTAACAGAGAAAAACAAGTTTCTGATTCCACGGATAGATGACTTGTTCGATCAGCTAGGGGGATCAACCATCTATTATAAACTGGACATAAAATCTGGTTATTACTAGTTGAGGATTCGGGAAGGTGACATTCCCAAGACAGCGTTTGGAACACGCTACGGTCATTATAAGTTCACTGTAATGTCGTTTGGGCTATGTAATGCGCCATCGGTGTTCATGGACCTAATGCACCGAACATTCCGAGAGTACTTGAACTTGTTTGTGATCGTCTTCATTGATGATATCTTGGTATACTCTCAATCTGAAGCTGACCATGCGAACCATTTACGGTTGGTGTTGCATACCCTGCGGAGAAATAAGCTATATGCCAAGTTCTCAAAGTGTAAGTTTTGGCTGTCGTCAGTGGCTTTTCTTGGCCATGTGATAAGTGGAGAGAGCATTGCGGTGGATCCATCAAAGATAAGAGCCATACAGGAGTGGCCAGTGTTGTCTTTGGTAGCCGAAGTCAGAAGTTATCTTGGACTGGCAGGCTACTACAGATGTTTTGTAGAAAACTTCTCACGGATCGCTTTGCCTCTTACCACATTAACGAGAAAGGATCAGAAGTTCGTTTGGACGCCAGAGTGCGCGCGAGCTTTTGAAGAGCTAAAGATTCGTTAGACCACGACGCCTGTTTTGACATCGCCATATGGTACAAACGGCTACGAGATTTATAGTGATGCTTTAGGAAGCGGCTTAAGCTGCGTTCTTCTTCAGTTTGGAAAGGTGATCGCTTATGGATCATGCTAGTTGAAAGTGCATGAACGAAACAATCCCGTCCACGACTTGGAGTTGGCAGCGGTGATTTTTGCACTTAAATAGTGGTGTCACTATCTTTATGGCGTAAAAGTGGATATATTTACGGACCATAAGAGCCTAAAGCACCTATTGGATCAGAAGGATCTCAATATGCGACAACGAAGGTGGATGAAGTTCCTCAAGGACTACACCTTTGATATTCACTACACTCCCGGGAAGGGAAACATGGTCGCAGATGCCTTGAGTCGTAGGACTCCGTCAAGGGCAAATTGGTTGTAGATTCATGATGAGCGTCTGATCCAGGAGTTGTAAGCATTAGAGATCTCTTGTGTTGACAAGAATTCTACAGTAAATGCATGCTTGAACTGGACGGAGGTACAATATGACCTTGCGGACAAAATTCGGCGAGCAACAGAACTTGATGAAAGTCTGCAACGCTATGCAGTAGATGGGTCAAATGACCAATTCTCCTGGGATGATGGCCCTTTGCGAAAAGAGGGTCGTTTGTGCGTCCCAAGTATGGGTAAGCTAAGAGAAGAATTGATGTATGAGGCTTACTTTACAAAATACTCAATTCACCCAGGGAACACAAAGATGTACAAAGACATGAAAAAGTTATTCAGGTGGCCAGGCTTAAAGAAAGACATAGCACATTATGTGGCTAAATGTTGTGCGAACAGAAAACTAGAGACCGAAAATTGGAGTAAAAAAACTTTTATTATCAAAAAAGATATCTATTACAAAGGTATGACCTCCCTTTTATAGAATGGAGGAGAGAAGAGAGATTATAAATAATCAATGTGGGACTAATAATTACAAGAACATGACACTATACAAGCCGCATAAGCCGCACAGGCCGCGCGGTTAGACTAACCGCACGGCCACAACAATGAGGAAGACAGGCGGCCAATATCCCCAAGTCGGCATAGCCAAGTCGCCAGACCTCCATACATCAGCCAGCAACATCTCGACACCAAGCTGCTGGGAGGAGTCTCCAGACCGCCAGACAAACCGCCAGACCGCCCGATCTCTAACCCGACTACCAAACTGCTGGGACAAGCCGCCAGATCTCCCGGTCTCAACTCGACAGACCGCTCAATTTCACACTCCTCCTTAAGCTGGAGCATAGATATCAATCATTCTCAGCTTGTCACAAATGTTTAACAAAGAAGCAGACACCGGCTTGGTGAATACATCAGCCAACTCATTGTCAGAAGTGACGAATGGAGTACAAATCCGTTTCTTCAAAATCTCTTCTTGAATAAAGTGACAGTCGACCTCTATGTGTTTTGTTCTCTCATGAAAAACCTGAATTTTGGAATTATATAATAGCCTTATTGTCGCAGAACATAGGAATAGGATAATTGTAGATCTCTCCTAGGTCAAGCATGAGAGCTCATAACAACTTTAACTCACACATGGTCGATATCATATTACGATATTCCACCTCTGCACTATACCTGGAGACCACAGACTGTTTCTTGCTCTTCCAGCTCACAAGATTTCCTCCAACAAATGTGCAAAAACCAGACGTTGACTTGCCGTCTCTTATATCATCAGCATAGCTTGAATCTGAGTACGCTTCAACCCTCAAGTGACCATTCTTCTGAAAAAGGAGTCCTTTCCCTAGAGCTGCTTTAACATATTCCAATATCCTCAGGGCAGACTGTAGATGACACTCCCTAGGAGCTTGCATGAATTGGCTAACCATGTCTACAACATAGGAGACGTCGGGTCTGGTCACTGTGAGATAAATGAGTTTGCCCACCAGACGCTAGTACCTTGAAGAATCAGATAGAGGAGGCGAGTCATCTGTCCAAGTTTTGTCTTCCCCAATAGCCATGGGACATCTAACAGGTTTAGCACCAGTCAACCCTGCCTCTTTTAGCAAATCAAGAGCATACTTCCGTTGGGAGAGAACTAAATAATTGGGTTTCCGAGAAATATCAATCCCTAGAAAGTATTTGGGAGAGCCCATATCCTTAGTGACCAGGTGTTGCCGGAGGTGTTTCTTTGTCAAATCTACCCCAGCCTGCTCGTTGCCATTGGAGAAGATCTGTGGAGATGTAAGAGAAGGTGGATAGAGCGGAAACGTTGTCAAGGAAGTATAGGCCGCCACTCTAAGTTCTAGTAGCAATCGTCCGTTGGGAGTACGGATCCTGAAAAGAACAAGAAGTAGAAGTAAATGTGACAAAACATTGTAATTGCTTGCATAGAGAGGTAACAGATAATAAGTTGCACGGGAACTTGGGCACGTAGAGAGTATCCGCCAAGCGAAGAAACGGAGTGACATGAACCGACTCCTCTTCCTCTCCTGATATTCCTACTTCTCCTACCCCCCCCCCCCCCCCCCCCCGTTCCCTCTACACCTACCGAGATTATGCCACCTCCTCCCTATCCACCATCTCCTCCACGGATGCCCCAGAAACTGAGGAACATGCCGACCTAGATATTCCCATTGCTCTTCGCAAAGGGGTGCAGACGTGTACTCAACACCCGCTAGCTGCTGTTGTTTCATATGATCGTCTAACTCCTTCTTGCAGGAACTTTGCCTTGGCTATCTCTGCCACTGCCACTCCCCGCACTTACCAGGAGGATCTTACTATTCCTCATTGGAAGACCGCCATGAATGAGGAAATTACTACCCTCACAGAAAGGGGTACATGGACCCTTGTTCCTCTCCCTTTGGGCATTGATGTGGTTGTCTGTCGATGGGTATTCGTTGTGAAGTTTTGCCCGGACGGCAGCGTGGATCGATACAAGGCCCGCTTAGTTGCCAAAGGCTTCACTCAGACTTATGGGATTGATTACTTTGACACTTTCTCTCTCGTTGCTCGTCTCAGCACCATTCGGGTTCTTCTCTCTGTGGCTGTCAACAGGGATTGTCCCATTTCTCAGCTGGATATCAAGAATGCCTTTCTCTATGGTGACCTTCAGGAAGCTGTATGCATGGAGCAACCTCCTGAGTATGTTGCTCAGGGGGAGACACGAGTATGTCATCTAAAGAAGGCCATTTATGGCCAAAAGCAAAGCCCTCGGGCTTGGTTTGACAAGTTCAGTAGCATTGTTGTGGCCATTGGTTTTGCACGAAGTTCAGCCGATCACTCCTTATTCATTTGCAAAACCTCCCTCTGATACCATATGCGAACAGAAAACCAGAGACCGAAAATTGGAGTAACAAAACTTTTATTATACAAAAAGATATCTATTACAAAGGTATGACCTCCCTTTTATAGAATGAAGGAGAGAAGAGAGATTATAAATAAGAAATGTGGGACTAATAATTACAAGAACATGAAACTATACAAGCCGCATAAGCCGCACAAGCCGCGCGGTTAGACTAACCGCACAACCACAATAATAAGGAAGACATGCAACCAATATTCCCAAGTCGGCATAGCCAAGTTGCCAGACCACTCAGACCGCCAGACATCAGCCAGCAACAACTCAGCACCAAGCTGCTGGTAGAAGTCTCCAGACCGCTAGACAAACCGCCAGACCGCCCGGTCTCCAACCCGGCTACCAAACTGCTGGGACAAGCTGCCAGACCGCCAGACCGCCCGGTCTCAACTCGACAGACCGCTCGGTCTCAATAAATGTCAAACATGTGCCTTGGTGAAAGCAGAATGCCAGAAGTCAGGAGGTTTCTTGAAATCGCTACCTATTGCGGAATGGAAGTTTGATGATATTTCGATGGATTTCGTGCACAGTTTTCCGAGATCTCAACGCGGTAACGATTCGGTTTGGGTAATCATAGACCGCTTGACTTAAGTGGCTCACTTCATTCCGAACAAGAGGGACTATTCGGTGGAAGTCTTGGCGAAGCTTTATGTTGAGCAAATAGTACGACTGTATGGTGTTCCCCGTAGCATCATAAGTGATCATGACGGGCGCTTCACTTTGAATGAATGGAGGCTAATCCATCAGTTGTTGGGGACAAAGTTAACGTTCAATACGACCTTTCATCCCCAAATAAATGGCCAGACTGAGAGGACCAACAAAACGATGGAAGACATGCTCCGAATGTGCGCCTTGAATTTTTGAAAGAGGTGGGAAGATCATCTCTATATGATAGAGTTTTCTTACAATAATAGCTACCAAGCTAGCATAAGTATGGCACCATTTGAAGCTTTGTATGGTCAGAAATGATGTACACCATTATCTTGGGCGAAAGCAGGCGAATCTAAATTATATAAGCGTAAGGAATTCGAAGAAGCTAATTCGATGATACGCTCTATTCGGGAGAGGCTACTGATAGCCCAAGATAGACAAGCAAAGTATTACAATGCCAAGCACCGAAATGTTGAGTTTGCGATTGGCAATTGGGTATATTTGGAAATCAAGCCCTTCAAAGGCATGTCCAGGATTCGGCGCTTGAAAAAGTTAAGTCTGAGATATCTTGGTCTGTTTGAAGTGGTGGAGCGAATTGGAGAAGCTGCCTATCGGCTAGCTCTTTCGGCAGAATTGAGTGGATTGCATGATGTGCTCCACATATCAGTGCTTTGAAAAGCCATAAAATATCCAGCTCAAGTGATTGCGAATGATCGCGTGCTAGTCGAATTTGGGCTAATGACGAAGGTTAGGCCCATTCGGATCGAGGATAAAGCCTATAAGTAGTTGCGGACAAGACAATCGGGATGGTCAAGGTCCGATGGGACAACTGCAGTCGTGAGGAGCTAACATGGGAGCGGGAGCAGACCATGCGTGCTGAATTTCCCGAACTGTTTGTCTAAACTTGTATAATAGTTTGTGTTTTATGTTGTACAGAATATAAAATGTTGTAACAAAATTTTGGTAAAGAGTTTCCTGAGTACTGTATACAAATTTCGGGACGAAATTTCTTGTAAGGAGGGGAGGATTGTAATGCCCCAAATCTCGATTATGAGTGGGCTGTGTAGGCTGAGTAACACAGCCTGGGACACGAGCGTGTTCAAAGCAGTGTCCTGCTCAACACGGCAGGGGACACGGGCGTGTCCAAAGCCATGTCCTGCTCTGTGTTTGAAGGGCAGTATCGAGTGTGGCACAGGGCATTCTCGAGTGTGGCATACGGCCTGTGACACGGGTGTGTCTAGGGCCGTATCATGCTATGCGTTGGACGTGTTCCTATAAGGTCTATGAAATGCACTCGACAATCCTCGGAGTTGGGCACACGGCCTGTGACACGGGCATGCCAAGGGCCGTATCCTTCTCTGTGTTTGGCCAGTCTATGAGGACTGATGAACACGGGTTAGACACGGGTGTGTCCGAAGCCGTGCTTGGCACACGTCCTGTGACACGAGCGTGTCAAAGGGCCGTATCCTGGTCGGGTCATGACGATTTCTTTGCCGCTTAAGGCACACGGCCTGTGACACGGGCGTGTCACAAGCTGTGTTCGTCCTAGGAAAGTGATTTTCAGGGCGATTCATGGTCGTTCATTCCCTTCAAATCGGATCCAAAGGTCCAAAGATCTCACTGCTGTTATAAGGCAAGAGTTGAGGGATAAACTCTCATTTATCAAAGGCCTTTCTCTTTCTAAAGAGTTAGAGAGTAGGGAGAGCAAGGAAGGAGGATGAGGAGGAATCCGGCCGCCGGTGGAGCTTCAGAGCCCCGAATCGCGAGCTGAGTCCAGATCCGTGGAGGCAAGGCCGTTGCGGTGCTTTTCATCCGACTAGTTTTCCATGGCTCCAAAGAGATCGTCAAGGTTAACGATCTTCCTTCTTGGACATGTGAAGTCCTTCTTTGGCATATGCATGGATTTCCCCCACCAAAAGGTGGATTGTTGAGGGATTTCCCTTGGGTTGATTCTTGAAATCCCCAATAAGTCTTGCATAAAGATCCGGAAATGTGTAGTACGGAATAAGCATACTGAGTGAAGCCCATCTGGACAGGTTGGTTTAGATTGGTGATTTTTTATTTTGCGCACCGGAGACGACTCCGCGTTTAAACGAGTAGTTTGTGGAGTCGGTGGGTTGTGCCTATGAAGTGGAGTAACAGGAAGTACTGGAATGGGAATTCCAGGAAAATACCTTCGTAATTTATGTGTTGTATGCTATAGAAAGACAAGTTTTCTGGCACTGCAGGATGCTGCAGGGTTTGGGTTGAGTTTGGGTGTAAAAAGAGAGCTTCTGTTGAACCCGCCTAGTGATCGCGAGGAACACTGGCACTAACTCCCTTTTTGGTTTGTGAAGCTAGTCCTTGGTGGATAGTATGGATATTGTGAGCTGTAAGCTCTTAAAAGTCTCCGTGCCGAACTAACAAGGGGATGGCGACCCGCGTCAGTCTAGACATTGAACTGGCTATTTGAGCAATGGGAAAGGGCTGAACTGTATCCGCGCTATGGTTGTCTGACATTAGTGCCTGGAATAGTGGAGTTCGTTAGGTTCACATAATGAGAGTCTTATGCCTGCGCGCTATTAAGACTAAAGTCTCCGACGAGAGGTTGCGGAGCATAATGCTCATGTTTACCGTTGGGTTTTGGACCTTGAACGGTGGTGGGACCCTGGTTTTCCGGTACACCAAGAATGTGCTCTGAGTGCACGGAATGTCGGGCCTCGTGGCCTACGTTTGTGATATATTAATTGTGCGTGAGTGCACATATTGTGATATATCTACTTGTGAAATGCTATGCCTGTAGGGAAGGAATACCACTACCCCGGGAAAGGGGTAGGGTCATTATAAATTTGTCAGCTGAATGCTAACCGTTGCCTTGTTTGCCACCATTATGGTGGGTTGTCCTTGTGCAGGTGCTGGAGAGCCGAGCGGGAAATAGAGGGATGAAGCCCCTGCTGCTGGCCCTCGAAGGCTGAGCGAAGAACTTTATTATGTTCATGTGTGGCCGGCATGCCCGCCGATGTTGGTAATCCACATTTGTGAAGCTTAACTGTAAGGCCTTAAGGCCAAACTTTTGTGTATTTGGTGTACATTCCTTCGAGGTTATATATAAATGTGGTTGTTTATATATAGTGGACATTCGTGGCTATTGATTTCAATATTAACTGTAAATCTTCCGCTAGTATGCTCTGAGTTAGGATGAGAATATGTTTTGGTATTAACCTGTAACCTCGCCGCCTGTTTGTGGCATATGGTGTGGGGCCCCGACTGGACCTTCTATTATATGTTATTTAACGGATGGGGTCATTACAGGTACAATCATACACATAGACAACGAGAGTAGAAGCAATATAATGAAGTCCACAATCACAATAATATATAAAACGAAATGGTCCACAATGAGATACAAAATGAGTAAGAGTAATAAGGGCTTATGCCTAGTGTATATCCAAATCATTAAACTCTCTCACTCAACTAATGTGGAAGCTAAATAAAAAACACTTATCAACCTGTCGCCGGGTATTAGTAGTGTGCGATAACTACTCCTAATGTCCCGCGTCCTCGTACTGCTGGTCCTCTAGGACGTGTTACTGTTGTGTCATCATGCGCTTCTAAAATGATATAGTACACCGACCGTTAGCCAAAAGACTAAACCATTATCGTCATTGCCTCACCCCCGCGACTCCTAGGAACCACGCGGGAGGAAGGAAGAGGAGGACAATAAAGAAGAATGGAAAAACTAGGTGACATGACACTATCTAACAGTTTTTTTAATAAGCAGTAAACAGTAGAAGTAATAACAATGGAAGCAGTATGTAAGTAAACAATTATTTTTAAGTAAAGTAAGTAAAAACAACTACATTACCATTACAGAAGTGCATCTTAACTTATATTAATGCATATACAAACTTATTAGTTAAGATTTTCATTAAATTTAACTCATCATATAAAAGAGCTCATACTAATCTATATGATTAGGGTCTGCAAAGAATGAATGCCTAGATATGCAATGTAATGTTTATGATTCATGCAAGTGCAACTCACCCACACATGTCGACTCTGTGCGCATAGACCTTTTATTCTCATACTTTGGAGGTAGCTAACCTCTCGAACACCCCTGTCGTGGTCAAATAATGGTTGGGGATCGGGCACCTCCCAACTCCTAGGTGGGCATACACACTACCAGGCCTAAGCCCTATGTATGCCTCTGTATACATCTCTAGTGTACTATAAAATCTCTGCGTACCCTTTGCTGAATTAACCAGTCTTAACAACCAAGTGATAAGCCTTTAGGAAAGTGCCACACTCTAGACTAAGCTAGCCCTCTAGACCTTATTAACTTGCCAAGTCCACATACTACCGTTAGTGTGACGACTAGGCTAGTACCGAGAACCTACCACATCAAATACACAGGCAAGGTATCACTCACATCCTTCCAAGCCTCCAGTTCACAGGACTAACAAGTCCTTGTATCACAACCATCCCGAGCCTCCAACTCGCAGGACTAACGAGTCCTGGCTCACTCCATCCCATAATAAGGGATGAGGTTCATTGTATCTTTACACTTTCACTTAAACTACTCTTGTCTATTGTTAAATATACCTATGACTTAAGCTGAATCTTGGACTTCCCGAGATCTACCCGGTGAAGGGCTCGTAGCGGTACTAGGAAATATTGTGGGCTAAATCCCAAATCTCACTTTCCAAGATATTTATTGTTATTGGTGTTTACCCTTTTATGCTACCCTTCTCTCAGTTACTCTTGATCTATCCTAGGGTAGTTTATACCTCTTATAGGAAAACGACGATCTTTTGTCGATCTCCAAGCTTAACTACTCCCCATAGGGTCCATGTATACTAGTTCCATCACCGCTTGGTAAATACCTTAGGACTCCAACTAATATCATATTATGATCCTAACTCTATCCCAAACTGTCTAGATCAAATTTAGTATCGCTTCTAACCATCTTCCCTTTGATGTTACTATATGTCGATCAAATGAGCGATTTGAGCCTAAGGGTTGTAATCACCAATCATTTTGATCCAAATATCATACAATTAATTGCAGGGGTCTAGATATTTAATTATGATGAAATTCCATAGTTTCCCAAATTTTCCAAATTAATTTGACCATAATTGAATATTCTTAAAATATAAGTCACTAGTGGATTTGTACAAAAAATATCACTTTCATGGGTCCAAATAGTACCAACTAATTTTCATGAGAGCAAAATGATAAATAATTGATCTAAACCAGATTTTATAATATTCCAGTAATATTAGATATTTAATTTCTAATTATCAAAATCTGATCCACTAGTTCATTTTACACATGAGGTATTATAAATGCTCATATAATAATTTTAAAAAAATTACTAGAGATTAAAATGGTTAAATAATTAACTATTCCATAATTTCAAAAAATTTCTAACTCTATTTGACCACAATTACTTCAATAATAAAATAGGGGACAAAATTGTAATTATAACTGCAACCCTAAGATTCTGACTTCCAAAATTTCCAAATAATTTACCAAGAATGTATAATACTAAAATAATACTACTAACATATTTTCATGATTTTTGCAACTATTCATTTCACATTAATTCTATCTATACATAAGCATAATAATATGAAAAATAATTCAATTTCCAAGCAAATTCAACTCCAAATATTTTAAAACTCTCTGAGGAGGTGTATTTTCACTAAATAAGTGCATGCACAAAATTTCACTGAATTTGACCAAGCCAATCTTGCTAAATTCATAAGATATACCTTTTTGGCTAAATGCGCACTGCACACCTTAAGTCATAGTCTCATGCATTTAAATGCACCCACCTTTAGAGCTCCAAATGACCTAAAATTTTTGCCAGGGTCTTATAAAGTCTTAATAAACCTCCCACCCAAAATTTTTGTTTATATGAGTTGTTTAATCACTTTTATTCTAATAATTCAATAAATCATATATTGGACAAAACTATAGAAAAATATGCCCCAAAAATTCTGATTTTGGTCACATGATGTATCTAGGGTACATACAGGTATGGTCAAAATTTCAACTTCATGCATGCAGCTATGTGAAAGTATTCATAATCAAAGTTATATCCTTCCCAAGGTCCAGTTCCAGTAAAACTGCCAAACAGAGAGCTCTAGGACTCCAAATGAGTTGATTTAAATTCCTATTAAAGTAGAACTCAAGGTATGCAAAAGTTTTCTCAGGTCACTTTTCCAAATTTAGCCTCTAAAGGCACTTAATTTCTTTTTGAAAAACTATGTAAAAGTGTGACAAAATAAAACAAACTCTAATGTATAAATATTTTGATCCATGATGAATCTTGAAGCAAATCTAGCGGCTTTGGAGTTCTCTTCAACCTCCAGCCAAGGGCTCAGATTTCCCTGACATGGAGCAAACTCCAAGGCCATTTCCCGGCCATCTAGCCACCTCCCCGACTGGCCACTACCACCACCACCTCTATTGAGGTGGTGGCTATCGATTGAAGGTGGTTTGGCCGCCGGAAGTGGAGGTTTTCGGCGAACCCGACACCGATGATTTTTTCGAAATTCTACATTATTTTCTCAATGTACCAGGCTGAATTGAGCCCAATATCTCTCATAATGGATCTAGGATGCTAACACAAGGGGAGAGGAGGAGAAATAGACCTTCATCGGGGCTTGACGGCGGCTATTTCTCCGGTTGACCATGGTGGCGGCGATTTCCGGCAAGTTAGCCTTATTTCTCTATTCTCCACCAAATCCCTTGATCCAAAGCACTGAATCGACTCCCTTGGGCCTTCTAAAGATTGTTGGGTACACTGGAAATTGTGTACCAGATTTGGAGAAGCCTCTATGTACTCAATGATATATATCAATTTGTATTTGATGGGATGCTGAGTTTCAGTGTGCAGGTTTAAGAAATGCAGGAAAATTTCTAAGTACAAGTGTCGACACTTGTAAGGAATTGTGTTGACACCTGAAGTAGGAGCTGCGTCGACACCCAAGAATTGTGTCGACACCTGAAGCAGGAGCTGTGTCGACACCTAGGAGTTATGTCGACACCAGAAGCAAGGCATGTGTCGACACCCAGGAATTGTGTCGACACCTGAAGCAGGAGCTGTGTCGACACCCAGGATTTATGTCGACACCAGAAGCAAGGCATGTGTCGACACCCAGGAATTGTGTCGACACCTAAAGAAGGAGCTGTGTAGACACGTGGGACTTGTGTCGACACACACTCAATGCCATCTATCAACAATAGTTATATTGAGTCTGAAAGGCTTGTGTCGACACACACTCAACGCCATCTATCAACAACATCTATACTGAGTATGAAAGGCTTGTGTCGACATACAGGACTTGTGTCGACACACACTCAACGCCATCAGCCAGCATCAGCTATGTGGAGACTAGGAGCAGTTGTGTCGACACACAGGACTTGTGTCGACACATACAATAGAAGCTGTGTCGAGAAGATAAAGAATAACTGTGTCGACACATTGGAAGCTGTGTCGACATCATCAAGAATTGTGTCGACACTTGGTCTATTTGTGTCGAAACATTTGAAGTATTTTGCTGACATTGTCCTGTTGAGAAAGAATTCCAATGAAGGGTCAGTTGTCACGACTGAAGACTTGATAGCTGTCATAAGTAACAAGACTGACACATCTGTCAGTGCTGTCAGAAGGCCGTTATAAACCGGATCAACCGGTAATCATGGATGAACTCTATATAAAGGGCTGATCCATAACAACCATAATCAAAAGCAACAGAAAAAATTATATAGAACTAACAACAAGTATTGGGGAGCAAGAGGCTGACCCAGAAGAAGGCAGATCCTGAACAAGTCTGCAAGAAAGATTCAGATCTGATTCTGAATTTAATAAGAAAGCTGATTAAAGATCAACTTCAACACCAAGTAAAGATCAACCTTATTTTGTTCAAATTCAAGAAGCTTTGAATAAGCTAAGTCAGGTTGGATCTGAAATATTCAGTCATTCAAGAACTGATCAAGAAGCTCTCATCCATTTAGATTTTAATCTGGATGAAATTTCTATTTCTTTAAATAAACTTTTTCTTGTAAGATCTTATATAGATCTGAGGTGTAAGCCTGTATTTATAAAAGCTAAGGTAGGGCTGAGTGCCTGAGGTGTAGGACTTGTTAAAGTCTGAGTTGTAGGCCTGAAGATAAAGACTGAGGTAGGGTTGTTGCCTGAGGTAGGGTTCTTGGGAAGAATCTGAGGTAGGACTTGAAGAAGTCTGAGATATAGGAACCTATCAGGTTCTGAGTTGTAAGATCTGTGGATCTGAGATAGTGGAAGGAAGTTTGGCTGAATCCAGTTCTCTACTGGATAGGCGAAGGGGGAAAGTGGATGTACCTATAAATTGGAGAACCACTATAAATCTTATTGTGCTGTGTTGTGTTTATTTTTTCTAAGAACTGTGATTTTATATGTTGTGTTAGAACTTGTTAATTTCCTAAATAGTTAAAAAGATTAGAACCTATTCACCCCCCCCCCTCTAGGTGTTTAGGCTCTTGAAATCAAATCTTTCAAGTGGTATCAGAGGGAGGTTGCTCAAAAACAGACCTAACAGTCTGAGTAAATCTCCAAGGCAATTCACAATTAGCCATAGTGGGTTCAAATGAGAATCAGAGGGAATTTGGATCCATGAAACTGCCCATCTGCATGAAAGAAAACTTTGGGATATGGAAAGAAAGGGTCAGATTGTTCATGGAAGCATCTGATTCTAGAATCTATATCACAGTACAAGAAGGTCCTTTCATTCCAATGAATATATCAGCTCTTGATGCTAATCTCAAAACCCCTAAGAGCTATTCTGAAATGACTAAGGATGAGATCATTCTAGCAACTTTAGACAAGAGAGCACAAAACAAAATTGTGAGTGCTATAGATGATGCCATATTTCAGAATTTGGTACATTGCAAAACCTCCAAGGAGATGTGGGACACCTTGATTGTCTATATGGAGGGAACTGAAGAAGTTAGAGAGGATAGGAAATCTATGTTGAATCAAGAATATGAAAGCTTCAGACAAGCTAAGTCAGACAGCATAGCAGAATGTTACAAGAAGTTCTTTAGAATTGTAAATGAGCTAATGACTTATGGAAGAGTCTTTAGCACATATGAATTGAATGATAAGTTTTTCAGGTCACTGACCAAGGACTGAGATACAAAAATATTTGCCATCAGAGAGGTGGTCAGGCTTGCTGATACACCTCCACCAACCTTGTTTGGAAAACTGCTATCTTATGAGATGCAGCTCACTGTCAGAAAGGAGGAGGAGAAAAGTAGTAGGTCTGAGTATAAAGACAAGTCAGTAGCCTTCAAAGCTGAAGTCATAAGGAAGGGTAGGAGAAAGTCTCCTTCTCCACCTAGAAGAAGTGCTGAGGCTAAAACAAAAAATCCTAACATCAGTACATCAGACAACCACCATTCTAATGAAGACTTTGCTGCTTTTATAAGGCAGTTTCAGAGGTTCATGAAAAAGAAGAAATGGAAAACCAAGCCATCTTCATCCTCCTTCAAGGATGATTATTACAAAAAGAAGAAGACTTTTAAGGAGGACATGTATGTCTCTAATCCTAGTAAACAAACTACCTCTAAAATTGTTTGTTATTGCTGCAACAGGCCTGGACATGTCATAGCTGACTGTCCTGATAAGAGAAAGGAGACTAAGGATACGAAGAAGCCTCAAAATAAGGGCAAGAAGGAGAAATCCTTGGTTGCCCAAAAGCAGAAGAGTTGGACTGACTCTTCATTCTCAGAATCTGGAGAAGAAGATGATGCAGAAGCTTATATTGGGCTGTTTACTATATAAGAGGATTCTATGGAATCAGAATTCTTGCAAATGCTGGATTCCATAAATGGAGGTGAAGACTATTATTGTAAAGGGCTGATGGCTCTTTTAGAAGAAGATCAGTGCCTGAATCAGCCTGGTTCAAGTAAGGTATACAGTCCATCCTTAGCTTCTGATTATTTTACTGGATCAGAATCAGTAGCATCAACTTCAAGAGAAGTGGATGGTTCTGAATCTGAGGGGGATGTACATCAATTAATTGATGAGTATGGTGGTTTGTTGCAAGCACTTAAGAAGAGCAAATTTCTTGTCAAGAAGTAGGCCAAGGAAATTGAATCTCTCAAACAGGCTGCAACAGATTCAGCCAATCTGATAGATTTGAAATTGAAGGAGATTGCCAAACTAAAAAACATAATTGTTATTCAGATGGGCACAATCTCCTTCAAAGAAAATCACATCAAAAATCTGGAAGCAAGACTCCAAAAAGAAAGGGATCTATTGGCTAAATTTTCAAAGCCAAAGTCTGTCTTACTTTTAATAGATAACTTCATATCTCAGAAAGGAAAGATAGGACTAGGCCTCAAGGAAAGAATAAGGGCAGCCAATTCTCAAGGAAAAGGCAAAGGCCCAATTCAGCCTTTAGCTATGAAATCCCCTATTTCTTTTAGAAAAGTGATGCAACCTACTAACAGGTATGATCATGACCTCACTCATGGTCACTGTGAGTATGGTGATCTCAATGGAAAGGGTGCACATACAAATAGGGCACCCTATAAGCAAACCCATCATGTTCTTAAGGAATCCTTGGGGTATGCTGCTCCAGCACCTACACTTAAAAGGAATGCTGACAACAATGTTGAGAATCCTGTACTTAAGAAAAGGTATAATAGATTTGAGTGCTGGTGTTGTGGTAAGGTGGGCCACTTTGCCATTGATTGTTGGTTCAATTCTAGTATTCAGAATAAGGCCAGTTTACCTGTCAGAAAGGCTGCAGGTAAGCATGTCCGATTTCAAGCTAACTTGAACCTAGGACCCAATAACAATTTGGGTTCTATGGATGGGTAAATCTTTATTTGATGCAGGTGAGTCCAAGTGGTCTTACCCCTATATGATACTTGGATAGTGGATGTTCCAGGCACATGACTGGAACAAGAAGGATGTTGAAGGACTATTTTCCCATAAAGAATGGACCCAAAGTAATCTTTGATGGATCAGAAAAAGGTGTCATCAAAGGGTTTGGTAACATTTCTAGTAACTCTATCTGTATCACTCAAGTGGCTTATATGAAAGGTCTGAAACATAACCTAATTAGCATAAGTCAACTAAGTGATCTTTGGTATGACATCTCTTTCTTCAAGGGTGAGTGCCAAATAAAGAGGTCAAGTGATCAAGAGATCATTCTGACTAGCACTAGGAAAGGGAATGTATATTATATTAACCTTAATTATGAGTATAACAACTCACCTATCTGTCTAGTTGCAGATGAGAAAGCATCACAATGTGTCCAATGACACAAGAGGCTAGCTCATCTGAATTATAGGTCAATAGGACAATTATTTAGTGCGGGGCTAGTGAGGAATGGTCCTCAGGTCAAGTGCATTAAAGAGGGTGTTTGTTCAGCTTGCCAAAAGGGCAAACAGACCAAGACCTCTTTCCATGGACTTGTTACTAAAGATTCAGTGAGATGTCTATATCTCCTACATATAGATTTATTTGGTCCAATGTCAGTTCATAGTCTAGATAGGAAAGCATACACATTAGTTATTGTATGACTATTTTAGATTTACATGAGTTTTCTTCTTGAGGTAGAAATCGGAAACCCCTACTGTATTCCAGACTTTTGTTAGACAAATTCAGAATGAATTTAACAATTCAGTGGTCAAAATCAGAAGTGATCATGGAACTGAATTTCAGTCTGAGTGTATGACAAAGTTCTGTGAAGAACTTGGGATTCATCAAGAGTTCTCCTCACCTAGAACTCTCCAGCAAAATGGAGTTGCTGAGAGAAAGAATAGGACTCCAATTGAGACAAGTAGAACACTACTAAGTGACACTTCTCTCCCTGAATACTTCTGGGCTGAGGCAGTAAATACTGCATGTTATGTACTCAATAGAGCTTTCATCAATAAAAGACATATGAAGACTGTCTATGAGATTATGAAAGGCAGAAAACCAAATATTTCCTACCTTAGAATCTTTGGTAGCAAATGTTATGTCCTAGTTAATGGTAAGCACTACCAAACTAAGTTTGCTGCCAAATCCCTAGATGGGATATTTGTTGGGTATAGCAATAACAGTAGGGCATATAGGATCTACAACTTGACTACATAAGTTGTAGAAGAATCAGTCCATGTAGTATTTGATGAGTCTAAGTTAATTAACAGTGAACTGTCTAGCTCTTCTGGTAGCTCTACAGGTTTAAAGGAAAGGATGGACAAGCTGACTATTAGTGAGGACTAACCTACAAGACTAGATGAAGAAAAGGATGGAAACTGTCAAGGGGGAGTACAAAACTCTCTGGATAAAGATGAAGACAATGAAGTGCATCAGAATGAGGAAAGAGAAGAAGACCAAGAGGTTGACAGATTTCCTACAGCTAGAAGACACTTGAAGGATCATCATGTACACCAAATCATTAGTGATGCAAGCCAGGGAGTTCTAACCAGGAGCAAAAGCATGAACACAGTTCTATGTACAAGTTTTCTATCACAGATAGAACCTAAGAAGTTTGATGAATCCATGCTAGACACAAACTGGATTGATGCCATGTAGGAAGAGCTGAATCAATTTAGAAGATGTAAAGTCTGGGAGTTGGTTCCTAAACCACGGGATTACAATATTATAGGAACCAAGTGGATCTACAGAAATAAACTAGATGAGAATGGCATCATAATCAAGAACAAAGCAAGACTGGTAGCAAAGGGCTACATACAGGAAGAAGGAATAGACTTTGATCAAACAATTGCCCTAGTGGCAAGGTTGGAAGCTATAAGATTGTTCCTGGCTTATGCAGCTTTTCAAGAGTTCAAAGTATTCCAAATGGATGTCAAGTCAGCTTTTCTGAATGGATACTTGAAGGAAGAAGTATATGTAGAACAGCCATCAGGTTTTGTTAATTCTCATTATCCCAACTATGTATATAGGCTTAAAAAGATCTATATGGTTTTAAACAAGCCCCTAGGGCTTGGTATGAAACTTTGTCTGCCTTTCTTATTGAGAATAAATTCTCAAGAGGGAAAATAGACAAGACTCTATTCTTTAGGGAATCAAAAGGTAAGATCATCCTAGTCCAGATTTATGTTGATGACATTATCTTTGGTTCTACTGAAAACAACCTTTGTAATAAGTTTGCCAAACTTATGCAAGAGAAGTTTGAAATGAGCAACATGGGTGAGCTGAAATTCTTCTTGGGACTCCAAGTTAGACAGACTGATGATGGATTGTCCATATATCAGTCTAAGTTCACCAAGGAGTTAATTAAGAAATATGGCATGGAGACAGCCTCCACTATGAAAACTCCTATGGGAACAAGTATGCCTATAGGCAAAGATGAAGCAGGAAAACCTGTTGATGAGTCTTTGTATAGAGGGATAATTGGCTCCCTACTTTACTTGACTGCTAGTAGACCTGACATCATGTATGCTACATGTGTCTGTGCTAGGTACCAAGCTTGCCCAAAGAAATCTCATTATACTGCTGTCAAGAGAATTTTGATATATCTTAAGGGCACACCGAATCTAGGTCTTTGGTACCCTAAGAATAGAGATTTCTTACTAACAGGTTTTTTAGATGCAGGCTGCAGAGAAGACAGAAAAAGTATCACTGGAACATGTCAATTCCTAGGTGGTAGGCTGATGTCATGGAGCAGTAAGAAGCAAACAAGTGTGGCTATTTCCACTGCTGAATCAGAATATGTAGCTGCAGGCAGCTGCTGTGCTCAGTTGTTATGGATAAAACATCAACTTGAAGATGATGACATCAAGGTAAGTATAATTCCATTATTTTGTGATTCTACTAGTGCTATTTCTATTGCTAAAAATCCTGTTTCACACAGTAGAACTAAGCATATAGAAATTAGATTTCATTTCATTAGAGAACATGTTGAAAAAGAAGACATAAATCTAGAATTTGTAAACAATAACAACCAAATTGCTGATATATTTACAAAACCTCTTGATAAAAGTAAGTTCAATTATTTTTAAATTGAATTAGGTATGTTGGACCAAGAATAAGGTGATAGGTCAACATAAAATTTTTCAAGTAGTATCTGTAAGTCCAAAATTTCTCAAGAAATTTTGTCTAAGTTTGAAAATTGTGTCGACACATGCTAACTGTGTCGAAACTATCATTTAGTTGTGTCGAAAAAGAAAAGAATTGTGTCAACACAGAAATAGTATCTATGTCGACATAAAAGTTGGTGTCGACACAACTCTGTCGAGACCTTGTATTAGTATATTTTTGTGTCGACACACAAAAATTAGTGTCGACACTCTCTGTCGAGACTTTGATAGTCTGTGTCGACACTGGCACAAGTATGTCGACACATAGACGTGTCGACTAAAATAAAGTTTTGTCGTGACCTAAGTCATTACTGTCGACACATGTATATTTTTGTCGACTAGTATTATTACTAAGTAAGGCGTGTCTTTTGACCTACCCTTTACCAGTAATTTATAAATAGAAGAAGACAAAATCTGGTCGACTACGCTTTCAGAATTCTCGACTCTAGACTTTGTGTCGACTAAGATATTCTCTTCTCTTCCCTTCTCTCTCTCTCTCGTCAATGGCGCCACACCAGGATGACAAGATCATTGAAGGATACGAGCTAGTTCGCAGGGGATTCAATTCAGCTTCACAAGAAATCAAGGGTGTGCTTACCCTAATCTCAGAGAATGGGTTGGAGTATTTAGTCTCCGAACCTACAAAAATTTGGAAGAAGGAAGTGCTTGAATTCTACTCGTCTGCAACTATGGATTCTGAAGGAAAGAAGATGAAAGCCACTGTTCATGGTATAAGAGTGAAACTCTCACAGAAGACGATCAGGAAGTCTTTTCAACTCCCCGGAGTTAAAGAAGATGATGATATTGTTCCATCAATGACGAAGGATGCACTCAGTTGGTGTGGACTGAATCCAAATACCAAGGTAGGATCCTCTATTACCAGGAAGAGAATGAATTCCCAAGGTAAATTTCTCTCAGAGATCATAGACAAGGTAATTCTCTGCAAGATAGGTGGACATGATAGAATTTCTACTTACATGTTCAACCTTATTACCAGAGTCATATTTAGTGTAAAAATAGACTGGTCATCAGTAGTTTTTGACAAGATTCAAGAAGGTATTAAGAAGCCAAATCTGGGTAGAATACTAAGCTTGTATCTAGCTACCACTATCTCAAATGTTATGAATTAACTACCAGGTTCTAAGATCAATCACATAAGGAGGATGGATGTGAGGATTCTATCCAGATGGGATAGAGTCTTGACAAAGGAAGTTTCTACTCCACAGAAATAGGTAAAGAAGTATAGAAAGAAGAAAACCATTGTCCAAGAAGCAGAATCCTCCTGTGATTCTGAAGAAGAAGTGGTCTTCAGCTCAGATGAAGACCAACAGGAAAAAGAAGCTCAAGTAGAGAGCAGTCAGCAAATAAAGAATCAGATAGTCTCCACTCCAAGGGGAGAGAATACTGAAATAAATGTCCAAAATACTGAATAATCACAGCTGCATGCCCAACGGGGAGGTATTGTTGAAGCTACTCTAGAAAGTGAGTATGCTGCTGATACTGTCATGGATATTGTATCAGAAATAAACAAGGAAGCACAGGTCAATACTGAGAATGAACCATAAGATGTGCAAATGACAGATCAAGCTCAAGATGAGCAAGTCCACTGCTCCAATGTTGAGAAGACCCTGGATAAAGATCTAGATGTCCAGAGGGAACCATTAGTTCAAAAAGACAACTTTGTTCCTCCTTTTCAGATGCAGCAGGAGTTAACTTTGGAAGAGTTATTCCCTGACTTCAATAAAACATGGACTGAGGGAGAGCAGCAAAGGATTGAGAAAGTGATACAAGGAACTGAGGGGGAGATGTCTCAGCATGCCCATACTGATATGGTGTAACACCCCGAAACTCAAAAGAGGGACGGGTGATGTTCTAAGCCCAGTCTGAATTTTGGAGTAGGTGTCACGGGCGTGACACGGGCGTGTCACGGGCGTGACACAGGCGTGTTCGGCCACGGGTCATGTGGTCGACGTTTTGACGGTCGGAGATCGTCGAGTTGAGGCACACGGCCTGGGACACGGGCGTGTCCCAGGGCGTGTCGCTTTGGGCTGTTTTCTGAGGAAGGCACACGGGCCATGACACAGGCCATGACACGGGCGTGTCAAATTCAACACGGGCGTGTCGGGTGCCGTATCGAAGGTCGTGTCCTTCTCGGGTTGGGAAAGCTGGCCGATTGCACACGGGGGGGGGGGGGGGGCGTGACACGGGTCCCGACACGGGCGTGTCAGAGGTGACACGGGCGTGTCGGAGGCCGTGTCAAAGGCCGTGTGCTAGTTTTTCGAATCGGTCGAGACGGCGAATGGGTGACACGGTCAGGCACACAACCGTGTTACAACCCGTGTTCGGCCCAGATTTTATGATTTCAGATCTAATTTTGGCCGTTCATTTCCTTGACTTTGGATCCGACGGTGGGGGGCTGCTCCTGGGTGGTTTTAGCCGGGATTTAGGGTTGAGAATCCTCATTTCCTTTAGCCATTCTCTCTCTAAGTGTTTAGAGAGAAGGGAGAGCAAGGAGGAAGGAGGAGTCCAAGATCCGGCCGCCGGAGGAGATTCGGAGCTCTGAATCGCAATCCGAGTCCAGATCCGCGGAGGTGACGCCGTTGCGGTGATTTCCAACCGCATAGTTTTCGATGGCGCCGAGGAAAAACTAAAGGGTAACGATTTCTCATCCTTGGGTATGTGAAGCCCTTTTTCCCTTTGCATAGGAAGCCCTCTCTCGCGAGTGAGCGAAGAGTTGGAGCGTTCCTTGGGGTAGATATGTAAAGTCCCCCTTGTGTAGAGTCCGTATGCGAAAACGGACATAGGCATTGTGTGTGAAGCCTATCCGGACAAGTAGAGCCGGATCGGTGATGTTGCATTGCATATGAACCGGGGAAGACTCCGGGTGTTTGGGCGTTTTTCGGGTTTTCTACGTGGTAGATTGCAACAGGGAGCCTTGGAGATTAACTCCAAGGTGCACCCGGAAATCTGGGCAAAAGCGAGTTTTGCCAATACGGTGGTCGGGGAGCTAACGTGAACATAACCGGGTTATGTGATTGTTGTGGCGGAAACGGGACTCGGTGAGTCTTGACCTGCGCATATGGCTTAAATTGCCGTTGCGATATGAGCACGGGTCAGGCGGAACCGTACCCGGTCTATGTCGTTCGGTCGGACCGTTGGCATGGATGAGGGTCTTCGGCGGTCTATGGCTTAAATTGCCGTGACCAAGGCCAGGAAGGCAAAATGCTCATATGGTTGGCCGTCCAAGAGGCGGTGATGGAACGGGAACGTCTATGGCTTGAATTGACGTGACGTTGGCCGATTCGCCGTGAATGTGCCCTGAGTGCATGGGGTGTGTGGCCGTGCGAGCCTACGCCTGTGTTGAAGTGTGTTTACACTATTGTTGTTGCCTACTAATAAAGTGCAGGGAAAGAGCATCGCCGCCCCGATTTTGGGGGCGGGATCGTTATAATTTGGTCAGCATTGCTGACCGTTGCTATTGTTTGCCACCGGGCGGTGGTTTGTTGCTTGCAGGTGCTGCGGAGCCGAGCGAAAAATAGCGGGCTAAAGCCCATGTTGCTGCGCCGGCCCTTGAAGGCCTAATTGTTTATGCTTTCCCATTTATCATGTATGGTCGGCCTGCGTGCCGAAGTTTGGAAAACTCTACTTTTTGTTAAGAGAGCAGTGTAAGGCCTTAAGGCCATTTATCTTTTGTGTATGTTTACATTCCTGGGTTTGTAGTGTACATTCATGCTCCGTGTCTGGGTTCTTACTTCTTTTGCAACCTAATAAATTGCTTCCGCTAGGTGTTGTGTAGGACGTTTTGATTGGTTGAATGGTTTCAACGCGTAACCAACCGGTCTGTCCGTAGTATATGGCGTCGGGCCCCGGCCGGACCTACTGCTATATGCTATACGACGGATAGGGGTGTTACAAATTGGTATCAGACTACTGGTTTCGGTCAAACTTAAATGAATTCGTGGACGAATTCACTTTAAGGGGTGGTGAGCACATGTGTGCGTCATCGTTATAACATGAAAAGAACCCATGAATGTCCACTTAGGAATGAAAATACACATGTTTGAGGAACCTGCGTGTTCCTATAATTGCTATTTGCAGTAATTTTTGGTCGCTTATCGGTGTTTTGCACGATTATAGGTGACCAGGAGTGGTGCTGGGCCGTCAGAACGGCCAGGTTCTGAGGCAAGCAGTGCGCCAAGTGAAGCGCCTGCAACACCTCCGTCTGCCGAGACCATTAGATTGGTGGCAGAAGCTGTCTTTGCTATGATTAATGCGCAACCTGTAAGACAGGTGCAGCAACCTGCTCCTACGGGGGAGAAAGTGCCGCTCCAAGCGGCGGAGCCTAGAAGGGTTGAGTAGGTGGCAGTGGAGCCGGAGTTGCCTCGGAGAGCAACTGAAAGACAGTTGAAGCATGTGATGGGCTTCCACCCACCGGTGTTCTCGGGAACGGGAACCCCGACCCAGGCTGAAGATTGGCTCTCAAGAGTTAATAGGGTGATGACAGCTACTGAAACGGAAGAGTGGCAGAAGACCACAATAGCGACGTTCCTGTTGGATGGGGACGCAAGGTTATGGTGGGAAGGCCTAGAGCTACACCAGTTGAGGGGAAGGCCGTTGGCCGAAGTTCCTATGGCGGAGTTTGCAAGATTGTTCATGGCTCGATACCTCCCCTCAGCACAGAGGATCGTATTGGAGAACGAGTTCCAAAAGTTAGTGCAAGGAGATAGCACTGTAGACGAGTACCTCCACGAGTTTACTCGGTTGGGGAGATATGCTAGCGCTACCTTTGCCGACGAGGAGCGCAAGACTAACCGCTTTTACGAAGGGTTAAGAGATGAGCTGAGGTTGCTACTGTCAGGGCCCATGACGCAGGGTTTCGTAACCTTGGTCAACTCGGCCCGGTCCTTGGAGAAGGACATGAGAAATGTGCAAGCTAAGAAGGAATCTGGCGGGAAGAAATCGGAGTTCAAAGCGCCGACTACGTCGAAGTCGGGCTATCGAAAATTCTTCAAGAAGACTAGGACGTCAGATCCAGCTTCTTCTACGGGTGCCTCGGGGGCAACTACTAATCGAACCCCGGGCGTTTGTTTCACGTGTGGAAAGACGGGGCACTTTGCCCGTGATTGCTGGAGCGGACACCCAAAGTCCGAGAGAAAGCAAGGAGCTACTTACGAAGAGAAGGGCAAGGCGGTGGAGTCAACCGCGTCCCACTATGCTCCGACTCAGCCTAGAGTCTATAACTTGGGCCAGCAGGAGGCCATCAAACAAGCTGACGTGGTGACAGGTACGAGTTAATTTACAGCAAGTTAACTTTATATACTGTTGTCTATTGCTTGTTAGCCTAATATTGTTTGTATAGGCTTTGTTGTTATTAGCGATAGTCCGGCACGGGCACTGTTCGACACGGGAGCTTCACACTCCTTCTTGTCTGAAAAGTTTATATCGCGCATCGGAGTCCCTTCTTCGATGGCGAAGGATAAGTTGGATGTGCTGCTACCGAATGGGTGCTCGATGCGTGCGGACAGAGTGTGCGCCGTAAAGGTTCACATTGGGAGCCAAGAGTTCGACTTGCTAGCGTCATTGCTGCCGCTAGTAGAGTTCGACATTATCTTTGGGATGGATTGGCTTTCGGAGTAGAAGGCTTGGATTGACTGTGACCGGAAGGAGGTCAAGCTGGGTGTTGGGCGGGGGACAATATTCGAGGGACTCAAGGGGTCGAGCAAGACGCTGATGTCTGCTCTTCAGGTGGTAAAGGCAGTTCGTGCTGGTGCAGAGCTGTTCTTCGCAATAGTGGGGGCTGTGGAGCCAAATTCCACGTTGGATAGCATCCCCGTGGTTTGTGAATACCCCGATGTGTTCCCGGATAGGCTTCCCGGGGCCCCACCGCGGCGAGAGATTGATTTCACCATCGAGCTCGTACCGGGGGCCAAACCGGTGTCACGTGCTCCGTATAGGTTGGCGCCTAAGGAGATGGCAGAGTTGAAAGTTCAGCTAGAGGAGCTGATGGAACAAGGTTATGTGCGTCCAAGCTCGTCTCCTTGGAGCGCACCGGTCCTCTTCGTTAAGAAGAAGGATGGTAGTATGCGGTTGTGTATCGACTACAGAGAGTTGAACAAGCTGACGGAAAAGAACAAGTACCCGATCCCGAGGATTGATGATCTCTTTGATCAGTTAGTCGGATCGTCGGTATATTCTAAGTTGTACTTGAAGTCGGGGTACTATCAGTTGAGGATAAGGGAATGTGATATCCCGAAGACGGCGTTCAGCACAAGGTATGGGCATTTCGAGTTCACGGTCATGCCGTTTGGACTGACGAATGCGCCATCAGTGTTTATGGACTTGATGAACAGGACGTTTCGAGATTTCCTGGATCGCTTTGTGATCGTCTTTATTGACGATATATTGGTGTACTCGCAGTGCGAAGAAGATCACTTCAAGCACTTGCATCTAGTGTTGGAGACTTTGAGGAGGAATGAACTTTATGCGAAATTCTCCAAGTGCGAGTTCTGGCTACCCTCAGTAGCGTTCCTTGGTCACATTGTTAGTGGGGAAGGTATAGCGGTGGATCCGGCGAAGATCGTTGCGATACGGGAGTGGCCTGCGTTGTCTTCTGTCGCGGAAGTCCGTAGTTTTTTCGGGCTTGCCGGATATTACAGGCGCTTCATAGAGAACTTCTCACGGATAGTGCTACCTCTCACGAAGTTGACAAGGAAAGATCAGAGATTCTTGTGGACGCAGGAGTGCATGCAAGCGTTTGAGGAGCTGAAGAGACGGTTGACCACGGCGCCAGTGCTTAGCTCGCCGAGTGGGACCGAGGGATTTGAGGTGTATAGCGACGCTTCAGGTAGTGGTTTGGGCTGCGTGCTGTTGCAGCATGGAAGTGTGATTGCGTATGGATCGCGTCAGCTGAAGGTGCATGAAAGGAATTATCCGGTGCACGACTTGGAGTTGGTGGCCGTAATATTTGCACTCAAGTTGTGGAGGCACTACCTATACGGCGTAAGAGTCGATATATACACCGATCACAAGAGCCTAAAGTACTTGTTGGATCAAAAGGACCTTAATATGAGGCAGAGGAGGTGGATGGAGTTCCTGGGGGACTACACCTTCAAAATACATTATGTACCCGGGAAGGGCAACGCAGTTGCGGATGCGCTGAGTTGCAGGGCTCCCGCCCAAGCCAACTGGTTGTCGGTGCATGATGAGCGGCTGATACGGGAGTTGGAGGAGCTTGAGATTGTTGCGTTGACAAGCAGACGAGCGCCAAAGCAATGTTGAACTGGACAGAAGTTCAGTATGACCTGGCTGACCGAGTTCGGCAGGCATTGGAGTTAGATGACTCCATAAAGGATCTTATGGAGGCTGCACTGGATGGGTCAAATACCCAGTTCTCGGTAGTAGATGGTTTACTAAGGAAGGATCATCGGTTGTGCGTCCCAAGCGGGAGTAACCTACGGGCGGAGTTGATGTACGAGGCTCATCATACCAAGTACTCGATCCACTCAGGGAGCACAAAGATGTACCGTGACCTCAAGAAGCTATTTTGGTGGCCGGGGATCAAGAAAGACGTGGCGTTGTACGTGGCTAAATGCCAAACGTGCGCCTTGGTGAAGGCGGAGTGCCAAAAGCCGGGAGGATTTCTGAAGTCCTTGCCTATACCGGAGTGGAAATTCGACGACATATCTATGGACTTTGTGCATGGGTTGCCAAGGTCGCAGAAGGGGAACGACGCCATCTGGGTGATCGTAGACCGGCTAACAAAGGTGTCACACTTCATTCCGCATAGGAAGGATGATCCAGTGGAGAAATTGACAAAGTTATATGTTGACAGTATTGTTAGGCTGCATGGCGTGCCCCGTAGCATTGTGAGTGATCACGATGGGCGGTTCACGTCAAATGATTGGAGATTGGTGCAGCAAATGCTGGGAATAAAGTTAAATTTCAGCACAGCCTTCCATCCGCAGACGGATGGGCAGACCGAGAGAGTCAATAGAACGATGGAGGACATGCTACGCTTGTGTGTTCTGGACTTCGGGAAGCATTGGGAGGACCACCTATATTTGGTGGAATTTGCATACAACAATGGCTACCAAGCAAGTATACAAATGGCCCCCTTCGAGGCCCTGTATGGTAGGAAGTGTCGCACGTCGTTATCGTGGCTTGAAACGGGTGAGGCAAGGTTGTACAAGAAGCAGGAGGTGGAAAATGCTACTTCTTTGGTGCGGATCATTCGAGAGCGTTTGCTGATCGCTCAGGATAGGCAAGCTAAGTACTACAATGCCAAGTATCGGAATGTGGAGTTCGCGGTGGGCGATTGGGTGTACTTGAAAGTAAAGCCGTTCAAGGGTGTTTCGCGGGTGAGACGCTTGAAGAAGCTGAGCCCAAGATACCTTGGACCCTTTGAGATTCTGGAGCGGGTCGGCGAAGCGGCTTATCGTTTGAAGTTATCGGTAGAGTTGAGTGGACTACACGATGTGTTCCACATTTCAGTGTTGCAGAAGGCGGTGCAAGAGCCTTCGCAGGTGATCGCAGTTGATCAAGTACTGGTGGACAAAGGGTTGACGACTAGGGTCAAGCCCATTTGTATTGAAGATGCAGAGGTCAAGAGGCTCCGTAACAAGGAGATCCGGATGGTTAAGGTCCGGTGGGATAATTGCGGTCGGTAGGAGCTCTCTTGGGAAAGGGAGCAAACCATGCAGGAGGAGTACCCGAAGTTATTCCGCTCAGGTACCGTTAAAAGTTTTAAGTTCCTATAGTTTTCCTCTAGTAAATTTCGTGTGCGAAATTCTTTTAAGGAGGAGAGAGTTGTAACACCCCGAAACTCAAAAGAGGGACGGGTGATGTTCTAAGCCCAGTCTGAATTTTGGAGCAGGTGTCACGGGCGTGACACGGGCGTGTCACGGGCGTGACACAGGCGTGTTCGGCCACGGGTCATGTGGTCGACGTTTTGACGGTCGGAGATCGTTGAGTTGAGGCACACGGCCTGGGACACGGGCGTGTCCCAGGGCATGTCGCTTTGGGCTGTTTTCTGAGGAAGGCACACGGGCCATGACACGGGCCCTAACACGGGCGTGTCAAATTCGACACGGGCGTGTCGGGTGCCGTGTCGTAGGCCGTGTCCTTCTCGGGTTGGGAAAGCTGGCCGATTTCATATGGGGGGGGCGTGACACGGGTCCGGACACGGGCGTGTCAGAGGTGACACGGGCGTGTCGGAGGCCGTGTCAAAGGCCGTGTGCTGGTTTTTCTAATCGGTCGAGACGGCGAATGGGTGATACGGCCAGGCACACGGTCGTGTTGCAACCCGTGTTCGGCCTAGATTTTATGATTTCAGATCTAATCTTGGTCGTTCGTTTCCTTGACTTTGGATCCGACGGTGGGGGGCTGCTCCTGGGTGGTTTTAGCCGGGATTTAGGGTTGGGAATCCTCATTTCCTTTAGCCATTCTCTCTCTAAGAGTTTAGAGAGAAGGGAGAGCAAGGAGGAAGGAGGAGTCCAAGATCCGGCCGCCGGAGGAGCTTCGGAGCTCCGAATCGCGATCCGAGTCCAGATCCGCGGAGGTGACGCCGTTGCGGTGCTTTCCAACCGCATAGTTTTCGATGGCGTCGCGGAAAAATGCAAGGGTAACGATTTCTCATCCTTAGGCATGTGAAGCCCTTTTTCCCTTTGCATAGGAAGCCCTCTCTCGCGAGTGAGCGAAGAGTTGGAGCGTTCCTTGGGGTAGATATGTAAAGTCCCCCTTGTGTAGAGTCCGTATGCGAAAACGGACATAGGCATTGTGTGTGAAGCCTATCCAGACAAGTAGAGCCGGATCGGTGATGTTGCATTGCATATGAACCGGGGAAGACTCCGGGTGTTTGGGCGTTTTTCGGGTTTTCTACGTGGTAGATTGCAACAGGGAGCCTTGGAGATTAACTCCAAGGTGCACCCGGAAATCTGGGCAAAAGCGAGTTTTGCCAACACGGTGGCCGGGGAGCCAACGTGAACATAACCGGGTTATGTGATTGTTGTGACGAAAACGGGACTCGGTGAGTCTTGACCTGCGCATATGGCTTAAATTGCCGTTGCGATATGAGCACGGGTCAGGCGGAACCGTACCCGGTCTATGTTGTTCGGTCGGACCGTTGGCATGGATGAGGGTCTTCGGCGGTCTATGGCTTAAATTATCGTGACCAAGGCCAGGAAGGCAAAATGCTCATATGGTTGGCCGTCCAAGAGGCGGTGGTGGAACGGGAACGTCTATGGCTTGAATTGACGTGACGTTGGCCGGTTCGCCGTGAATGTGCCCTGAGTGCATGGGGCGTGTGGCCGTGCGAGCCTACGCCTGTGTTGAAGTGTGTTTACACTATTGTTGTTGCCTACTAATAAAGTGTAGGGAAAGAGCATCGCCGCCCCGATTTTGGGGGCGGGATCGTTATAATTTGGTCAGCATTGCTGACCGTTGCTATTGTTTGCCACCGGGCGGTGGTTTGTTGCTTGCAGGTGCTGCGGAGCCGAGCGGAATATAGCGGGCTAAAGCCCATGTTGCTGCGCCGGCCCTTGAAGGCCTAATTGTTTATGCTTTCCTGTTTATCATGTATGGCCGGCCTGCGTGCCGAAGTTTGGAAAACACTACTTTTTGTTAAGAGAACAGTGTAAGGCCTTAAGGCCATTTATCTTTTGTGTATGTTTACATTCATGGGTTTGTAGTGGACATTCATGCTCTGTGTCTGGGTTCTTACTTCTTTTACAACCTAATAAATTGCTTCCGCTAGGTGTTGTGTAGGACGTTTTGATTGGTTGAATGGTTTCAACGCGTAACCAACCGGTCTGTCCAAAGTATTTGGCGTCGGGCCCCGGCCGGACCTACTGCTATATGCTATACGACGGATAAGGGTGTTACATATGGACACTGTGAATATACAAAGCAAATCATAATCTTCTGATGATGAAGAAGCCTCCATGGCTAAGAAAAGGAAGCTGGTCGCTATCAGGAAAAGGAGCACATGTTATAAGAAAGTCTTACAAACAGTCTCTCAACCATCAAACATGCAGATGGACTTCAGTTCATTGATGGTGAAACTACAAGTAAAATTGGATGAGCAATGTTGGTACCCTGGATGTGATTTGGCTTATGTAATCCCTTTCCAGCCCCTCTTGATCCATATAACTATATATGATCATGCTTAGGCCTTGTTCAATTTCCCTAGGACAGTTTATAACTGACCTAGAGCTTAGGCTAGTAGTTCTAGATGTATTTTTGGTTAAGGCTTTTTCCGTTCGACCATCGTCGAACGAGGCCTCGCGATCGTCGATCATTGGTCGACGATAGCAGGGCTATTGAATCGTTGAAGTCAAGACAATTATCGTCGACCGATGGTCGACGATCTCAGAGCAAGTTTATTATGCTCTGAAGGTTGGTCGACGATCTGCCATCAGCAGTTCTACGATCGTGTTCTCGCTTCACGATTTCTGTCTCGACAGATTTTTTGCCTTAGTCGTCGACATCATGAGATGTTCGACGTTTTCTGCTTCGACAGATTCTTTGCTGGTTGACGATTTCTGGTCGACGATTTCTGTTTCGATAGATTTCTGCTTTTAGTCGACGATCTGTTAGCTAGGTCGACGATCATCGAACCCCTGTTCGACGATTTCTGTCTGCCTTTAACAATTTGCACTTATTTTATTCCTTGGTTTATTTCCAAGTGTTTTAGCGTGTGGTTAGAAAGATTTTCTGAAGATTGTTTTTGCTAATTTATGGCTTAAATTCAAATGAATTAATTACCAAATATGTTAAGCATAAATTACGGGATTTCGTATTTTGATAAAGCATTTTTGTCTTATTATACAAAATATATTGCCAGGCTGTATTCTAGCCGTTGGCGGTGTATGCTATTTCCAAGAATGATAAGTCTTTATGCTGAGATATTTTCCTATTCATTTATTTCCTTATTGGGACTGACAGTAAGCTAATAGGTCATTCTATTCCTATTGCTATATTCTATTTTGAGATAATCTGTTGCAGTGCTCGAGAATTCAAATCAATAGAGCCGTTCCAAAGGAAAAATGAGAAGACATATTTAAGAGAGATTTTTTCTCAGAAAAATAAAGAAGTTACAGATACAGAGAGATTTTTTCTTAGTGTTGCATTCTCTCAAGCATCTCCAGAGCAACTCTTCACCATCTCACAAAAAGAAGAAGAAAAGCTTTCCTGAAGCAAAAGCCCTAAGCAATTTCTTTCTTTCTCAAGTCTCCTGAGCATCTGCTTAGAGTTTTCAAGACTTCAGAAAGAGCTCCAGATCTGCTTCACGTGCTCCAGAATCTGAAGACCTGATAAAAATCAGTCTACAGATCTCTGAGGATTTAGTTTCAGTATATATGAAACTCCTTCATCCTGAAGCAAAGGCTTTCCCTGGACTTCCACTGAGCCAGGGGGAGACTTTGATTCTTTAGAGAATCCACAAGTCTTCTCTAATCTGTATTAACAACAGAGAAGACAATCTAACCCTCTCAACCCCTTTGTAAAAGAGTTTTCACACCTCTTCAAAAGTGAACATTGGTGACAGGGCACCTTATCAACAACCTGTGGTTGAGCATCCTTATCAAAAGCTCAAAGGGTCTGTTTGATCTACCTGAATCAGATCATTGGTGGCAGGGCACCTTAGCAAAAACCTGTAGTGGATTCCTACCAGGGTGGTAGAAGAGTGGAGTACCTATTAAGAGGGAACCACTATATATCATGTGTCTCTCTGGCTGTTTTTGTTTAATTGTCTTTTCTGTGGCTGTGATAGAACTACCTAGGATTGCTAGTTGCTGTGATAGGTTTATAGTTAAACTGAAATTTCAGTTAACTCTCTCACTTGTGCACGTCACTGTGTTAGGCTCTTAGGGTTCAAGTATCAGATTATTTTATTCCGCAAATAAACTCCAAGGGAGCTGACTAGTTGTTCATAAAATTTGAATACTCTATTCACCCCCCCTCTAGAGTAGTTTACAACTTATCTCCTCACTTTCAATTGGTATCAGAGGGAGGTTAGCTGTTCATACAGGCTAACACCTGAGTTAAAAGATCCTGTGATAAGTTGTTTCCTGATACCATTCACAAACACTTTCACACATGGCCCAGTCTAAGGATTATTCAATCACCAGACCTCCTGTATGCAACTTGTCCAAGTTTGGTATATGGAAGGCCAGGATAAGACTATACATGAATTCTATTGATGAAGATATCTTTTCTTCTATTTTGACAGGACCACCTGCTAGGCCTGCTGCTGCTTCCACTTCTGCTGATCTCAGTGCTGTGCCACCACCTGACTACAATGAAACTTACAAGAAGGCAAAAGCAGCTGATGCAAAAGCAATGAATATCCTAGCTCAGACAATGTCTGATGAAATATTCCAGAAGCTTGCTGAATGTACCTCAGCCAAAGCTATGTGGGATTCCCTCAACCACATAGTTGCTGGCTCAGCTGACGAGAGGAAGGACAGGAGATCCAACCTCACTTCTCAGTATGAAAATTTCAAGAAGGATGATGCTGAAGACATTGACACAATGTACACAAGACTCAGTTCAATAATAAGTGAACTGAGGTCTTTGGACAAGGAGATAACTTTGTCAGAAGTCAATGACAAGATCCTGATGTGCCTTCCCATCTCTTGGGACTCAAGGATATGGCCCATCAAGGATGGAAGAAACACTGTGGAACTCTCCACAGAAGCTCTGTTGGGAAAGCTCAAGTCATATGAGCAAACTTTAAAGAGCAGAGCTGCTGCAATTGAAGTAAAAACTCCTACACCTACAAAGAAAGAGCACTCTCTAGCTCTTAAGGCTGCTGAGACTTCTGAAGGAAGTCAATCAAATGAGGAGTTACTGGCACTCATTGCCAAGAGGTTCTTCAACATGGGAAGAAGAGACCTCAGAAAGAAGTTCTCCAAGTATGAGGACAAACCAAGGTATGACAAAACTCCATCTAAAGAAATCATCTGTTATGTTTGCAGCAAGCCTGGACACATTGCTCCAGATTGTCCAGAGAAGAAACACAAGGAGAAGAAACATGAGAAAGAGTACAGGAAGCACCACTCCAAGTCCTCCTCACACAAATACAAGAAGAAGGACAAGGGATTTGTGGCTGCTACCTGGAGTGAAACAGAAGAGTATACCTGCACCTCTAGCTCCAGTGATTCAGAAGAAGAAGAAGAAGAGAAGAAAGTCAAAGAGGTCTGCCTCATGGCTATTGATGCCTGCAGCTCTCTGTCAGCTGCAGAGAATTCTGAAGAAGAAGGAGACAATGAAGAAGATTCCTCTATGGAAGACCAGGTAATCGACTCATTTGATTTCTCATCTCCTGAGTTCAAATTAAAATTTAAAACTCTATGTTTAGATTTACTATTGTTTGAAAAAGAAATTAAGTCACTTAGATTAAAGATAATGGAACTAGACATGGAAAGTATTGAAATAATTAGATTATAAAAGGAATTAGAAAGCTCAAAAGAAGAAGTAACATTCCTAAAATTAGAACTAGCTAAATCTAAGAGATTAGAAGAACAATTAAATGGCAGAAGCCTTAAATTATCTGAAATAACCAGTATAGCAAACACTAGGGTTGGTAATGATAAACTAGGCTTAGGTGCTACATCTAGTGAACCCATCCTCCTCACAAAGGAGAGATTTAACACTCCAGTAAAATTTATTTCTGAATCAGGAATAAAGAATACTGAGGAAATTGAAAAATGCAAGAAAATTCAGAATAAGATTAAGAAAGAGAACAGGAAGAAAAAATTTCTAGCTTTACAGAAATCGTCGAACATTAATCGACGATCGTCAAACCAATCGTCGAACGTCTATCGACGATCGCTGAACACCTTCACCAAGTATGATATCTTCGGTGCAGGAGATCGACGATCTCATCTTGAGTCGTCGACCAGTGATCGACGATCTCATCATGAGTCATCGACCAGTGATCGACGATCGTGGAATCCAGAACAAAGCACTACTACAAATGATCGACGATATGACTTGCGATCGTCGACCGTGGATCGACGATCTGGACTTAAGCTGGAAAATAAATTTCAAACTTCCAGAATTGCAAATCCCAATCACTACCTTAGGTCGTTTAATCCTTTAACTGAATGGATTATCCCACCTAGGAGATCACACCCTTTAGGATATAAATCTAAGCCTGCAAAATCGTTTATATCTAGTTTTTTCTTTTGTGAAGAATACTGGACCCAAGGTAACCTGGGTCCACAATGTATAATTGATATCTTTGCAGGTGAAGACCTATCCAGTCATACATGACAAATGGTATTTGGATAGTGGATGCTCAAAGCATATGAAAGGAAAGAAGAAGAATCTGTCAGGGTTTAAAGCCAAGCTGGGACCAAAAGTTGTATTTGGGGATTCCAGCTGTGGACAGACTGAAGGGTATGGCAGCTTCACCATAGGAGCTGTAACATTCAAGAAGGTTGCTTATGTCTCAGGACTAAAGCACAACCTAATCTCTGTAAGCCAAATGTGTGATGTTGGGTACAAGGTATGGTTTACTGACACTGCTTGTAATATTGCTTTAAATAATACTGTTGTATTAGTAGGTATTAGAATTGGTAATGTTTATGTTGTAGATTTTAACTCATCCAAATCTGAAATATGCTTATTTAATGAAGTAACCAGTAATAATACCCTTTGGCATAAGAGACTTAGTCATGTAAATTTGAAAAACATTTCTAGGTTGGCTAAATACAATCTTGTAAGAGGCTTACCTTCTTGCCCCTACAAGAAGGAAGGCCTTTGCAAAGCTTGTCAATTAGGTAAGCAAACAATAAATAGCTTTAAATCGGTTAATAAAAGTGATTCTCCCAGGATTCTGTACTTGCTACATTTGGATTTATTTGGTCCTATTGCTGTACAGAGTCTTGGAGGAAAGTCTTACACTCTAGTAATTGTAGATGACTTCTCTAGGTTCACTTGGGTATTCTTCTTGAGAACTAAGGCTGATAACTTCAAGGTTCTTATAGATTTTCTAAAGTGTATACAGAGTGAGTACTCTACTCAGATTGCCTTGATCAGAAGTGATCATGGTACTGAGTTTGAGTCTCTTCTTATGCAAGAATTCTGTGAGAAGGAAGGTATCAAACATAGCTTCTCTGCTCCTAGAACTCCTCAACAAAATGGGGTAGTTGAAAGGAAAAACAGAACCCTAATTGAAGCTGCAAGTACATTGTTGGCAGATGCTAACATGCCTCTGTCCTTTTGGGCTGAAGCAGTTAGCACAGCTAACTATGTATTGAACAGAAGTCTGATACATAAACTTAAGGGTAAGACTCCCTATGAGTTACTTAAGCAAGTGAAACCTAAAATAGACTATTTTAGAGTATTTGGCTGTGTTGCTTTTGTTCATAACAATAACAAAGAATACCTTAGAAAATTTGAGGCAAAAGCTTCAATGGGAGTCTTTCTGGGATACTCTCAAGTAAGCAAAGCCTATAGGGTCCTCAATAAATCCTCTCTTAAGATAGAAGAGTCTGCACATGTCTCTTTTGATGAGACAGTCATGTATTATAAGGAGAAGGACTCTTCCTCTAATAGTACAGTGCAAGTCCTAGGAGTAAGTAAGGATTTGGAAGGTTTGAGACTCACACAGGAGAATCATCCCCAACAAACTCCTCAGGTTGCTTCTTCAGATTCTGAATCTGATGTAGAACTTTTACAAGTTAAAGCACCTGCTCCAACAGTTGATCAAATTCCACATGAGGAATTAAATCTTGCACATGTTGAAGATCAGATCATTGTTGAACCTACTAATCTTGTCACACTTAGAGATCACCCTGTATCTCAAGTGATTGGAGACATTTCAGTAGGAGTCCAGACAAGACATCAACTCAACAAAGATGTGATGTTTGCTTGTTTCCTTTCTCAGGTTGAGCCCCTAACCATTAAAGATGCTGAGCTTGATCCACACTGGATTATAGCCATGCAAGAGGAACTTAACTAGTTTGAAAGATGTAAAGTTTGGACTTTGGTTCCAAGACCAAGAGGCCAACTGATCATAGGCACCAAGTGGGTGTTTAGAAACAAGCTTGATGCCCAAGGCATAGTAGTTAGGAATAAGGCTAGGCTAGTAGCTCAAGGCTATAGACAGGAGGAAGGCATAGATTATGATCAAACTTTTGCCCCTGTAGCTAGACTAGAAGCCATTAGGATTTTCCTAGCCTATGCTGCCTATAAGAAATTTAAGGTCTTCCAAATGGATGTGAAGAGTGCCTTCCTCAATGGAGATTTAAAGGAAGAAGTGTTTGTTGAACAACCACCAGGGTTTGTTTCATCAACCTTACCCACTCATGTGTTCAAACTCCAAAAGGCTCTATATGGACTTAAGCAAGCTCCTAGAGTTTGGTATGAGACCTTAGCAAATTTCCTTCTAGAACACAAGTTTGTGAGAGGTGTAGTAGATAGAACTCTATTTATTAGACATCATAAGGACTCACAACTGTTAGTTCAAATCTATGTAGATGACATTATATTTGGCTCCACTGATCCCAAACTATGCAAGAGGTTCTCTGAACTAATGCACTCCAAGTTTGAGATGAGCAGCATGGGTGAGTTATCCTATTTCCTTGGTCTCCAAGTGAAACAGTGCGTTGATGGTATCTTCATTTCTCAATCAAAATATGCCAGAGAGCTGGTTAAATGATTTGGAATGTCTGATGCTTCATCAATGAGCACACCTATGGCCTCAAATGCAGTTATTGATTCTGATGTCAATGGCAAGTCTATTGATCAAAAGAACTATAGAGCCATTGTTGGTTCCCTGCTGTATTTGACTGCAAGTAGGCCTGACATAATGTTTGCTACATGCCTATGTGCTAGGTTTCAGGTCAACCCAAAGGAATCTCACTTAACTCTTCTCAAGAGGATCTTGAGATACCTTAAGGGATGCCCTAACTTAGGACTGTGGTACCCAGCTGAGTCAGGATTTGAATTAATTGGATATTCAGATGCTGATTATGCTGGTTATAGAGTTGACAGGAAAAGCACCTCAGGGACCTGTCAGTTCCTGGGAGAGAGACTTGTCTCTTGGTTTTGTAAGAAACAGGCATCTGTGTCTACTTCAACTGCTGAGGCTGAATATATAGCAGCAGCTAGTTGTTGTTCACAGATCCTGTGGATTCAAAATCAGCTAGTGGATTATGGGTACACACACTCAAAAACAAAAATTCTGTGTGACAGTACCAGTGCAATATCAATTGCTCAAAATCCTGTGCACCATTCCAGGACCAAGCACATTGAGATTAGACATCATTTTCTAAGAGATAATGTGGAAAAGAACAAGATAGCAATGGAATTTATATCCACAGACCTGCAGAGAGGAGATATTTTCACTAAGCCCCTTGATGAACAAAGGCATTTGTTCTTCCTGAACCAGCTTGGAATGATTAATGGTTCAGAGTAGTGAAAATTTGGATAGATTTGTTTTCTGTCTAAAATCGTCGAACGACTGTTCGACGATCTTCGACCAGGTCAGAACTATCGTCGACCAACGGTCGACGACAGCTCGTTCGGTAGTAAGGCAGAAATCGTCGATCAACTGGTCAACGATCTCTCCTTAGGTATCTATCGTCGACCAATGGTCGACGACAGACTTTCTGTGCTGAGTGGAGAATCGTCGACCAACATATATTGATCGACGATCGTGGTGATTGCTTGTAGTCGGTCGATGTTTTTCGTTTAGTCAAATATTGACTATCGTCGGTCATTGTTCGACGACCGATTTTGTTCCGGGTTCGACGATCGCAGATTTATATCTGATAGTCGATTTAGGTCTGGAGATCGTCGTCCTTCCGCTCCGTCTTTTCATATTCCATCTTCTGGCTTAGAATTCGCTCTCGAACTCTAATCCCGCGCGATTCTCTTCTCCCCTGCCTTGCATCTCGATTCGTCATTCTCTCTTCAATCTAATGGCGATTCCTTCTGCAGTTCTCTTCGGAATGAAGTTCGACACTGGTTTCTGTGTCGACTTCGATTCTTTCAGTCGATGTGATCAACCCATCCAAGACATTCTGCAGCTGTGTGAAGATCAAGGGCTAAAGAAATTTATGTCATTCTCACCAAAGATTCATATACCAGAGATTCGAGAATGGGTATATACCTCGTCCTCCAGCGACGAAGCGATGACTGGAAAGATAAATGGAGAGGAGGTCATTCTGACTCCTGAAGTTCTGACTGAGTTGTTTGGTCTACCAACCGGTACTGAGGACTATGAGCAAAATTCAGAGGAATATGGCCGCATGCTAACTGTGATGGGCCATGATGAGGGTATTCCAGCTAAACTGCTGAAAATAAACCTGTCTCCAGAGTACAAGTTTCTGGCAGACCTGGTGGGCAAGGTCGTTTTGGGAAAGCACTCTGCTCACGACAACATCAACAGGCAACAATTTGCCTTAATGTCAGTTTTGGTGAATAAGACGCAGATAGCCTGGGGAAAAGTTCTGTTTGAACTAATAAGGAGAAAGAACAATCAGAAAGAAGTAAACCTTGCCAGGGTGTTGGGTGTGTTTCTATATGTGAAAGCACCCCTGCTGCTTGTTTCTGCACCCTCTGCAGTCAACGCCAGCAAGAGGTTGGACCCCTCTCTGTTCAAGAAATCTCAGAGAATCATCAAGAAGTCAGCCAGGGTTGATCCTAACCCTCCATCAGACACAAGGGCTGATTCAGCCACTCTCCAGCTTGCTGGGGAAGGCTCAGCAATCCCTTCATCCTCCCTCTTTACCCCTGCATCCTCATCTCCTGCATTACCCTCCACACAATCTGCAGTGCCACCACAACATGCATCTTCCATCCTACATGCATCTCCATCCCAGTCACCCATACCACAACATCTGGCAGCCGCAGCCAGTGTTGACATGGTAACTGCTACCATCCTCACACACTTATCTCAACATGAATCCCACACTCATGTTGATGTTCACCCATCTCCACATGATTCATTTGATCATGTGGTAGATCATACTGCTTCCATTCCATCCACCTCCACATCCTCAGCATTTCAGATAACTCCTGAATTGCTTGCACAAATTGTAGAGCTCATCACTCCATCCATACAAAAAATGATTGAGGCTGCCAATGCCCCTCTCATTGCATCCATCAAAGCCCTTACTGAAGCCATCAAATCATTTCCACCCTCTGCTGAGCCCTCTTCAGTAAGATGCATGACTCCAGTCCCCACTGAAGTCATGCAGGGGGAGATGTCTGTTGAAGTGGTCTCAGGTGATGCCTTGGCCCTTCAGGACAACTCTTCTCTTCCCCTTACAGCAATTGTAGAAGAACATCAAGAGTTTCCAGAGAAAGAGTCTCTAAAGAAAGATCCAGAGCAATCAGAAGGTAAAACACTTCCTCTAAAGGTTATAATCAGGACTTTAAATTGATATCTTTATCTAACAAAGACATTCACTCCCTAGTGAATCTAGCTTCTGATGAAGAACTCCCAGAGAAAAATAATGAGGAAGTCCTCATGGACTTATGTGAAAAAGTTTCAATAAACACTACTGACTCAGAAGTAGTGGTTCAACAACTTGAGAATGCTACTGCTCAACCAGATGGTATAGTTTTATTTAAGTTTCTAATTAATTCAAACTCCAACTTTGAGTTAATCTATTATCCCTTCCTTCCCATCTCAGCTGCTGATGATCTTGCATCAGTGTTGCAAGTTGATGCTGCTATCTCCATTGACTCTGATAATGCTTTGGAATCCTTTCTCAATTCAGACTGTGAGTTCACACTCACATCTCCTTCTGTTCCTCCTTCTCAAGAGAAAACGGTCCCTTATAGACCTGAGTACCTTGATGACCCCTTGGTCAAGGACTCTCTCTTCTTTTCCTGTATGACACTCCTCTTGTGCCTTGCAGAGGTGTCTATCCCTGATGTCACTGAACATCTAGAAGGAATTATAACCTCCTTCCTAGATGCAAAGTGGTATCCTGTGTAGATCTCAGGTAACTCTATCAATTACCTGTTGTTGTTCACCTTGGGGGAATACTCTATTCCCACTTGGTTGTTAACTTATCCTTCCTTGTATGCAGGCACAATCAACATCGCTGCTGCTGCTGCTGTTGAAGAAGCTGAGGCTGTACAAGTCTTACCAGAGAATGCCTCCAAAATGACTGAAAAGGAATCAAGCTCAGGTACTCTCAACCTTGAACAATTTATAGCCTTTGTGGCTGAGAATATTGCCTCTGAGTACATTGAAGGGTTGGCTAATTCTCATATGGATTCCCTAGTCATCTCTCTAGAGAAAGCATTTGCCCCTGCAGATACAGTCATCTTTTCTCCACCTATCCTTACCTATCCTCTACCCATTCCTTCTATTGCATAACTGGTCCCCAGGATAGTTCCTGACTTGTATCCTGAATCAGAACTCTGGAAGAGATCTCCCAATGTCGATCTTGATGCCCTCCTTGTGCAAGATGCCATTGAGGAAGCAAGAGAAAAAGAAGATAGAGAGAAGCAGGAGAAAGAAAAGGCTGAACATGCTATAGCTGCCAAAGATATCTCAGAACAAGATTTTGATGATTATGCTGGCAGAACCTCATCCCACTCCTCTGATGATGATGACTCTGAGGATTCTGATAGTACCCAGAAGAAGAAAAAGGCTGTATCCAAGAAAAGAAAAGCATCTGCTCGTCCTACTGCTAATCCAGACAAGGATGTTCCCTATTTCATTCTGAAGGGAATTGATCCCAAGAGCAAGGAATTTCAACCATGGATGAGACTTTCAAAGAATCAGACAAGAGAGAAGAAGAGAACAAAAAGATATGACACTCCAATTCAGAAATTCCCCCCCAGAGGTCCTCCTCCACCTCCTGGTGCTGGAGCCTCTAGAAGTCTCTCTTCTGCCCCATCTGCAAAATCAGCAAGTTCCAACACCTTTAAGTCTTACCAGAGAAGGAGTAACCAAAGCCAGGGAGGCCAAGATGTATCAGGACAAGGAAGGAAAAGAAATGAAAATGTTCCCATGGAACAAATAAAGGAGATGACATTTCAGCAATTCACTTTCTCTCCTCCTCCTGCTCCTAAAAAGAAAGTTCCAGAATGGAAATCTCTTCCTCCCAGGAAAGGTCCATCCTCCACATCAAGGAAACCTGCTGCTTCTGAGACAGCTGAAACAAAAGGAAAAAGAGTGGTCTATTCAAAGAAATCCCACAAGAAGTTCATTGAACTTGCACCTCCCAGATATCTATATGCTGAAACTGATCCTAAGAAGGCTGCACAGATTCCTCTTGATTCAAGCAAATTAGCCACAGCTCTTCAAAGGAACATGGAGATTGCAGCTCAAGCTGATACTGACAGACCATCCTCTCCATCAGATATGACTGAAACTGAAAGAATTGCCTCTATGGCAAGATTTAAGGAATCTATTGCACTAAGCATGATGGAGAGAGCCAAAGCTCAAGGACTAGACCCTACAGCATATACAACTATGTCTGAATTCAGAGAAAAGGAACTCAGCAAAATTCAAGTCAATTCTGAAATTTTTAATTCTGAAGAATACATGAAGTTGCACCCTGCTGCAGTTTTGCCAAGCTATGCTGAAAAGAAAATTATTGGTGAACATGATCTAATGCTATCCAAAAGGCAAGCAGCAAATCCAAACAGAGAAATTATTTTCAAACCAGCTGTAATCCCTAAGAACTCATCTGATGCCAAAACCTCTGATAAATCTGCTTGATACTTTACAGTTCTGCTGATTTATGCTTTTATGTCTTTCTGTGGATTGCCTGTGATTTAAATTTTTGGTTAATCTCTGCTTTTGATATTGTGTGCTTTAGTTTTAGATCGGATTGGATAACATAACCCAAATAGGGGGAGATTGTTGGTACCCTGGATGTGATTTGGCTTATGTAATCCCTTTCCAGCCCCTCTTGATCCATATAACTATATATGATCATGCTTAGGCCTTGTTCAATTTCCCTAGGACAGTTTATAACTGACCTAGAGCTTAGGCTAGTAGTTCTAGATGTATTTTTGGTTAAGGCTTTTTCCGTTCGACCATCGTCGAACGAGGCCTCGCGATCGTCGATCATTGGTCGACGATAGCAGGGCTATTGAATCGTTGAAGTCAAGACAATTATCATCGACCGATGGTCGACGATCTCAGAGCAAGTTTATTATGCTCTGAAGGTTGGTCGACGATCTGCCATCAGCAGTTCTACGATCGTGTTCTCGCTTCACGATTTCTGTCTCGACAGATTTTTTGCCTTAGTCGTCGACATCATGAGATGTTCGACGTTTTCTGCTTCGACAGATTCTTTGCTGGTTGACGATTTCTGGTCGACGATTTCTGTTTCGACAGATTTCTGCTTTTAGTCGACGATCTGTTAGCTAGGTCGACGATCATCGAACACCTGTTCGACGATTTTTGTCTGCCTTTAACAATTTGCACTTATTTTATTCCTTGGTTTATTTCCAAGTGTTTTAGCGTGTGGTTAGAAAGATTTTCTGAAGATTGTTTTTGCTAATTTATGGCTTAAATTCAAATGAATTAATTACCAAATATGTTAAGCATAAATTACGGGATTTCGTATTTTGATAAAGCATTTTTGTCTTATTATACAAAATATATTGCCAGGCTGTATTCTAGCCGTTGGCGGTGTATGCTATTTCCAAGAATGATAAGTCTTTATGCTGAGATATTTTCCTATTCATTTATTTCCTTATTGGGACTGACAGTAAGCTAATAGGTCATTCTATTCCTATTGCTATATTCTATTTTGAGATAATCTGTTGCAGTGCTCGAGAATTCAAATCAATAGAGCCGTTCCAAAGGAAAAATGAGAAGACATATTTAAGAGAGATTTTTTCTCAGAAAAATAAAAAAGTTACAGATACAGAGAGATTTTTTCTTAGTGTTGCATTCTCTCAAGCATCTCCAGAGCAACTCTTCACCATCTCACAAAAAGAAGAAGAAAAGCTTTCCTGAAGCAAAAGCCCTGAGCAATTTCTTTCTTTCTCAAGTCTCCTGAGCATCTGCTTAGAGTTTTCAAGACTTCAGAAAGAGCTCCAGATCTGCTTCACGTGCTCCAGAATCTGAAGACCTGATAAAAATCAGTCTACAGATCTCTGAGGATTTAGTTTCAGTATATCTGAAACTCCTTCATCCTGAAGCAAAGGCTTTCCCTGGACTTCCACTGAGCCAGGGGGAGACTTTGATTCTTTAGAGAATCCACAAGTCTTCTCTAATCTGTATTAACAACAGAGAAGACAATCTAACCCTCTCAACCCCTTTGTAAAAGAGTTTTCACACCTCTTCAAAAGTGAACATTGGTGACAGGGCACCTTATCAACAACCTGTGGTTGAGCATCCTTATCAAAAGCTCAAAGGGTCTGTTTGATCTACCTGAATCAGATCATTGGTGGCAGGGCACCTTAGCAAAAACCTGTAGTGGATTCCTACCAGGGTGGTAGAAGAGTGGAGTACCTATTAAGAGGGAACCACTATATATCCTGTGTCTCTCTGGCTGTTTTTGTTTAATTGTCTTTTCTGTGGCTGTGATAGAACTACCTAGGATTGCTAGTTGCTGTGATAGGTTTATAGTTAAACTGAAATTTCAGTTAACTCTCTCACTTGTGCACGTCACTGTGTTAGGCTCTTAGGGTTCAAGTATCAGATTATTTTATTCCGCAAATAAACTCCAAGGGAGCTGACTAGTTGTTCATAAAATTTGAATACTCTATTCACCCCCCCCCCCCCTCTAGAGTAGTTTACAACTTATCCCCTCACTTTCAAGCAAAGACAATCTTTAGAGAAGTATGTGGATGAGACACATAAAGAATTGCAGTTCTAGCTTGCTTAAGAAATTAAATCCATCATATTTGAAGTAAATATGAACAAGAAAGAGATGACAGATTGCTTCCACAAGGGAGGTAATGTTGTAGTATATCTGGCTACCCAACAACAAGAAATGAAGACTGAAATTGAAGACATTACAGTCAAGCAAGGTTATATTCTAGAAAATCAATTCAGATCAAATGAAAATCTCAAGGACTTACATGCTGAAATTCTCAATAAAATTGGAGGTATAGCCACTGATGTGAAAGCTGAACTTTCTAAACAAATTAAAGATGATCTAGCGGCTGTCCACACAGCCATTGAAGCTTCTCAAAAGACTATTTCTGATCACCTGACTAAATTCAAAGCTTATTACAAAGAAGGTATTGAATATCTGGCTGATCAAGTAAGGTTTCAAAAGAATGATCTGAGAGATCATATAGCTAGAGAAGTCATAAAGGGGGAGAGGATATTAGTCAAAGCCAGCTCTGATCATGCTAAATGGGTTTCTAATACCATCAGAGCTGCCCTTGGATTTCCACCCCTGTGTGATGAAGATAACACTGCTGAATCTGGTGTTCAACAAGATTATATTGAAGGTGTTCAACAGGAAGTTGCACAGGTTATCTATCCTCCAGCAGATTTTTAAACAATACAGCAGGAAGTTCAGAAAATGTATAGCCCTCTACAGGAGGTACAAAATGTCATCATTGGCAAATTTGAAATGTCTGTAGCTGCTATGGAAGCTCAGAAATAGGCTCAGCTTTCTAAGAAAAGATTTAGAGAGCAAACCGAATTGAAGCCTGACTTTGAGCAGTGGAGTCATACCTCTAGGAATATTATTCTTACTGCCTGGAAAGCTGTGAAAGATAAAATGCATGATAGAGGCAAGTGGTACTATGAACTAGAATGGAATAAGTATCTGGCAAGGCAAGAAGCCATATTTCAATTCAGAAGGAATGCCAAAGCTGGAAAGTTACCTGCTAATACTCTGGATCCTAACAGGTACTTTCCTAAGCCTTTTCATTACTTTGAAAGGCAGAAGATTAAGGCTGAAGAGCTCAAAAATAAGGATTAGAAAGGGAATAAGCCAGCTGAAGATACTGAAGCCAATGTGCAAGCTAAGATCAAGTCTGGCAAAGGAATAGTAATCAAGGAGCCTAGTCAATCTTAGGATAGATAGGCTAGTATGTAGAACAATATAATCTTTCTATTCTATTAAGAAATCTGTAAAGCTAAACAATTTTCTGTTTAATGAATGATATCATTTTCAGTATTGATATTAACTGTTATTTGTGTTTATATGTTACCCTGCTGTGAAATGGATGTACACATATTTTTTCTCTATTTTTTCATGTGTGGTGTATATCATTGACTAAGGGTTATGACTTCTCCAAATAGGGGGAGATTGTTGGGTACACTAGAAATTATGTACCAGACTTGGAGAAGCCTCTCTGTACTCAATGATATACATCAATTTGTATTTGATGGAATGTTGAGTTTCAGTGTGCAGGTTTAAGAAATGTAGGAAAATTTTTAAGTACAAGTGTCGACACTTGTAAGGAATTGTGTCGACACCTGAAGCAGGAGCTGTGTCGACACCTAGGAATTATGTCGACACCTGAAGAAGGAGCTGTGTCGACACCCAGGAGTTATGTCGACACCATAAGCAAGGCATGTGTCGATACCCAGGAATTGTGTCGACACCTGAAGCAGGAGCTGTGTCGACACCCAGGAGTTATGTCGACACCAGAAGCAAGGCATGTGTCGACACCCAAGAATTGTGTCGACACCTGAAGAAGGAGCTGTGTCGACACACGGGACTTGTGTTGACACACACTCAACGCCATCTATCAACAACAGCTATACTGAGTCTGAAAGGCTTGTGTCGACACACACTCAATGCCATTTATCAACAACAACTATACTGAGTCTGAAAGGCTTGTGTCGACACACACTCAACGCCATGAGTCTGCATCAGCTATGTGGAGACCAGGAGCAGTTGTGTCGACACACAGGACTTGTGTCAACACATACAACAGAAGCTGTGTCGAGAAGATAAAGAATGACTGTGTCGACACATTGGAAGCTGTGTCGACATCATCAAGAATTATGTCGACACATTTGAAGTATTTTGTTGACAGTGTCCTGCTGAGAAAGAATTCCAATGAAGGGTCAGCTGTCACGGCTGAAGACTTGACAGCTGTCATAAGTAACAAGACTGACACATCTGTCAGTGCTGTCAGATGGCCGTTATAAACCGGATCAGCTGGTAATCATGGATGAACTCTATATAAAGGGCTGATCCATAACAACCATAATCCAATTCAATATAACAAATTATATAGAACTAACAACAAGTATTGGAGAGCAAGAGGCTGACCCGGAATAAGGCAGATCCTGAACAAGTCTGCAAGAAAGATTCAGATCTGATTATGAATTTAAGAAGAAAGCTGATTAAAGATCAACTTCAACACCAAGTAAAGATCAACCATATTTTGTTCAAATTCAAGAAGCTTTGAAGAAGTTAAGTCAGGTTGGATCTGAAGTATTCAGTCATTCAAGAACTGATCAAGAAGCTCTCACCCATTTAGATTTCAATCTGGGTGAAATTTCTATTTCTTTAAATAAACTTTTTCTTGTAAAATCTTATATAGATCTGAGTTATAAGCCTGTATTTATAAAGGCTGAGGTAGGGCTGAGTGCCTGAGGTGTAGGACTTGTTAAAGTCTGAGTTGTAGGCCTGGAGATAAAGGATGATGTAGGGATATTGCCTGAGGTAGGGTTCTTGGGAAGAATCTGAGGTAGGACTTGAAGAAGTCTGAGCTGCAGGAACCTATCAGGTTCTGAGTTATAAGATCTGTGGATCTGAGATAGTGGAAGGAAGTTTGTCTGAATCCAGTTCTCTACTAGATTGGCGAAGGGGGAAAGTAGATGTACCCATAAATTAGGGAACCACTATAAATCTTGATGTGCTGTGTTTATTTTTTTTTCTGAGAACTGTGATTTTATATGCTGTGTTAGAACTTATTAATTGCCAAAATAGTTAAAAAGATTAGAACCTATTCACCCCCCCCCCCTCTAGGTGTCTAGGCTCTTGAAATCAAATCTTTCAAAGATGATGAATGGGGTGTAATAGCCTGAGGGGGGTGTATTTATGAAGAAGCCACGAGGGAGGTGATCAGCGATGAGAATTTAGAGCTCTCCTTGATGATGGCTGACTAAAAATAATGGTAAAAAGATTCCCAAGCATCATGGGAGACTAATGGATGCTTTGGGGAGATGAAAGGAGTGTCTCATGCCCCCTTCCATTAATTCCTTAGTTCACCTATTAATTAATGAGTAATTTTTCATTTTCTCCCCATTAAATGATATGAAATTCCCTAATCAGGTTAATTAAATGAAATAAAGTTAGTGGGGTACAGGATGGGCCTTGGTTTAAGTCCTTAGCCCATCAAAATTTGGTTGAGCCTTTATTTCTCTCTTTTAAGCTCAATTTTGACCATGGTTGACATGAAGTGTTGACTTGGACAATTGAGGGGTTTACTGGTCCCATAGGTTTGTCTTGACTCCTATGACACCACCCAAGGTGGGTTATGCCATGATGGGGCTCCAATTGAGCCAATTTATCTAATATGTGTATGCTTGACCAAAATTGGCCGAGGTTTGACTTTGACCAAATTAGAGAAATTGGTGCCCACTTGATGGGGATTTTGGGTTCATTGGGTCTCTAATGGTGTTATAAGGCTAGGGGTGAGGTCAATTAGATGTGATAAATTCAATTGGATGTGAATTGACCTAGATTGTCTTATGCACCTTGATGTGCACTTAACAATTTTTGTCTTAATTCAAGGAAACCTAGGTCACCACTTTGCCCCAACTTACAAACAATGTCATAACACTATCAAGGGGTCTAAAAGTATTAGGGATGTTACAAATAGTACAACCGAAATCTAAAAATTTTTGAGCACATACGACAAATATGATTAGGGAGTCCTGACACGAAAAGCCAAATACGCTCATGGGTTGGTCGTTGTCCATCTTGAAATCTAAACACTTGACTTTTCTTTGAATGACAACATTATATTTAGATAACCAATTCATACTAAATATCACATCTAAGTCTTCCAAATATAACACCTTCAGATCAATATATGCTAGGAATCCACCTAAAAGAATAGGACAATTCTGGATACCCTGGTTTGACACCACTGAATCACTAGATGAAACCTTAACGCGAAGCGGATCACCAACTCGATTGATGTCCAAACGATGTCGGTCTACAAAATTCTTAGCCATGAAAGAGTGAGGGACACCCGAATCAAAAAGAACGCACGCCCAACAATTCATTACCTTAAACTCGCATATAAAATTATACACATAACTAATATGGCATAAACTGAATCCATAATTACAAATTAACAACTAGAGCAGAATCTAACCTGAGATCACCTGAGTGGAAGACTGAGCTTTTTCCTTGGTCATGACATTCAGTTTACCATTTCCCCTGTCTAATTGTTGTAGCTGCGGTGACGGCAAAGCCTGAAGTGGAACTGGCTGCAGCGTGGGCTGGGACTGCGGGCACCTAAACTTCACATATTCCTTCTGCCCACACAGGAAGCAAGTCTTATTTTTTGACCAATAGTGGGCAACATCATGCCCCTTCTACTTACACAAAGCACATGTCATATCTCTCTTGGGTGTTCTCTGAATCGCAAGCACCTGATGCTGCTTCAGAGCACCCAACCTCTTGAAACATTTCTCGAAAGGGTGGCCTAGACAACCACAAAAACTACATGCCTCTTTGCTCCCTTTCTTTGGAGCAGGGCCAGATGCCCAAGGGCTTCCACTATCCTCAACCATTCTCTTTTACTTTCTCAATAACATGTCATGGTTCTTAGCGTTATCAATAGCCTCGACCTTCAAATCAGCCTCCACTGCTTCCACAGAATTCTTAGATTGGCAAGCATTGTCTAACTACTAGATGTCACTACGAAGACCACCTAGAAAATGCTTAACTATGCCCTCCTTAGTGAGTACCAACTCCAAAGCAAACCTACTCAACTTGCTGAAATCGATCTCATACTCACCAACTATGAGTTACCTCTACTTCAAATGTAAAAAATTGTTCATTAGCTTGTCTTACTCGACTGACCGCAAGAACTTCTTCAACAACATCCCCTTTAACCTTTCCCACGAGCACCCATCTGTGAGGCCTTCTTTTTCTCTAATCCACCAGCCTTTAGTAAGACCCTCTAACTGATATGTAGTGACCATAACCTTTTAGTCCACAGAGATTCCCGAGTAGGAAAACATCTCCTCAATAGCTATAATCCAGTCATCTAACAACATGGAATAAGCCCCCTCATCATAGGTCGGGGGTCCTAAACATTGGAAATGCGAGATCTACTACAGAACTGGAGGCACTAGGGGAGCAGGAAGGGCAGGAACATCCCGACCCACTACAGGGTCCTACACCCCAGGCTGCTTCCCTAAAGTGGCAGTCAACAACCCCCACATTTGTGCTTGAATTGCGACTATTTGTATCGATAGAGTCTCATTGCTCTGGCGCAGCTCCTCGATCATTGCTTCACTATGCGCACCCGAAGATCCACCCTCATACTGGGGAGGCGACCTCAGCATATATCACTTCAGAGCCATCTTCTACGAATACAAACGAGCATCTTATCAAAACTTAGCTCAATGATAAAATTACCTAACTTAAATCAAATCGTAAATGTGTAAACACTTGCTATTACTACTACCTTGCTTTGAAATTTTCTATAAATGATGTTATTCTTAACTTAGGATGATATACCATCATCCCTCGACTCTTGTGTGTATAATATATATGCATGAATGCTTAAATCTTCATCTCAAATCATGTGTGTATGAGTGTCATCATGTAAATCTTAACTTGGCATGTGTTCTTGTGCTATATTATGTTCTACATGTTGTGTTATGCATTTTAAAAAGAAAATGCCTTAATGCATGTCATAAGCGGCGTACACATGACAAATTATGCATCTCATACTTCCTAATATCACATGTAACGTAAAAATAAAATCTAATGAACATCTATGTGATAATATTAAGTCGCTCATTTCAACTTAACAGTCATATGTTGTTATATCTATGAGAATCCATATACAATCACATATTATGCATCCCATACTACATAATATGCACTGTATACTTCTTGTAACACCCTATCTGTCACATAGCATATAGCAGTAGGTCCGGCCGGAGCCCGACGCCATATACTACGGACAGACCGGTTGGTTACTTATTGAGACCATTCAACCAATCACCACGTCCTACACAGAGCACCTAGCAGAAGCAAATTATTAAGTTGCAAGGATAAAAGAACCCAGCCAAGCATGAATGTCCACTGCAATAAACTCATAGGAATGTATAATACACCAAAAATGGCCTTATGGCCTTACAAGAGTTTGCTTAATAAAAGTTTCTTCCAAACCTCGGCACGCAGGCCGGTCACACATGAGTACATAAGAAAAACAATCAAAAATTGGCCTTCGAGGGCCAGCACAGCAACCTGGGCTTTAGCCCGCTATTTGCCACTCGGCTCCGCAGCACCTGCAAGCAACAACCCACCGCACGGTGGTAAACAAAAGTAACGGTCAGCTATGCTGACCAAATTATAATGACCCCGCCCCCAACTCGGGGCGGCGATGCTCTTCTTTGTAGTTTGTTAGCATAAACAAGCGGTATAGTGTAAACACACACTTCATCACAGGTGCAGGCTCACACGGCCACACACTCCGTGCTCTCAGGGCACTTACTCGAGGAACCCGGTCATAACCGTGGTCTCACCACCATCCCTTGGACGTCAAATCTCGTGAGCATTTTAGTCTTTCCGGTCTAAGCCTAAGACTCACACGATCATGCCAATGACCATTCTATTTTTCAGATATCTGTCACCATATCCCATAGCCCGAGTCCGCATCCACTTGCCCGTTGCTCACAACGCATAGTCATATAAAGACGTACGTGCGGGCCAAGCTTCTCCCGGATCCCAAAATTGGATCACACAAGCACATAACCCAGTTATGTTCATGGTTGGCTCCCAGGCCACCAAGATGGCAGAAATGCGTTTCTGCCCAGTTTTCCGGGTGCGCCTTAGGGTTAATCCCCAAGGATCCCTACTGCAATCTACCCCGTAGAAACTCGAAAATAACAAATGGCACGGAGTCTTCCCCGGCTACTATGCAATGCACATCACCGATCCAGACCAACTTGTCTGGGTAGGCTTCACATAACATGCCTATGTCCGTACTATGATTCCGGACTCTAACAAGGGGGACTTTACATATCTACCCCAAGGAACACCGCAAACTCACCGCATACTCGCGGGAGTGGGTTTTCCCATGCAAAGGAAAAGAGGACTTCGCATGTCCTAGGATGAGAATCATTACCCTAGCGTTCTTCCGTAGCGCCATGGAAATCTATGCGGATGGAAAGCACCGCAATCTCCTTGCCTCCACGGATCCGAAGTCGGCTCGCGATTTGGAGCTCCGAAGCTCCGCCGGTGACCGGATCTAGCTCCTTTTCCTCCACCTTGCTCTCCCTTCTCTCTAGAACTTAGAGAGAGAACTCAAATGGAAAATAAGGGTTTCCTAACCTTATTCCCGGGTTAAACCCCATCAGGAACAACCCCAGCCCTTGGATCCCAAGCCAAGGAAACGGACGGCCACGATTTAGGCTGAAAATTAGAATTCCTGGGCCGAACACGGGTTGGAACACGGCCGTGTGCATGGCCGTGTTACTCATTTGCCATAACTGCCACAACCCGACCAGTACACGGCCTCCGACACGCCCGTTTCACATGTGACACGGCCGTGTTAAAACCCTTATCATGCCCCGTGTGTAAATTCCAGGATTTTCCCGAGCTGGACACGGCCTGTGACACGACATCCGGCACGCCCGTGTCACATGTGACACGCCCGTGTTTGTGCCCGTGTCATGGCCCGTGTGCATAACTCAGAAACCTCCCGAGCGAGACACGCCCTGGGACACGCCCTGGGACACGCCCGTGTCCCAGGCTGTGTGCCTACACCCTGACGATCGCTGATCGACAAAACGTCGACCACGTGACCTGTCGCCGAACACGCACGTGTCACGCCCGTGTCACGCCCGTGTCACGCCCGTGTCACGCCCGTGACACGCCCGTGTCACGCCCGTGACACGCCCGTGACACGCCCGTGTCACCTGCTCCAAGTCCTAGACTTGGCTTAAAATGTGACCTGTCCCTCTTTTGAGTTTCGGGGTGTTACAACTCTCTCTCTTTAAAGAATTTCGCCCACGAAATTACTAAAGGAAAGAAAACGGAAAACTTTAAGCAGTACCTGAGCGGAATAACTCCGGGTACTCCTCCAGCATAGTTTGCTCCCATTCCCAAGAGAGCTCCTCCCGACCGTAACTGTCCCACCAGACCTTGACCATCCGTATCTCCTTATTACGGAGTCGCTTGACCTCAAAGTCCTCAATACAAATGGGCTTGACCTTAGTCGTCAACCCTTCGTCCACCGGCACTTGGTCCACTGCGATCACCTGCGAAGGCTCTTGCACCGCCTTCCACAATACAGAAATGTGGAATATATCGTGTAGTCCGCTCAACTCCACCGATAGCTTCAAACGATAAGCCGTTTTACCGACCCGCTCCAAAATCTCAAAGGGTCCAAGGTATCTTGGGCTCCGCTTCTTCAAGCGTCTCACCCGCAAAACACCCTTGAACGGCTTTATCTTCAAGTACACCCAATCGCCGACCGCAAACTCCACGTTCTAGTGCTTGGCATTATAGTACTTAGCTTGCCTGTCCTGAGCGATCAGCAAACGCTCTCGAATGATCCGCACCAAAGAAGTAGCACTCTCCACCTCCTGCTTCTTATACAACCTTGCCTCACCCATTTCTAGCCACGATAACGGCGTGTGACACTTACTACCATACAGGGCCTCAAAAGGCTCCATTTGAATACTCGTCTGGTAGCTGTTGTTGTACGCAAACTCCACCAAATACAGGTGGTCTTCCTAATGCTTCCCGAAGTCTAGAACACACATGCGGAGTATGTCTTCCATAGTTCTGTTGACCCTCTCGGTCTTCTCATCCGTCTGCGGATGGAAGGCTGTGCTGAACTTCAATTTAGTCCCCAACATCTATTGTACCAACCTCCAATCATTGGATGTAAAACGCCCATCGCGATCACTCATGATGCTGCGAGGCACACCGTGCAATTTGACTATATTATCCACATATAGTTTCGCCAGTCTCTCCACAAAGTCATCCTTCCTATGCGGAATAAAGTGCGACACCTTTGTTAACCGGTCTACGATCACCCAGATGGCGTCGTTCCCTTTCTGCGACCTTGGCAAGCCATGCACAAAGTCCATCGATATGTCGTCGAACTTCCATTCTGGAATAGGCAAAGATTTTAAGAATCCTCCCGGCTTTTGGCACTCCACCTTTACTAAGGCGCACGTTTGACACTTAGCCACGAACAGTGCCACGTCCTTCTTGAGCCCTGGCCACCAAAACAGCTTCTTTAGATCCCGGTACATCTTCGTGCTTCCTGGGTGGATTGAGTACTTGGTATTATGAGCCTCGTACATCAACTCCGCCCGAAGATTTCTCCCGCTTGGGACGCACAATCGATGGTCCTTCCTCAACAGCCCATCCTCAACTGAAAACTGGGAATTTAACCCATCCAATGCTGCATCCATAAGCTCCTTCATGGTATCATCCAACTCTAATGCCTGCCGAACGCGATCAGCCAGATCATACTGAACTTCCGTCCAGTTCAACAATGCTTTAGCGCTGTCTGTTTGTCCACACAACAGATCTCCAACGCCTCCAGCTCCCGAACTAGCCTCTCATCATGAACTGACAACTAGTTGGCTTGGGCGGGAGCCCTACAACTCAACGCATCCACAACTGCATTGCCCTTCCCGGGTACATAATGAATCTTGAACGTATAGTCCCCCAGGAACACCATCCATCTCCACTGCCTCATGTTGAGATCCTTCTGATCCAACAGGTACTTCAGGCTCTTGTGATCAGTATAAATATCGACCTTTACGCTGTACAAGTAGTGTCTCTACAGCTTAAGCGCAAATATCACGGCCACCAACTCCAAGTCGTGGACCGGATAATTCCTTTCATGCACCTTCAGCTGACGCGATCCATACGCAATAACACTCTCATGTTGCAGCAGCACGCAGCCAAAACCACTACCTGAGGCATCACTATAAATTTCGAAGCCCTCGGTCCCACTCGGTGAACTTAACATTGGCGTCGTGGTCAACCGTCCCTTCAGCTCCTCAAATGCTTGCACGCACTCCTGCATTCACAAGAACTTCTGATCCTTCCTTGTCAACTTCATGAGAGGTAACGCTATCCGCGAGAAGTTTGCTACGAAGCGCCTGTAATAGCCGGAAAGCCCAAGGAAACTACGGACTTTCGCTATCGAAGACAACACAGGCCAACCCCGTATCGCAACAATCTTCACCGGATCCACCGTTATACCTTCCCCACTAATAATATGACCAAGGAATGCTACTGAGGGTAGCCAGAACTCGCATTTGGAGAATTTTGCATAGAGTTCGTTCCTTCTCAGCGTCTCCAAGACTAGATGCATATACTTGAAGTGATCTTCCTCGCACTGCGAGTACACTAATATGTTGTCAATGAAGACGATCACAAAATGGTCTAGGAACTCTCGGAATGTCCTGTTCTTCAAATCCATAAACACTGATTGCGCATTCGTCAGTCCAAACGGCATGACCGTGAACTCGAAATGCCCATACCTCGTGATGAATGCCGTCTTCGGGATGTCACACTCCCTTATCCTCAACTGATAATACCCAGACTTCAGATCAAACTTTGAATACACCGACGATTCAACTAACTGATCGAAGAGATCATCAATCCTTGGTATCGGGTATTTATTCTTCTCTGTTAGCTTGTTCAACTCCCTATAGTCGATACACAGCCGCAAACTCCTGTCCTTCTTCATAATAAAGAGGACCGGTGCGCTCCAAGGCGACGAGCTTGGACGCACATACCCTTGATCCAACAACTCCTCTAGTAGAACCTTCAAGTCTGCCATCTCCTTAGGCGCCAACCTATAAGGAGAACGTGACACAGGTTTGACACCTAGCACGAGCTCGATCATGAAGTCGATCTCTCGCTGCGGTGGGGCTCCGGGAAGATTATCCGGGAACACGTCGGGGTATTCACAAACCACGGGGATACTATCCAATGTGGCCTTAGATTATATAGCCTCCACTAACGTGAAGAATAGCTCTACTCCAGCACGAACCACCTTCACCACCTGAAGAGCAGACATCAGCGTCTTGTTCGACCCCTTCAGTCCCGTGAATGTTGCCTCCCGCACAACACCCAGCTTGACCTCCTTACGGTTGCAATCTATACAAGCCTTCTGCTCCGAAAGCCAATCCATACCAAAGATAACGCCGAAATCTACTAGCGGCAGCAATGACACTAGCAAGTCAAACTCTTGGCTTCCAATATGAACCATTATGGCGCATACTCTATCCGCACGCATCGAACACCCATTCGGTAGTAGCACATCAAATTTGTCCTTCGCCATCAAAGAAGGGACTCTGATGCGCGATATAAAACTCTCGGACAAAAAGGAGTGTGACGCTCCCGTATCGAATAGTGCTCGTGTCGGACTATCGCTAATCAGAACAAAGCCTACATAAATAGTATTAAGCTAGCAAGCACTAGGTAATAGTATTTAAAGCTAACTTGCTATAAATTAAACCGTACCTGTCACCACGTCGACCTGTTTAATGGCCTCCTGCTGGCCCAAGTTATAAACTCTCGGCTGAGTCGGAGCATAGAGGGACGCGGTTGACTCCACCGCTTTGCCCTTCTCTTCATAAGTGGCTCCTTGCTTTCTCTCGGACTTCGGACGTCCGCTCCAACAATCGCGGGCAAAGTGCACCGTCTTTCCGCAAGTAAAACAAGCACCCGGGGGTCGGTTAGTAGTTGCCCCCGAGGCACCTGAAGAAGGGGCTGGACCCGACGTCCTAGCCTTCTTATTCCATCTTCGAAAGCCAGACTTTGAAGTCGGCACCTTAAACTCCGGTTTCTTGCCACCGGATTCCTTCTTCGCTTGAACATTCTTCATGTCCTTTTCCAAGGACCGGGTCGAGTTGACCAAGGACATGAAACCCCGTGCCATAGGCCCCGAAAGTAACAGCCTCAAATCATCTCTTAACCCTTCATAGAAGCGGTTCGTCTTGCACTCCTCATCGGCAAAGGTAACGCTTGCGTATCGTCCCAAACGAGTGAACTCGTGGAGATACTCGTCCACGGTGCTATCTCCTTGCACCAAATTTTGAAAATTGTTTTCCAACGCGATCCTCTGCGCTGAGGGGAGATATCAAGCCATAAACAACCTCAAAAATTCCTCCATAGAGACATCAGCCAACTGCCTTCCCCTTAGGTGGTGTAGCTCCAGCCCTTCCCATCCTAACCTTGCGTCCCCGTCCAACAAGAACGTCGTAATCGTGGTCTTCTGCCACTCTTCAGTTTCCGTTGCTGTCAGCACTCTCTTGACTCTCGATAGCCAATCCTCTGCCTGAGTTGGGGTTCCCGTTCCCGAGAATACTGGCGGATGGAAACCCATCACATGCTTAAGTTGTTTCTCAGTTGCTCTCCGAGGCAACTCCGTCTCCACCACCACCTGTTTCATCCTCCTAGTCTCTGCCGCTTGGAGCGGTACTTGCTCCATAGCAGGAGCAGGCTGCTGCACCTGCCTCGCAGGCTGCGCATTGATCATTACAAAAATAGCTTCTGCAACCAATCTAATGGTCTCGGCTGAAGGAGGTGTTGCAGGCACATCATTTGGTGCACTGCTTGCCTCAGAACTTGGTCGTTCCGACGGTCCAGCACCACTCCTAGTCACCTATAATTGTGCAAAACACCGATAAGCGACCAAATAATATTGCAAACAGCAATTATAGGAACACGCAGGTTCCTCAAACATGTGTATTTTCATTCCTAAGTGGACATTCATGGGTTCTTTTCATGTTATAACGATGACGCACACACATGTGCTCACCACCCCTTAAAGTGAATTTGTCCACGAATTCATTTAAGCTTGACCAAAACCGGTAGTCTGATACCAATTTGTAACACCCTTATCCGTCATATAGCATATAGTAGTAGGTCTGGCCGGGGCCCGACGCCATATACTACGGACAGACCGGTTGGTTACTTATTGAGACCATTCAACCAATCACCACGTCCTACACAGAGCACCTAGCGAAAGCAAATTATTAAGTTGCAAGGATAAAAGAACTCAGCCAAGCATGAATGTCCACTGCAATAAACCTATAGGAATGTATAATACACCAAAAATGGCCTTATAGCCTTACAAGAGTTTGCTTAATAAAAGTGTCTTCCAAACCTCGGCACGCAGGCCGGTCACACATGAGTACATAAGAAAAATAATCAAAAATTGGCCTTCAAGGGCCAGCACAGCAACCTGGGCTTTAGCCCGATATTTGCCACTCGCCTCCGCAGCACCTGCAAGCAACAATCCACCGCACGGTGGTAAACAAAAGTAACGGTCAGCTATGCTGACCAAATTATAACGACGTCGCCCCCAACTCGGGGCGACGATGCTCTTCCCTGCAGTTTGTTAGCATAAACAAGCGGTATAGTGTAAACACACACTTCATCACAGGTGCAGGCTCACACGGCCACACACCCCGTGCTCTCAGGGCACTTACTCGGTGAACCCGGTCGTAACCGTGGTCTCACCACCATCCCTTGGACGGCAAATCTCGTAAGCATTTTAGTCTTTCCGGTCTAAGACTAAGACTCGCACGACCATGCCAATGGTCAGTCTATTTTTCAGATATCTATCACCATACCCCATAGCCCGGGTCCGCATCCACTTGCCCGTTGCTCACACCGCATAGTCATATAAAGACGTACGCGCGGGCCAAGCTTCTCCCGGATCCCAAAATTCGATCACACAAGCACATAACCCAGTTATGTTCATGGTTGGCTCCCAGGCCACCAAGATGGTAGAAATGCGTTTCCGCCCAGTTTTCCGGGTGCGCCTTAGGGTTAATCCCCAAGGATCCCTGCTGCAATCTACCTCGTAGAAACCCGAAAACAACAAATGGCACGGATTCTTCCCCGGCTACTATGCAATGCACATCACCGATCCAGACCAACTTGTTTGGGTAGGCTTCACACAACATGTCTATGTTCGTACTACGATTCCGGACTCTAACAAGGGGGACTTTACATATCTATCCCAAGGAACACCGCAAACTCACCGCATACTCGCGGGAGAGGGTTTTCTCATGCAAAGGAAAAGAGGACTTCACATGTCCTAGGATGAGAATCGTTACCCTAACGTTCTTCCGCGGTGCCATGGAAATCTATGCGGATGGAAAGCACCGCAATCTCCTTGCCTCCGCGGATCCGAAGTCGGCTCGCGATTTAGAGCTCCGAAGCTCCGCCGGTGACCGGATCTAGCTCCTCTTCCTCCTCCTTGCTCTCCCTTCTCTCTAGAACTTAGAGAGAGAACTCAAATGGAAAATAAGGGTTTTCTAACCCTATTCCCGGGTTAAACCCCATCAGGAACAACACCAGCCTTTGGATCCTAAGCCAAGGAAACAGACGACCATGATTTAGGCTGAAAATTAGAATTCCCGGGCCGAACACGGGTTGCAACACGGCCGTATGCATGACCGTGTTACTCATTCGCCGTCACTCCCACAGCCTGACCAGTACATGGCTTGTGACACGGCCTCCGACACGCCCGTGTCACATGTGACACGGCCGTGTTAAGATCCGTGTCACGCCCCGTGTATAACTTCCAGGATTTTCCCGAGCTGTACACGGCCTGTGACACGGCATCCAACACGCCCGTATCACATGTGACACGCCCGTGTCTGTGCCCGTGTCACGGCCCGTGTGCATAACTCAGAAACCTCCCGAGCGGGACACGCCCGTGTCCCAGGCCGTGTGCCTACACCCTGACGATCGCTGATCGCCAAAACGTCGACCACGCGACCCATCACCGAACACGCCCATGACACGCCCGTGTCACGCCCGTGACACGCCCGTGTCACCTGCTCCAAGTCCCAGACTTGGCTTAAAACGTCACCCGTCCCTCTTTTGAGTTTCGGGGTGTTACACTTCTGCTATACTTTTGAGTGTAGTGTTAATGAATTAGCCAAGACATACTGATGACACATTAGTGTGTGTATGCAACAAAGTAAGATTCTAAAAACAAATGACCGTTCGACTAACCCTTCTAAAGAACCAAACCAACCTCGTTCTGATATCAACTTTCATAACTTGCATATTCTCAATATATAAATAGATTATCAAAGTGAGAGAAAATGTGTGTTATGATGTCATGTCGCGCAGAGGACAACTATAGACGCTCAAGTAGCTCCCACTCTTCATTTATTTTTATAAAAGACATGTACATTTTATGTTGAAGAACAAGATTTGAGTTTAAAGTTCAAATACTGCGTCCCTCGGTCCAGTGGATCAACTAATCCACTTGTAGAAAAGTATATACGCAGTGAAAAAATATAGAGTTTAATTCATTTTATCATACGTGAGCATGCAGACCTAACAATATACCAATGATGTGCGCATTTCTAAGTTTAGTGTGAGTAGAAGCAAGAACTTTTATGGTCTTCAAAATAGAATGACGTTTGGTTGAAACAATGTTATGAGTATGAGTAAAATGTAAATTTTTATACATATAAAAAACTAATATGCATCCTAATATAAATCTTTCTCAGAGAGTAATGCATCTACAGCAGACAGTAGTAATAGCAGAAACAATAAATAAACAGTTTACATAAAAAGAAACTACGCTATGGGCGCCAACAATCTAACACGAACCCATAGCTTCAACAGTACAAATATGAGATATACTACAAAGTCAATAAAACAACAGACTATCTCTCATTGATGAGAGGAAAAGAAATCAGCTACATAAGGTTTGGAAGAATCAAACTCGGACAACTCTAACTACTACTAGTCCGCACCCGAGGCTTTCAAAAAGAAAAGAATGTCTCAGCACAAACATGTAAAAGGCAACTCAAATAGAATTTAAAAGATTAATGAGTTAAAAAAGTTACTAACTTTACAAGAGTAGCTGTGGAACAATAAAAAACAAAGATCCTAATAATAATAAGCATAAACAATTCAACACGAATTAGCTACAGGAGAGAAAGACTTGCACCAAGTGTGATAAATATTTGTATAATTAATCATATATTTATATAATAAAAGAGACTGATCGGCTCAAAAAGTGAATCATTAACATCAGACCTAAAACAGTACTGAGGTGATGACATTCTTTCCAACACAAACCATAAGATAAAAATATCCAAAAAGGAACTGTGGTGGTGGTCCACTCCAATCCAACAAACATTTCATAACAAAAAAATCACCGAGTGCAATGATTCACAAACATACAATGTAGTGGTAGTCATCCACTCCAATCCAACCAATAATCCATAAATATCACAACCAAAAATTTGGCATCACACAAGACTTAACATTGGATCGCCATGACGATGCAAGGAAAACCCAAAATTTATAGTAAAAATAGTCCTCACGACTAATTCGTCGAGTCTATCCATTGATTCAGTGTGAGAACTCGACGAATCGTCATAATAACTCGACGAATCTCACTAGAATACTCGACGAGCTTGACGCAGCAACTTAATGAATTTAGCTTGACTAATCAACAAATTCGACTTAACCACTAAGGAATTCAACTTGACTATCAGATGAATTTGACTTAACTACTCGATGCACTAGATGAAATAGCTCGACGAATTCGGCGTGATTACTCGGCGAATTCGACGTAATCACGTGACGGACTCTACGAAGATCTCGACAAACTTGATGGACTTTATGTAACTACCCGTCAGACTTAACATATCAACTTGACGAATTGACTTGAACTACTCGATGAATTGACTTAAACTACTCGACAGATTATCTTAACTGCTCGACGAATTAACTTAACTACTCGACGAATTTACTTAAACTATTTGACGAATTTGCTTAAACTACTTGATGAATTCTAACTAAAAACCATAAATCATTATCACCAGAAATAAAACCAACATTAGAAAATACCAAATTAATGTCGTCGGTCTTGTAATTTTAAAGAAAAGAAGAAGAGGAACTGAAAGAAGACGACAAAACAAGAGGGATAGTCCACCACTTGCCTCAAATCTTCTAATTTTCAGCCTACTAAACACTCGACATCCAGAATCGGCTGATAGAAAACTACAACAACAATTTCTGAAATGATTTTGATGAAAAGGAGGGTTATGACTACTCACTCCAACACTATAAATCAAAGAAATCGGAAATACTCACCGCACACGCGTAGATCTCGACGAGAGCTTTTCAAATCTATACTCTGTCGAAGATTCCAGACACTAGAGCTCCTGCGGAGGCCGTCAGAAAATTCCAAGAAGGACGCGTCTTCCTCTCTTTTGTGGGTCTGGTTCGGCGGAACATGAAGAAGGAGAAAAAATCGAGGAAACCTAAGTCTAAGGTTGGGCCGGTCCTTTTATATGGAGATATATCTATATAGTATGACATTTAAACAATTTTTAACATTTTATTTGAATATTTGGACTAAAGCCAACATGATTATCAACGAAATTTGCGCCAAAGGTAATACCGGTACTATGAATCTAACGGCGAAGTCGAAATCAGAGTTCGATAATCCGATAACGAGTTACGATTTATGTTTACAGTTTACAACAATGAGACTTGGCAATCGCGATAAAAAGTAAGGACTTTTAATTTTCTAAACTCAGAAAAATCTACACTCTAGAAAGCTCGAAATTCAGTCGACTTGACCAAACGGTCACAGAAACGTACTAACGACAGCGCATCAATAAACTCGCATTAACGTAACGCTCTTACGTCACTATTAGGACAAAAGAAGATTGAAATAAATCATCAAAAGTGCAGGGGCGTTACAGCCCTGCATAGAAGTTACAAATGACACATACACCTTCCGCAGCCCGCAGATGATGTGTCTTTTCAGCTTCGCCTTTAAGATAGGCTCTTCTGGGTCCAATGCCAAAATATTAGAGCAGAGGTTTTTCATATTCAAGTAGAATGATGAAATAGACAGATCATCCTGAGTGGCTTTAGCCAACTCATTCGCCAATAATTGTAGGTGAGTTACATTCTTCTTATTAAACAAGTCATCTAAAGCCATCCAAATTTCAGCTGCTGAAGGACATCCGATGATGTGGTCAAATAGTTCAGGTGAGATTGTCAGCTTAAGAGTAAACTCTGCTTTCACATTTGTTTTCCTCCAAGCTCTTACTGCCCCAACATTCCCGACAATAACAATCATCTCTTGTATGTTGTCTCCACCGGCGACCTCCTAATACCCTCGCCAATCAAATAGATCTCCATACAAGACCGTCACTTCTTGAAGTTTGTCTGTGTCAAGAGCTCAATTCCAAGTCCTCTTATATAACCAGATTCCATTGTTCAAAACTGAATTACTTGAACTTCACAAAGAAAAAACAAAATTCTGAGAGATTAACTGCTAACTCCTCAACACTTCTCTGATACTATGTAAAAATTTCTGGATAAAGTTGAAAGAGGTCACAGGAACACTCACGCACACCCAAAGTCAAGTAGAAATCAACACAAGAGTTTTAACTGGAATTCACAAATTTAATTTACAAGGCAAGACACACATTGCGAGACATGATTTCACAATGTACCCAATGAAAACAAAAAAAACAAGCATAGGAAAACTGTGCGGACAGCAGGCTATAACCGCACAAGCCGTCAAACCGCAAAGCTCTGTCCACCAAAACTGCCAAAGTCGCCAAACCACAACTAGCTGCATAGGCTGCTTGTTATTAAATGCTGATAAACTTGAACAGAACCCGCTGATAGACCGGGAGAACTGCTCGGCTTAACCGCAACCTCGAGGAAGAGACTTCAGGCCACCAAGCCGCGACCTGCTGTATATCGCTGACTGTAAACCGCGAACTGTTGCACATCAAACTTCCCACTAGTTTCCTAGCCGCTTGATGCTAGCCGCACAACCTGCATAGAGAGTCAACTTCACTTAGTCGCGCCAGTTAGAAAATCTTAATCGCAGGATCAAAGCGCGAGTTGAGTTCTCACTGTTCTTGTTATTTATGACGAGCCAGAAACTTCTATTTATATGCGGTAAGAGGAGTGCAGTTGCCGCTCATAGCGATATGATAACCGTCTGTCATCCTGCAACTAACATCATCTATCCGCACAAGTGTGGATACAAGCGTCGGTCCGCAAGAGAACCATCTAACCGCATGTGCGGCTAGAATCATCAACCCGCATAGAAGAGCGAACATTTCCCTAAGTTCGTGTGGACTTGAGAAAATCAAACACGCGTCTTGAGCCAAGCCAGCTTCCATTACAATCTGCCGGACTCCGACACCAGACTGCGCTGCTCCAGACCGCTCATCAAAGCAACCCGCGACTAAGGCCATATACGAGCGTAGTCGAACAACCGATCTATGGGAACACCAGAAGCAGACCGCGCAACCAGGCGGTCTCGACGAACTAGGCAACAAACCGTACTTGTCATAACACCATGACCAAGTCGACACCACCAACGACCTCTGGCATCAACCCACCCGAGCAGACTCCAGCGTACTGTGCAGTTAGCTTTCACAAACTGCGCTAATCGCCTGTTTTCTTACGAGCCAGAGATCCTGACAATTTTAAGCGGAATGTGCGGTCTTACGGTCCAGACCACAACAGTCGCGGTTAGACAGCAAACCGCCCGGTTAGACAGCTATCCGCCAAAGGTTAATCGTCAGATCTGTGGCGGTTTCTGCGGTCTGCCCAATCAAATTGCCCCACTCCGCTTGACTCCCATTTCAACAATTTCAACCCTTCTCACTAATTTCCCCACCTGCTACGAATAAGAAAGCTGGTATTAAATTATCATTTATATCCTTAGCAAAATGCCAAATTAATCAAGTATATATCAACATGCAGCTCCTTAGCACTACGTACTAATAGAGAGATTAATTAGCTGCGGCTCTTAATTTGAGCATCCGGCCAGCCAGTCATATTTTTGACTTATGAGCACCCATGCATATTCAGTCTCTCTCTTCTCTCTCTCTCTATCTACCTATAATTTTAATTTGTGCAATTATTGACAAATATTAATTAATTAAATCATAAGAATATATTAACATATAGGTGGGCATTTAATTAAAAAGACTACTTTTCATCTTTTCTAATTACATATAAAAAAAGTATTGAACTTATAATTATAAAGATATATATATATATATATATCTACTATTAATAAGCCTCATCCTCTTTTCCGTCTGCTCTCTCCGTGCGCGCCGTTTCCTCCGTCTCCGTCAAAAAATGCCCCTAAAACCCCTCTCCCGCACCGCTTCCTCAGCACCGCTTACTCCACCGCCTGCTCCAGGTAATAGCTTCCCCCCAACCCTCGCCTCTTTTTCTCCCTGCACTTCCTCTAACCCTCTCCGCGTTTTTAACGGCGACTTATCTCCCGCAACCTGCCGCCACCAGCGCTCTTCGCTTCGGCTGATTCCTCTCGCCGCCTCACGCTCACTCCTCTCGCCGCCTCCCGCTCACTCCATTCGTTCTTCCTCCGCGGTTCGCCGCGGCTCTCCTCCTCACGCCACCAACGGCCGGACAATTTTCCATCACTTGAGCCAGCCACACAACTTTTCCTCCACCCCACCTCACTCCGGCAACACATACGCCAGCGGTATGTACTTATCTCTTTCAATATCTGATTTCATATGTTTTTGTTTTCACTCGATTATTTCTTGCTCCCTCCGCCTCACGCTTGCAGCAGCATCTCCATTTTCCGCCCACGCTACCCCACGCCGGCAACACATACGCCAGCGGTATGTACAGATGTCTTGCAAACTTATCTCTTTCAATATCTGATTTCATATGTTTTTTTTTTCACTAGATTATTTCTTGCTCCCTCCGCCTCACGCTAGCAGCAGCATCTCCATTTTCCGCCCACGCTACCCCACGCCGGCAACACATACGCCAGCGGTATGTACAGATGTCTTGCAATTTATGTGATTTCATATATGCACCTCTGATTTCATATATGCACTTACAATTTCATTTTGTGATTTCCTCTATGTATTCGTCATAGGAATGATTCTGTTCTCGCTTTTAATTTCTGTGAAAATACTGAAATGTTTCTGCTGTCATTGCTTTCAGCATGCCTTCAAACACCTTTGCTCTTTTCAACGTTCTTTCGTTGTCTTTACTTCTCAAAATATCATTACAAACTCTTATCTGTGTATTATTAAAAAAATTGTATTTCCTAATTACCTGAACTAACACCAGCGTATGACTCAGAAATCAGCAAAGCTTCTGATGTTGTGAAAGTTTCAAAACTTTTTTTTTGGGAACCTCTCGCTTCATATTTTGGGCCATTCTGCACGATGACTGTTATTTAGGTTCCGTCACTACTACTTTGCTCTTTTCCTGTAAAGATATGTGTATCATGGTCGACTAAGGCTGCTTAATACACAATTAATTTGTTATGCAATAATTTTTCGCGTACGAAAGTCACAGACCTGATGTCCCTTTGGGACAAGGCTGTTTTGTTAAGGTAAATCCCGCAGGAAATCAGTCAAATAATGTAGATCAAACAACTGCCATAAGGCCAAACACTCCATTTATTAATTTGGCTGCAACAAAGCTTGAACAGAACCAATTACACATACGCCCTTAGATGCAGTGTTTTTATTTTCTTTGGCTACTTTGAATTATTTTTTGCGTTTATTTTCTTTGGCACTCAAAGCCGTCACCACTCACGGCTTTGAGTGCACTCAAAGCCGTGACTGGTGGCGGCTTTGAGTGCACTCAACGTCATACATTGAATGGGAATGACTGCACTCAATACCATGATCACGGCTTTGAGAACACTGAATGTCGTGATCACTGAACGCCATAGACTGAGCACTTAATTCCGTGATAGCATTTACTTTGAATTATTGCTGCTATGAACCGTTTACTGATTTTATTTCACTCAACGCCTTGGATTGCATTGCGTTCAGTGAGTTGAGCTCACACAACGCCATTTTACTTAGAATTAT